>CM057339.1:802616721-803343956 GCA_030015575.1 Agapanthus africanus | reverse complement strand
ATGATGCTCTTGCAAGTTTAGAGTGGTTTTTAATTTATCTAAACTGGATGGCTCCCACTGTTTCTCGAACCTTTCCTCAAACCATAAAAGAAGAATTAGCCAGGACTATTCTCACTGTACAATACTTGCTTAACCGTTCAGCCAGGCCGGTGTCGGTACTTCGAGGGAGGTTTTCCAACGCTTTCGCGAAGTTCCTTAATTAAATAACCTCTTTTCTCTGGGGGCATAACCCCGCTGACACTTTTCTCGACACCTACTTGGTTTATAGCATTGATCGTTAAGTGACGAATCTCCTGATGAGTAGCATATACTCATAGTAGGATCGGGATCCAAATATCATCGTATGATAATGTTGAAGGAATCCTACCAACATTCATCAAACTCCAAATGGTATGCATCTCTTTGCAAATTTCAGTTTCTTTAGAAATTCCCGATATAAATTTTTGCCCCATGCTCTTATGACCTTGGCTTTAGTCAAAATGTCATAAGTCACATGTCAAGTTCTCCCCGTCATTATCTTGTCAATTTGAACCCATCCGTACATACCCCTGACTTTGGTCAAATGATAATACGACTGTCCCAAACTAACTCATCTATCTATGCAACAAATGAATACCCAGCAGTTACCAAACACTATGCCTTGACTTTGGCCAAAATGCATAGCTTGAATACTACTGAATACCCAAATGAAATGACGGAGGGCTACGAATGGTTTTGGCGAAACCGTGAACGTAGTGAACTTGATATGACCGAAGGAACCTGATAGCTTTTAAAAAGAGTGGTTAAAGCTCCGCAATTAAAAATATCATCTGATTTAAAATAACCGAGTGGTTTCTTTTAAATTGTTCCAACGATTCAACTTTTAGTTTA
The DNA here is from genome assembly GCA_030015575.1 of Agapanthus africanus. Lineage (NCBI taxonomy): Eukaryota > Viridiplantae > Streptophyta > Magnoliopsida > Asparagales > Amaryllidaceae > Agapanthus > Agapanthus africanus. The sequence continues at coordinate 803,343,086 of CM057339.1, read as the reverse complement.
TTTTCTTTGCATTAATAATAATGCGTCCCATCATTAACCTATCATTGAAGAAAACAACGAAAATACAACGTCCTCTTATGTCATCCACATTCGCCACAGGGTCCCGTCATCACCCGTTAGGTTACTTAACTAACGGCAGAGCGGGGGCTGGGCTAGCGCGGGTGTAAAACATAAGTGACGTCTAAATAGCTATCATATATAGATATTGTACATTCGTCAGACGCAATAATAGGCATTCCAGATCACAGATGAACATTATTGGATATGCAAGCAATCCGCGTTTGTTTAGAGCCTGCAACAAAAGACGGATTACACAGTTGTGATGAATAGCCATTACCCCACCCTAGACCCCTACGGGTACATCAAACTACCCGCCAAGTACCCGAAGTGAAGCGGTCTCCCTCAACAACGTGAGTAGGCCACTAAACACTTCAAAGTACCCGGTAGTTTGTGCACCCCACCTTGGGTCTATCCTAGGAGAAAAAACAGTAAAATGAAATAATACAACGGTGGCGACAACCGCAACCTGGATGTGCCCCGCAAAATAATATTACAACATATTACAATTACTTTGAATGAATATAACAACCCATCACAAACCCCGGCTAATCATCACAACAGTCCAATACAGTTCATAACCACAAACAGTAAAAACCATTACAGAAATGTGCAACCCCTGCCAACCGACATACTAGCAGTTAGGGGAGGTTTACGAACACATTATACAATTATAGATATAATCAAATTAGCAAACATCGTAAGATTTCGATCGAGCAAACACTTTAGATTCTACTCCAAAACTTCTCTGTGCACCTGAGACTTGAGCAGAAAAATAAACATTCCAGAAAACACAAACATATCACGGAAGAGTTACTGGAGCAAACTGGGTTGAATCGGCTTCAACTCGGCCGTGGATCCGCGGCGGATCGGTGGGATCGGCCGCTGTTCCGCAGCTGTATGGCCGATTCAGGAACCCATTTTTCTCCAGTAACCTTATAATTTCTTTCCTGTTATTTTAGAGGTCCCTGAAAAAATTTTAGGGCCTGTTTTAAAATCGACAGAAACTTAGTGATATCGATGTTTTTTCCGGTTCGTTTTGCGTTCGAAATTCATACGACTTTGCTAATGAGTTAATTATTGTTTAGCGAGACTCTGATACCACTGTAAGTCGATGTACAACACCCCACGACTTGCGGGGAGGCAGAAAATTGAAAAACGATCTTGTTCTTTGCATAAATATCGACTAACCGAGAATATTTTCTAAACTATAACTAACAAGAAACATAGAAGTTGTGAACTACTATGATAAGTGATTATACCTAATGAACCGTGTCCTTCTCCTTTTCGTTATCCACGTCCTTCTCGGCCTCCTCCATGTAATAGATGATCCACCCGAGAGCTATACTCCAAGCTTCACCTCTAACTTGAGGTAACTAGGTTTCTTAAAGTGCTAATCTAAGCAACCTAGGTGATATAGAGAAGGGTTATGGATTAAATAGTCTTTTCTAATCCTTGATCTCAACACATGAGAGGGGAGGATTAGGGTTTGAAGAGAGAGAGCTTGAGGAGAGAGAAGGTGAGCAAGAGAATGAGAAGAGATAATGAACTCATTTGAATATATATGAAGCATAATGTTTTATGAAATAAATAAATTAAATCATTTAACAACCATGCTTCATTCATTCATATGAGTGATTCATCTCATGAGTCATTAGATCAATAAATGATTCATTAACTCCATGGATGAATCACACAAATGAGTCATTAACACAATAAATGCAAATGCCACCTTAACCCTCAAGTCACTATCCTTCTAGAAGCTTCTCGCGAAATTACGAGAATGCCCCTCCTATCCGTGAAAACACGGAAAAACTTTAGACTGTATAAATCCAATAACCTGATACTATAAACTGGCTTAAACCAAAGCCGGCTAGTAAAAACTGTCCGAATGTCGTACGTGCGTAAACACACATATGCGTCCGAACCCTTGTCGTAAAACCATACGACCTCTATATCGTTTCGCCTGGAGCAGGGAAACTCTCTGTATGGGACTCTAAAGACTCGACTACTACGCTGGCAGTGGGTTTAACCACAGACCGCAAGCGGCACTAGCTGTACGTAACGGTCCCCAGGTAGATGTCGATAAGAAGGCCGATGAGGAAACCCATCCGAACTCCTACTGAGCCTGATGTGACAATCTCCGTACAGTCTGGTCTGTTCGTCTAAGACTATCGCATATCGGGCCTAGGGGACGGCAAGCGTCAGTCCCCTAATAGCGGTATAAGTCGTGTCGGAGCGTAGCCCATTACACCATGAGAAACAACTGGAACCTACCAGTAAATCTCGCTTGCTCTGGACAGGGACTTTGCGTAATGGCTCTCTGACACAGCGCGATATCAACTCCCAATACCGGGAGAGACGAATCCTGTCTAACCGCCACTGCCTCCAAGTGCTCGGGACTGCACCCAACCGCTACCTGTTTGCACGACTCCTTTGAACCGTGGTAGGGTAGCAATCTAAGAACAGTGGGACACACTCGAGGCGAAGTAGCAGTGTCAATTCTGCGGACTATGCTGTACTCATGTCACCTGGGAACTGTTAACTGACGACGGGTATAATACCAACCAACAGTTCCCCGTGAGTCCTGTCCCGTGTACCCGTAACCCAACGAGCACCCGTATACTATCTCCAGTACGACGTACTGACGGCTGTGGGACAGACCATCTCCCCAACTGGGATGAGAAGCGTACACACTAGTCTACTCCGGAGTATCGATGCCCTGTCTCGATAATCCTACGACTAGGGACCTGAAAAAGGATGTGCTTGTAGACTACCCAGCCCCCACTAGTGTGACTGCCATCACAACGCTGGTAGTCAAGCAAGATCCTAAGAGCTCTATCAATATGTATACTCACATATTAAGATAGATAAAACCAAGTAGCATACTACCATGTTTAGCAAGACTGTTATATAACTGTGAATATCCCAAGCGTCCATTAAGTAATATACAAGCTAGTATGATACAATAATGGCCTCTAGGGCATATACACTAACAATATGCATAATAATATACAATTGAAGAGAGAATATTTGCATCATGTACATATACATATTATGTATCCATACACATGATAATATATTAGTATCATATACTAAAGAGAGAGAGAGAGTGTGTGTGTGCATCATATACACAATACTAAATACCATATCAAATATACAGATATTAAGTCAACACTTGAATTAAAACCCCGGCTCATACATAAGCCGGCTAGTATAAACGAACGTCCGATTAAATCACGGATTTAATCGAACTCCCGTACGTATCCCCATACGCACGCCATATCATCATTTCGCCTGGGCTGGTACTTCCATTGTGGGACTCTAAGACCTGACAATACGCTGGCAGTAGATTAAACAGGATCATATCCGATTGAATCTGAAATACTTTCAGATCAATCCCTTCACGGGTTAACCCACAAGCACGTCAGCGGTACTAACTGCACATAACGGCTACCCAGGTCTTGATAAAAGGTAGGTCGACGAGCAAACTCGTCCGAACCTAACAAAGCCTATAAGCGACAAATACTGTACAGTCCGGTCTCTTCGTAAAAAAATATTGCATACCAGGTGTTGGGGTGGAAACTATCAGAACCCCAATAACCTAATTAGTCATGCAGATATCGAACTCATAACCATCAGAGATACAACTGATAACACTTATCAGTTTATCTCAACTGCCATGGCCATAGACTTTTGGTTATAGTATTTTCCTGCACAGCGTGGTATCGACTCCCTATACCAGGAGAGACGAATCCCTTCGACCGCTCACTGCCTCCATGTGTTTCGAGACTATACCCAATTAAAACCTGTTTAACCAAAGTATAGTAGGAACACACATAAGGCATTACGGAAATCTCAAGTTAAGGGACTACCCTGTACTATTGTCACCAGAGAACTGCTACCTGACTATAGGTATAATGCTATCTAGGAGTTCTCGGCGAGTCCGTTCAATATACTCATTCTCCAATGAGTACTTGTATACAATCTCAGTGTCAAACACCAATAGTTGTAGGACTAGCCATCACCCCGGTCGAGGTTAAGAAACGTATACACTAGTCTACTCTGGAGTATCGATGCCCTGTCTCGATACTCCTACAACTATGAATAATTAAGGATGTGGTTATGGACTATCCAGGCCCCACTAGTATGATCCTTATCATAATCCTAGTAGTTAAGCAATGATCCTATGGGCTTCATCAATATGTATTGGCGATACGTAATAGAAAATAAAACATATACACATAATGATAAAGACAGACCAAATAATATACTATCATGTCGAGTAAGAATGTTCTATCCATATAGATCCCACTCAATTACAAAAATTGCCTTCAGGGCACCTATATCCAAAAGACTCATCACGAAGTGTCCATTTTATTTGAGCTTCATAGAGATAGTGAGGAGCCTTTAATTCTTCTTGGCGGTTATGTTCGACGAATCGGGCTAAAGACTTATGTTCCTCTACTTCAGATTTTAAGACCCACTTCTGCACGTATCGTATAGGTTTCCTTGGGAGAGACTGCTGACTAAGATCAATGTTGCCTCTAAGTCATGAAACCATCCTCCAGGGAGGATCGTATTCGAACGTGCTGACATTGGAAATCTTGTTCCCTTGCAGCGAGAGGTTTTATCGAAGGTACAACAAGCCATTGATGAGTATGGTCTTTCCGTTGTAAGGAAACTGATGGAGATTTTCATAATCTTAAATTTATACCACTAGTGCACGTTCAATCGATGTAGCACTTATGGGTCGATCCACAGAGAGAATGGTAATTTTAGTTGAATTAAACGAATTAATTGAAATATTTGAGTTTTAGGAAATTATACTAATTAAATAAATTGCAGAAATTTAAAATAATCAAGTGAAAGATTGATAAAGATTTGAATAAAGAAAAATATAAAGTTTTGAATCCACTAAATCTATTCATGGCAATTTAAATAAATTTGTTTTCTTTCTCTTGATTTCCACCCTTAAAATAATTACCTATCAATTGTAGAAGTATAAAGCATACGTTCATCGCAATAAATTATCAAGCAATTTTAGAGAACATAACTTATACGAACATCGCATACCCTAATTGTTCATAAACCGAATAAGGAAGTAAGTTAACACTCACACTTAATTCTGGTAAAGCTCGATTAATAAACTTGTCTCCTATTTTACACGAAATTGTAGAACAACCTGGGTCTTTATATTTTATAGAAAAGTTGCTGGACAAGGCTTCACAAGTGTTACTAGCCAAAAAGAATTTCTTAGGCACATGTGTATTTCTCTTCTCGGTGCACTATCCGCTAAAAATTTAGCGTGATTGAGCACTCGTTGGATTGCATGAAGAAGTGAGATGTTAAATTTGACTTGTTTGAAATCTTCTATAACCTTCTTTATTGTAGCAGCTTGTTTCTTCGCCTTTAACTTTTGGAAAAGGTGCTTTAGGCTCATTAGATTGTTCAAATTGAGATGATAGAGGGTTGAGTCTAGAAAATTCATTTGGCTTATCAATTTCATTTGATAACAACGGAGGGTTAGGCTCGAAGGAATTTACATTTGATTACGTCTCAAGTGCATCTTTAGGCATGACAGTAATAGCGTTCACTTGGTGAACTTGGTTAGCTCCCGTGTCCCTAGGATTTATAACAGGTTGACTAGAGAAGGTTCCTCTCTCTCTCCCCCTACTGCCGCTGCTATTTGGCTAATTGTCATTTTAAGTCTCGCAATTGCTTGTTGGTTAGCAGTTGCGGCTTGACCGGATGCTTGCATAAAAGCGTCTGACCGCTTTTCTATATTAGTAGAAGCTTAAGCATTAGCAGAGACGGCTTGACCATTAGCTTTCATAAAAGCGGTCGACTGTTTTTCTATGTTAGTAGAAGTTTGATCTTGAGGACCAACAAGTAAAGGACATTCATCAGAAATATGTTAGGAGCTCTCGCAATTTAGACAAGAGGCTTGTCTTGCTTGATTAATAGAGGAGTTTGTAGTCACTTCCATCGTTTCAAGTTTGTGCATGATTGTAGCTAACTAAGCTTCCATACCGATGGAAGTCTCTACTACGTGCATTCCTCCTTTGGAAGTAGTAGTCGCCCTCTCATTATCACTATCCTATTGCATGGTTTTATTTGATAGATCTTTGAAAAAACTCCATGCAGCATTTTCGTCTTTTTGCATAAACTCTCCTTGACAGATGGATTCTAACATGGTCTTGGAGTTATAATCCAACCCTTCATACATAATTTGCCATAGCTCCAACTTTTCTATCTCATGGTGAGAAAATTTAATTAATAGGTCCTTAAACCTTTCAAAATATTTCCAAAAGGATTCCCTCATACTTTAACGAAACAATTTAATTTCGTTCCTAAATTTGGCAGTTTTAAAGTTGGGGTAAAATTTATTTTAAAAGGTTTTAATAAATTTCTCTCATATGTGAATAGTGTTTGTGGGAATGATATATATCCAATATTTGGCTTTATCAGACAAGTCAAAGGGTATTAACCTAAGTTTTACAGCATCCGCATTTAATTGTTTCAACTTTAGTATTTGGCAAAGGTCTTCCAATTCCCTAATAATGATATAGGCGTCTTCAGATTCAATGTCATGGAATTTGGGAAGATATTTTAGAAGGCTGGTTTAATTTTGAGGCTGTCACTAATTAATGTAGGTAATTGAATGCCGGATAGTAAAAAGATACGAACTGGACAGTATCTATCCTGAAGTGTAGGTTCAGCAGGAAGAAGATCACCCATTGTGTTTACTTTATCCAAACGAAATAAGCGTTTTTAAATTAAATATGCAGAAAAGGAAATACTAAAATTAAAACCAAACCAATTTAGATTACTAAAAAATAGAGAATTTCACTTGACACCAGCAAGAAGGCACAACTCCCGAGGCGATCAAAATCAGGCGATTAGCCGTATCTTCCCGGATTTTTGCCGGCGTTTTGGTTCTGATGAGTCTGTGATTTTTCTCCAGGCTATCTTTGTCTTGAATCACAGAGGAAGGACAAGAGTTAGGACAACAACATCTGAATCTGAATCGGAATCTCTCGCTCCAAACCGTCCACTGCAGCTTCAAATTTCCCGAAACAAAACTTAAAAAATAACAGAGTAAAATAGAACCAAAAATAAGAAAATAATTCGAAAAATTTTGCTAAAATTGAAACCGTCCTTCCCGGCAACGGCGCCAAAAACTTAATGGAGATTTTTTTAGTCTTAAATTTATACCACAAGTGCATGGTCAATCGATATAGCACTTGTGGATCGATCCACATAGAGGGTGGTAATTTTAGTTGAATTAAACGAATTAAAGAAATATTTGAGTTTTAGGAAATCATACTAATTAAATAAATTGCAGAAATTTAAATTAATCAAATGCAAGATTATTAAAAATTTGAATTAAGAAAAACATAGGGTTTCGAATCCACTAAATCTATTCATGGTGATTTAAATAAATTTGCCTTCTTTCTCTTGATTTCCACCCTTAAAATAATTACCAATCAATTGTTAGAAGTCTAAAGCATACGTTCATCGCAATAAATTATTAAACAATTTTTAAAAGCATAACCTGTACGAACATCGCATACCCTATCAGTTAACAATTAGAAAAATAATTACGTTAAGAATTATGTGCTAATTAACTTGGAATTAAATTGAACTAACCTTCTACTAGGCAAACCTACAAGTTGTCAAGTAAAGATCTACCCAACTTTATTGACTAGTCAATGTTAACCCAAATTAACCAGATCGAATATAAACAATAAAAATATGAACTTTACTTTTCCTAGATAATTTTCATGGTTGTCAATCAATCATCAAATTAACTAGTTATTAGCTCTGCGTATCGTTTTCCTAAATAGAGCACATGATCGTCAATCACTCATCGATTTATCTAGTTTATCATAATTGCAAACAAAGAACTTATTTTTATTATTAAATATTCATCATTAAGATTATGAAAGAAAAACAAGAACAATAGAATCAAACACCAATCATAGATTTAGTTTCATCTAAACCCTAAATAGAGAAGTAGCTACGCATAACAATAGAATAAAAGCAAATAATAAAAAGGAAATTCATTGCATAACAGTAATTAACTTACAAAACTCATGATCTACTCAAAAGAGGAGATCCCTAAAACCCTAAATAATAATAATAATGCAGTATATACTGGCTCACTGGCCGATTATAAGAGATGGAAATAAATCTTTTTAAAACCTTCAGATGCACGTAAAATTTCAATCCCTAACTCAACCAATTAACCACGAATCGCCGGGTCAGGACCACGTTTCACCGGGCTATAAAGCCCGTTTGGATCCAATTTTAGTATGCTGACTTGATTCTCTGAGTTTATTTGTTTGTTTATGTGCTTGGTTTGTTGGCTCAACTCTTGTATCTGTTTCTTCATTAAATTGTTTACATCCAATGCACGTAAGTTTGTCTTTTGTGTACTTTTGCACTTGAGACCCTATATTCTGCATTTATTCATAAAACATATCTCGAGTAGCATTTAATAGATAAAATAAAGTAAATACGGATGTAAAAATGTGCAATAAATTACACCAATCAGGAACTTTAAGCATTGGTGAAGATTTGACGAGATTGCCCCCATGCCATTCATCCACTTTCTCCCAAGAATGAGTTCAAATTGGGACGGAGCATCGACTATAGCGAAGTCAGTAAGCACTGATTTAGGTCCCAGCTTGACCGGTACACCTTGCCGTAAAAGGACCTCATCGATTGATCGTAAGCAGTTTATATCATAGACGTTGATTGCACGTACCTGTGTTCTATCTCGAAGGCATCAAAAGTGATCAGCGGCATGACGTTTAGCGAAGCACCTATATCTATGGGAGAGGCCTTCACCACAAGACTATTGATAACAACCGATATGAACACGGAAGCTGCACGGTCTTCAGGTGCAGCGAGCTCTGAGTTTATAAACGATATGATGCTATCCTTAAAGGAAAGAGTAGCTACTCTCCCCAAGGTATCTGCTGAAGTATCGTTACTTATCTGGGCTTATTTCAGGACTCAGAATAGCTCAACATGGTAACTCAGTGAATCTTTGATCAGCTGGAGGATGGAGATGCGAGTAGGGACTTTATTGATTTGCTTTGTGATATCGTACCGATCTTTGTCTTCATCTTCTTATCCTCAACTTGAATGGGTGATTGTTCTTTTGGAGGGATAATCCTATTAGAAAGTTTATCCTTTGATATCGTACCGATCAAAAATGTTTTCTGAACTTCCCCAAACACGAATGAGATCACAACTCAAACTAGAAGAAAAGAACAATTCTAAAAATCCTATTTCGTTATGTATAATCCCCAGACAAAACATGGGGCAAAAATATTTTACCCAGGCTGCCCAAAAGAAGCATTTTTGGTCAGCCTTGGTACTATAGAACTCCCCCGTGTTTCTTCCACAAAGTTTGCAAAACATGTAGAGCATAATAGCACTATACAAAAAAATTTCAAGTAAAAATTTAAAATTAGACAGTGAGGCTTGTACATTGAAATAGAATTCGAAAAACTTTTGATCGTAAACTAAAATATTGCCAAACAAGTTAATGTATTTGGGTCCAGCTCTGATACCATATGATGGGTCAGTCAGCACAGCGGAAGCTAGCTGTGGCTACCATATGTCCCTCAGCAGCTACTTCTACACATGCCCCCTCGCGAGGACTACAATACGCTGGACACTCCGATCTCGGGGTACCTTGGGGATACGAGCCTCTGCTTTGTCACTACTATCACACAATGAGAACTCCCTATGGGTCGGCAACACTTTCTTAGTAGCTCTGATACCATGTTAGGATCCTTGTGCTCTCTACGCTACAATAGCGGCCAAGGCGGAAATGCAAAATAAAAATTTCTAGAGAGCAATAGCATCCAAACCAAGAATAAAACCCAAAAGATATCAACTTGAAAACAAAATAAGCAAACAAATAAACTAGAGGGGTTTAGAGTTACTACAACGTTTGTAGCGTGTCCGATCGCCAATCGGAAAACCACCCAGGCTAGACTTGTGATCTCCTAGGTGAGTGTGGATGCCGACCGTCTTGCCGTAGATGATCCATGGTGAAAGGAACGCATCCAAAGCTTTATCTCCATCAATGAGTGAAGAAACTCGCTCTTTGAACTCGCTAGGTTAAAGAGGGAGTGATGAAGTGGTATAAAAACTCTCTTTTTATTTCTTTTCCTTTATCAAGAGAGAGAGAGAGAGGATGAAAAAGAAGCCATGCTCACCATTAAAAAATATGAAGAGAAGAAGAGGTTAAAGAGTAAAGAAGTAGATAGAAATAAAAAAGAAACTTCATTACTTATCTTTTCTTTTCTTTTCTTTTCCCTTCTTCCCTTCATCTCATATATATATATATATATATATATATATATATATATATATATATATATTAAGAGTTTCAAAAACTCTTCTGTTTTTCCTTCTCTCTCTCCTCTTATGTATTCAAAGAGAGAGAGGGCCCCACATGTATTCTTTATTTATTTTTCAATGACAAAGATAATGTATTTGTATCAAAAATACAAATACACAATATATCAAATATATAGCTTGTATTATATGTATCAAATACATATAAATGATAGAGTGAATATGTATCCATATACATACACATATATAATCAAAAAGAGAAGAATATATGTATCCTATATATAAACAAATCCATCAATATCATATACTAATGAGAGAGCAAGAGAGTGTGTATTATATACACATATGCTATAAACCATATCACATATACGATTATTAAGTTAACACTTGACTTAATATTTCAGTTTATAAGTAAATCGGCCAGTATAGAAACCGTCCGATTAAATCATGCGTACATACAAATATTTATTCGAACCTTCGTACATATCTCTATACACAATCCACATCATCGTTTCACCTGGACATGCACTTTCGTTGCGGGACTCTAAAAACCTGTCAATACGCCGGCAGTAGGTTATATAGGATCGTATCCGATTGAATCTGAAACGCTTTCAGATTCAATCCCCTCATGGGTCAACCCATAAGCATGTCAACGATACTAGCTGCACGTAACGGCTACCTAGGTATGATCAAAATAAAAGCAGATCGACGAGCAAACTCATACGGACCCTACAAAGTCTATAAGCGATGAATACCATACAGTCTGGTCTCTTCGTCAAAGAGTATCGCATACCGAGTTTGGGGGATGGAATCGTCAGACTCCCAATAACCCAATAAGTCGTGATGATATCGAACTCATAACCAACAGAGATACAACTGATGACACTTATCAGTTTATTTCACTTGCTGTGGCCACAGACTTATGGTTATGGTCATGTCCTGCACTGCGCAATATCGACTCCCTATACCGGGAGAGACGAATCCCCTCGACGGCTCACTACCTCCATGTACTTTGGAACTATACCCAACTAAAATTTGTTTGCATGACTCCTTTGAGTCATGGTAGGGTAGTAATCAAAGTATTGTGGCACAAGACACTGTGGCGATCTCAAGTCGAGGGACTACCCTGTACTATCGTCACCGGAGAATTGCTACCTGACATCGGTATAATACTATCTAGAAGTTCTCGGTGAGTCCTTCCAGTGAAACTTGTACTCATATGAACACCTGTATACAATCCTCGGTATCAAACACCAATAGCTTTGGGATCTGCTGTCGCCCTTCAACCGGGTCAGGAAACGTACACACTAGTCTAAATTGGAGTACTGATGCCCAGTCTCGATACTCTTACGACTAGGGACATTTAAGGATGTGTTTATAGAGTACCCCAGGTCCCACTAATATGGTCCCTATCATTAATCCTGGTAGTCAAGCAAATCCTAAGTGCTATATCTTATGTTGCGATATGTGATAACTAATAAAACATTTACACATGAAAGATAAAGACAAACCAGATAGCATACTATGATTTCGAGTAAGACTGTTCTCCGTATAGGTCCACCTTCAATTAAGTAATTTCCATCTTGCAATTAAAATAATTGCCTTGAGGGCACCTACATCCACCGGTTGTGCGGCAAAAAAAGAGTGTTAGCCAAAAATGGTGCGCATGCATTCATTGTGTATTTAATCAGGATTTAGGCTCTACCTACTGTCCCCGTGCTTATTTGCTAACCTAAGTGAACGTTGGCTTCAGGAAGGCTTTTACAAACCCTATGGCAGTTCTACCAGCACAAATCCTTGGAGAGGTCTCACTGTGCCGGATACCTGAGTCTATCGAAAGGCTACGTACTTACTGGGACCCAAGAGTATTCTTCCCAATGAAAGAGTTTTCCTCAACTAATATTGTGATAAGGAAAACCACTAAACAGGAATGGGAAATAGAATAGGAAGGGAGAGAGGATGGAGGAGAGAGGATGGAGGAGAAAATCGCAAGGGGTCCTATCGCGATCGCCATGTGGATCAGTCCTGAAGTGTTAGTCCAAGGTGTCCCTGATGGTGCGAAGTTGTTGCTATAAAGTTCGGAACCAACCCCTATTGGTTCCAGTCAATGTTGTGATCGCCACTACGTTCCTGAATTGGGCCGCTAGCCACCTTTTGATTTGATCATCATTCTTGCTTGAGAGATTGTTGTGATTCCCATGTCCTCATGAGTTGGCGCCAAACCAACCACAAGCTTTCTTCGGACTTGATTCTTTAATCTTCCGGCCGGGAAAAATCTATCCCTGCCCTTTTAGTTTTAAAAAAAAATTTGATCTTAATTTTAAAAAGATGATTTTTTGTTTTTTTATGATTTTTTATGAATGCATGAAAACAAAATAAAAAGCATGATGAGACGTTAAAAAAAGATTAGAATGAACCTGATTGCACTTTGTGCCGCTGCCAACGAAAGCCTTCAGAGCTTCCGCGATCCTTTGCCGATGATAACTAGAGAGAATTTTGCCTCTTGAAGTTTTGAAAGAGGCTTGAGAGAGAGAAAAGATTTTTAGGATGAAGAATTCTGAAGGCAGAGGGTTGCTTTTATATCCTCCTATCGAATCTCTGGAGAAATTTTTGAGATTTGAAAAAATCTACAAATTGGGTTTACATGCGGACGACCCTTATCCGCATGTGTGTCAATTTGCTCATTTTTGGCAATTTTACACGTCTAGATTAGAAAAAATCGTTCGAAAAATCTTTGGGGTACACATGTAGGCGATATGCGTCCGCATGTGTACCCAAATTGGTTTTAAAATGTCAATTTAGGTGCTTTAAAATGCAAGTAAAGGTCCAGATTCATGGTCGGGGCAGATTCATGGTCGGGGCACGCATGCGGACAATATGTGTTCGCATGTATGCACCCGACTCTGAAATCTGGATATTTTCACATCTTTTGAAAATATTCTAGAAATATTTTTTTCCAGTTGGATTTTGATTGAAAACAGTTTCGAAATTCATTTAAATCACGTGCGGAGCCCGTAAGTTAATTTTTCTAAATCCCAAAAATTCTAATTTTGAATATTTTATGATATGAATGATATAGTTCATAACTATAGCTCAATATACTTTTCATCTCGCCTATGAGGACAGAATTAGTCCTCATATGCGCCATGTTGCCTCAAAAATTTTATAAAAATCTTTAAAAATTTTGTAAAGTCATTTTGAAGCTCTAGGCATATCTTGATGGTATTTGGGCAATTTTTACATACTATATATATAGTATTCAAAACTGAACCGAACCGTTCTAAATGACATATCAACACTTAGTTAGTCTAAGTGGGATTCAGGTCCATATGACTTCTTTACGATGCGTTGTGACTAAGACCTGGATACTAGTTAGAAACTTATGGGGATTGTTGGATCTTGTGGGTGTTTTATGTAAAAATATTAGGTGAAGTTTCAAACTATATATTATATGTTATCTATTTTGAATAATAACAAAAGACTCCAGTAGCCCAATTGGTTTACATGTGTTTTGCCACATAAGAGGTCAGCAGTTCAAATCTTGTTGTAGGCATGATTAATTAATTAATTAATTAACCATAAGTAATACTTGTGACTCGGGCTCAGGATCGGGCCGGGTTGGGCCAGGTCGTGTGTAACGACTCTGAAATCCCTATACATAAATTTCTTGTTATTATACAGAAAAGGATATTGCATCCTGTAGAAGAGTTAAAAGCTATTTTTGTTAAATAAAATTAAGAAGCAACTTGTAGCTCACTAGTAAAGCTTCTGCACTGCTGTGACATAGCCTGTGTGTTCGATTCCCATCAGACACAATTATTTTTAGAATTTTTCTTTTTAATTTTTCGGAAGTCCAAGAGTTGCACGTGCAATACATGGAGAAACGAAAAGTTTCAGAAAAATCAAACAGGCGCAATGAGGTGTACACACCTACTTGACACGTGACACGAATCTCGAGGCAAACCCTCAAGATCCGACTGCCTATTCTTTGCTTTGGGCCGGCGCCGACGGTCGATGTAGCTCCAATCTCCTCCGTGCTTTGCACACTTGTCCCTTCAGCTCCCTTTAACTCCCCTGCACTGTTTAATTTCTCTGCAATTAAACGGCGACCCTTCAATTCATCATTTAACACCATTTCAATTCTATTAATCCACATTTTTAATTTCCAAACCCTAATTCTTCACTATAAATACCACCCCATGCTCCAACTCTCCCCCATTCTGAAATTTCTAGCAAAAATTCTCCCAAACTCTTTAAGTACCAAGTGGAGTTAAGCCCCCCAAATGGAGTAGCAAGCCAAACTCGACGAACGGAGTATCTCCGACGAAACCATGACCCTGAGGCCTTCTTCATTCTATTATTAACCACCTAAAACCATAAGTCCCTTCATCTCTATCTTTTTCCACCTCAAAACTTTTTTTAAAACAAATCGATAAAAGTAGAGTTATCTCCGATATAATCTTCTTTTTAATTTTTGTGTTCCGCTTGATAAGAAAATTAGATCAAACTAACGTCCTATACTAATCTTAACCTTATTTCCAATCATTTAGTTTTTAGTTTAACAAAAATTTCATGTGAAACAAACATATAACGAACGTTTTCATTAAAATACTATGAACTTTAGTATAACCTTTCTCGATAACTAGTTTATCTACCATTAGGAAAACTTCACGGGGTAACGACCTACCCCACATGCACACCATGTTACATAGCACGGTATCCTTGTTTTATGGTCTATTTAAAGAATAGGTTTTATATTAAAATACCACACCTTTACAAAACGGATTTCTTTTGATCGGTTTTTCCGAATCCTTGGCAATTACGTCTCTACAACTCTCGTTAAGGGACCCGCTAATGGATGGTACAGATTATTGCACATTCTTGTGATAGTAGAACGAGATGCATAACTCCTCACGGAGTATTCGGTGTCGAAAGGAAATAAAAATACGGTTTTTAAGAAATGCGACTTTTCTAAACAAAACTAATTTTTGAAAAAAATTATATAAAATATTATGAATTCGTATTTTCAATAAAAACATATAATGAAACTACATTCTTTAAAAAGAAAGATTGGAATTTTAATAAAATACCACCATGTTTCCAAAAGTAGTAGTTTTCACAAAAGTACCATAAACTTTCAAAATTCTAGGTTTTATCACCAAAATGCTACAACAATTAAATTACATGTTCATGAAAATCTTAAATATTACAAATCACACTCGAGATTTATTATTAAACTATATTAAAGTATTTTTCATAAAAACCCCTCGAGATATGCAAACAATATTTTAAGGACTGGAATTAATATAGGCTTAAGCGGTATCATTTCTCTTGAGCCTCAGGGAGCCGGAGAAAGTAAGTGCTTGCCTATTCAGGTTAGACAACTTAACGGAGTTATCAATGGCAATTGTCTTGGAAAAAGACACAAATCCTGCCGTCCATGTGCAGCAGTTGCCGATTTCTCCCGAACATAAGATTGTTAACGGTTAAATCAATTCCTAAGAAAAAGATATGAACTCGAATCCAAACTCGAATTTAAACTTGAACCTAAACACGAACACAAACTCGAACTCTATCCTAACTCGAATCTAAACTCGAATATGAACTCGAACCCAAACTACTCGAACCAACTTGACTCGAACCAAGATTGCAATTGTCATGACTCACATATTACTCGACTTACTCGACTACATTTTACACGTTTTGCAACTTTGATTTCGATCAAGACATGTTAATAATCAAATCGATTAAGTATATTAACCAGTTATAATATATTATACTAGGGGTGCTTGGGATAGTTTCTTGTGTGAATCCAACGGAGCTTCAGGAGTCTCATATTAACCTCTTTTTTATTTTACTCGAATATCAGTCGAGTTGACTCATCTATAGTCTAGAGCCCCGATACTAACACATGAAATGTCCCGTGTTTTCTTGCTCCTAGGGCCCCACTCTTGAGCTCGTGAATATTTCTACGGCTGCGTTGACATTCACATTTGGAACTTAATGTTAACATAATGACCATATAGAGACCTATAGAATATATCTACCCATGATCATATACTCTTACTCGTCATATATATTCTACACTTATCATTTTCTATACTCTTACCTATCTTTGGGACTTACCGAGCACTAGTTCGCAAACGGACATTCCACCCACTTTTCTTCACTTGGAATGTTTGTCAGATACGGTTGAGATGGCGGAAGTTGAAGCCATAGAGGAGGACTACAACCAGATCGCTACTCAGGGCTAGCTCGGCTTCACTTTTTCTTCAGTTTATGTATGCCACTTGTTTAGGCATTTTCCTTATTGTATTTATTTTCCAGCATAAACTCATGTATTTGTAAATATTGGAAGTTGAATGTAAATAAAGATGTTTGTTGAAAAATTTTGCAGTCTTCATTTATTCATATATTGTATAATATTGTTTCAATATGCTTAGTATATTTATTTAGGGAATGACCTTCTCTGGATAAATATGTTGTGGGCTTGCCACGTTACCGTTTCCGTCTACTGGGAAGCGGGGCGTGACAGGTTTTGTTGGTGGCCCATGTAGGTCCAATTCTGCATGAAGTCGTAAACAATATACCGCAAGAATTAATGAATTCAACAAACATTTACATTCCTTACATTTCAAATCTTTTGAATCTATCCTAACCTATCTTTTATATCAAGATGATGGAATCTCCAAACAATACCAGCACAAACGTCAATGGCAATACTCCACTGCCTACACTGCCGCCATCACCTACCGTTGCAGCTCCTATCAATGAGCAAATGGTACTGCTTGAGGCAATCAAGAGCCTACTGGAGGGGTAGCAGCAGCAGACTGCTATTTTTATGCACCGCCCCGAGGCGGAAGCACCTAGAGTCAAACAGTTTTGGGCCTTACACCCAAAGAACTTCTCGGGTAAAGAGAGTCCGCTTGAAGTAGAAGAATGGGCTCAAGAGATCGAGGATGATCTAACAGCAGCTCAAGTGCCAGATATAGCCTAGGTGAGAGTTGATAAGTTGCAACTGACAGATAACGCCAGGGTATAGTGGAAGGCTGAGGAGAGCCATCTCGCACAACCGATAGAATGAAAAACATTCCGAGACCTCTTCGACGACAAGTACTTTCCAGAGACTGCCCACTTTGACACGGAGCAGCAATTCATCCATTTACAGCAAGGCTCGATGTGGGTCAAGTCGGTGGATGAATATGATGCTGAGTTTACCATGCTCAGCAGCTAAGATATTGTTTCAAATTCAATTTTTTGATATCACTTACTACTCTACTAACACAAGGTCGTAACAGGTTTGCTGCACACCTTATTCCCACTGCTGAGATCCGGGCATGACGATTCCAGCAAGGGTTGGACCCTAAAATCCAAGCTGCACTCGCTACAGGGGATTTCCCAACCCATGAGTTGCTTTAAAGGCTGCCCGACGCTATGAGGCAGTTGTGAAGAAGAAAGGCAAGCCGCAGACTGCCGGTGTGAAACGCCCTATGAACCAGATCACACGAGGGGCCTCTTCTAGGCCAGCTTTTAATGGACCATCTCGGAGGCCAGTAGGTTCGTTCACCAACAGCAGGTCAGACTTTTGCATCTACTACAAAAGAATAGGGCACCTTGTGAAGAACTGTCTTAGGGCGAACAACTTATGCCTGATCTGTGGGTCTTCCACTCATGCTATTGGAGTATGCCCATAGAAATAAGGACCCAACAACCTTCCAGCTAGACCGGCGATCCAAGCTCCTCTTACCTGGTTAGCTCTACCAGCTGTAACTCCCCGCAACTAGACCACTCAACCCCAACGCCGAATATTTTACCAGGCACAGAGGAAAGTACTGCGACACCAAGCATTCACTATGTCGGTCGAAGAGCCCAAAGCTACGGGTCAGGTCATCACTGGTAAATCTCTTCCCTATTCTCTTTCAAGACCTTTCAATTCATAACCATCTTATATTTGTTATACCTAAATATATCCCATGCAACTTAGGTACAATCTTAGTAGCCTCTCTACCTGCACTAGCGCTCTTCGACACTGGGGCATCATATTGCTTTAAGTCGCAACAGTTCGTCCGAACTCATGCGATCCCAGTTAAACCGCTCGTATCCAGCTGGAATGTCAGTTCAGGGAATGACGTTCTAAAAGCAACTTTGGGATACGATCTATGTCCAGTGGTCGTCTGCAGTCGAGAATTTTATGCGGACTTCAAGGTGCTGGACATACCAAATTTCGACGTAGTCTTGGGAATGGACTGGCTGGGAACTTTCTTCACTACCATCGACTGTCGCCAAAGGAGGGTAGTGTTTGAAATACCAGATCATGCAGTGCTCTACTTCAAAAGCGGAGACCGAACCTTGGAACCTAGCGTCTACCGAGCAAAACCAAAGAAGGCAGAGATTACAGCGTTGCAAGCGGAAGAATCAAAGCCAGAGGTAGTTCAAGAGTTCGAGGATGTATTCCAGGAAGATATATCAGGTTTGCCTCCCGATCGAGCTCATAAATTCAGCATCAATTTATAACCCGGCGTACAATCAGTAATAAAAGCTCCGTACCGATTAAGTCCAGAGGGATTGAAGGAGATCCGCATTCAATTGGACAAACTCCTAAAGAAAGGTAGGATTCGTCCCAATACTTCAAGCTAGGGATCTTCGGTGCTGCTGGTGAAGAAGAAGGAAGGTTCATATAGGATGTGTGTGGATTATCGAGCTCTGAATGAAGTGATAATTAAGAACATGTATCTGTTTCCCCGATATTTAACCTAATAAAAGAGCAAAACTCTGTTGAATCTAATGAGGCAGGGCCTCACATGCTCCCCACGAGGGCGCCAGCGCCAGAGCCAATCTTATAGGATTAAATCCTATGGTGCCGCCTCACGTGCTCCTCACGCGGGCGCCAATGTGCAAAGCACAGAAGAGTTCATAAGAGTTAAACTCTTAGATGACGTCGCACATGCTCCTCACACGGGCACCAATGTGCAAAGCACAGAAGAGTTCATTGCATAAGAGTTAAACTCTTAGATGGCACCGCACGTGGTCCTCACGCGGGCGCCAATATGTTATAAGAATTAAATTCTTAAGTAGCGCCCACGTGCATAACACGTGTGCGCCGGCGCCCAGGTAAAATTAAAATTCTACAATACTCCCTGCTAAAAAGAGCCGTTGGATCAAAGATCCAACGGAGATGATAAATCATCAAAATTTGGGAGAAAAAATTTCCCAAATCTTTCTAAAATAAAAAGATACTCTCGGTTGGATCAAAAATCCAATTATAGAATAAAATTCTATTTCGGAATATATTCTCTCAATCTTTCTAAACAAGAAAAATTGCTCTCTGTAAAACAGAAAACCCTTGGATTAAAAATCCAATGGTGATTAAAAAATCACCGTTTTACATAATAAATTATGTATAGGGGAAAATATTTCCCCAATCATATTCTGTAAAATAGAAGTCCTTGGATCAAAAATCCAATGGTGGGTAAAATTCCCCAAATCAATTTTGAGTCCAATTAAATCAATTGGAATATCTCAATCAGAGATTTTCTCAAAACTAGTTAACAATTTGCCACCACTATATAAAGGCCCCGAGACTCTAAGTCTCAAGGGGGACAGAAAAAATATAGGGAGCTCTAAAAAAGAACAGAGAATTCAATTCTAAAAAAAAAAGACCTTCCTTCTCAAAACCATAGAAAAGAAAAGAGATCAAAATATCTCTATCACATATAAGGGTTTAACCCTTTTTAAAAAAACTTAGTTCTTTCTCTGGATCTGAGATCCACAAGACAAGTCTCGCATAAGTTGAGAATTTAATTCTCATCGGGAAGATCTTGTTCTTGAGAATCAAAGATTCAGAAAAGAACTAGGTTCAGAAAAAACAAAAGGAGAATGGAACCTATAAAAGAACATGGTTCTTAAAAAAACCGATCCCAGATCTTCAAAAAGCGAAGATCTTGGTGATCATTAATGGTCAAAATGCCATTAACAGAGATTTAATCTCTAAAAAAGGAGAAAAAAAAAGACTACCGCCTTACGTGCTCCTCACGTGGACGCCCCTTTTAACAGCGCATAGCGCCTCACGCGAAAAACACGCAGGCGCCCAAAACAAAAGGCCAGCGCCTCACGTGAAACACACGTGAACGCTGAATAAAAGTGCTCAACACTTCATAAGCAGCCAAAACGGCTGAGTGCTTAGCACTGATTGGGCAGTGCCCAGGGCTTCATGTGATCCTCATGTGGACACCATAAAAGGTGCTTAGCACTTCACATTTAGTCAAAATGACTAAAAATGTTCAACATTTATTGGGCAGCGCCCATGACCAAATGCTTCACATGACATACATGTGAGTGTCAGAGCTCAAATAAGTGCTTAGCACTTTTACATGAAAAGAAAAGTGCTGAACAAACAGAGCCCAAATAAGCGCTTGGCACTTTTGAAAAGAAAAAGGCTAAGTAGACTTAGTCCAAATTGGCTAAGTCTCTGAAATTTTCTTGCAGCTGAGCCCAAATGCTCTTTTACTGGATCTTAAATAAAAATTATTCTTAAAATTTTGCGAAGTTGGTCTTAGTGTCAAATTAGACTAACGCATCCTAAGCAAGAACAAATTGAGCCCAAATGCTCACACATTTAAGTTGATCTTAATCTCAAACCAAATTAACGGTCCTTAAATAAACCTAAGGCCAAATCTAAAATATAAGAATTTGGACTAATCTGTGCCCTACGGGCGACGACATAAATTAGTCTCCGTATACAATCCACCGGCAACCAAAACAAAAAAACACATATGACACGAAGTGAACTTCCGGAGCAAGAGAATGTGATTATCGCAATGCGGTAACGTAATTAACCACAGGGGCTTACGCCTGCAGGGAAGAGCGTCCCCACAATCAAAAACTCCTCATAAAATAGGGGGAATCTGATAAAATCTGCTACAACGGTCGCGTCTGTCCAAACCTCCGATATATGGTGCCATAAATCAACTTGGTATTTTCGGAGAGGTGGACAGATAAATCCAAATAGTATCTGCTTCCAAATTCAAGCAAGACGATCTATCCCAGTTCGTCTCTATTTTCGGCGGTAAACGGATTCTGGCACGCCCGGTGGGACATTTTTCTCTTTCTACTCCACACTTCGTGTGTCATGTTTCGCGAACAAAATCGCGGTTCACTATGGTTGTTATTGGATTTGAGGTACTGAAACTTGGTGTCTTGCTCGTGTGTAGAAGAAAAAATTGATGGCTTACAACTGCACCTATTGCAAGCAACTCTCGCTCCACCCTAACTGGAGGAGTGACTTATGAGCCCAACGCGGCCTCTATCTTTTCAATGCCGGTAGGGCAAGTTACGCAAGCTACTACTGGATTGTTCTTTGGGACCTTGCTCCTACCAGTGAGTTTCGGTTCCTCGGCACCGCAAAAAGAAGCTCCTAATAGGTCGTTCTTCGATCGACTGGAGACCACAATGGCCCCTTTCAACGGCCGTCCAAAGCTAACGTCTCAGTCTTCAACAGGCTGGGCAAGAACCCAAATGGGCCCGTAAACAGGCTCGTGACACCTGAAGGGACTACCCCAAAACGGATAGCCATCCCAACTCCTTCTATGGGTGAAGTCGTCAAAGGTGCTTTCCCTACCAGAAAGTCGGTCTTCGAAAGATTGGTCGACCCTCCCCAAACTTCAATCAGGACGTCAGTCTTCAACAGGCTGACACCAACAACAGCCCCTGAGCAAAACCGGGGGCATGAAGAAGCCGCTTCCAAATCTGAGGCGGTCCCGTCTGCAAGACATGCTCGACGTCGTCACTGGCGCCGAGTAAGAAAATCTGGGGGCAATTCTCCATCTGGACTTACCCCACCAGCTCCAATGGTGGAAGTTGACGCTGCTGTTCCAACCGAGAACAGCTTTAATCTATTCAGGAGGGTACGCAAGAACTCTCCAACGGCGGTGCTAAAGAAATCGGCCCCGCCTGCAGAAACCACAGTGCAGGCAAAGCCGGAGTGCCCCTATCAATGGCTCTCCTCGCAAATTTACAGAGTCTGGCGAAAAGTCCAGGACTCCGTGATTGATCAAAACTACTCTCGTCGACCGAAAAAATCGAAGGCACGGCAAGAGAAAGACTTTCCCTCCGTCATACAGCGAGGGACTTCTTCTGCACAGGTGCCTGTTACAATGGCTCCTTCAATTTCGACCACCCACAAAAGGATGATGCCAGAGAAAATCCCACCGCCGGCGGCAAATTCCAAAGGCGATGGACCCAAACGCCCCAAGTCTGGGGGTATGATCGTATATACAATCTACAACGGAGACCAGAGTAGAGAAAGAAGTCTGGCACGATGCCGCTTTTGTAATCGACAGGCTTTAACCAATCCGTCTGCCAAGATACTACGTGGAGGGATTAAAAAGGTTGTTAAAGTGCCAAGGTGTACCCATCGAACAAACTGTTCGGCAAGCCTAATTCTACAAAAAAATTGGGATATCCCTGGAACCCATCGAAAGATGCTCAAAGGGAAGATGGAGACAACCGGGCTCGGATACATTCAGTCCAAGAAGCGTCAGCAGTTCCACAGCTGCTGTGTCATAAACAGCTCCAGAGAAGAGAAAATGCTCTTCTAAATGGTCATGACGTTGAAACAGAGCGAAATCCCGCTCTAAAAATGTTAAGTCTGTCGCTCGAAGAACAAATAGACAAACTAATAAAAGAAGCCTGTTAAAAGAGCCGAGACAATTATAACCGTGAAATGGCCATTATGAAAGACCAGGACGCAGCGCTACAACGCCCTTTATCCCTAGCCCGCTGTATGTCCTCGCAAAAGGGAAAATCCCGAAATAGAGGCAAAAACAGAACAAAGAGCGCAAACAACGTTTGCAAACAACAAGGCAAATCTAAGAAACCGTGCTATCAAGAAAAACTGGGTTGGAACCCGTCCTTTATAAAGAAGATGGGTCAGTGTTCAGTCGAAAATATTGTGCATTTGATATGACATTTTCCTTACTATTTTTATATAATAGTAAGGTGTTTATTATAAATATGACACATATGAGAGTTTATCTGTAAAAATACTATTTTCATGTGTTTATACATTATAATTAACATTATGTAGGAAAATGTAAGCATATAATATCTATATAATATTTAGTCCATTTAAATATACATACCATATCAAATATCTTTAACCAATTCTCTTAAAACTATAATATCACATCAAATGGTTAGGATAATATCTCAATTAAAACAAATTCTACTAACATTATTTATTGAGATATTGTGCAGAAACTATATCAGGACTGGAATGAAGGAAATTCGAGCTAGCAAGATCAAATCTGCCGAAATATTCAAGCGAATCGAAAAATTCAATTCTGGCAGTGACTTAGAGAAGATTTCCAAACTCTAGATATTCAAATGATCACCACATGACAACTGAATGAATCTCCAGAAATTTGAGCCAAAGATCCCACCAAAGCGCGGCTAAACCGCGGCTAAAATAAGCATATTGCGGCGGTTCCGCCGCAATATTGAAGAGTTGAGATGCGAGATTTTCTAGGTAGGATCCTAACAACTAGTTACCCTAATTAGGAAACTATGATTATGGGTTTGCGACTATAAAAAGGACCGAGAGCCCCTCTTGGAAAAATCATCAATACGACGAGATCACGAAGTCCAAGACGGCTCAAGAATCTAGATTGATCATCAGCTATTCATCTACCTCCTTAAGAAGAGATCAAGAAGCAAACAAGAGTTTTGTAATCACTTTCTAAAGGAACAAAGTGTAGTTGATCAAGTTGATTAATAAAGGTAGTTGTTTTATTCTTATTGCATTTTATTTTCTTTATTTACATCATGATCTCTATCCGTTCTTTTATCTCCATCACGCGTGAGCAATTCTCCGCTTGTTAGGCTTCGTAAGATTAGGCTAGATCAATGGATGATTAAAATCCTTTAACTCATTTTACGTCCTATAAAGTTTATAAACTTTACCAAAAGAATCGTTAACATCCTAATCGGGCGCGCTATCAATTCATTGATATTCACGACCACGATTAGAGATTAGATTAACAATTATTTTGGTAAAGGCTAGACATGAACGGAGATCCATGTCAAGATAGGGGTTAAGAATGGGAACCATATTCCCTCTAGAAACCCTAATCTACATGTATCACTGTCGATCTAGTTTTAAATATATTAAAGGATAAAAGGAGTAATCTTTAATTAATCATCCATGACTACTAAATCTTAACGAACCCTACAAGGCCCCTTCTAATATAAAACCTACATCCGTAGTTAATCTAGATATATATCTTACATCCATGATTAACGTAGATCTAGAATCTACAACCATTCTCCACTATTCATTATTCTTCCTCCTTTCCTAATCAACATGCCTAAAGTAAGATTAAAAGATTCAATGTTTCCTTGAGGACGACCCGTACTCATCTCGGTCTAGCTACACGCGACACCGTTATTGATTGCGGTTACTGCACAAACTTCTTCAAAACATCATCAATCAAATGGCGCCGTTGCCGGGGATACGTGCGTAATTTTTTTTATTCTTACTATTTGTGTTGAATTCTTATTCGATCTATATCATAAAAATAAAACAAAACCGCATCTTGCATATTTAACAATTAGTGTGCGATTTTTGCGAGGGAAACTGGGTCACTTTAGCGAGGAGATAAAGATTCAGAGACATTCATCAAGACCCAGAGGAGCAAAGGAAGCCACAATAAAGAAATTAAACAAAGAACCCCCTAAAGCACGGCGGAACCGCGGCTATTGTGTGCAAACGGCGGCGGAACCACGGCGGTCTTGGGGAGTTGCGCCCTCAAACTTTTCTGGTATCTTTTCTATCTCTTTCTCTCTCCTCTGAAAAATCTAATAATATATTTTCTACAGGATTCTTTGCATAATAATGCCGCTCAAAAATCTTTTTGCGTGTTTTGTTTTGCGGGTTGTTTTTGCATATTTTAATACGGACTTTAAGGGTCAAATACCAAATTCAGATTAGGTAGGGATTTCATTACCCTTCCTAGGCTCCACAAATCACAAAACGAGTATCTGCATCACCCTACATTAATTAAAAAATATCTAAACCAAGACTCTAAGGACCGTCGCGCTCAAATAGGACAGAGGAAGGTCATGGGTAATCCATCGCTTATCCGCATTTCTTTTATGGTGTCTAGGAAAGTGTGTCTAGGCAAGTGGTTACTTAATTAGGCCAGCTATTTTCGGTGATTCGTATAGTGGATACCTCCCACTTACCTGGCACTTACCTGGTCACAAGAGTAATAAAGAGGTAGTAGAGGATTGATCATACGGCTTGTCCTTTGGAATTCTAGGAGTGGTCTAGTACTTGACCTAGGTGACCTTCGTTTTAGGGTTTGCTTGTGCATTTTGTGATTTGTAAAGTCAACCCTCAAGTCCCACTTTCAAAGCAAAACAATCCAACTATAGCTTAAATCTTTCCACCCTCCTTCTTCTTTTCACCTTCTTATAATGGGCAACCCAAATAAAAGAACTATTGCCGAGTTTTGCTATCCAGAACCAGATATTTCTTGTTATCATAATCGCTTCGGTATACCATCCGACTCTACCATATCTTTAACAGATTGGATAGAGCAAACGGAAAGAAACAGTTGGCCACCTCACTCCAAGTCCTGTCAACCGCATCCAAATTCTACATC
This sequence comes from Agapanthus africanus, assembly GCA_030015575.1. Classification (NCBI taxonomy): domain Eukaryota; kingdom Viridiplantae; phylum Streptophyta; class Magnoliopsida; order Asparagales; family Amaryllidaceae; genus Agapanthus; species Agapanthus africanus. The sequence goes on along the minus strand of CM057339.1, from coordinate 803,316,984 downwards.
TTCTTATGTTGATACTCCGAGTGAAGGAACTCCTAAACACATGTCCATCGCTGAGCATATAGCGAGGGCTAACGGCCAAAGTTTCAATTCAGTCAAACCATTAGGACAACAAACACCACCACTTTCTAAAGAAGATTTTCATACTCGGTTTGTGGCGTATATGATGTCTGTTGAAAATCGCCAACCAACCACCAATATCAATATTCTTCTTATCACAATGTTGATCCTACTCCTGCCCAATTTTCACAACCATTCAATTCCTATCAATCATACCCGACTTTTACACCTTCTCTAGACAGTCCTTCTAATCAGTCATTTGGGAGTTTTACTTATCCACAAGAATTTCAATATTATGCTGAAACCCCTTACCGACCCATGTTTAGTCTTGAACGGACTGTGGAAGAACATGTGGCAGCGTCACACCGCACCAAAGAGGAATTGAAAGAGTGCATGGCCATTCTCAATAAAGAAAATGAACGAGCAACTAGTTTCAAACCAGCTCAAAATTTTCCAACGTATGACACGGCCATAAGACAAATTGAGAATTTGGATAGTGAGAGAGAGCGGTACACCCTTCCAAATCAAACCTCCCCATCCCAAATTGAAACCCACAACTCCAGTTTCACAGATCTATCGAGTACACCAAATGATTCACTAATCGAAGATAGAATGTCTGATGAGTTGTGTGACTTTGTAGTGTTTGATTTACCCGATTGTGAAGGGTCCATTTCAAGGGAAGACACACCCAACCCTTGTGATCTCTACACCTCTACTCTAGAACCACAATTGATTGAAAACCCTGCTTTTGATGAGGTGTCTGAGACTTGTAACCTTCACTTGATTGAGGATATTGACGTTGGGGATATATTGAATGATGAACCCAAAATTTTGGATGAGTTTTTCCCACCAACTCATCAAGTCATTTCACTCCCATGTGGTCATCATCTCGAGCCTCTAACTATTCTTCCCGAACCCATATGCATCTTGAAGTTGATAACTGTATAACCGAAAGGCAGAATGAAATTCGGCATTCATTTTCCACATTTGGTTCAGCAATGCTCAACACACCAATTTGTTTACCCATTTCATCTCCTACTTTATCGGGTTCTTCTTCTAATCAACCTTTACTTTTAGCGAGTGTTGATAAATCACAATCCGGTATTTCGAGTTCGATAATTCTAGAAAGACAACTTGATTTAGATACTTTTGAGAATGAGGTAGATAAGCTTTTCGAGTCTCCTACCTCCATAATTTTTGACAAATCAAGTGTGTTGAATTCTGGCGACACTTATTGGCATTGAAACGTTCAATCGGACCATCGATGAAAGTTTCGAAAATATTTTCGCCGACGAACTCGCATTCCTAAATGACACGGATTTTGTGATTAATCAACTTCCACCTGAAGAAGTTGAACCACCACCATTTCTTCTTATCCCAAACGAGAATGTGACCATTCTTTCCGTTCCTAATCATCCACATTCTCGTTTCCGTTCACCATTATTATTTCATCTTTATCAACTGAGACGTAAACCATACTGACTCCTATCTCCCCACTTCTTCAAATATCCGATTTTCCACCAAGAAGTGTGTTACATCGATAAATTTTTTGAATGGTTGGTGTTGACTTTTGGTCTTTGTAAGGCTTTACATTGACTAATAACTTTAACGCCCTCCCCCAATAATTTTAATTGCTTAATACTATTTTACTTAAGGTTGGGGGGAATATTTTGGCTCTTGAAAGAAAAATTTTATAAAACTGTGAGCTGAAAATAAGTTTGGGGGAAAATTTTACTATTTCATGTCCCCATTACTAACTTTTCCTCCCAAGTCTACAGTTTTTTTTAAGCTTAACAAATGACATCAGTGAGGATACTGCTGCAAACATGTTTGGGGGAGGTTTGTGCTTATTCACGAACTATTTTGCATTATCATAAATGTAAGCACAAATTCTTTTTTTATTTTTTGATAATGAAAGTTTGAAAATGAAAATTTACATACGAAAAATAGGAATAGTTTAAGAAAAGCAAAAAAGTTAGATATTTTCTTAGACGAAACTAGTAATAAGTAGTTATGAGCCATTGTCCCCGAGGGTTAGTAAGATAAAGGAAGTCACTAATCTGATGATAAAAATAAGTCTGAAAAATAGTCCTTATTCTTGAGGCCAAACATCTGAACGTTGATACCCTACTATAAGCACTTACACACATCTTGAAATTTGATATGATTGCGAGTAGTAACCGCAATCAATAACGGTGTGTGTGGTAACCGCAATCAATAACGGTGTCGCGTGTAGCTAGACCGAGATGAGTATGGGTCGTCCTCAGGGATACGTTGAATCTTTAAATCTTACTTTAGGCGTGTTGATTAGGAAATGAGGAAGAATAATGAATAGTGAAGAATGATTGTAGATTCTAGATCTACGTCAATCACGGATGAAGGATATAGATTTAGATTAACTACGGGTGTAGGTTTTATATTAGAAGGGGGCTTGTAGGGTTCGTTAAGATTTAGTAGTCATGGATGATTAATTAAAGATTACTCCTTTTATCCTTTAATAGATTTAAAACTAGATCGACAGTGATACATGTAGATTAGGGTATCTGGAGGGAATAGGGTTCCCACTCTTAACCCCTATCTTGACATGGATCTCCGTTCGTGTCTAGCCTTTACCAAAACAATTGTTAATCTAATCTCTAATCGTGGTCGTGAATATCAATGAATTGATAGCGCGCCCGATTAGGATGTTAACGACTCTTTTGGTAAAGTTTATAAACTTTATAGGACGTAAAAGGAGTTAAAGGATTTTAATCATTCATTGATCTACCCTAATCTTACGAACCCTAACAAGCGGAGAATTACTCGCGCATGATGGAGATAAAAGAATGGATAGAGATCATGATGTAAATAAAGAAAATAAAATGCAATAAGAATAAAACAACTATCTTTATTAATCAACTTGATCAATTACACTTTGTTCCTTTAGAAAATGATTACAAAACCCTAGTTTGCTTCTTGATCTCTTCTTAAGGAGGTAGATGAACAGCTGATGATCAACCTGGATTCTTGAGCCGTCTTGGACTTCGTGATCTCGTCGGTTTGATGATTTTTCCAAGAGGGGCTCTCGGTCCTTTTTATAGTCACAAACCCAGAATCATAGTTTCCTAATTAGGGTAACTAGCTGTTAGGGTCCTACCCAGAAAATCTTGTATCTCAACTCTTCAATATTGCGGCGGAACCGCCGCAATATGCTTATTTTAGTCGCGGTTTAGCCGCGCTTTGGTGGGATCTTTGGCTCAAATTTCTGGAGATTCAATCAATTGTCATGTGGTGATCGTTTGAATATCTGGAGTTTGGAAATCTTCTCTAAGTCACTGCCAGAATTGACTTCTTCGATTCACTTGAATATTTCGGTAGATTTGATCTTGCTAGCTCGGATTTCCCTGATTCCAGTCCTGATATAATTTCTGCACAATATCTCAATAAATAATGTTAGTAGAATTTGTTTTAATTGAGATATTATCCTAACCATTTGATGTGATATTATAGTTTTAAGAGAATTGGTTAAAGATATTTGATATGGTATGCATATTTAAATGGACTAAATATTATATAGATATTATATGCTTACATTTTCCTACATAATATTAATTATAATATATAAACACATGAAAATAGTATTTTTACAGATAAACCCTCATATGTGTCATATTTATAATAAACACCTTTCTATTATATAAAAGTAGTAAGGAAAATGTCATACCAAATGCACAATATTTTCGACTGAACAAATACCCCCAAACTTAACCTTGATCGTCCCGAGCAAACTAGTTATTCAAGAGAAGGAGAAAAAGAAGAAGAAAAAAAACCTAAGTAGCACACTTTCGTAGGCAACACGATTGCATTGAGCACGTGTAACAAGCCGTTAAACCTTTAGGTGTCCCTAGTAGGAGGAGTGTTGTCTCCTGAGGGTTTTCAGCGGATTACACCCACAAAATCTTATAATAAAAGAAATATGGTGAACGTTACATATAAAGATAAGAACTATAAAAGAAAGAACTTGAAAATAAGAGTTTCCAACTACACCAGTTTTTCGGTTGTCATGAGCTCTATCTTAATGGTCATGTAAAAATGTTAGAAATCACATCATCCCTCAATAAAACATCGCCTTTAGTCTTCCTCCCTATTTTTCTTCTAAACATTGATCATATACCCCTACGTGTGTGTAAAAGACATCCCTACACTTAGAGAATTCAATTCAAGCAATCATACTCTTGTCCATCTTCTAAAGTACTTTATAGTTGGTGAATATTTTAGATAAAATTTCTCACACATTCTTCATGCGACCGTTAATACTTCTTGAGGTACTAACCGACCAATTACAAAATGTGCTTGCGCATTTAGGCATAATTGCTCGTTTCGCAACACCTAAGGCTTAGGAGTAGCTCCCAAACTAGTTGGTCTAAGGCACTAGGTGATAAAGCACCCTCGCTATATTTTTTTTATGCTTCCTTAAGCACTTACAAAACTAGTGTTCATTTTTTTTTCTTCACCACTTATATATATAGAGAGAGAGAATAATGGAGAAAAGAGGCCATAGGAGGAAATTTCCTCCTATGGCGTGGAAAAAATACAACATCCGCCAATTTTTTCGACGATCGGCCCCCATCATCTTCATGGTTATCATCTAAGATGTGGGTACACCAAATTTCATGTGATTCTACAACTTTTCACCGTTGATTTAGTAATGTAAAAAGTTCTATTGTCGGCAAACCGTTAATTTTGAACCCACTAAATCAACGGTGAAAAGGTTGTGGAATCACATGAAATTTGGTGTACGCACATCTTAGATGATAACGATGATGATGATGGGTGCCGATCGTCGGAAAAAATGGTGGAGGTTGTATTTTTTCCACGCCATAGGAGGAAATCTCCTCCTATGGCCTCTTTCCTCCATTAATCTCATATATATATATATATATATATATATATATATATATATATATATATATATATATATATATATATATATATATATATATTTCATACTAAGTCTTTTAGACAAGAGCATTTCAATGTATCCTCTACTATCCCAAGTTTCAAGATGTGTGTAAATGCTTATAGTAGGGTATCAACGTTTAGATGTTTGGCCCCAAGAATAGGGACTATTTTTCAGACTTATTTTTATCCTCAGATTAGTGACTTCCTTTATCTTACTAACCCTTAGGACAACGGGTCATAACTACTTATTACTAGTTTCGTCTAAGAAAATATCTAACTTTCTTGCTTTTCTTAAACTATTCATATCTTTCATATGTAATTCTTCACATTCTAATCTTTTATTATCAATTTTTTTTGTATAGTGCCTGGTGACAAAATATAGTTCAGTTAATACAAGCCTCCCCCCAAACCTGTTTTCAGCAGTGCCCTCACTGATGTCATATGTTAAGCTTAAAAAACCTGTAGACTTTGGAGGAAAAGTTATTAACGGGGACATGAATAAATGACAGTGAAATTCTCCCTCAAAATTATTTTTGGCTCACAATTTTGTAATTATTTTCTTTCAAGAGCCAAAATATTTCTCCCCCCAAACTTGAGTAGTATTAAGCATTTTGAAATTATAAGTAGGGGGTAAAATTATTGATCAATATAAAACTTTACAAAGACCAAAAGTCAACACCAACCATTCAAATATTTTATTAATGAAGCACCAAGGTTGGTGGAAGAACATGTGGTCTATTGACATGAAGAAGTGGGGAGGAGATAAGAGGTGTAATGGAAAAGGTTTACGTCTCGGTTTGTAGAGACGAAACAATGATGATGGATTACTCGCATTTTCATTCTTGATAAGAAGATGTGTTGGCGCTTCAACTTCTTTGGTTTGGGGTTGATTCGTCACAACGCCCATGTCTTTTAAGAATGCGAGTTCATCAGCGAAGATTTCCTGGAAGCTTTCATCGATATCCCGAATAATAATCTCATCGGAAATAACGGGATGATACTCTGACTCCATATAAGGTTCACATTTAGCGTTAGATATTGACCCGGACAACAACGTAATAGCGGAGTCGAGATCAGTATCGTAAAGCTGTTCAAATTCGCTGTTGTCGGCATTTATCGCTACGACAGAAAATACTCGAGCATAGGGTTCGGAGGGTTCACTTCCCAACTTGTAAATGTTATGCTCAATTGACATCTTCCCGAAGGATAGAGTCATAGATCCGTTTCGACAATTGATTATCGCGTTGGAAGTCACAAGAAAAGGTCGACCTAAAATCACTGGAATTTGGTTTCGTGGGTTTGCTACAGGTTGTGTATCTATAACGATGAAGTCCACAGGGAATATGAATTCCCCGACTTTGATTAACACATCCTCTGGCTCACCCCTAGGTTGGGTGATAGATCGATCGGCCATCTGAAGAGTGCAGTGTGTCGGTTTTAACTCTCCGATCCCTAACTGCTCATAAACAGAATACAGAAGCAAGTTAACACTAGCACCTAAATCGAGTAGAGCACGATTGATATTTTTACCCTCAATAGAAATAGAAATTGTAGGACTTACGGGGTCATTTCGTTTCTCTGGTAGTTGTTGTGTAAAAGCAGTGCTCACATTACTCACAAGAAAAACATTTTTAGGTACTTGAATTTTTCTCTTCCTAGTGCACAAGTCCTTTAGGATTTTCGCATAAGACGGAACTTGTTAAATAGCATCTAGGAGAGGAATGTTTAGGTTAACTTGCTTAAAAATTTCCACAATCTTCTCCATTTGTGGACTTAGTCTGTTGCCCCTTAACCTGTTTAGATAAGGTGCTTTATCAATAAGGGTTGGGTCCAACATTGGAGAGGATTGTGGGGGTTGGAATGGATCCCAGAATTGGAGTTGGGATTGTTTTAGGTTGACTCGAGGAAGTGGGCTGAGTGTTCGAGCCTTGGGGAAAATGGAGAATAGGCTCGAAAGAAGGTGGTGGACTAGACGAAATAGGAGAAGAAGTAGAAGCCGGGGTTTCATTAATATCATCAACATCAATGTGTTCGCCCACTTGGTTATCTAGCACTCTTCCTGATCTCAACGTGGTAACAGCACTCACATTATAACTTTGTGAGTGGCCAGAATTCGGTAGGGGTTGAGATGGAAGTTTCCCTTTTTTCTCTCGCCCTCATCGCGGCATTTATTTGTGCAAGTTGTGCTTCTATCGATTTTATACTTTCACCATGGGAGTTGGTGGTCTGTGTTAAAGTTCGGATAGAAGACTTTATTTCATCCGTCGATTGCATGGAATGTTTAATGAACATATCCACGCTTCGTTCAAGTGCTGATGAGTTTTCAGTCATGGCCGTTTGGAAAGAATTATTGGCCGGATTCTGAAAAGGTTGTGATTGAAAGGAGTGTTGGCTTTGTGGTGGTGGTTGCTGTTGCTGTGGAGGAGGTCTTTGATAATTTCTTTGGAACGGGTTTCAATTTTGGTTCGTTTGGTTTTGGCTCCAAGCAAAATTAGGATGATTCCCCCATCCTTGATTGTATGAGGAAGAATAAGGATCGTTTCTAGGTCGTTGCTGAAAAGTAGAATTAGTGTGTTCTTGACTTTGAAACGATGCATTCATAGGACATTCTTCCGTCAAATGTGATGGATCTGAACAGCAACCACACACAGTCTTAGGGAGCGTTACCTAGTTTAGGGAGACTGATGAGAATTTGTTCTCCATAGCGTCGAGTTTCTTTTGCATTGCTGCCATTTCGACTTTTACTGCGATGGATATATCGAGCTGATGGATACCTCTCCTAGATGATGGTCTAACACTTTCCCACTGCAAAGTGTGTTCGGCGAGATCTTCCAGAAATTTCCAAGCTTCATCATCGTCTTTGGACATGAAATTGCATTGACACATGGTTTCAAGCATCTGCTTTGTCGCTGGAGTAATGCCCTCATTTATAATTCGGCACAGATCCCATCTATGTATTCCATGATGAGGACATTGGACAAGCAGATCCTTAAACCGTTTAAAGCATTTCCAAAATGGTTCATTGGGAAGCTGGGTAAACTGGATGATTTCGCTCCGAACACGGGCAGTCTTATGATTGGGGTAAAATTTCTTAAGGAATGCTATCACGAATTCATCCTAATTGGTAATAGAGTGTGCGGCAGTGTTATAAAGCCATTTTTCTGCTAAATCGCACAAAGTGAAAGGGAAAAGACGCAAGCGCATAGCATCCACTAAAAGTTGTGATGTACCCATCATTGCGCATACGTTTTCGAATTTAGTGATAAAAACATATGCGTCTTCAGACTCAAGCCCGTGAAATTTAGGCAACAGGGTGATGAAATGGGGTTTAATTTCAAAATTATCCGCATTGGCCGGTGGAATAGATAGACAAGTAGGAAGGGGACCTTGTATAAGATAGCATCTTTCTTGGAGAGAGATGCACGGTGGATTCTGCGCACCGACGGGTTGTGGCAGGGTGGTGTTATAATCTGATGGAGAACCGTCCATCTCGGTCGATGTGGTGGGAGGAGGGAAAAAAGAAAATGAAGAAGTACCGACTTCGGAGTCGATAGCAAGAACGCGGACAAGACGGGCACTGGAATCCCGTGTCCAGCCGAGCATGCACTAAGAGGGTTTAGCGTAAGTGGCAGCGTGTGTGTGATTTAAAATTGGTTTGTTTTGAAAAGTGTCGGACGTGAGACAAATCACACAAAAATGCACAATCAATCTTAGAACTAAGGTTACCTAGGTCAAGGCCTAGACCGCTCCTAGACTTCCAAAGGACAAGCCGCAGGATAAATCCTCTACCACCTCTTTATCGCTCTTGTGGCCAGATAAGTGCCAGGTAAGTGGGAGGTATCGGCTATACGAATCACCGAAAATAGCGGGCCTAATTAACCACTTGCCTTATACACACTTGCCTAGACACCACAAAAGTAATGCGGATAAGCGATAGATTACCCACGACCTTCCTCTGTTCTTATTGAGCGCGGCAGTCCTTAGAGTCTTGGTCTAGATATTTTTTAATTAATATAGGGTTATGTGGATGCTCGTTTTGTGATTTGTGGGGCTTAGGATGGGTGATGAAATCCCCACCTAATCTGAATTTGGTCTTTACCCCGTAATGTCCGTATTAAAATATGAAAAAACAAACCGCAAAACAAAACTCACAAAAAGATTTTTGAGCGGCGATATTTTGCAAAGAATCCTGCAGAAAATATATTATTGGATTTTTCAGAGGAGAGAGAAGGAGTTGAGTAATATACCAGAGAAGTTGGAAACCCTAATTCCCTAATTGAGCCGCGGTTCCGCCGCCAATTGCCTCTTATTGCCGCGGTTCCGCCGCCGACTAGGGAGATGTGGTTGAGATTTTTGCTACATAGCCTCTTTTGCTCCTCTGGATCTTGATGAATGTCTCTGAATCTCTGTTTTCTCAAATTTGTGACTCCAGACCCCCTTTCAAAATTAACATAATAACAGTTAAATATACAATTTGCAGTTTTGTTTATTTTTATGATGTGGATCGAATAAGAATTCAACACGAATAGTAAGAAAAATAAATTACGCACGTATCCCCGGCAACGGTGCCAATTGATTGATGATGTTTTAAAGAAGTGTGTGTAATAACCGCAATCAATAACGGTGTCGCGTGTAGCTAGACCGAGATAAGTACGGGCCGTCCTCAGGGTTACGTTGAATCTTTTAATCTTACTTTAGGCGTGTTGATTAGGAAAGGAGGAAGAATAATGAATAGTGAAGAATGATTGTAGATTCTAGATCTACGTCAATCATGGATGTAGGATATATATCTAGATTAACTGCGAATGTAGGTTTTATATTAGAAGGGGCTTGTAGGGTTCATTAAGATTTAGTAGTCATGGGTGATTAATTAAATATTACTCCTTTTATCCTTTAATAGATTTAAAACTAGATCGACAGTGATGCATGTAGATTAGGGTTTTTAGAGAGAATAGGGTTCCCACTCTTAACCCCTATCTTGACATGGATCTCCGTTCATGTCTAGACTTTACCAAAACAATTGTTAATCTAATCACTAATCATGGTCGTGAATATCAATGAATTGATAGCGCACCCGATTAGGATGTTAACGATTCTTTTAGTAAAGTTTATAAACTTTATAAGACGTAAAAGGAGTTAAAGGATTTTAATCATCCATTGATCTACCCTAATCCTACGAACCCTAACAAGCGGAGAATTACTCATGCATGATGGGGATAAAATAACGGATAGAGATCATGATGTAAATAAAGAAAATAAAATGCAATAAGAATAAAACAACTACCTTTATTAATCAACTTGATCAATTACACTTTGTTCCTTTAGAAAATGATTACAAAACCCTAGTTTGCTTCTCGATCTCTTCTTAAGGAGATAGACGAACAGCTGATGATCAACCTAGATTCCTGAGCCATCTTGGACTTTGTGATCTCGTCAGTTTGATGATTTTTCCAAGAGGGGCTCTCGGTCCTTTTTATAGTCATAAACCCAGAATCATAGTTTCCTAATTAGGGTAACTAGCTGTTAGGGTCCTATTCAGAAAATCTCGTATCTCAACTCTTCAATATTGCGGCGGAACCGCCGCAATATGCTTATTTTAGCCGCGGTTTAGCCGCGCTTTGATGGGATCTTTGGCTCAAATTTCTGGAAATTCATTCAGTTGTCATGTGGTGATCGTTTGAATATCTGGAGTTTGAAAATCTTCTCTAAGTCACTGCCAGAATTGACTTCTTCGATTCACTTGAATATTTCGGCAGATTTAATCTTGCTAGCTCGGATTTCCCTGATTCCAGTCCTGATATAATTTCTGCATAATATCTCAATAAATAATGTTAGTAGAATTTATTTTAATTAAGATATTATCCTAACCATTTGATGTGATATTATAGTTTTAAGAGAATTGATTAAAGATATTTGATATGGTATGCATATTTAAATGGACTAAATATTATATAGATATTATATGCTTACATTTTCCTACATAATGTTAATTATAATATATAAACACATGAAAATAGTATTTTTACAGATAAACCCTCATATGTGTCATATTTATAATAAACACCTTACTATTATATAAAAATAGTAAGGAAAATGTCATACCAAATGCATAATATTTTCGAGATGCCGGGTCTAGATCCAAAGGCGGCAGTACATAAACTGGCCATATCGTCGGACATAAAGCCAGTCAAACAGGCGCCAAGAAGAATACGGCTTGAACTTGATATGAGTATAAATGCTAAGGTCAAGAAACTAATCAACCCCGGCTTCATCCAAGAAGTTCAATATCCTGACTCGATCGCCAACATCGTTCCGGTGATGAAGAAAAATAGGACGGTTCGCATCTGCGTGGACTTTCAGGACCTCAACAAAGCTTTCCCAAAGGATGACTTCCCAGTACCTGTTACCGAGCTAATGATCGATAACATGTCTACCCATGAGGTCTTCTCCTTCATGGATGGATCTTCAGGATACAATCAAATAAAAATGCATCCTGAAGATCAAAAGCATACAACATTCTGGACTCCGCTGGGCATATTTTGCTATAAGGTGATGCCCTTCGGTCTGAAGAACGCCGGCACTACCTACCAGAGGGCCATGACAAAGATCTTCGATGACCATATCCATGAGATCGTCGAATGCTACATCGAAGACCCTGTGGTTAAAAGTAAATCTCATGAGGAACATTAGGAACATTTAAAAGTAATGTTCCGACGTCTTCGGAAATATAATCTAAAGATGAATCCTTTAAAATGTGTGTTTGGAGTCTCCCCAGGAAAATTCCTAGGATTCAACATACGGCACTGGGTATCGAAATCGATCCCTCAAAGATCAAGGCGATTATGAAAATGCACACGCTAAGAACTCTCAAACAATTGCGATCTCTTCAAGGAAAGCTCGCATATATCCAGCGGTTCATAGCCAACCTCTCCGGAAAATGTCGTCCCTATGGTTATTTAATGAAGAAGGGAACCCCATTCATCTGGGATCAAAAGTGCCAAAATGAACTAAACGAAATCAAGCAATACCTACAAAATCCGCCAGTATTGGCCGCTCCGGATAAGGGAAAACCCCTTATCCTATATACAACAGCCCTTGAGGGTTCTCTGGGAGCGCTATGGGCACAAGAGAATAATCAGGGAAAGGAGAGAGCTCTGTATTATTTGAGTCGAGTTCTCCTAGGGGAAGAAAACAACTACACCCCAATTGAAAACCATTACCTGGCATTGATCTTCACGATAACGAAGCACAGACATTACGCCTTGGCACATGAGGTCCATCTCATATCAAAGGTGGATTCTCTCAAATATCCAATGTCAAGGGCCATACTAATAGGAAGGCTTGCCAAATGGGCCCTCCTCCTAATGGAATTCTCGATAACATATCGACCCCTCAAAGCAGTGAAAGGCCAGGCCATTGCCGACTTTCTCGCAGAGCATCCGATCCCAGCCGACTCCCTCTTAAATTGTGAGTTGCCAGATGAACATGCGTTCGACATAATCGAAGGAGAGAAGGAAGAAAATGATTCCAAATGGGAACTCTACTTCGATGGAGTATCTTCCATGAAGCGGTGAAAGCAAAACACCCCCATAATCAAAGCCAGGGTGGGCTTTATCTTCGTGACTCCATAAGGAGGAATATTGCGTTACGCCCTTTTCTTAACGGAGCCAAGGACTAATAACGAAGCTGAATATGAAGCTTTGATAGCAGGTCTTGAGATTGCTGTCGATATGGAAATCAAAGACCTTCTCATATATGGAGACTCCCAGCTGATCGTTAGCCAAGTAAATGGCGACTATCAGATGTGCAAGCCAGAGATGATAAAGTATGGCGAAAGAGTGCAGCAACTGCTAACACAAATCCCCTCCTACATCCTGGAGAGTATACCGCGTGCATAAAACAACAAGGCGGATGCGTTGGCCAAATTGGCTAAGGAACTGGCCGATGAAGACCTCGATGATGTAAAGATCATCATACAAAGCCGCAGGATTCTCGCGCCAACAGAAATATTGTCGGGAGAATTAACAAAGCCATTCGAAGGAAAAGAAATGACTGAACAAGTAACCCTTCAAATAAAGGACAAAGAAAAGGTCAACGATTGGAGGGAAGTCTTCATAGTCTACTTCAAATTCCAATGAACGTCCAAAAATGCGCCGTCTCGACATCAGCTCATGAAACGAGCTCTGTCTTTCGCCTTCATCAATGATACTCTATATAAGAGATCGTTCGACTGAATATGGCTAAGATGCCTGAGGCCGAAGGTAGCAAAGAAAGTTGTTCAAGAAATTCACGACGGACTCTACAGTTCTCACCAAGCTGGGCCAAAGATGAAGCTGAAGATCAAAAGAATGGGTTACTATTGGCCCACAATGATTCAGGACTGCCTCGAATATGCGAAGCAGTGTCACTCATGTCAAATTCACGGGGACTACATCCACCAACATCCAAATCCGCTATACCCAACAATAGCTAGCTGGCCGTTCGAAATGTGGGGAACCAATATAATTGGCCCTATTGAACCAACATCGTCCAAAGGACATCGGTTCATACTAGCAATGACCGACTACTTTTCTAAGTGGGCACAAGCAGTACCACTAAGGGAGGTGAAGACGGAGAATATCCTCCATTTCTTCAGGACACATGTCATTTATCGGTTCGGCACTCCACGACGAATTATCTCGGATAATGGGCCAACTTATAGAAGGCATAAAATCAGCCGCTTCGCATAACAGCAAAAATTAGATTGGAGATACTCTTCAGTCTATAATTCTCGGGTCAACGGCTAGCTGAAGTTTTCAACAAGACCTTGATGAAGATTATAAAGAAAACGGTATTCAGAAACAAGAGAGACTGGCACGAAAGGTTGCATGAAGCTCTCGCGTACCGAACAACGTTCAAACCAGTGACGAATACAACACCATATGCGTTGGTATTCGGCAAGGAAGCAGTGCTTCCCTTAGAAATAGAACTCCCTTCTCTACGAGTAGCGGTTCGATACGAGCTGACAGATAAATAAAATGCTCATCTTCGGCTCGAGTAGCTTGATGCCCTCGAAGAGATTCGCTTATAGCACAACAAAACCTGAAGGCTTATAAAGCAAGGATGATACGTTCATATGAAAGACTGACCAGGCCGAGAACATTTCACCAAGGAGAACTCGTGCTAGTTGTCAAAAGACCAATGATTCCCAATCGTGCAAAACGGGGGATATTCAAGCCGAACTATGAAGGCCCGTACATCATAGATAAAGCCTACCAAGGTGGAGCCTACCTGCTCATGGATATGCATGGCAAAAGACCCTTCCGTCCAATAAACGGCTGATTCCTCAAAAAATACTATGCTTGACGAGTCACGACTTAGGACTATGATAGATGACGACGCTCGTGCCCGCTCTCTATCTTCCTGAGTCAAAACTTTGAGAGTAGTATGCAAAGAAGCTCCGTCGCCTCAAACATGGCGACAAAGGACTGAGATGTCCTTAAACTAGAAATTCATCTCAAACAAGGCGACAAAGGACCGAGATGTCCTTAAACTAGAAATTCGCCTCAAACATAGCGGCAACGGACCAAGATGTCTCTAAACTAACAATGGACCGAAAAGTCCTTAAACTAGAAATTTGCCTCAAACATGGCGATAATGGACCGAAACGTCCCTAAACTAGTGCTTTGCCTCAAACATGGCGCATCGCCCCAAATACGACGATATCCTCCCTTGAGATCTATATTGCAATCGAAGTCCTAACGGCGAAGGTTGCAACTAAAGTCTCACTGGCTACATAGATACTTTAGCGATGAAGCCACCCCCAAAACCCACAGGAAAGTAGGTGGGTCACCTGGGACAAAGCTACTTTCGAGTGTTTCGCCATTAAAAAAAGACGGTATGTCCATAAGCAAAATGGGCACGGATGAAGACCCGAAAGGGCACCGTGAGTAAAACAGCAGGACTGCCGGCGAGTTTGTGAAAACCCGAATAGAGCGCAAACTCGTAAAATAAAAAATTCATGTGCGCTTGCAAGGTCCTCTTGACCTTGTAGGGAGAAAATACCTGCGTGAGATCCTTACGACTCACAAAGGATAGGAGTCCTCATGATTCCTAAGGAGAAATTACACTTACATAATCTTCACGACTCGTAAGGAGAATTCCCCTTATGAGATCCTCATGGCTAATAAGATTCAAAAGCCTTAAGCTACAGGAATCTGAACCTGTTCTTAAGCCGTCGTATCCCCCAAGTTGCCCTACAGATGATCCAATATTGACTCTTGTATACGATCCACGAGCACGAATAAACATTCCCCTACCAAGTTCCACCAACGACGAGAAATGTCCCCGTATGGTGAATGACACTTGTAAGTCCTCTCGACTTATAAGGAAAAAACACTCTTTCAAGATCCTTACGACTTACATGAGAAAATACACTTAGGAATCCCCACGATTCCTAAGGAGAAAGTACACCTGCGAGGTCCTCGCGACTTGTAGGGAGAAATACCTTTATGAGACCCTTACGGCTCATAAAGTCAAAAGGCCATAGTCGACAGGATCCTAACCCTGTTTGCTAAGCCACCTTTGTTCAAATCAGCAAAGGCAAATGATGAGTCGCTCAGCGATGCTGATGCCTAAATAGGTATCAAACTCCAAGTCCTCTTACGGTAAATGATGATTCTCTCCTGACAACATTCCCGTTGTAGCGATGCTGATGCCTAAACAGGTGTCAAACTCCAAGTCCTCTTACGGCAAATGATGATTCGCTCCTGGCAATATTCCAGTTGTAGCGATACTGATGCCAAGATTGGTATCAGATCTCAGGTCCCTAACTCGTAAAAAAACAACAGCGAGTAGCAAAAAAATGCATATAAAATAGCCGAAATGATGGGGCAACTCGCAATAAAAATCAGCTAGCAAAAAATATGCATATAAAAACAGCTGAAATGATTGGGTAACTCACAATAAAAAAACAGCGAGTAAAAATATTTTTAAAAATAGCCGAAATGATTGGGCACCGCGATAAATAGCCGAAATGATTGGGCACCGCGATAAATAGCCAAAATGATTAGGCAATCGCGATTTTCACAACATAAAAGCTGAAAAGATAGAGCATCGCAGAAAGAAATAAAAATAATGGAAGTGAAACCTTTTTGCCCTGCAAGTATGTCCATATTGACTCTTGTATACAATCCATGGGTACAAATGAAAGAAAGGGAACCATACTTTCCTACCAGGCTCTATCAAAGGGAGAGCCTGATCTTGACGGCAATATCTACAGCCTAGATATCAGATCGAAGTTCTTCTCATTCCAACAAGGTGCAGACGTGACGTCAACAAAGTTCCAAGGAGCCAAATCAAAACGGAGTAATGGTAAAATCCTAGCTCCAACTCGGCGTTCCTTCTCATTCCACCGGGATGCAGACGCAACGTCAACAAAAGACCCAAGGGTCGAAACAAAAATGGAGCCATTGCAAAATCCTAGCTCCAAGTCTTGATGGTACATGTATAACCTAGAGACCATCCCAGCATTCTTTCTCGTTCCAGCAGGATGAAGACGCAACGTTAAAAAAGACCCAAGGGTTGAACAAAATGGAGTAATGGAAAAACCATAACTCTAGCTCGACGTTTCTTCTCTGTGCAGACGCAACATCAACAAAAGACCCAACGATCGAAACAAAAAATGGAGTAACGGCAAAATCCTAACTCCAAGTCTCGACGGCGCATATACAACCTAGATACCATCCCGACGTTCCTCCTTATTTCAGCAGGATGCGAATGCGGCTACCAGATGAAAATGGAGCAATAGCATATTCCTAGCTCCGGACTTCACCTGCAATACATACAGCATAGAGATGCATTGTACAAAAGAATGTTAGTAAATAAAGTTGTTGTTCATTACATTGTCTCTTGTGTATATTTCATTTATATTGCTTAATTACGTTTAGCGTATTTACTTCTGAGTAAATACGTAGCGGCCTCGTCGCGTCCCTTCGCCATACACCGGGAAGCAGGGCGTGACACATGCACTATAGGATATATAAACATACCTGGAGTGGCATCTGCCTCTGATGTGGACGCACCGCCAACAGGTAGAGAATCAAACATTGACTATATAAGTAATTTTGCCATAAATATGCATGTATATCTATAATATTACATACAAAATGAATATGCGTGCAATATACCTGGAAATATGACAAAATCCACACGGAAGGAGGCATCCGAAGGGGTCTCCGATCGGAGTGCAAGACCAGCCCTCTGAAGCTCCCTAAGCAGCTCTCCGGGCGGCAGAATCGCTCTACCTCTGCCTCTGCCTTTGTCGGTGCCGCGGCTGGTGCTCCTGCCATCCCTCGCTGCTCCGGTCGTCGTCATCAAATCTAGACAAGAGTACAATCATTACATATGCGTGTTATATATGTATAGATCGTAAGATGTGAAGTTATAATATAACATTACTGATAACCTTTTTCGTTTCGTGGACGCATTAGACATATCTACTTGGATTTCATCATCGATATTATTTCTAACCCACGTAACTTCATGATCAGCCGAAGACAACCCGTCTTTTGAAACAGATGGTCGAAGCACTCTAAGTCTTCTCTCTTCTTCATCCTCATCGCTGTCCTCGAATTCTGGGACATCGTAAACATCCCTGGGTTTCCAACGACATACGACACTCCATCCCGGATGCTTCAAGCATTGTGAGTAGTATACCTGGAACACCTGGTTCAGAAAGATAAACGGATCATCCTGACCGTAAAATCGAAGTGTGTTCACACTGGTCAATCCATATTCATCTTTCCAAGTCCCGAGATTGTTTCCCCACTTATCCGTATCAGTTCGTGTATCGTACCAAGTACACTGAAATATATAAAATGTTTCTGATCGTCTAGGATATTGGATGCCAATTATGCAATTTAAGTATCCATAATAAATTACACCATCCGATCTTACCGTCGCAATCCCACTATTCTGAGTGGTTCGAGAAATTTCTCTGTCCTTAACTTCGAATTTGTATCTAAGGACACCGAATCCTTTATAATATGCAACCTCCATACTGGGAAACTGAGCTAAACATCTTGAATCACTCTCCAATGATGCAGACAAGTTCGGATCGTGGATCTGACAAAACAAATTTTACGACAAATATATAACGATATAAGTTTATATTAAGACTGTTAGCAATAACATGTTATTCCAAAAACTTACATGATCTGCAACCCAATCGCAAAAATTATCCTGATGATATTTTTCCAATCGTTTATCATTCCAATCAGGATGCCCCTCACGTACCTCGTTAAAATGAATTTTGTTCTCAACAATAAATTATGAAATTAATATTATATCATTTCATACACACACAACTACAAATATAACAATTAATCCAAAAAAAACTTACTCTCTAATTTCTTCAAGACATGCGCTATTGAGGAGGATAAACTGATATATCTTGTAGATAAACATAATATCTACTCTCTTATAATCAGGTTTACTATATGGCCCGTCCTGAATTCTTCGAGGTCGGTTAAGTTTCGTCTCAATGTTCTCGTCCAGATAGCGCGAAAAAAATGTGGTTGCTTCATCAAGAAAATAACCTTGCATGATATAACCCTCTGGTCGATTTCTATTGCGTATATACTTTTTTAGAGTGTAGAGGTATCTAAAGAAAAATATATTAAATAAATAAATACAGGCATATAAGACAAAAATAATTTTACAAATTGCGCGAAACGAAAAATTCCACGTACATTTCGACGAGATACATCCATCGATATTGTACCGGTTCGGCTAACTTAGCCTCAATTGCAAGATGAACCGTCGGGTGTATTATGATATCGAAGAATGATGGTGGGAAAATACGCTCAAACTTGCGAAGTATCAACGAAATAGAATTTTCTAGTTTCTCCAGCATCACAACATCCAGGATTTTAGCGCATAGTTTTCTAAAAAAAAGTAACATAGGTCATTAATTACTAGACTAACCAATTTGGGAAGGGAAGTCCTGAGGGCTAATGGGAGAAGGTGCTCCATAATAACATGGTGATCATGACTTTTCAGCCCATCGATTTTGCCTTTCACAATTTTTATCTTCTTGCTAAATGATCCTGAGAAATCTGTGGGAACTTTCAAATCATGCAACACCTGCAGGAATCTTTTCTTCTCCGGTTGTGGTATATGATACGCGGTATTGGGAAGTACAAACCTGCCTGGTTTACCCGCTATCGGTTTAGGATGCAATTCACTTCTAATTTCCCAGTTCTGAAGATCCATCCAAGCATGGAGGTTGTCTTTCGATTTTCCGTCTTTACAAAGAAGCAAGTTGAGTACGTGCTCGGATACTTCCTTCTCTATGTGCATGACGTCTAGACAATGACGCACTAAATTTGTTGACTAGTATGAAAGCTCGAAGAAAATGCTTAACTTATTCCAGAATGGTGGTTTGACCTGTTTTGTTGGATCTATCCCGAAGGTCGCATTATTGTAACCATCCCACTGAGCAGTCATGTTCTCTCCCGACAATGGGGCTGGAGGTCCAAGAAACTCCTGATGACCATCAAAGTGAACAACGTCTCACCTATAGGGATGGTCTAGTGGCAGGAAACGTCGATGGCCGCAATAACAAACCTTCCTGCTAAAATTCAAGAATTTCGATGTTGTATATTGATGGCAATAAGGACATGCTTTATGACCATGTATGGACCAACCTGATAGCATTCCATACGCAGAAAAGTAATTAATTGTCCACATTAAAGCTACACGTAGTATGAAGGTTTTGTGTTTGCATCGTATGTCTCTACACCATCAATGAATAAAGATTTTAACTCATCGATCAGAGGTCGGAGATAGACGTTAATATTGTTTCCCAGTGAGTTTGGTCCGTCGATAAGAAGAGGCATCATAAAGTAGGATTGATCCATAACCAACCAAGGCGACAGATTATAAACTATCATTACACCAGACCATGTGCTGTGGCTTCCAGCCATATAGTTGAATGGGCAGAAACCATCACTAGCGAATCCGAGCCTGACATTGTGAGGATCACTACTGAATATTTCGTGCCTCCTATCGAAATCCTTCCATGCCGGTGAATCTCTTGGATGACTCATTTTTTCATCTTCACTTGAAAGAGCACGATGATGCCAAATCATTACCTCGGCTATTTTCTTGCACCTGAATAGTCTCTACAGCCTCTGTATTATGGGAAAGTATTGTGCTATCTTGACAGATATATCGGGCTTCTTATCAGAATCTTTCGGCTTATACCTGGCCTCTCCGCATGTTGGACACTCTTTCAAATCTGAATTCTCTTTCCGATACAACACGCAATTTTTGGGACATATTTGAATCTTCTCACACTTCAGACCCAAATCAGACATCATCTTCTGGGCTCCGTACCAGCTGTCGGGCACGTTATTTTCTGGGGGCATAGAATCTTTCAAGAACTTCAGAAGCATTGTGAATGACTTATTGCTCCATCCATTTAGGCACTTAATCTGGAAAAGTTGGAAAAACCATGAGAGGGTGGAATACTTTGCATTCTCATAAATTGGTTTTCTAGCATCATTCATGAACTTTTCATACTTACCCGCACGCGGTCCTTGACCGGAAAGAATGTCATCTTCGGTACGAATACCATCACTTAGGGCAGCCTCTACCATATTCTCCATTTCTTCTCTTGGAAAGAAGTTACCGTCTGCTTCTTCTGCCGCATTACCATCTTCTCCTTCTTCTTCTGCCGCATTACCATCTTCTTCTTCTCCTTCCCCGTGATATAGCCAAGTTGTATAAAGTCTAGTAAAACCATGTTTAACGATATGAAGCTCTGCGAATTCTACCTTCTGCCAGTACTTATTCTCATATCTATCGCACCGGTAGAGAATCTTCTCTAACACGATCTTATTATGTGCGCGTGCAAATTCAATGAAAGCAGCAACTCCTGCGACAAACTTAGGTTGCTTACGTTATTGCCAATCCACATACATCCAGTCCTTAACTCTGATATACTCATGGGTCATGTTAGATTGTATAACATATAAATTGTAGATTATGATGACTATATTAAGAAATCTAAGAACGGGATGGTTACTGACAAAGAAGAAAATCCGTGTATGTGCTTTGTGTGTGCGTTTGTCATTGAAAAGAATAAATTATCGATAAACAAAGTTAGATTTGAAGATACCTAAGTATGAGTTGTATTCTGTACATGTGTGTTTCAATTTATGATTTCGCTTAAGTGTAGGTTTGTTAGTGTGTATATACTTTGTGTGTGCGTTTGTTGTGTATTCGTATTGTATGTGTGTGTTTCGGCTGTCGTGGGTAAGGTTTCTATCCCATTAAGAATGTATAGAGCAGACACCCATTCGCTTGTGTTTTCAACCGTTTCGAGTAAATTTCGGCGGCACCTCCCCGCTGTTCTCCGAGTACACTGTAATAGAATAGATAATCATTTCAATGCTGTGAAACAACGTTGAAATGAACATCTAATTTATCTTTGTACATGGAGAACCAGCGGAAAAGTATCGACGAAATAACTCGAAACGAATGAAAACACAAGTGAATGCAGGTGTTTGCTTTATACATTCCTAATTTGTCCACACTAGACAAATCTATCGATTATCATATGATTAAATCTTCTCGTCATATAGACTACACGACGGTTGTTAGTACCAAACTATACCGTCCGATATTGAACAAACTTCGTATAGTTCTATGTCACGACGAACATCGAACGTATGTTAACTGATAGACGGGGACAAAATCGCGCTTTGATTTTCAGATATGAGTATCGATGAGAATATGAATGTTTCATATTATCATCGAGTATCATATATTGGTTTTAACTTGAACATTTAACATGGATAGGTTTTACATTTACGTTTCGTTATTAAGGGTTCGAAATTTTAAGTTTAGGGTAAATTTTTCTTGCATTTACGGTAAAATTGTACGTTTACGTTATCGTCGAGTATCCTACTGAAGAAACTAGTGCACCCTAACCCTAATTAACCCAAATTAACCATAATCGTCACCCTAACACAAATTATCCCTAATTAACCCAAACTTAACCCAATTAACCCAAACTTAACCCTAATAAACACCATAACCCTTCACATTATCACTAATTAACCTAATTAACCCTAATCAACACCCTAACACAAATACACTCTATTTTACCTAATTAACCCAAATTAACCCGAGCTCAAACCCTAACCCAAATTAACCTAACCCTAATCATCACCCAAACCCCAACACAAATTAACTCTAGCCCAAACCAAAATTAACCCTAATCCAAGCCCTAATCAATCTAATTAACCCAAACCCAAGCCCTAATCATCATACCCTATTTTACCTAATTAACCAAACCCTAACCCTAACCCTAAACTAAACCCTAACCCTAAACTGAACCCTAACCCTAACCCAGAACCGATTAACCCTAACCATAAACTAAACCCTAACCTTAACCCTAAAATCAACAATAACACCGAAAAAGCATAATTATAACTTCAAAATTGAAATTAACTCACCTCTGGTTGCGGGGGCAAAGAGCTCGACGAGGATTCTACCGTCCATGAGACACAGGTGGCGGAAAAGAGCCCGACTCGCGGCGAGACTGGGATTCTACTATCAACGGAGTTTGGGAGTCAGTCGACGAGGATTATACTGTCGACGAGGAAAGATTCTACTCTCGATTGGTGGCGACAAGGATTTTATTGTCGACGAGGAAGTCGATCGCGCGCACGGGAGTTGGGAATATTTTGGGTCGGTGGGGAAATTACTTTTTTACCGTCGAAAATAGGGACGAAACCGCGTAGGTCGTCTTGCCTGAATTTGGGGACAGATGCTATTTAGATTTATCCATCCACCTCTCCGAAAATGCCAAGTTGATTTATGGCACCGCGTAACGGAGGTTTGGACAGATGCGGCCATTATAGCAGACTTCGTCAGATTCTCCCTCGTTGTGAGGGGTTTTTGATTGTGGGGATGCTCTTCCCTGCAGGCGCAAGCCCCTGCAGTTAATTACGTTACCGCATCACGGTAACCACTTTCTCCTGCTCCAGAAGGTCACTTCGTGTCGTGTGTGTCTGTTTTATTTTTTGGTTGCCCGTAGATTGTATACGGAGACTAATTTGTGTTGTCGCCCGTAAGGCGTGGATTAGTCCAAATCTGTATTTTCTTAGATTTGGGTTTGGTTTGATTTAAGAATCGTTAACCTTATTTGAGATTAAGATCGACTTATATATTTGTTAAGGATACGTTAATCCGATATTAGATTAAGATCTACTTAACGGGGGTTCAGGATCATTTTTGATCCAACGAAAGAGAATTTGGGCTCTATCATTTTAGTTTAAGGACGTTACGGTCCATAGCTAGTTTAAGGACATTACGGTCCACAGTTATTTTAAGGACGTTACGGTCCATATTGGGATGTGTCCGTCCATTTAAGAGTACACTAAAGAGTTGTTGGTCATCGGAACCCACCACCTCTCTGAAGACGCTTAAGAATTACGACATTTATCAGAGGTGTGAGGAGATGTACCACTGAACCGATGTCCGTTGGAAGATCAATAGTCGTGTTTGGAACTAAAACCAATTTGGAAAAATTGTGAGCACATGGGGTCGGTTGATCTGAATTAGGGACTTTTGGTCAACTTGGACTCAGCCTACTCAATCTTTGAATAAAGTGTTAAACACTTGTTTGGGCTCAGTCCCTTTTCTGTGCAAACAGTGCTGAGCATTGATATGGGCTCTGAAACTCACCCTCTTTTTTTGTTTTTTATAGAGTGTTAAACACTCTTTATGGCATCCACATGCGTAACACGTGAGGCGCTTGGCGCTGAGCGCCAACTACTGAGTGCTAAGCACTACTTGTTGAGCAGCGTCCACGTGAGGGGCACGTGGGGCGCTTGGTTCTGGGCGCCAACCACTGAGTGCTTAAGTACCCATTATTAAGCAGCGCCCACGTGAGGGGCATGTGGGGCGCTTGGCGTCAACTACTGAGTGCTAAGTACTCTTTATTAAGCAGCGCCCACGTGAAGGGCACGTGAGGCGCTCGGCGCTGTTTCTTTCTTTGTGCATTTTTCTAAAGAGTTCGATTCTTTGTTCTCTCCTGAATCTTCAATCCCCAAGAACAAATTCATCCCCACGAGAATTAAATTCTCATTTGTGGGAGACTTGTCTCATGGATCTCAGATCCAAGGAAAGAACTATGTTCTTTTATGAGGGTTAAACCCTTAGATATGCAGATGAGATGCTATGATCTCTATTATCTTTATTTACCTTGAAGAAAGTTCTTCTTCCTTCTTCTCTCTTAAAACTCTTTTTTTTGCTTGCTCTTCTTTTTGAACTTGAAGTTTATGGGGGGGGTCCTTTGTCCAAGACTTGAAGTCTTGGGGCCTTGATATAGTGGAGGCAAGTTTGTTGATTTAGTTAAAGAAATCTCTCATGAGAGATCCTTAATTGATTTAGGGATTTTATCCACCGTTGGATTTATGATCCAAGAACTTCTGTTTTATAGAAGATATTTTTCTTGTTTTTAACAAGATTGGAAAAATATTTTCCATACAGAACTTATTCTGCAGCTTGGTGATTTTTAATCACCATTGGATCTTTAATCCAACGGTGCTCTGTTTTACAGAGCTTAATCTTTCTTGTTCAGAAAAATTGGGGAAAATATTTTCCCCTACAGAGCTTATTCTGTAGCTTGGTGATTTTCTTTTTTAATCACAATTGGATTTTTAATCCAACAGTGCTCTGTTTTACAGAGAGAAATCTTTCTTATTCAATATTTTCTCAATCAGAATTTAATTCTGTGTTTTGATGATTTATCATCTCTGTTGGATCTTTGATTCAACGGCAGAGAACTTTAGTTCTGGCGCCGACGCTCTCGTGCGGGGCACGTGAGACGGTGCCTCAGAGTTTTTAACTCTTGGTGCTAGCGCTCTCGTGCAAGGCACGTGAGGCGCTGCCTCAGATTTTTTAACTCTTGGCGCTGGCGCTCTCGTGCAAGGTACGTGAGGTGCTGCCTCTTTTCAAATTTTGAACATAGCCTTGCTCTTCTATTATTGGGGGGAAACAATATTGAGTTTTATTTTTTTTATAAATATCCCTTCGTTGCCCCTACGGATTAATCCGTAGGGTTTTCTTTTGCGGCTCCGTAGGGCCAAATAAAAGATTACATTTTAATATTTTTTAATTAATCTGTAGGGCACCGTAGGGCAAAATCGATGGCCCTACGGATTCCTATCTCCGTAGTGGCAACCCTTTATTGTAGTAGTGTTGATTTCTTGGTTTCCGGTCATCACCGGAGCCGTAACCGTCGCCGATGATCCGGGCAATCCAGTAGACGTCCCCAGCCAGCGTGGTCACATTATTTCTTTGCCTGGTCATGTCCCGTGCGCGCGTGTGTGCGTCGTGACGTTTACCCGACGTCGGACGCAACGTACACACCCCGTCTCGAGATCTGATCAGGCAAGTTATCTTGCTACATGCTATGATATATATTTTACATCCATATGAATAAAAATATTACATGTTTATTGTATTGTGCATCCATGTTACAGTTTTACTATCTTTCCGATATCCGTTCGTATCCGTATCGTTTATTATATATCTAGTTGCATGCCATAACATATTATTTTATATTACTGTTATATTAGTGCACCATGCTTGATAATGTGCATCATACGTAGTCATGGAGTTATAGATGTGATCCCTGATAGACACTTGTGCATCTGTGTTTACCGTGTTTCGATACTTGCTATAGTTTTACTTTTGGGCATCCGTTCGATACATATGCACCACATGATATGACCTGATACACCACTGCTTGACCTGTTGCTTGATCTTGTTACTAATGCCGACAATCTTGGTTTTTCGTCCTGATGGACGTATCATGTTGTATACATAGACAAAACCTGTACCTGATTGATCCTGTGTTGGCATTAGTTTTATATTTTCAATACCTGACTTGAACACATAACCTTGGAGGTATGGGGAAATCAAAAGTGTAACTGAAGTGTAGCTTAAAGTGATATTACTTGACCCGTGGTCCCGGGGGATAACGGAACAGAGTCATTCGTGATTCTTACCAATCCGTGGTCCCGGGGGGTAACGGGACAGAGTCATTCGTGATTCTTACTACCTGATCCGTGATCCCGAAGGATAATGGGACAGAACTATTCTTGATTCATACATCTTGATCCGTGGTCCCAGGGGATAACAGGGCATATGCTTTTGAGTTATATGGAGGAGTACATTAATTGATTTCAAAAACTTTAGAATAGATAACCCGGTAGTATAGCTTAGTTACCCACCGCACGTCACATACACTTATACACTTCAATGTTCTATGTCGATGTTTACTTATTATATTCATGTTACTGTTTATGTTCATGCATGCATATCTCGTGTATCCTGGTTAATTATTATTGTTTGATATTATGACGCACCGACGTCTGGGTTTTGCATGGCCCAGTTCCTCTATCTCTGTCATAGGCTGACCAGGAGTATTTCAGCCATCAAGCCGAGCAGTGAAGATCTTGTTAGTGATAGCTTAGTTTAGTTTCTTTCCGCGGCTTTTATTTTCCTGATGTGAGCCCTTATTTGGGACGTATTTCCAGATGTTACTATTTTTTGGATTTATTGCTTCCGCATATATATATATATATATATATATATATATATATATATATATATATATATATATATATATATATATATATATATATTTCTTTACTCTTTTATTCTGGCAGATGGACATGTACTAGTTAGTTTTATATGTTTTATTGTTCTTGATATCTTATAGACAACCGTAATGTGACTGTAGAAGGATGTTTCCTAGCCACAGGTAGCATGGTTGGCTCTGTCACGTGCCGATTTTAGCGCACTCTGGGAAGCGGGGCGTGACAGGGTTTGTTTGGTATCACAGCCATAGGATTTATGTTAATCGGGTTTGGTTCTTTTGCAGTTGGGTATTGAACCCAATACACGAACCAAAAAACCCATGATTAGGAACATGGCTTGCCATATTGTTGTCGTGATTCTTGAATCTTATCTTTGCCTTCACCGTTTGTCTTGACGATATGCAAATGACTTTGCACCTCGGCTTGAAATCCTTTTGGTTCCTTATTGTTTCTCCTTACCTATTCCTTCGATTCTGATAGTAGGATTTGGACGACTTGAATGGAGTTATATGATTGTAACTATGAAGTGCAGCATGGTTACAATGCGGTACTCTATTTAAGTAATTTAGAGTCCTATTCTTGATTCACTTCCTTGATTTACGGTCATTATATTACATTGCTTCTTTCGGTTTCACTGCTTACCAGTTTATATTTTATCGCAAGCTTGAATCCTGTTTACCGTGCTTATCTTCTTCAATGTCTTGGCTTCAGATGAAGTCATTTCGGGTATCCTACTTGTTCATGATTTTCCCACTTTAGCATTATTCGATTCAGGTGCATCCCATTGTTGTATGTCGTCCAAGTTTATTGCTGCACACTCGATTTCATGCATGGCCCTGTCTAGTTGTTGGGACATACACACAAGGAATGAGAAAATTATATCTAGTAGAGAATGCAAGGATTGTTCGATTGTTATCTGTGGACGTGAGTTATTCGCGGATTTCTTGGTGATCGATACTGGCAGCTATAATGTCGTCTTGGGAATGGATTTTCTCGGCACTTTCCATGCTCACATCGATTGTTGGGCAAAGAAAGTGATTTTCCACATTCCCGGACATCCAGAGTTTGTATTTGCTAGAGGTAGCAGATCTGTTGGGCCAGTCGAGTTTAAGGCTAGGCTGACAAGCACTGTTCTTTCGACGATGGAAGTTTATAAGGAGGAAGCGCCAGCAGTATGCTCACATCGATTGTTGGGCAAAGAAAGTGATTTTCCACATTCCCGGACATCCAGAGTTTGTATTTGCTAGAGGTAGCAGATCTGTTGGGCCAGTCGAGTTTAAGGCTAGGCTGACAAGCACTGTTCTTTCGTCGATGGAAGTTTATAAGGAGGAAGCGCCAGCAGTAGTTTGAGAGTTCATGGACGTATTCGAGGACATCTCCGGTTTACCGCCAAAACGAGATGTGGAGTTTGCGATTGATCTTGTTCATGGAGCAGCGCCGATTTCAAAGGCGTATTATCCGATGGCACTAGTAGAGTTAGAAGAAGTCAAGAAACAAGTGACCGAATTGCTAGAGAAGGGTTAGATTCGCAGCAGTAATTCACCCTGGGGAGCTCCAGTTCTTCTAGTCAAGAAGAAAGATGGCACGCGGAGGATGTGCATCGACTATCGAGAATTAAACCTGGTGACTATTAAGAACAAGTACCTGATCCCTCGTATCGGCGAATTATTCGTTCAACTCAGTGGCGCGAGAGTATTCTCGAAACTTGATTTGCGATCCGGATATCATCAAGTTCGAGTAAAATCAGAAAATATTTGCAAGACAACGTTCCAAACTTGATATGGACATTACGAGTACTTAGTGATGCCATTCGGAGTCACGAACGCACCAGCGATATTTATGGATTTGATGAACCTAATCTTTTCACCGTATTTGGACCAATTTATAGTGTATTTATCGATGATATTCTGGTCTATTCGAGAAGCTAAGAAGAGCATGCTGAACACTTAAAGATCGTACTGCAAACGTTGAGGCAAGAAAGGTTGTATGTGAAGATAAGCAAGTGCGAGTTTTGGCTCGAAGAAGTAAATTTTTTGGGGCATGTCGTATCCGGAGATAGATTTGTTGTTGATCCTGAAAAGATTGCAGCAGTTCATGATTGGCCGATTCCGAAGAACGTTGCGGAGATCCGAAGTTTTCTTAGGCTTGCTGGATATTATAGAAGGTTCGTGAAGAATTTCACTCATTTAGCAGAACCATTGACCAAGCTAACGCGAAAGGAGGTACCGTTCATTTGGACGGATAGTTATGCGTTAGCTTTTGAGGCGTTAAAGCAAATATTGACAACCACCCCTATTTTGACCGTACCAGACTGTAACAACCGAGTCCAATTCTACAAATTTCAGTTACCGTATGTGTGGTGTGTGGTATTTATTTCATTTATCTTGCTTGACTGTTGCTAGTTATAATTTACCCCGACAATTCATATTCTTGCATATAACAATTTAAGTCTGTTAAAAATAAATTAAAAATAATTGACATGGCCTGCTTGGCAACCCTAACCCTGTGGTAGCGTCCTTGCATCGTGTTCTTGTCCCGTTCAGTGAAACGGACGTGTTTGGACGGCTACGCGTACGTACGTGCGTCCGTTCTTGGGGGTATGCTTTTTAATTATAAAATCCTTCATTTTAATTTTTGGAACCTGTCAATAAATTTCATATTTCAAATTCAATTTTTTGGACCTGACCCGGGCGCAATTCTGAAATATTTTGCATTTACGCCAAATCCTATTTATTTTAAATTTCTTTAAAATCAACTTTAATATTTAATTAACCTAGCGTATATTTTATCAGCATGGAAATTAATTACTAAGGGAAAATCTTTCAACTTTGGAATTCTGTTAAGTTGTTTAAATATCTTTTATATTTTCTTTTTCGCAACCTCATTCTTTCCCCAACCAATCGCGCTTCACCATTCCTTCCCCTGGGCCCCGCGTCTCTCTCTCCCTCTCTCCTTTCTCCTTCTCTTTCTCTCTCTTCTCTCTCTCTCTGGCGCTAAAAGCCAAATTTCTTTCTCCTCTCATTTTCTCTCTCCTCTCGATCTCTCTCTCCCACTCTATCTCTCTCCTCTTCTCTCTCCACCCGCGTCTCCTCTCTCTCTCTTCTTCTTTTATATTTCTTTCTTCTCCTTCATTATTAGCACAGAACCCATCCCGGAAAAACCCTAGCCACCGTCCCTCGCCTCTGCCTAGCGCCGACGACGCCGCACAAGCCTCGTCGTCCCTCAACCCTCGTCGCAGCCGCCTCCACCTTCTCTTCTTCCTCCTTTCCTTCTCTCCCGAGCCCCTTCACCCCCTACACTTTGTGCATCGCCGGAGCTATCGCCATCGACGACTCGTCCCCGTGTCCCTGGCATCGTGCACAACCCCGGTAAGCTACCTTCTTTCCCCTCATCCTTCTCTTCTCCTTCTTTCTCTTTTCTTAATCTTGAAACTTCTTCTCTGTTGTTTGTTTTCGGGTCTTCTGTAGATCGTCGGAGCACCGTCGACGACGCACCGACGACGCTGTCAACTCCTGCAATCCAGTGAGTAAGTTTCCTTCATTAATCCCCTCCATTCTCTTGCCTTCTTCTTGCTTCTTTTCCATGCATCTCTTGTCTATTACAATATTTATTGTTTTCTGTCTTGCCGGAATCCGACCGTGCCGACGACGTTTCCCGACGACTCAGCAAGAACCTCTGATCCGTGTGACTCCACTATTCTTCGTTTGGGTTCATTCCGTGAACCGTGCGCGCGTCGCGATTTTTCCCCGCCGACGCGTAACGTTCCGTTTTCCGTTTCGCGACCCGTCGAGGCAAGTGAAACTTACTACATGCTAGTTAAACTATTCTTATGCTAATTTATTTATTTCCTATTAAATCTCTAAATAGAATCGAAAGTATTGGATTTCAAGTTAACCGTATAAAGTTCCGTTACACATTTTATGATCTCGAACTCGAAACTTAATTGTTGCATCTAATTATTTATACCTTGTAATCACCTGTAAATGTTAGACCACATGATCACTTTTGTTTATAGCCATGATAACCTTTTTATCCAATTTAACCTATCGGACACCCAGGTGCATCTTTAACCGGTTTAATTACAATTGCATCCATATTATACATGTCGTCGCATCCCTAGATTACTCAATACTTATTAACCTGTTTCTGCATTCACATCTGTTATACGGTATTCATATAATGCTGACACTATCTCTTAAACATACACTGATAACCGTACGGCTAAATTAATTAAACCTGCATTCATTACTTAACCTATCACATGTGCCAATGTATCGTGTTGTTGATACCCATGCTTGATTATTTATAACCATGATTATGCTAGCTGATTATGAGCACACACATGATATCCTTTACACCCTGACATGACTTGTTACACACATATTGCTATGGTGCCGTACTCTACTTGACTTGACCTGATATACCATGGCTTGACCTGTTACCTGATCTTGTGTCTAATGCCAACAAACCTGATATGTAGTCCTCACGGACAATTCCTGTTGTCTATCCAGACAAACCTGCTCTTACCTGATCCTGTGTTGGCATTAGTTCTTGATTACTGAATACCTGACTTGAACACCTATAGCTTGGGGGTATGGGGAAATCAATGATGAAACCTGACTTGTAACTAAACAGTTCGATACCTGTTCTGATCAGTCCTACGGGTTAGGCCAGCCCCGGAGTGGTGATGCTGACATCACTCATCTGTACATGCTACCTTCTACTGCCTAGCGGCACGTCTCGGATTCAGCCCGAGAATCTTGACCGTGGTCCCGGGCACGCACGGGATACTATTGAGTTACATCGATGATTCATCAAATTGATTTCAAAGACTTTAGAGTAGAAAACCCAATAGAACAGTTTAGTTTACTCACTGCACACTACCCTTCACTGCCCTGATTTATATTACTGTTACACCTGCTTTTCATTCATGTTTATATTCACATTGCCGGTTACCCTGTTTATACTTTATTACTTGATGACATGACGCGCCGACGTCTGGGTTTTGCATGGCCCAGATTCCGTACCTTTGTTGCAGTCCGAGCAGGAGTACTTCAGCCAGCAGGCCGAGCAGTGAGGTTTTTTGTATTAGTTAGTTCTTTTATTTTCTGCATTTTATTCCTGATGTGAGCCCGCATTATGGGACATACATTCCAGTTATTTTGTATTGGATCTTTTGCTTCCGCACTTTTATTATTCTTGACTCATGTTATCTTGGCTTATGGACATGTATTAGATAGTTATATTTTGTTCTTGATATCTCTACAGCCGTAATGTGACTGTGGATGGATACTTCCTACCCACAGGTAGCATGGTTGGCTATGTCACGTGCCCAATTTAGCGTACTTTGGGAAGCGGGACGTGACATGGTTCTTTTGGTATCAGAGCCATAGGTTAGTCGGGTTGATTCTTTTGTAGTTGGGTATTGTACCCAATACACGAATCAGGATATCCGTGTTTAGGAAACATGTCCTGCCACCTTGTCGTTTTACCGTTCTTGAATCTAAGTTCTTCCTGATTATATCTTTTACGGTGTGCAAACTTCCTTTGCATATCGACTCGAAACCTGATTCCTTGTTATCTCTAGAACTTAGGTGACTTGGGTGGAGTTATGTAATTGTAGCTATGATACCGCGGCATAGTTACAATGCGGTACTCTATTTAAGTAACTTGGAGTTCTAGCCTTAATCTATATTTGAATCTGTTATCATGCTAATCTTTGGGTGTTTTGATTTCAGGAGTATGGCAGACAAGAATCTGAAGATGTACCAAAGGCGGGTTGACGAACCAGCCATGCTTGGAGTGATACGGGGAATGCTGGAGAATCAAAAGAGACAGACCGAGCTGATCCAGCAGCAAGCTGAATTTGTTTCAGGAAAGTTTGCGGACCGTTCAGCAGTCCGTGAACAATGTTGGAGCTAAGCCAGTTGATCGTGTGGGGACCGTAGCAGATTTCAGGCATTTGGGTCCGTCTGTCTTTACTGGTTTGGAGGAGTCGTTGCCAGCAGAGCAGTGGCTAGTTGACACGGAGAACTTACTTATTGCGGCACAGATTCCAGATGAGAAAAGAGCGGATGTGGTGCGCATTCAGTTAGTAGACTACGCCCATGAATAGTGGCTTGTGGAGGAGACCCGCTTGCCTAAGCCGATCAAGTGGGCGGATTTTTCGAAGAGTTTCCTGGAGAAGTTCTTCCCGCGGACTGCACGGGAGGAAATGGAAGAGAAGTTCATCAGTCTAAAGCAGAATGGTGCGCTCGTAGATGTACATGCAGCAGAGTGGACACGGCTCAGTAGATTCGCTGGACCTTTAGTTTCCAACGATGCAGACAGGGCAAGGAGGTTCATGCGCAGCTTGGATGTGGACATCCAGAGGCAGATTGTCTCCCTGGGTTTAACCACTTTCTCACAGGTACTTACGGCAGCCCGAGAATAGCAGAGCTTATCTGGGAAGACTGGGAGTTCACAGTAGACAGCAGTTGCGGTAAGGAAGCCGGCATTTGTACCAAACCAAGCTCATGGACGCAGAGGTATTCCAGTGGACCGTCGTGGTGTAACACCGATGAAGAAGTCTGCTGTCATAGATCAGAGGAAGCACGTGGTTTGTAGCTATTGCCACTTACCCGGACATTTGCAAAAGGAATGTCGCAGAATGCGGGGACTTTGTCTGGTTTGTGGATCAGCGGATCATACTGTTAGTTCTTGTCCGTCGAAGCTATGCACAAAGGATGATATTCATAAGCCTCCGCAGAAACCATTTCAGGGACAGAAGCAGCTGACTCAAGGACCTAATCAGGATAGAGCTTTTACCTTGACGGCTGAGGAAGCTAAGACTTCAGGGGAAGTTGTTTCAGGTATTCTACTCGTTCATGGTTTTCCCGCATTAGCGTTATTTGATTCTGGTGCATCCCATTGTTTTATATCGTCCAAGTTTATAACTACACACTCGATTACTTGCACGACCCTGTCTAGTTTCTGGGACATACACACTGGGAATAGGAAAATCATATCTAGTAGGGAATGTAAAGATTGTACAGTTGTTGTTTGCGGACGGGAGCTTTTTGCAGATTTCGGGCAGCTACGAAGGCGTCTTGGGAATGGATTTTCTTGGCACTTTCCACGCTCACATTGATTGTAGGGCAAAGAAAGTAATTTTCCAGATTCCCGGACATCCCGAGTTTACCTTCACTGGAGGAAGCAGTTCTGTCGGGCCAGTCGAGTTTAGGGCTAGGCCTACAACTAATATTCTTGCATCAATGGAGGTTGATGAAAGTGAAGAGCCAGCTGTTGTTCGCAATTTTATGGACGTGTTTGAAGATATATCGGGATTACCGCCGAAGCGAGACGTGGAGTTCGCAATTGATCTTATTCCTGGTGCAGCGCCAGTATCTAAAGCGTATTATCCAATGGCACCAGTGGAGGTGGAAGAAGTCAAGAAATAGGTTGTTGAATTGCTTGAGAAGGGTTGGATTCAAAGCAGTAACTCGCCTTGGGGAGCTCCAGTTCTTCTAGTTAAGAAGAAAGATGGCACAAGAAGGATGTGCATCGACTATCGAGAATTAAACTGGGTGACTATTAAGAAAAAGTACCCGATCCCTCGCATTGGCGAACTCTTTGAGCAGCTTAGTGGCGCGAGGGTATTCTCGAAGCTGGATTTGCGATCCGGATATCATCAGGTCCGAGTGAAAGCAGAAGATATTTGCAAGACGGCGTTCCGAACTCGGTATGGACATTACGAGTACTTAGTGATGCCCTTCGGAGTAACGAATGCACCGGCGATATTCATGGACTTGATGAACCGAATCTTTTCACCATTCTTGGACCAGTTTATTGTGGTGTCCATTGACGATATTCTGGTCTATTCGAAGAGTTTTGAAGAGCATGCGGAACATTTGAAGATCGCACTGCACACGTTGAGACAGGAGAAGTTATATGCGAAGATGAGCAAGTGCGAGTTTTGGCTGGAAGAAGTAAAGTTTTTGGGGCATGTTGTGTCTGGCGATAGAATCGCCGTCGATCCCGAAAAGATTGCAGCAGTTCGTGATTGGCCGATTCCGAAGAATGTTGTGGAGATAAGAAGTTTTCTTGGACTCGCCGGGTATTACAGAAGATTTGTGGAGAACTTTGCTCGTCTGGCGGAGCCGTTGACCAAGCTTACGCGCAAGGAGGTACCTTTTGTGTGGACGGATAGTTGTGCGTCAGCTTTTGAGACGTTGAAGCAGAGATTGATAACCGCTCCTATTCTAACCGTGCCAGACAATTCCGGAGGATTGGTGATTCACAGTGACGCATCTGGGAAAGGATTGGGATGCGTTTTGATGCAGCATAGGAAGGTTGTAGCGTACGCATCGAGACAGTTGAAGACCCATGAGAAGAATTATCCAACTCCCGACTTGGAGCTTGCAGCTGTGATTTTCGCTTTGAATATTTGGAGACACTACCTTTTGGGCGAAAGGGTCAAAGTTTTCACGGATCATAAAAGCTTGAAGTATGTGTTCACGCAGAAGGAGCTCAATATGAGGCAGCGTAGATGGTTAGAGCTGATGGCTGACTACGATCTTGATC
This sequence comes from Agapanthus africanus, assembly GCA_030015575.1. Classification (NCBI taxonomy): domain Eukaryota; kingdom Viridiplantae; phylum Streptophyta; class Magnoliopsida; order Asparagales; family Amaryllidaceae; genus Agapanthus; species Agapanthus africanus. The sequence goes on along the minus strand of CM057339.1, from coordinate 803,281,762 downwards.
TTAAGTACCATCCGGGGAAGGTTAATGTCGTACTGGATGCGCTCAGTCGGTTACCAGCAATTCAAATGTTGACTACGCAGAAGGAACTCGTTAAAGAATTTCGAAGATTTGATTTGGAGGTTGTGCTACCGCATTCTTCGGGACAGTTGTTGCAGCTGCAAGTACATTCGTCGTTGATCGAGAATATTAAAGCAGCGCAATCGCAGGATCCTAGATTGCAAAAGTTTCGAGAACAGGTTGAAGCCGGACTACGAACAGATTTATTGATCCACGAAGATGGTTCGTTGAGATATGGTAGCCGTTTGTGTGTGCCAAAGGGAGATATTCGTGAAGAACTTATGAAGGAGGCACACGGTTCAGCTTATTCCGTACATCCAGGAGGCACAAAGATGTACCGAGATATTCGACAGCATTTCTGGTGGGAAGGCATGAAACGGGAAATTGCTCGCTTTGTGGCCAGGTGCTTGGTGTGTCAGCAGGTTAAGGCGGAATATCAAAGGGTTGCTGGTTTATTTCAACCACTTCCGATTCCTCAATGGAAGTGGGAACATATAACCATGGATTTCATGACAGCTCTACCGCGGAGTCCAAAAGGCAACACTGCAGTATGGGTGATTATTGATCGTTTGACCAAGGCAGCTCATTTTATTCCTTTTCGGGTTGGTCAATCAACAGAAGCTTTAGCGGAGAGGTACATGCAGGAGATTGTAAGATTGCATGGAGTACCGGTAAGCATCGTGTCCGATCGTGACACTCGGTTTTTATCACACTTTTGGTGGAGCTTACAGGAAAGTTTTGGGACTCGATTGAAGTTTAGCACAGCTTATCATCCTCAAACTGATGGCCAGTCGGAAAGAACGATCCAAACTCTTGAGGATATGTTGAGAGCATGCATGTTGGACTTCAAGGGTTCTTGGGAGGATCATCTACATTTGGTGGAGTTTTCTTACAACAACAGTTTCTAGGAAACTATTCAGATAGCTCCATTTGAAGCTTTGTATGGTCGCAAGTGTCGTTCACATATTTGTTGGGACGATGTCGGTGAACGAAGATTGTTGAGACCAGATCTGGTTGTGCAGATAGTTGAGAAAGTTAACGCTATTCGGAATCATATGAAAGCAGCTCAAGACCGACAGAAGAGTTGGGCAGATACGTCGAGAAGACCTCTAGAGTTCGCCGTGGGTGATTTGATATTCTTGAAGATATCACCGACTAGAGGGGTAATTCGTTTTGGAAGTCGAGGAAAGCTCAGTCCTCGATTTGTTGGACCCTTTGAGATCTTGGTGAGGTAGCGTATCGTTTGGCGTTACCACAGTCCTTGGCGAATGTGCACGATGTGTTTCACGTATCTCAACTCCATAAGTATGTTCGAGATGAAACACATGTGTTGGATCATTCGGAGCTGACGGTACGAGAAGACTTGACTTTTGAGGAGCGACCAGTTGAAATTGTGGATCGAAGGGAAAAGGTTCTTAAGAACAAGGTTATCTCTCTTGTACTTGTTTCTTAGGGTAATCGCTCACATGGAGAGTCTACTTGGGAACGGAAAGATGAAATCCGGCATAAGTTTTCTCATCTTTTCTTGTAGTTTGATTTTTCGTCTATCCTTTGTATTCTTAGAATTTCGAGGACGAAATTCTTTTTGTAGTTGGGTATAATGTAACAACCGAGTCCAATTCTACAAATTTCAGTAACCGTATGTATGGTGTATGGTATTTATTTCATTTATCTTGCTTGACTGTTGCTAGTTATAATTTACCCCGACAATTCATATTCTTGCATATAACAATTTAAGTCTGTTAAAAATAAATTAAAAATAATTGACATGGCCTGCTTGGCAACCCTAACCCTGTGGTAGCGTCCTTGCATCGTGTTCTCGTCCCGTTCAGTGAAACGGACGTGTTTGGACGGCTACGCGTACGTACGTGCGTCCGTTCTTGGGGGTATGCTTTTTAATTATAAAATCCTTCATTTTAATTTTTGGAACCTGTCAATAAATTTCATATTTCAAATTCAAATTTTTGGACCCGACCCGGGCGCAATTCTGAAATATTTTGCATTTAAGCCAAATCCTATTTATTTTAAATTTCTTTAAAATCAACTTTAATATTTAATTAACTTAGCGTATATTTTATCAGCATGGAAATTAATTACTAAGGGAAAATCTTTCAACTTTGGAATTATGTTAGGTTGTTTAAATATCTTTTATATTTTCTTTTTCGCAACCTCATTCTTTCCCCAACCAATCGCGCTTCACCATTCCTTCCCCTGGGCCCCGCGTCTCTCTCTCCCTCTCTCCTTTCTCCTTCTCTTTCTCTCTCTCTTCTCTCTCTCTTTCTAGCGCTAAAAGCCAAATTTCTTTCTCCTTTCGTTTTCTCTCTCCTCTCGATCTCTCTCTCCCTCTCCTCTTCTCTCTCCTCTCGGAAATCTCTCTCTCTCTCTCCCTGCATCTCCTCTCTCTCTCTTCTTCTTTTATATTTCTTTCTTCTCCTTCATTATTAGCACAGAACCCATCGCGGAAAAACCCTAGCCGCCGTCCCTCGCCTCTGCCTAGCGCCGACGACGCCGCACAAGCCTCGTCGCCCCTCAACCCTCGTTGCAGCCGCCTCCACCTTCTCTTCTTCCTCCTTTCCTTCTCTCCCGAGCCTCTGCACCCCCTACACTTTGTGCATCGCCGGAGCTGTCGCCATCGACGACTCATCCCCGTGTCCCTGGCATCGTGCACAACCCCGGTAAGCTACCTTCTTTCCCCTCATCCTTCTCTTCTCCTTCTATCTCTTTTCTTCATCTTGAAACTTCTTCTCTGTTGTTTGTTTTCGGGTCTTCTGTAGATCGCCGGAGCTCCGTCGACGATGCACCGACGACGCTGTCAACTCCTGCAATCCAGTAAGTAAATTTCCTTCATTAATCCCCTCCATTCTCTTGCCTTCTTCTTGCTTCTTTTCCATGCATCTCTTGTCTATTACAATATTTACTGTTTTCTGTCTTGCCAGAATCCGACCGTGCCGACGGCGTTTTCCGACGACTCAGCAAGAACCTCTGATCCGTGTGACTTCACTGTTCTTCGTTTGGGTTCATTCCGTGAACCGTGCACGCGTCGCAATTTTTCCCCGTCGACGCGTAACGTTCCGTTTTCCGTTTCGCGACCCATCGAGGCAAGTGAAACTTGCTACATGCTAGTTAAACTATTCTTATGCTAATTTATTTATTTCCTATTAAATCTCTAAATAGAATCGAAAGTATTGGATTTCAAGTTAACCGTATAAAGTTCCGTTACACATTTTATGATCTCGAACTCGAAACTTAATTGTTGCATCTAATTATTTATACCTTGTAATCACCTGTAAATGTTAGACCACATGATCACTTTTGGTTATAGCCATGATAACCTTTTTATCCAGTTTTAACCTATCGGACACCCAGGTGCATCTTTAACCGGTTTAATTACAATTGCATCCATATTATACATGTCGTCGCATCCCTAGATTACTCAATACTTATTAACCTGTTTTTGCATTCACATCTGTTATACGGTATTCATATAATGCTGACACCATCTCTTAAACATACACTGATAACCATACGGCTAAATTAATTAAACCTGCATTCATTGCTTAACCTATCACATGTGCCAATGTATCGTGTTGTTGATACCCATGCTTGATTATTTATAACCATGATTATGCTAGCTGATTATGAGCACACACATGATATCCTTTACACCCTGACATGACTTGTTACACACATATTACTTGACCCGACATGGTTCCGTACTCTACTTGACTTGACCTGATGTACCATGGCTTGACCTGTTACCTGATCTTGTGTCTAATGCCAACAAACCTGACATGTAGTCCTCACGGACCATTCCTGTTGTCTATCCAGACAAACCTGCTCTTACCTGATCCTGTGTTGGCATTAGTTCTTGATTACTGAATACCTGACTTGAACACCTATAGCTTGGGGGTATGGGGAAATCAATGATGAAACCTGACTTGTAACTCAACAGTTTGATACCTGTTCTGATCAGTCTTACGGGCTAGGCCAGCCCCGGAGTGATGATGCTGACATCACTCATCTGTACATGCTACCTTCTACTGCCTAGCAGCACGTCTCGGATTCAGCCCGAGAATCTTGACCGTGGTCCCGGGCATGCACGGGATACTATTGAGTTACATCGATGATTCATCAAATTGATTTCAAAGACTTTAGAGTAGAAAACCCAATAGAACAGTTTAGTTTACTCACTGCACACTACCCTTCACTGCCCTGATCTATATTAATGTTACACCTGCTTTTCATTCATGTTTATATTCGCATTGCCTGTTACCCTGTTTATACTTTATTACTTGATGACATGACGCGCCGACGTCTGGGTTTTGCATGGCCCAGATTCTGTACCTTTGCTGCAGTCCGAGCAGGAGTACTTCAGCCAGCAGGCTGAGCAGTGAGGTTTTCTGTATTAGTTAGTTCTTTTATTTTCTGCATTTTATTCCTGATGGGAGCCCGCATTATGGGACATACATTCCAGTTATTTTGTATTGGATCTTTTGCTTCCGCACTTTTATTATTCTTGACTCATGTTATCTTAGCTTATGGACATGTATTAGATAGTTATATTTTGTTCTTGATATCTCTACAGCCGTAATGTGACTGTGGATGGATACTTCCTACCCACAGGTAGCATGGTTGGCTATGTCACGTGCCCAATTTAGCGTACTCTGGGAAGCGGGGCGTGACACAGACGGTTTCGGAAGATTGGTTATTCACAGCGACGCATCTGAGAAAGGCTTGGGATGTATCCTTATATAGCATAGGAAGGTTATAGCTTACGCATCGAGACAATTGAAGATCCATGAGAAGAATTACCCAACTCATGATTTGGAGCTAGCAGCAGTAATTTTCGCTTTGAAGATTTGGAGACACTACTTATTGGGTGAAAAGGTCGAAGTATTCACCGATCACAAAAGCCTAAAGTACGTGTTCACGCAGAAAGAGCTCAACATGAGGTAGCGTAGATGGTTAGAGATGATGACTGACTATGATCTTGATCTCAAATGCCATCCGGGAAAAGTTAATATAGTGCCGGATGCGCTAAGTCGGTTGTCAGCAATACGGATATTGACTGCACAGAAGGAGCTTATCGATGACTTCTAGAGATTCGAGTTAGAGACCGTATTACCGCATTCTTCCGGACTGTTGATGCAGCTGCAAGTACAGTCGTCTTTAATCGATAACATTAAAGCAGCGCAGTCGCACGATCCAAGGTTGTAGAAGTTTCGAGAACATGTAGAAGCAGGACTTGGAACGGACTTGTTGATTCATGAAGATGGTTCGTTACGTTATGGGAGCTGTTTATATGTACCGAAAGGAGATATTCGTGAAGAAGTTATAAAGGAGGCACACAGTTCCGCATATTCCGTACATCCAGAAGGCACGAAGATGTACCGTGATCTACGACAGCATTTCTGGTGGGAAGGCATGAAAAGAGAGATTGCTCGCTTTGTAGCGAAGTGCTTGGTGTGTCAGTAAGTTAAGGCTAAACATCAAAGAGTGGCTGGTTTATTGCAACCACTTCCGATTCCTCAGTGGAAGTGGGAACATATAACCATGGAATCCATGACAGCTTTACCGCGGGGTCCAAAGGGTAACAATGTAGTTTAGGTGATTGTTGATCGATTGACCAAGGCGGCTCATTTCATACCATTTCGAGTTGGTCAGTCGACAGAAGTGTTAGCAGAACAGTACATGCAGGAGATTGTGAGATTACATGGAGTACCAATGAGCATCGTTTTTGTAACAACCCTAAACTTCCTGTAGAACTTTCTGTACAAATTTTTCAAAAAATCCAGAAAGGGGTACTTTTGCCTGAGCATAAGTTATAAGTTTGTTTTGCTTTTTAATAGCAAGAAAGAGCTTGTAGCTCATTAGTAAGACCTTGCACTGCTGAACCAAGCCACCAGAGTTCAAATCCCATCACCCACATTATTTTTTAATATTATTTTCTTTTAAACTTTTAGAAGTCCAAGGGTTTACACGTGCATAACTCGTAAAAACCCCACTACACTAATAAAACAAACTGTCCCAGGGGGTATATGATACGACGAGGAACCCAACGCACGCCTGACTCGGCCGGACTCGGCCGAATCGGCCGGCGACTCGGGCAGCAGCCGCCGGCCGGACTCGGCCGGACCGCCGAGTCCCCAACATGAAAAGTTTGCCTCTTCACCTCCCTTGTACCCATGTATACTTTAAATATACTACTCAGTAACAGAGCCCCTTTAAAACCCTATTTACTCCATTTTATTACATTTTTAATACTTTTTAATACATTTTTCAATTCACCCTTTCACCTACCTTAAACCCTAACCTTACCCTATAAATACAACCCCTAAACACACCCCCTCACTACAAAATTTTGATCAAAAATCTCAAGAAATCCCTAGAAGTTTAGTGTACATTTGGAGTTAGCGAAGGGCGACGCTCCGGCGAAATTCCGACGACAACCCTCAGAGCTCCGGCGACGAAACGACACACCGGTGCCTCCTACCGTTGCCTCTTCCTCTCCTCTAATCTGAAAACCCGTAAGTCCCACCTCCCTCTTCTGTTCTCTATTCTTAAAACTTCTTTTACTAAAACCCGATGGAAGCGGAGTTAAATCCAACTTCCGATTCGGTTTTCTTTATAAAGTTCAATTTTCCTTAACACAACCATGTTAAACTCTTACATCTTGACTATTAATCATTAAAAAAATATACTGAACAAGTTTCATAGCAAAACATTTCATCTTGTAACTTTTATCGCTCTTTTTCACTAAAATACCATGTAGTTTACTTTCAACTTTAAAACATCATTAATCTTGCTATACCTTTAATCAGATCACGAGGTAATGACCTACCTCCTCACAACACTCATATGCAACATAGCACAATACCTTTCGGGAACATAGAATACGGGAAAACGAAACTTTACATATAAATACCACTAACTATTAAAACCGTTTTCTATAAGATTAAGTATTTTTATAAATCTTTGCAAAGCGCCGCTACAACCCATTTTGGGGAACCCGATTGGGATGGGGCGGATTATCGCACATCCCTGGGCTTAGTAGTGCGAGATGCAGACCTCCGCAAGGAGCATTCGGTCTCGAGAGATTTAAAATACAAATATCTTAAGAAAATGATATTTCTAGAAAATAATAAATTAAAATTATTTTTATAAATATATATATATATGTATCATCAAAATATCTATTTTTTATATATTATAAATATTCCAATTTTTCTAAATCATAAGAATCACTTTACATAAAAATACCATGAAATTCCATACAAGTCCAACACTTTACAATTAAATACTATGTATTATGAAAAATAGGTTTATTTACTAGAAATATCACAAATATAAAATCTACAACTATGAAAACTCTTAAGATGATAAATAAATACTTGAGGTGTATTTTGAAAAGTATACAAATTATTTTTCCATAAAACCCCCTCAAGTTCTATAAATTACCCTAAGGACCCTAGTAAATAGAGGTTTAAGCGGGACCAATCTCTTGAGCCTCAGGGAGCCGGAGAAGTGGGTGCTTGCCTATTTAAGGTAGAAAACTTAACAACGGTGTTATCAACACGGTAATCGTCTTTGAAAAAGACACAAATCATGTCGCCCATGTGCAGCGGTTACCGATAACATCAAAACCTAACTCAGAATTCAATTTCTTTTCTATTTGTTCTGACTCAGACTGAGTCTCATTATAAATAATCTGACTTGAATATGATTCAAGTACAATCTACAATCTACAAATTCAATATGAATCCATGAATACATATATATTCAATCTATTCAATCTATATTGACTGAACCGAACCATGGATATACTTCCATTTACATGATTCTCCAGTTATATCCATTTACTGATATCATGGTTTCGGCAAGTCATCCAATTATACAATCTATATCACAAGACAATACAATTTATAATACAACACAACTAATACAATCAATACTTCGCGGGGTTTAAGGGGTAGATTGGTACGGAAGGTGTTAGAAGTGGCACGAGACTGCAACCATAAGACACCTAACCTATATTCCATTGCTGTTGTACCGTGGAATAAACGGTTCCTTGAGTTCCTGATACCTTAGTCTCCGGGACAAGTGAGACTCCTCTCGTATACACTGGCATCCTTCTGTACCAAGCTACAAACAACAGCGTTAACACCAAATATTCATATAATACAACTTTAAAAGCTATCTCCTCTCTCTGTCTATTCTATTTCTCCCTTATCTTTGGGACTTATCGAGCGATTGTTCGCTTACGACATTCCTTCTCTTTCTTTTTTGGAATGTCGTCAGGTGATCTGGACACTCAGGAGATCGAGCCTACTAGTGAGGACTTGGACCAGCTTTCCTACGACCCAGAGCTCTAGCTTTATTGTACACATTTTTATTTCAGTACTTTTCATTTCTGTTTAGGCATTGCTTTCATTCAGATGTATTTACTTTTCCATGCATTGTACAAAAGAATGTGAATAAATAAAGTTGTTGTTCAATTATACCTTTTGTCTCTTGTGCATTTCTTTTATATTGCTTAGATACGCTTAGCGTGTTTACTTCAGAGTAAATACGTAGCGGCATCGTCGCGTCCTCTGCCCGTACACTGGGAAGCGGGGCGTGACAGTTTCCGATCATGATACCCGATTTTTGTCGCACTTTTGGAAGAGTTTACAGGAAATTTTGGGGGATCGATTGAAGTTTAGCACCGCTTATCATTCTCAGACAGACGGACAGTCAGAAAGAACGATCCAAACTCTTGAAAATGTGTTGAGAGCATGCATGTTAGACTTCAAAGGTTCATGGGAGGATCATCTACACTTGGTGGAGTTTTCATATAATAACAGCTTTCGGCCGACTATTCAGTTGGCTCCATTCGAAGCGTTATATGGTCGTAAGTATCGCTCACCCGTTTGTTGGGACGATATTAGAGAACAAAGATCATTGGGATCGGATCTTATTGTGCAGACTGTGGAGAAAGTTAATACGATCCGAAATCACATGAAGGCAGCACAAGAACGGCAGAAAAGTTGGGCCGATACATCGAGAAGACCTCTGGAGTTCGTTGTTGGTGATCTTGTATTCTTGAAGATATCACCGACTATAGGAGTGATTCGTTTTGGGAGTCGAGGCAAGCTTAGTCCTCGATTCGTAGCGCTTTTCGATATTATTGAGCGCGTTGGAGAAGTAGCTTATCGATTGGCTTTACCTCCGTCCTTGGTGAGTGTTGATGACGTGTGTCATGTATCTTAACTCCGTAAGTATGTTCGAGATGAGATGCGCGTGCTGGATCATTCGGAGCTGACGGTAAGGGAGGACTTGACATATCAAGAACGACTGATGTCGATCGTTGATCGAAGAGAAAAGGTCCTCAAGAACAAGTTTATCCCTCTCGTACTTGTTTCATGGGGGATCACTCGCACGGAGAATCGACTTGGGAACGAGAAGACGAGATCCGACAGAAATTTCTACACCTCTTCTCATAGATTCATGTTTGTTTGTCTTTTCTTGTTCCGGGAATTTCGAGGAAGAAATTCTTTTATAGTTGGGTATAATTTAACACCCTAGTTCGTTATACCATACTTAATTCGATTATTTTATTTATCGTGTGGCTATTTTTCTTGTTTATTAGATTTTGGGTGCGAATAGTGTTTTGGTAGCTGTGCTTGGTATCCGACCTGACCCGTATACTTGAACCCGTCTTGACTCCTGTCACGTATTATCCCGGTTAGTTATGAGAATCCGTGCATTTTCTTGTTCTATATCCTGTATACTCGTATCATATATCGGGCATCTGCATTTTTTTAATAATACAAATATAATCAAATAAAATATTTTAGAAACATCTAGCAGGGCCTGCATCATAGCCTAACCCTGTCGTGGTATCCATACATCTTCTCGTTCCGTTTAGTGAAACGGACCTGTTTGGATCGCTACGTGCACGCTACGTGCATCCGTTCTTGAGGGTATGCTTTTTCGTTACCCGGATATCGATTTTTGGTTTTGGTTGACACGTATATTATCCGTATTTTCAAACCGTAAATTTAGACCCAACCCGGGCATATTTTAGAGTAATTTTGTATTAGCCAAAACTCAAAATTAACTAATATTATATTATCATATAATTCTAACTGTTAATATATAGATATATATACGTTTTTTAAAAAATTAACTAAAATTAATTTTTAAAGATTCAGCCCTTACCAAAATCTCTGCCTCCCTCTCTCTCCTCCACATATATATATTCTATACAAAAAAGTTTATCATAAACCAATCCCCACGTTCTCTCTCTCTCCTCGCTCATCTTCTCCTTTTCTTTCCCGCGCGAAGCCATCCTTCGCGAGAACCCACTCTCGCCTCGTCGTCGTCGCACCGCCGACGACATCACCCTCGCCTTCCTCCCTCTCCCCGCTCACCCATCTCTCATCTTCTCCCCTTGCAAACATCCCCGACGACGAGACCCGCCACAACAAGCCTGAACCCACAGCCCGGCCTCACCTGCACACCCTCGTCGCCGTCGATTGGTCGTCGCCGACGTCTCCCTCACGCCCTCGTCAACACCACATCCTCACCTCCCTCTCTCCTCTGCCGACAACCCAAACCCTGCACAACCTCCCCGTCAACCCCGTGAAAACCCACGTCACCGCACTCCGCCTCATCGCCGATCAGCGTCGTCACCATCCACGTCACCACCTAGACTTCCTTCTCCTCCTCACCAACACCCCTGAGCCAACCCCGACTCTCTTTTCTGCACACCCGCAACCCTACAGCCACCAGGAACCCACTACCCATCGCCGAAAAACCCTCACCTGCATCCTCGCCGTTGACTGCCCATCATCGACGTCACCCCCCGTCTTCCTCTATGAACCCATAGAACAACCACAGCCCCTTCTCTTTCTTCTTCTTCTTCTTTCTTCTCCTGCTTTCTTGATTTCTTGGTTTCCGGTCATCGCCGGAGCCGTAACCGTCGCCGACGATCCGAGCGATCCAGTAGACGTCCCCAACCAGCGTGGTCACGTTCTTTCTTTTCCTAGTCCTGTCCCGTGCGCGCGTGTGCATCGCGATGTTTACCCGACGTTGGACGCAGCGTACGCACCCCGTCTCGAGATCCAATCAGGCAAGTTTATCTTGCTATATGCTATGATATATATTTTACATCCATATGAATAAAAATATTACATGTTTATTGGATTGTGCATCCATGTTACAGTTTTACCGTCTTTCTGATATCCGTTCGTATCCGTATCGTTTATTATAGATCTAGTTGCATGCCATATCATATTATTTTATATTACTGTTATATTAGTGCACCATGCTTGATAATGTGCATCATACGTAGTCATGGAGTTATAGATGTGATCCCTGATAGACACTTGTGCATCCGTGTTTACCGTGTTTCGATACTTGCTACAGTTTTACTTTTGGGCATCCGTTTGATACATATACACCACATGATATGACCTGATACACCACTGCTTGACCTGTTGCTTGATCTTGTTACTAATGCCGACAATCCTAGTTTTTCGTCCTGATGGACGTATCATGTTGTATACATTGACAAAACCTGTACCTGATTGATCATGTGTTGGCATTAGTTTTATATTTTAAATACCTGACTTGAACACATAACCTTGGGGGTATGGGGAAATCAAAAGTGTAACTGAAGTGTAGCTTAAAGGGATATTACTTGATCCATGGTTCCGGGGAATAACATGACAGAATCATTCGTGATTCTTACTGATCCGTGGTCCCGGGAGGTAACGGGACAGAGTCATTCGTGATTCTTACTACCTGATCCGTGGTCCCGGAGGATAACGGGACAGAACCATTATTAGTTCATACATCTTGATCCATGGTCCTGAGGGACAACGGGGCATATGCTTTTGAGTTACATGGAGGAGTACATTAATTGATTTCAAAAACTTTAGAATAGATAACCCGGTAGTATAGTTTAGATTACTCACTGCACGTCACATACACTTATACATTTCACTGTTCTATACCCATGTTTACTTATTATATTCATGCTACTGTTTATATTCTTGCTTGCATATCTCATGTATCCTGGTTAATTATTATTGTTTTATATTATAACGCACTGACGTCTGGGTTTTGCATGGCCCAGTTCCTCTATCTCTATTGCAGGATGACCAGGAGTATTTCAGCCATCAGGCCGAGCAGTGAAGATCTTGTTAGTGATGGCTTAGTTTAGTTTCTTTCCACAACTTTTATTTTCCTGATGTGAGCCCGTATTTGAGATGTATTTCCAAACGTTACTATTTATTGGATTTATTGCTTTCGCATATATATATTTCTTTACTCTTTTATTCTGGCAGATGGATATGTACTAGTTAGTTTTATAAGTTTTACTATTCTTGATATCTTATAGACAGCCGTAATGTGACTGTGGAGGGATGTTTCCTAGCCACAGGTAGTATGGTTGGTTCTGTCACGTGCCGAACTTAGCGCACTCTGGGAAGCGTGGCGTGACACTTGCGCTCGATAAGTCTCCAAGAAAGGTGGGATATGAATGCATATAAATGAAATGTAAGATGGCATGTGATATGGTATGAATGGAAATGAAATATGAACAAGTATAATATGGAAATGTTAAAGCTAACTATGTAAGCATGGAAATGTAACATGAGAATAGCAAACAAGTATAGCATAGTCGTGTAGTGAAGGTGTCGTGAATATGAAGTGTACTGTCAATGTGTCCTACAGAGGTCACTAAAAGGTACTCTAACTAACGTGAGTTTAAGTTTGAATGTCAATGTATCTCAGAAGTGTTCTCGAACCCAACAGGATGTAATCAGGGGGCAAGGAAACACAAGCCCTCATTCATAAATTCGTAAATTCGTGATGTAAGTATGGGACTCATGAGATTCCGTTGGATTCATACTCAAACTACCCCAACACCCCGTGTATATTAGTCTATAATTAAAGTTACAAGCCTTGATCGAATCCACGAATACAAAAGATGATATATAATATCAAGTTTTTAAGATTGAGTTCATGCCAAGAATCATGTAGTCATGTCAAGTGCAAGTCATGTCAATTGTATTCATGGTTTGAGTCAAGTTATATCAAGCATGAATGTTTAGTACAAGTTATGTCAAGTTTCAGGTATTCAAATTTAAGTTCGAGTTCAATTTCAAGTTTAAGATTTGAGTTTGAGTTCATGTATCTATATGATTTGATTCAAGTGATGTTACATTTTATATTTAAGAAGAATTGTTTCTATTGAAAACTTCTTAAGTTTAGAAATAATCGGGCAAACACTGCATATGGACGGCAGGAATTATTACTTTTTCAAAGACGGTTACCAACGATAATTCCTTTAATTTGTATTGTTATCTAAACTAGATAGGCCAGCACCCATTTTCTCCAGCTCCCGGAGGCTCAAGAGAAATGATACCGCTTAAACCCATTTTATCTAAATACCTTAAAATTTTATTAAGTTGTTTATTATATGTATTTACATGTTTGCATCTCTCGAGGGGTTTATATAAAATGCTTTAATTTTTAAAATAAACCTCAATAGTGTTTTTTTTTATAAAAACATGTTAATTAGAATGTCTAAAGTTTTTTTATAAAAATGTATTTTAGATTTAGGGATATTTTAATGATAAAACCTAACTTTTAAAAGTTTATGGTATTTTTATGAAAAATCTATCTTTTGGAAACTTGAGAGTATTTTCTTTAAAACTTTAATCTTTTCAATTTAGAGAAATCTAATTTTCACAAATTTGTTTTCTTTTCCTTTTAAATTACGAATATATGATTTTGTTTAACTTTGTTTTAAAAAGAAAGTCATATTTTCTTTAAAACTGTATTTTATTCCTTTCGAGTCCGAATTCTCCGTGAGAAGTTCTACATCTCACTCTACTATCCACAGGATGTGCGATAATCCACATTATCTATAAACGGGTCCCCTAACGAGGATTGTAGAGGCGTATTTGCAAAAGATAAAAATTCATATTTTTTTCTTGAGGGTATTTTAATGAAATACGTTTCTTTTGAAAATTATAAATATGGTATCATGTTATGTTTTCATATGTGTATGTGTGGGGTAGGTCCTTACCCCGTGCATGATCTAAATTACATATCATCTAAAATTTTGTTTAACAAAGCTCATGTCAAATATAAAGAAATTTAGTAGTACATGAACAATAATTGTGTGCGTATATACTGAGACCTTTTTATGAATACACTTCTAAAAAAGGATAGGTTACAAGTTTTGGTAATTCTTGAAATGTGACAACTAGAATTAGGGATGGTGTAATTATCAAAATTTTATATTGTGAAGAAGAATGCTAGCATGATATATATATTTGACATAGATGAGTTTAAAATTATTCGATGACATGTCAAGATCATATTCAAGAAGAGAAGAAAAAGAGAGGAGAAATCAAGAGAGAAAATCAAGAGGGACTTACCCGATCCTGTTCGTACTAATACAAATGAAAGATGATGAAGATGCAGCGGTTTGAAGAACCGAGACAAAAAACGTGAATAGGAAAGCAAGTTGATCTACCGGCGTCCCTTTCGCGATTTGCGGAGTAACGAAGAGAGAGGAGAGCTTCGATGTCCTAGGCCTTGGGGAGAACTTGGTGTGCTAGAAACTTGATTCACCAATTGCAAGGAAGTAGGTACGGTTGTGCGAAGCGTCAATGTTCGGAGGCTTGGACAAGATTTTCATTCATGAGATTTTGGAATATTTTTCTGAATAATTTTAGAGGGGAAGAACATGGTAATGGTTAGGGTATTTATAGGAGAAAGACAATTGAATTGAAAGTAAAAGTTTGTGATAAATGGGATATTAAAAGGTTTAATGGGGAAAATGAATGGACCGAGCAGTCTCGGGTTGATTTGGGAGTTTTAAAGTATGAAAACGAAAAGACGGAAGGCAAGAGTGTAACAACTCTGTTTCAGTGTACAGAAAATTTAATTAAAAGTTATTATACAAAGAGAGTATTTACAATCCTGTGTACACTATAAGTATTTGAATTGTTTTTGAACAGCAAGAAAACACTTGTAGCTCATTGGTAAAGGCTTGCACTACTGTGACAAAGCCCATGTGATCGAATCCCCCCAGCCACGTATATTTTTAATTGATTTTTCTTTTAATCTTTTAGAAGCTCAAATGTTCACACATGCACTACACGTAAAATGAAAAGTCACAAAGTAAACAAACACGTGTACTGAGTTATACCAAGCGACAGGGACACGTAGCCAAAATCCCAACCCCATCTCACCGGATTGGACCGGCGAGATTTGAGGGGGGCCGGCACCGCCGGGCTAATCCGTAGGGATTACCTTGGAAATTTTTGCCTAGCACCCCTTGGCCTACCCTACTACCCCCATATTGTTTGTTTACTCTGAAAATATCAAGAGAGTGATAATTCCTCCCTTTAATTCATTTTTAATGCACATTTTAATTCTCAAATTCATTACCCTAAACCCAAATTTTTCCTATAAATACAAACTCCATTTCACCTCTCCTTATTCAGAATTCCATTACAAAAACTCTCCAAAAAAATTCCAAGCCCCAAGTTGTGCAAGTGGAGTTAGCAAAAGGCAAGGTTCCTGCGAAGTTTCGGGAAGATTCCAGCGACGAAACAACACCCCGACGGTTCCAAAAGCTTTCTCCATCTCCCCTCTTTATTTTTTACCCCTAAGTTCCCACTTTCCCCCTTCTCTTCTATTAAAACGAAATCACTTTTCAAAACTAGTCGAAAACGGAGTTAATCCGACTTTCGATTCTATTTTAACTAAAAACACAATTTTTCTTTAGAAAAAATCTACCATCTTTTTGTACATTATTTAACAAACATAATACAACATTCACAACAAGTTTCATCTCAAAATAATATAAACTGCAACTTCTATTCTATTTTTACGGTAAAATACCATCATGTTACATACGGCATTGTTTATTCAATTTTACTGTATTACCTTTAGAAAACGCACGAGGTAATGACCTACCACATCATAACACACATTCTTCACATAGCATGATAATTTGTGGAACATTAGCTTGTTGGAAAATACGAGTTTACGATTAAATACCATGAACATTCAAAAAACGTTTTCTTTAAAAAGTGTGTTATTTAATTCCGTGCAATTACTCCTCTACAACCCATTTTAGGGAACCCCGATCGGGATGGTGCGGGTTATCGCTTCTCGAGACTAGTAGAGCGAGATGCAGACCTTCGCAAGGAGCATTCGATCTCGATGGAATTTTTAATACAATTTTTAAGAAAAATGTGATTTCTATTTAATAAATAAATTCTATATTTTAAATATTAGATATATATAAATACTATCAAAATGTCTACTTTAAGTATATAATATATATATTCCACGTTTTCTAAATTAAAGAAATCACAAATTTCATAAAACTACCTTTACAATTCAATACCATTCCAAGATTTCACTAAAATACCATATACAATGAAATCTAGGTTATATCCATTAGAATATTTTATTTTTATAAAAATTACAATTATGAATACCCTAAAGACGATAATTAAATACTTGAGATGTATTTTAAATTATATCAAAACTATTTTTCATTAAACCCCTCTCAAGTTATATTAATTTACAATAAGGATCCTAGTAAACATAGATTTAAGCGGGATCGGTTCTCTTGAGCCTCAGGGAACCGGAGAATATAGGCGCTTGCCTATCTAAGGTAGACAACCTAACAACGGTGTTATCAACACGGTAATTGTCTTGGGAAAAGACACAAATCCTGTCGTCCATGTGCAGCAGTTACCGATAACATCAAAACTAATTCAGGAATTCAATTTCTTTTAAAGTGTCTGACTTAGACAGAGACTCAAGCTAATATGAAATCAATCTGACTTGAATCTAATTCAAGTATAACTATAATACAACATGAATCCGTTTATATCAGAATTCCATCTATATCAACAGGACTCGACCGAACCGAACCATGGATATACTCTGATTACATGACTATCTATTTATATCCATTCTGTTTACATGATATCATGATTTCGGCAAGTCATCCATTTATAAAACAAAACAATACAATCAATACAAAAGACATTACAGGGATTTAAAAGGGGTAGACTGGTACGGAATGTGTTAGAAGTGGCACGAGACGGTCACTTTAATACACCTAACCTGAATATCTATTGTTGGCTTAACGGTTCCTTATGCTCCGTATACCTTAGTCTCCAGAATAGTGGGACTCCTCTCGTATACACTGGTATATTCTGTACCAAGCTATAAACAACTGCGATAACAGTACAAAAGATAGCATTATACAGTTATATTCTCTTTTATGTTTATTCTACTTCTCTCTTTCTTTGAGACGTACTAATCGATTGTTCGCTGACGACATTCATTTTCTTCTTTCATTGGAATGTTGTCAGATGGATCCGACTCACTAGAGATCGAGCCCAGTACTGAGGACTTGGAGCAGTTTGCCATCAAACCAGAGTTGTAGGCACTTGTATATACTTTTCATTTTAGGTATGCCATTGTTTAGGCATTGCTTTCTATTCCAGTATTTACATTTCCAGTTGTACTTGTAAAGAATTGTTATATAAATAAAAGTTGTTGTTCATTTATATTCATATCTCTTGTGTATATTTTACTTTATATTGCTTATATACGCTTAGTGTGTTTACTTCTGAGTAAATACTTCGCGTGGCCCGTCACGTCTCCTTACCATACACCGGGAAGCGGGGTGTGACATGTGTTGTTGGCGGCCCATGCAGGTCAGTTCTGTATGGACATGCAGGTCAATTCTGCATGAAGTCCTAAGCAATATAACACAAGAATCAGCAACTAAAAACATTCTTTACATTTCATGTTCATTGAATCTTACAATTTCATATACTTTGAATATATCCTAACCCTATTTTTCTTTCAAGATTATGGATTCTCCAAATAGTAGCAGCACCAACTTCAACAACACACCACCACCTTTACCGCTTACTCCTACCGTTGCTGCTCCGATCAATGAGCAGACAGTACCGCTTGAGGCAATATATTATTGAACCGTCCAGAAGCGGAAGCGCCCAGAGTAAAGCAATTCCGGGTATTGCACCCAAATCAATTTTTGGGAAAAGAGAGCCCTTTAGAAGCGGAAGAATGGGCTCAGAGCATCGAAGACGATATATGGCAGCAGCACAAGTGTCAGAGATCGCTTGGGTACAAGTTGCGAAGCTGCAACTCACTGACAACACCCGAGTTTGGTGGAAGGCGGAAGAAACCCGTTTTGACCAACCGATCGAATGGAAAACCTTTCGCGACCTGTTCGACGCGAAGTACTTTCCAGAGACTGCCCGATTTGACATGGAGCAGCAATTCATCCATCTACAACTGGGTTCAATGTGGACTAAATCGGTGGATGAGTATGATGTTGAGTTTACCATACTCAGTAGGTAAGTTATGTCTCAATATTCGATTTTCTAATATCACATACTATACAGCTAGCATAAGACCTTAACAGATTTGTGGCACACTAGATACTTACTGCTGAGATCAGGTCCATACGATTTCAGCAAGAGTTAGATTTGAAGATCCAAGCTGCCTTAGCTACAGGGGATTTCCCAACCTATGAACTGGCCCTAAAAGCTGCCTGTCGATATGAGACAGTGGTGAAGATGAAAGGTAGAACCCAATCTGCCGGAGTGAAGCGCCCTGCCACTCAGATGGTAGGAGGAGCCTCTTCAAAGCCATCTTTTATGCCCAGGAGACCGGGAGTACCAATCATCAGGCCCAGCACAGCCTTTTGCACCTACTGCAAGAGGGATGGACACCTAGTGAAGGACTGTCGGCGTGTAAATCGCCTTTGCTTAGTTTGCGGCTCAGCCACACATGATATTGGGTCTTGTCCTCATAGACTCAATCCCAATGTTGCACCCAGACCAGCAATCACTTATCAGCAACGACCAGCTATCCAGGCACCTTCTCCACGACTAGCCTCCCAGCTCCACCCCTCCATGGATCGACTGCACCTCCTCCTCGTCAGTTCCATCAAGCTCAACGGAACTTACCTCAAGGATAATGAAACGGACAGAGGAATGCTCCTCTAGCAAGAAGGAATGTACCGAGACGACAGGCTTTCACAATGACAGTGGAAGAAGCTGAAGCCACTGGCCAAGTCATTACTGGTACGATCTTAGTAGCCTCACTTCTTGCACTAGCACTCTTCGATACTGGAGTATCTCATTGCTTTATGTCGCAACGGTTCGTCCGAACTCATGCTTTTCTAGTCAAACCTCTCGTATCTAGCTGGAATGTTAGTTCAGGGAACTGCATTATAAAGGCAATGATGGGATACGACCTGTGTCTAGTGGTCGTTTGTAGCAGAGAATTCTATGCTGACTTCAAGGTGCTGGACATACCAAATTTTGATGTCGTTTTGGGTATGGAATGGCTCGGAAGTTTTTACGCTACCATCGACTGTCGTCAAAGGAAAGTAGTGTTCGAGATCCAGACCATCCGGTCTTTTATTTCAAAAGTGGAGACCTTACCCTAGAGCCAAGCACATACAAGGCACAACCGAAGAAGGCAGTGATTGCAACACTTCAAGCGGAGGAAAGATCGAAGCTAGAGATAGTTCGAGAGTTCGACGATGTATTTCCTGAAGATATATCAGGTTTGCCTCCTGATCGAGCTCTTGAATTCAGCATTGATTTAGTACCTGGAGCACAACCAGTGATCAAAGAACCGTATCGGTTAAGCCCTGAAGGTTTGAAGGAGGTCCGTACTCAATTGGACGAATTATTGATGAAAGGATGGATTCGTCCCGGCACTTCAAGTTGGGGATCGCCAGTTCTACTTGTGAAGAAGAAGGAAGGTTCATATCGAATGTGCATTGATTATAGAGCTCTGAACGAAGTAACTATAAAGAACAAGTATCCACTTCCACGCATCGACGACCTGTTCGATCAGCTAAGTGGGTATTGCATTTTCTCCAAGTTAGATCTTCATTCGGGTTATCATCAGGTGAAGGTCAAAGAATCTGATATCCATAAAACAACATTCATAACTCTCTATGGACATTACGAATTTCATGTGATGCCGTTTGGAGTGACCAACGCACCAGCTATATTCATGAACCTAATGAATTAAGTTTTCTGGGAGTACCTAGACAGGTTTGTTGTCATCTTCATCGACGACATCCTCGTGTATTCTAAGAGTCGGGAAGAACATGCCGAACACCTACGAATTGTCCTGGAGACTTTACGACAGTATCAACTCTATGCCAAGTACAGCAAGTGCGAGTTTTGGCTAGATCAAGTCGGTTTCCTCGGACATATTGTATCAGGCGATGGAATCTTTATAGATCCAGCTAAAGTATCGGCAGTAAGCGAATGGCCAATACCGAAGTCAGTGAAGGACATTCGAAGTTTCTTGGGTTTAGCAGGATATTAGAGAAGGTTTATTGAAGGATTTTCGAAGATTGCAACACCCCTGACCAAGCTCACACGTAAAGATGAATAATTCGTGTGGTCAGAAGCATGCGAACGAGATTTCGTAAAACTCAAGTCAAGATTGACATAAGCACCTATTCTCGTTATACCGGACCAATCTGGAGGTTTTGAAGTGCATTGTGATGCATCCGGTAAGGTATTAGGATATGTTCTACATCAGCACAGTAAAGTCGTAGCTTATGCATCAAGACAGCTGAAGATTCATGAGCGCAACTATCCGACGTATGATTTGGAGTTGGCGGCCATAATCTTTGTACTCAAGAATTGGCGCCATTATCTTCTTGGTGAACGAGTGGACATATACACAGATCACAAGAGTCTGAAATATGTGTTTACTCAGAAAGAGTTGAATATACGGCAGAGAAGATGGTTAAAACTTATGGAAGACTTCGACATCAACCTACAATATCATCCAGGAAAGGTGAATGTAGTGCTTGACGCACTTAGTTGCCAACCATTAGCATTGAATATCACCGCACGGTGGAAGTTTCAACAAGATTTGCATCATATGGAGATTGAAGTGGTCATGCCAGTTAACACTTCAAGTTTGATGAACTTACAAGTTCAATCTACCATTGTCAATCAGATCAAAGCAGCTCAAGCAAGTGATACTAAATTGCAAAAGATCAGAGAACAAGTAGAAAGTGGACTTAGAATAGACTTCATCAATGAAGACAGATCTTTGAGATACGACAGCAGATTGTGTGTACCAAAAGGTTCTGTGTGAGAAGAGTTGATGAAAGAAGCTCACGGCTCTCCTTATTCAGTACACCCTGGAGGCACAAAGATGTACAAAGATCTGCGTCAAAATTACCGGTGGTATGGAATGAAGCGTGAAGTAGCCATAAGCGTCGCTAAATGCTTGGTGTGTCGGCAGGTAAAGGCTGAACATCACAGGACAGCTGGTTTACTTCAACCGTTATCTATCCCAGAATGGAAGTGGCAACACATCACTATGGATTTCGTGACTGCACTTCCTCGCAGCACAAAAGGTAACGATGTGGTATGGGTTATTGTGGATCGACTCACAAAGTTGGCTCACTTCATCCCATTTTGAGTTGGCCAATCTACTGAGACACTAGCAAAGAAGTACATGGAGGTAAGAATCTAAGTAAGATTTAAACTCTTCAATGTGTACTATCTCTGATACCCATGAATTCATGCAGGAAATCGTGAGATTACATGGAGTATCGGTTTGCATTGTCTCCGATCGTGACACCAGATTCCGATAGCAATTTTGGTAAATTTTGTAAGCTAGCTTGGGAACAAGTCTGACCTTCAGCACAGCTTACTATCCACAAACAGATGGACAGTCTGAGTGAACTATTCAGATACTTGAAGATATACTAAGAGCGTGTATGCTAGACTTCGGAGGATCGTGGGAAGATCACCTACATCTTGTGGAGTTTTCATACAACAACAGCTACCAAACAAGTATAGGAATGTCATCATTTGCAGCTCTTTATGGAAGGAAGTGTCGATCGCCATTAAATTGGCACGACATCGGAGATAGAGAACTCCTTGGATCTGAGATGATAGTAGCAACAGTCGATGCAGTTCGCACTATCAGGGAAAGAATGCGCATAGCCCAAGATCGACAGAAGCACTGGGCTGATGCAAAGCGTCGTTACTTGGAGTTCCAACCGGGAGATCATGTCTTTTTGAAGATATCTCCAAACCGTGGAGTGATTCGTTTTGGAAGACGGGATAAGCTCAGTCCTAGATATATTGGACCGTTCGACATACTCGAACGAGTCGGAGAAGTGGCTTATCGCTTAGCACTTCCACCTTCATTGGAAGGAGTGCACAATGTATTCCACATATCCCAACTCAGAAGGTATGTGAGTGACCCCAGTCATATTCTTGATCACTCTGAGCTCACTATACATCCAGATTTATCCTATGAGCAACAACTTGTTGAAATCCTAGATAGAAAGGTGAAGTCACTTCAGAACAAGGAAGTAAACTTGGTTCGAGTGATGTGGATAAAAAACTCGCTAGGAGAATCAACATGGGAAAGGGAAGATGAAATGTGTGCAAAATACCCCCACTTGTTTGTAACTAGTCCTTAAAATAATTGTAAATTTCGAGGACGAAATTTTTGTAAGGAGGGTAGAATGTAACAACTATGTTTCAGTGTACAGGAAATTTGATTAAAAGTTATTGTACAAAGAAAGTATTTACAATCCTGTGTACGCTATAAGTATTTGAATTGCTTTTGAACAGCAAAAAAACACTTGTAACTCATTAGTAAAGTCTTGCACTGCTGTAACATAGCCCATGTGATCGAATCCCCCCAGCCACATGTATTTTTAATTGATTTTTCTTTTAATCTTTTAGGAGCCTAAAGGTTTACACGTGCACTACACGTAAAATGAAAAATCACAAAGTAAACAAGCACGTGCACTGAGTTATACCAAGCGACAGGGACACATAGCCAAAATCCCAACCCCATCTCACCGGATTGGACCGGCGAGATTTGAGGGGGGGCCGGCACCGCCGGGCTAATCCGTAGGGATTGCTTTGGAATTTTTTGCCTAGCATCCCTTGGCCTACCCCACTATCTCCATGTTATTTGTTTACTCTGAAAACATCTAGAGAGTGATAATTCCTCCCTTTAATTCATTTTTAATGCACATTTTAATTCTCAAATTCATTACCCTAAACCCTAATTTTCCCTAAAAATACCACACTCCATTTCACCCCTCCTCATTCAGAATTCCATTACAAAAACTCTCTAAAAAATTTCCAAATCCCAAGTTGTGCAAGTGGAGTTAGCAAAGGGTAAGGTTCCGGCAAAATTTCGGGAAGATTACGGCGATGAAACAACGCCCCGACAGTTCCAAAAGCTTCCTCCATATCCCCTATTTATTTTTTACCTGTAAGTTCCCACTTTTCCCTTCTCTTCTATTAAAACGAAATCACTTTTCAAAACTAGTTGAAAGCGGAGTTAATCCGACTTCCGATTCTATTTTAACTAAAAACACAATTTTTCTTTAGAACAAATCTACCATCTTTTTGTACATTGTTTAGCAAATAAATACAACATTCACAACAAGTTTTATCTCAAAATAATATAAATTTCAACTTCTATTCCATCTTTACGGTAAAATACCATCATGTTACATATGGCATTGTTTATTCAATTTTACCGTATTACCTTTAGAAAAAGCACGAGGTAATGACCTACCTCATCACAACACACATTCTTGGTATAACATGATAATTTGTGGAACATTAGCTTGTGGGAAAAAACGAGTTTACGATTAAATTCCATGAACATTCAAAAAAATGTTTTCTTTAAAAAGTGTGTTATTTAATTCCGTGCAACTACGTCTCTACAACCCATTTTGGGGAACCCCGATCGGGATGGTGCGGCTTATCGTACATCCTCGGGACTAGTAGAGCGAGATGCAGACCTCCGCAATGAGCATTCGATCTCCATGGAATTTTTAATGCAATTTTTAAGCAAAATGTGATTTCTATTTAATAAATAAATTCTGTATTTTTAAATATTATATATATATATACTATCAAAATGTCTACTTTAAGTATACAATATATATTCCATATTTTCTAAATCAAAGGAATCACAAATTTCATGAAATTAGCTTTACAATTCAATAACATTCCAAGATTTCACTAAAATACCATATATAATGAAATCTAGGTTATATCCACTAGAATATTTCATTTTTATAAAAATTACAATTATGAATACCCTAAAGACGATAATTATACTTGAGGTGTATTTTGAAAATATATCAAAACTATTTTTCATAGAAACCCTCCTCAAGTTATATTAATTTACAATAAGAACCCTAGTAAACATAGGTTTAAGCGGGACCGATTCTCTTGAGCCTTATGGAGCCGGAGAATATAGGTGATTGCCTATCTAAGACAAACAACCTAACAATGGTGTTATCAACATGGTAATTGTATTGAAAAAAGACACAAATCTTGTTGTCCATGTGCAGCAGTTACTGATAACATCAAAACTAATTCAGGAATTCAATTTCTTTTAAAGTGTCTGACTTAGACAAAGTCTCAAGCTAATATGAAATCAATCTGACTTGAATCCAATTCAAGTATAACTACAATACAACATGAATCCGTTTATACCAGAATTCCATCTATATCAACAGGACTCGACTGAACCGAACCATGTATATACTCTGATTACATGATTATCCATTTATATCCATTCTGTTTACATGATATCATGGTTTCGGCAAGTTATCCATCTATAAAATAGAACAATACAATCAATATAAAAGACATTACGGAGATTTAAAAGGGGTAGACTGGTATGGAATGTGTTAGAAGTGGCACGGGACGGTCACTTTAATACACCTAACCTGAATATCCATTGCTGGTGTACCGTGGTTTAACGGTTCCTTGTGCTCCGTATACCTTAGTCTCCGAAACAGTGGGACTCCTCTCGTATACACTGGCATATTCGGTACCAAGCTACAAACAATTGCGATAACAATACAAAAGCTAATATTATACAGTTATATTCTCTTTTCTGTTTATTCTACTTCTCTCTTTCTTTGGGACTTACCGAGCGATTGTTTGCTGACGACATTCCTTTTCTTCTTTCTTTGGAATGTTGTCAGTGGATCCGACTCACTGGAGATCGAGCCCCGTACTGAGGACTTGGAGCAGTTTGCCATCGACCCAGAGCTGTAGATACTTGTATATACTTTTCATTTCAGTTATGTCATTGTTTAGGCATTGTTTTCTATTCCAGTATTTACATTTCCAGTTGTGCTTGTAAAGAATTGTTATATAAATAAAAGTTGGTGTTCATTTATATTCATGTTTTTTGTGTACATTTACTTTATATTGCTTAGTTATGCTTAGCGTGTTTACTTTTGAGTAAATACGTCGCGTGGCCCGTCGCGTCTCCTTACCGTACACCGAGAAGCGGGGCGTGACAAAAAGGACGCACTAGAGTGAGATAGACACGGGGGCCACAACTTGGTCGTCGGTTTCATTATTTGGACGGCTCCATTTCGGCCTCTAGTATCGGAGTTCGTGCCAGTGTTTCAATTTAGTGCTCGTGCAAACCCTTGAGCTTCCGAAACGTTAAAAATAAAAATAATATAAAAAATTAGTGCTGATGGGATTCGAGCACGCAGGCTATAAGATGGCAATGGAGAGTCTTAACCAATAGGCTATAAAGAGTTTCTTATACTTATTTCACACGAATTTTCTTATAACTCAAAATCAGAATAAAATACATGCTCTTTTATAAATTAAAACGAAAGGAATGGTACATGGGATTTAGGATCGTTACACACACCGCAAGAGAGGGGGCACAAACACAAATCCTCACAACAATTACATTATAAAAGCAAACCTATCACTTCCCCAAATATATATATATATATATATATATATATATATATATATATATATAACCCTAATATATATTTGGTAGCCCACACCAATAGATGATCCAACCCAAATGACCCATAAACGCATACGGATACGAGACACAATCTCAACAATCCTCCAAAATTATTTAATAATCTCTTTCTTTCTTTTTAATGCAGATATAAAGCCAATAAAAGGATAAAGTAGTTGTTTTAGTTTTTTAATGGAGATTTCCAACTGTGTTAGGGATGCCAATTAAGCATAAGACCAATTTAGTTTAATTAAGAGTTTTAGGGGGTAAAAATATAAAATTTTAAAGTGTGTTTTTCAAAACGGCAATGTTGTAGACTTTTAGAGGTCATGTACCTATTTTAATATAAGCAACATACTATATTTGGAATTTAGAAAATCCTAAAACATCCCAATGCTTGCCACACCCATCAAAGGAGTGCATCAATTTATAACATATTGTTTTTATTTTCTATTTTTTTCTTTCTTTATTGTTGATGATGGGTTGTAACCTAATTCAAGCAGCATTTGAGTCCAGACCTATCATCCGACGGCAAGAAACTTTACTACCATGATAAGGGGCACCGACAGATTGCTTTTATCCAAATTAAAATAAGCAGCCACACGACTTTACATCTTTAAATATGTAAGGTTTTATTAGGGATTAATGATTTAATTTTCCATATAAAATCAATTAAGGATCCAACAACTAATAAGCCTAATGGATAATAAATTTTTCCATGTAGCTATGTGTAAAAGATGATGCTCCAATCATATCAACTCTATACAACTTGAGAATGGTTCATTCATTTCCGATCCTTCAACCATTGCTTCTAAAGTCGTGCATTTTTATCAAGATCTCCTCAACTCATCTCATCGATATTCGTATTCTTTTATTGATAATGGGCCGAAACTTGAGAAAGCACACATTCATGATATTTCCAAACCCATCACCGATGATAAGATTAAAAATGTGGTTTTCAATGCTCATACCACAAAGTCTCCGGGATCGGATGGATTTAACAATCTTTTCTTTCAAAAATTTTGGCCTATCGTTGGAAAATTGGAAACGAAAGCAATTCTTTATTTTTTAATACAGCCAAGTTATCGAAATGTGTCCGCTCTACTTTGATTTCTCTTGTTCCGAAAACAAAAAATCCGATTTCATTCTGCGAATTTAGTCCCATCTCTCTTTATAATTGTATTTATAGATGTATTTCCAAAATTCTTGTATATAGACTCAAGTCTATTATTCCACATCTCATTCTCTCTACTCAAAGTGCTTTTATTCATGGTCGAAGTATTGAAGATGATATTCTTTTTGCTTCCAATTTGATTCATAATTTTCATCAACGGAATTCAGAAAAGGGGTTTTGTACAAAAATCGATGTGCACAAAGCATTTGATTCTGTTAATAAAGAATTTCTTTTGCATGTTATAGATTAAAAGGGATTTCCTTTAATGCGGCTCAAATGGATCCGTGCTTGCATATATAAACCGATGTTCTTGGTTAACTTGAGTGACACATAACATGATTACTTTAGTGACACTTCCGGTTTACGGCAAGGTGATCCTCTTCCGCCTTACCTATTCACATTGGTGATGGCTTCTTTCTCACAACTTTTATAAGAGAAAGTGGATTCCAGTGAATTTGGAACTATTGATAGAAATTCTCTTAGTATCTTACATATTTTTTATGCTGATGAAATTCTTGTTTTTAGAAAAAAAGTGATACGATATAGGCCACGGTTTTAAATGAAGTACTTTATACCTTTCATTGCATCTCCGGTCTAAAAGCAAACAGAAATAAAAGCCATATCTTTTTTTCTTGTACAGTGGTGTTGAGTTGCAAATTTTCGATTCTTCAAACACTTGGTATTGAGAAGGGGACGCTTCCTTTTATATATCTTGGTCTTCCACTTTCTCCCAAAAGTCTTAATGCTACAATGTATCAACCTATCATAAATAAGATGATAACTCAACTTAGTGGATGGAAATTCATGCTTCTCTCAATGACCGGACGTTTTGAGTTTCTCCGATTGACTCCCCTCGGTTGCCCAATGTATTGGTCACAAGCTTTCAACCTTCTGAAAAGAGTTTTAAAAAAAGTGGAATCTATTTGTCGAGGGTTTTTGTGGGGCAATTCGAAACTTTATACAATTAAATGGAGTGATATTTGAAGTCGAAAGAGTAAGGTGGTTTAGGCATCTTTAGTCCACATGATTGCAATGTTGCATCATCTCTAAAGTTTTGTTGGAGACTTTTCACAAAGATCTTTAGGCTTTATTGACTCATTCGGTATTTGTTGTATCTTCAAGAAGACATTTTTTTCGAACTTTTTGGACCACTTCATCATCATGGAGATTTTCGGATATGAGAAATATTCTTCATATAAGAGATCTATTCAAAGAGAAAGTCGAATAGCAGATTCATGATGGTGCTTCAACTTACCTTTTTCTTGATTCTTTGGATCGATGGAAATTCTTTTTTTGATATTTTCGACGGACAACTAGCATATGATTTCGGCATCCAACTAGATACCAAACTTTCGATCTTTATTCATGATGAAGAATGGTTACTATCTCAATTTACTTCACCGAGTTCAATGAAGGTTTTGTAGTTGATTAGATCGATCATTATTGATAGATCTATCACAGGCAACACTTTAATTTAGAAGCCTTCCCATGCAGGAAAATACACGACAAAATCGGCGAAGTTATCACTCTTAACACAACCTTCCTTCGTATATTCTTGGGCTAATTTTATTTGGTTTCACAAATCCATTCCGAAGCATTCTTTTTGTTGATTATAGCATGCAACGTTTGAAAATTTGAAATTTTTTGATATGCTTCAAGCAAGAGGCATTGATCAAGAAGAACAATGCATTCTTTACAAAGTCCAATCCAAGTGTCATAAACATCTATTCTTTGAATGTCAATTCTCTAATTGGATAATACAAGTATCTTTTGCACATTGCGGCATTTGCAATATACCTTCTAATTTTTATGACATCATAAATTTCATCCAATTGAAGTCCTCGAGTAAGAAACCAATTGGAACATTCCTCGGTATGGTTGTTGCAAATATTGTCTGGCGTGTTTGGAAAGAACGAAATTATAGAATTTTAGGTCCCAATGTAGGTCTAAAAAGATTGTTCTTCGGGACGTGATCTCTGATACTTAAATCAGAATAGCTAAGTTTTTTGATGATAAGGATTTTGGTAGTGAACCAATTGCTCCAAATTGGAATGCATTAGCTTCCGTTTTAAAGTCTCATCTTGAGCTATCGGTTTGTGATAGCTTTGATTTTAGATTCTTATACTCAATTTTCTTTTTGTAACTATATTTTATTTTAATATATAAAAATTTAGGCTTTTTGTGCTGGCCTTTGGCCCAAAAAACCGGATAAATGCTAGACTTTTAATGCTTTAAATGCGGTTTTATTTGCTAATGCGTGGGTGCCTCTGAATCGGAGGCTAGGAGTTAAAGTATCCATTAACTCGAATAATTATGGTACATGAGCCATATAGTTCGCCATCAATAAAATAATCAAAGCCCATGTGGAACCAAAACACAACAAATGAAATAATTATAAAATGTTTTTATTAGGCTTTTTTAATTAAAATTTCTAACAGTATATATGCATAGTAAGGTCATTACACCACCATGCGTGCTTGAAATTGAATGATTTCATGGCTTTTTCATTTTCCAAGAAAAAAATCAATAAAATACTATAAAAAAATCCAACAAAGATTTATAATCCTAAAATTTTATAATCGTAACTAACCCCGTCGCTTAAAACCATCTAGCATGTATTATAGTTTATATTGAAAATTTACAAAACTTAAATAAAATCATAGAAATTTGATATACCCGTGCAAATTACTAATAATATTTGGACATAAATAATATCTAATAAGTTAGAAAATCTTAAAACGGCATGTACCACAAGCATGAGAATAAGTTCATCAATTTAGAACACATTGTATTTTTACCCTAATGCAAGGGTGGTTTGAGCCTGGACCTATCACTCGACAACAAGAAACTTTACCGCACTTTGATAACGGGGACCCACAGAATGCTTTTATCCAAACTAATAAATCAAGCAGTAAATAGGAGACTCGATGTTGTTCTGGGTTAGAGAAGAAGCATATAAACCGAAAAATTATTCTATGTGCCGGTCGTATACATCCGGACGAGAGAGAGAGAAAATAAAAGTATGTGTTCCATACGTTGCCAAAGTGTGCCCGAAACTCCCCCCTGTCCGGGTATATTACACCGGACACACCAAATAATCCATCCGTATTTCATGTCTTTTGGGCTTAGGTAGATATGTGGAAATTGATTAAAGGCCTTCAATGAAACAGCCTGCAGAATAAAAAGAAAAATTCTGCCGGGCTTTTCTTAAGAGCCTTTAATAGCCTACATCTACGATGCTGAAAGCCGAAACGAAAAATTATTACATGTGCCGGCCGTATATATTCGGACAAGAGAGAGAAGAAATAGATGTGTGGGCTCCACACGCTGCCTAAGGCTGCCTGAAACTTCCCCCTCTCTCATCCCCTACCCAGATGTATTACACCCGTCACACCGAATAATTTCGCCAAAAACCGAAACCAATTAAAAAACACTAGTATTATTAATAGAAACTGTCGTATAATAATATTGCTATTATTGATCTACCTAATATTTAATCACCAGTAGTAATTTTTTTACCAAAACCAAAGCTTACTCGTATTTTAATAAAATCCAACAACTCCAGCATAAATTACTACAAGTCCATGTCTCCTTCCAGAGGCAACAGCTACACCAAACAATTTTCTGGAGCAACCAACACCAAACAATTGTTAACCAAACTTATTATAAGTAGAGTTGTGCCTTTGCGGAATAAATACGATACAGTGAAACAAATGTAAAGATGATAAATTAGCCGGCGTCACATATGACAGTGGATGTGATGATGCTCAATATTGTCGACGCCTGGGATCAGGACACGTGGCGGATGGCATGTCCCGTAACCTGGAAGAAAGGGCCCACCGAGGCCGACCAGGCCTCCCCTGTACCCGACCTGCGATCACAGGCAGGGCCCCCTCGGGGCTCCCCGCGGATTGACCTCCTCGGCCTCTCTGCTCGCCCCGAGCTGCCATAAGACCAAGACTCTTCGGCCTTCTCGCCCGTCCCCGAGCCCCCGGCCGGGGCTGTCTTCCTCGGTCCTCCGACCAGCTCCACCGCTCACAGGCATAACCACCGCTCCGCGAATCTCGCCATGCGCGAATTCTCCGCCAGCAACATCCCACGTTCCACGCCTCCGCGATCCCCATTAATTGGCGATCCGCTCTCTACGCGGGTGTGACGTCAGGAGTGTAACAGCCGGCGAGATTCTCGCGCCTGCTGCTGCGTGCCATCACCGCTATATAAACCCCCATCACAGAGGGGTCAAGTAAGCCATTTTGGACTCATTTAGCCGTTACGCTGCTCGGATCTAGTACTAACTTGATTGTCGGAGGGTCCTCGGTGGTGTCAAACCACCCCGGGACTTCTTTGCAGGTACTTGGTGTCCAACTCATCCAATCACCAAATCTCCTCAAAACACATTGAGACCCACACACAACAGGAGATCCCCTCCAGAATCCATCGGGAGATCTACGGAAGACAACATCTGAAGGAGATCTGAAAAGCACCTTCATCAGTTGGCGCCGTTTGTGGGAAAGCAAACTCCACAAAAAAACAAAGTTGGCCTTCCGATCTCCGTCTACATGGCAAGCGACCATCCTGAAGATTCGGGTACCAGCCGTCGTCTCCCCCTCACCGGAGGCGCGGATGAACCCCCTCCGGCGACCATCATCCACGCCCTCGCCAACCGAATAGATCGGCTACAGTCCCTCGTGGAGGCGCTCGTCCGCGCCCAAACAGCCGGACCTGGGCCCCACCTCGCTGCTCCTCCGCATCCTGAATGCTCTGCCCCCGTCGGCATGGCCAGCCACCGGCAGGCTGCGACTCCTGACCATGGATCTTACGGACCGATACTCCCTGAGGCCCGCTGGGCGCCTCACGGTTCCACCCCGAGGTCCGCCGCCAGAGCACCACGCCTCGAACCTCCTTACGACCCTTGCCCCGAGGAGATGTCGGTCTCCTCGCCTGCCCACAGGCATGGTCGGCACCCACTCCCCCGACGGGGTCGCACGGAAGGGGTTCGCCACGACGGCTCGAGAGCCACCGCGCCCGAGGATCTGAGGAACCTCATCGAGAGGAACCGGAGCCGTGCCCAGACGCAGGTCTCCTACAGCGGGGGCCAGGGATCACGGGGCACCGAGTCCTCGGGGTACCACGGCCGACTCGACGCCCTTGAGAAGAAGATCGAGGGCATGCACCGGGAAGGTCACCTCTCGGCCAACAGGGCCGGGTATGCCGCCGACTCGCTCACCAAACCGTTCACCGAGGAACTGCTCGCTGTCCACGTCTCCTCGCGTAACAAACCCCTGAAGGTCTCTCTGTTCGACGGGAAAACCGACCCCAAATACCATTTGGACGCTTTCACCACGGGAATGAGCCTCCAGGACCATTCCGATGCCGCCCAATGCAGGGCCTTCCCAGCCACCCTCATCCGTTCTGATCGGGACTGGTTCCGAGGACTCAAGCCTCGCTTAATCTCGACCTTCGACGAGCTGGCTTCTCAGTTCCTTGGCCACTTCGTTGGGAACCGTCGGCAGAAGCGCACGGTCGACTACCTCTTCACAATTAAGAGTGGAGACAAGAAGACGTTCAAAGCTTACATCACCCGCTTTTACAACGCCCTCCTTGAGGTTCCCAAGCACCAGGATGAGACCGTCATCACGGCGCTCAGATCTGGTCTGAGGCACAAGGAGTGGCTACGCTCCTTTGCGTTGGAACAGCCTAAGACCATGGCCGAGGTCAAGGCGTGGACCGAGCGTGAGGTTTAGCCAGAGTCCGAGGTGAACGCGAACCTCCCCCGAGCAGAGCGGTCCGACCACAAGAAGAGGGCTCAGGAGGAAAGGCCGGAGTGTCAGCAACCCTATCACCCGAAGTTCCAGGAGTACACACCGCTCAACGTCTCCCTCGCGGTGTTACTGGAGGAAGCCCAAGGCGAAGGGTTCTTCAAGTTCCCTCCAATCCCGCGTCAGGCCTCAAAGAGGACCCGGGGCCCTTACTGCGCCTTCCACCGGACGCTGGGCCACGCCGCTGAGGATTGCAAGCAACTCCGGGATTACATCGAGGAGCTCATCCGATCGGGGCACCTCGCCGCTTACTTAAGGGATAAACGGCAGGCCGACCGCGAACAGGAGCAGCGTCCACCTCCTACCGAGCTGACCATCGGTCAGATCATGCTTGTCTCCTTAGACGACCAGTCCGACGCCCGGGTAGCCCATACCCGGTGCCAAGCACGGAGACCAGCAAGCTGCCAGGAAGCTCGGGCCACGCTGATAGGGTCATCTATTAGAATGTACTTTTCTTTAGAGGCAATGTAAACTCTCCCTAGGGCCTATTGTCAATTTAATAAAGATAAGCGGAACATTGCGAAGAAAGTAGAAAAGATCTTATTTATTCAAAAAAAAAAAGAGGGAGGTATTATGGGCTCCTCAGCCGTACATGCAAAAAGAAAAAAAAGATATATTACAACAGTGGGGGAAGGGGCACAGAGAGCACTGCTCATGATACTCGGTGAATATCTCCGCCATCCGAGGCCTCGCAAGGCCCAACCTCTCCCCTCGGTTCCCCCCGCGCGCGTTGATCTCGAGCCTCAGCTCATAGCACTCGCGGACGAGCGCCTCCGAGCGAGTCAGCCGGTTCGCGGAGATGAGGCCGAAGCGCCTCAAAGACCGCAGCTTGCCCACGGCCTCATCATAGAGCTGCTCGGACAGGGAGTTGTAGAGCCCCGGCGATGCCCTTCAGATGGAGTACATCAGCAGCTACAGCAGGGAAGAACATCAAGGGAGCAACTGACCGAAGTGGTCCTCGATGCTCCTGTACACCAAGTGCACCGTGTCCTTGGTACAGTACTGGTCATACAGGTACACATCTTCGAAATTGATGACGTCGGGGATGGTAAATGGAAAGTCCTGCATTCTCAACGCACTGTTTGCAAGGGAAGGAACATCTAGTGCTCCTTCAGCCTTATATAGCCCGCTGCGCCCCAGAGGAACTCAACGGTCACCCACTCTCGTCTAAGGAGTTGCTGCCACGCGGCGATCACTAAGCCTCCTCCGACGGAACCGAAGCGACTCGACCCTGGCGCTTCACCCCCCCTCCCCCGCATTCAATACGCATGCTAACTGTAACAACCTAGTTCATTTATACCAATTCAAGTTCTCGTACTTTTCTTATTGTGGTATTTCTTGATTTATCGTGTTTTGGGTGTGAATGGTATTTTAAATTTTACATTGCATTCGACCCGACCCGCTTGCTTGAACTTTTTTGATTCATATTTATGAATTACCCTGACTTGTTACGTAGACTGTGCATTTCATGTATACTGCATACTGGCATTTCATCTGGCATTGCATCTTTTACCATATAACATTTTAAGTCACAGAAAATATTTTAAAATTACATAACATGGCTTTCATGATACCCCTAACCCCGTGGTAGCATCCGCACATCTTGTTCTCGTCCCATTCAGTGAAACGGACATGTTTGGATGGTTACGCACACGTATGTGCATCCGTTTTTGGGGGTATGCATTTTCGTTACCTAAGCATTCATTTTGAAATTTGGAAGTTGCATATATTTTTTCATATTTTAAAACCGGATTTTTAGACCCAACCCGGACGCGTTTTGGAGTAAATTTGTATTTTCCAAAATATCAAAACGTACTAATATTATATTAATATTTTATTCTAACTGTTATTATATATTACGTTTAAATAACTAAATTATTATTTTTTTTACTCAAATCTTTTCTGTTGCAACAGCACAACTCTCTCTCTCCTTCTTCATATATTTTATATATTAATTTCTTAAACTTTCCCTCTCTCTCTCTTCTTTCTCTCTCCCTCTTTCTCTCTCTTATCGCATATACTGTACATTTCTCGTTTCCTATCACCTCCCTTCTCTCCTTACCATCACCTCCCTCCTTCATCCCTTCTTCTTCATTTATTTTTTCTTTTAAACTCATACTGCCGCGCACACAACCCTAACCCTAACTCTGCCGCCTCCTCTCATTTTTTTCCCTCGACCTCGCCACCGACGACCTCGTCGTCGCCTCCATGACCTCATCTATCTTCTCCTCTCTCATCTCCTTCCTTTCTCCTCTCCTCCTCGTCATCACCCCGACGTTTAACCGAGAACCCATCTCCTCCTTCACCTGCACCATCCACCGCCGACGACCCCACCTCGTCGTCACCTCTGACCTCTACTTCCTCTTCTCCTTTTCCGAGCTCTCTTCCCTGCAGACCCCCGTGCAGACCCCGCTGCAAAACCCAGAACCGACCCTGCACACCATCACCTCCCATCGCCGGCGATAGCCTCGTCGGCCTCACCTCGCCTTCGTCACCATCTCCTTTCTCCTCTCCCCTTCTTCCTTCACCCTATACCCGACCTTTACTACAGCCACCAAGAAACCTCACCCGACTTCTTGAGACCCCCACTGCCTTGCCGGCAAACCCCATAGCCGGAAACCCATCATCGTCGCCTTCGTTTCCCTTGCCTCGCCTCTGTCCCCAAACACCAACCCCAGGGCAGTAACCCTCTCTTCTTCTTCTCTTTTCTTTCTACATTCTTAGTTTTCCCGGTGATCGCCGGAGCCGTGTCGTCGCCGATAATCCGAGCAACCCTGTGGACATCCCCTGCCTGCGCGGTCATATTCTTGCTTTGTTTGGTTCAGTTTTGTACGCCTGCATATGCGTCGCGACATTTACTGACATTAGACGTTGATGTGCGTATCCGTATTGCAATCCATCGAGGCAAGTTAATCTTGCTACATGCTATATAATTCATTTTATACCTATTTAAATAAATATTATACCTGTAGTTTAAATCTAGTACCCCATGTTTAATTTTATAAAGTTTCGATATTCCGTTTGCATCCGTTTATATCATTTTAGATCTAGATCATGAAAACTCATCTTGTGACATACTAGATTACATTGTATTGCTTCCATATCAATATTTATATCACATAGTGCTTAATTGTACATCCCATTTTACCATTTCATAGTTTTGTAACTTTTCGGATACCCGTTTGCATCCATCTCATTTAGAATATATATAACTGCATCCATAGATTATATTAATACCTAACACTGTGATATTAACGCCCCATGTTTAATAAAGTGCATCCTAATTAATATTGGAACTATTAAAGTAACCATAATCGATAATTTTGCATCCATATCTTGAATTTATATTTATTGGCATACCACATCACATTATTCCATTTTATTGTTACATTAGTACTCCATACTTGTTTTTGTGTACCCATGCTTATTTCAGTTTGATTATGAGCACCCACGTGATACTTGTGCACTCCCCTGACATGACTTGATGCACTACTGCTTGACACGACTTGATACATGTGCACTACTTGAACTGACCTGATACATGTACATCACCTGACATGACCTGATGTACCACAGCTTGACATATTACCTGATCTTGTTACTAATGCCGATAATCTTGACCTGTTTTCCTTACGGACATTTCCTGTTGTCTATTCAGACAAACCTGTACCTGCTTGGTCCTGTGTTGGCATTAGCTCCAGATTTATCAATACCTGACTTGAACACATAACTTGGGGGTATGGGGAAATCAATGATGAAACCTGACTTGTAACTCGACAGTTCGATGCGTACGGGCTAGGCCAGCCCCGGGATGCTGCTGCTGACATCATTCATCGTTACATACTACCTTTTACTGCCTAGCGACACGTCTCGGATTCAGCCCGAGAATCTTGGCCGTGATCCCGGGCATGCACGGGATACTATTGAGTTATATCGACGATTCATCAAATTTATTTCAAAAGACTTGAGAGTAGTTAACCCAGTAGACCAGTTTAGATTACTCACTGCACGCCACTTGTGTCTTTTCCCTTCACTGTCTTTATGTATGTTACTGTTATACCTGTTTTACCATTCATACTCGTACCTGCATGCCTTGCTACTCCTTGATTTTATTATTGCTTGATATTATGACGCACTGACGTCTGGGTTTTGCATGGCCCAGATCCCTTATCCTTGTCACAAGCTGCCCAGGAGTATTTTGATCAACAGGCCGAGCAGTGAGGATCATGTTAGTATCCAGTTAGTTATTTCATTACTTTCCAGATGTCATTGTTACTTGGATTTATTGCTTCCGCATATTATTTCTTGACTCGTTTATTCTGGCTCATGGACATGTACTAGATAGTTTATTTACTTTCCTGTTCTTGATATCTCTACAGCCGTAATGTGACTGTGGAGGGATTTTTCCTATCCACGGGTAGCATGGTTGGCTATGTCATGTGCCTATCTTAGCGCACTCTGGGAAGCGAGGCCTGACACTAACCGTTCCAGTTCCCCAGGTGTATGGTCGGGCGAAACCTCTTGAAGATTCAACCGAGCAGCTGCCCTGCTCGGTTATCCCTGGCGGGTAGCTTCCATGCCGCAACGCCAGGGAACAAAGCCCTCACCAAGAGGTGACCTAGCAGCTGCCAGCAGTCGCTTTGCTCGGTTATCCCTGGCGGGTAGCTTCCCTACCGCAACGCCAGGGATCGGAAAGCCCTCCCACATGCAACTTAGCAGCTGCCCTAATCGGTCATCCCCGGCGGGTAGCTTCCCTACCGCAACGTCGGGGATCAGAACCCTTGCCAAGAGGCAAGCCAACAGCTGCCTTACTCGTTCACCCCTGGAGGGTAGCTTCCCTGCTGCAACGCCAGGGACCAAAGCCCTTACCAAGAAGCAACCGAGCAGCTGCCCTTGTTCACCGCCGGAAGCCGAGAAGACTGGACGTCTTTCCTGAATCTGGGGGCAGATGCTAATTGGTGCTATCCATCCACCTCTCCGAAGATGCCAAGTTGAATTATGGCACCGTATATCGAAGGTTTGAACGGATGCGGCCGATGTAGCAGATTTCGTCAGATTCCCCCTCGTTTGAGGGGTTTTTGATTTTGGGGACGCTCTTCCCTGCAGGCGCAAGCCCCTGCAGTTAATTACGCTACCGCGTCGCGGTAACAACTTTCTCCTTCTCCATATGGTTATTTCGTGTCGTGGGTGTTTGTTTTGTGTTCGGTTGCGCGTGGATTATATACGGAGACTAAGTTATGTTGTCGCCCGTAGGACGTGGATTAGTCCAAATCCGTATCTTTCTTAGATTTGGGTTTGGGGGGTTTGTGTTTAAGGATACGTTAGCATTATTTGAGGCTAAGATCAACTCAAACGTTTGTTAAGGACACGTTAGTCTAATTTTAGACTAAGATCAACTTAACGGGATCGTTTAGATCCGACAAGAGAGCAATTGGGCCCTATTGTTTAGTTTAGTGATATTACGGTCGATAATTAGTTTAAGGACATCACAGTCCGATGTTAGTTTTAAGACATCACGGTCGAGGTTAAGGACATCATAGTCTATGAGTTTAAGGACCCCACAGTCCGTTATTAGTTTTAAGACATCACGGTCGAGGTTAAGGACACCATAGTTCATGAGTTCAAGGACCCTACAGTCCGTAGTAATGTGTGGTTGTCGGGACTCGTCACCTCTCTGACGACGTTGAAGGATTACAACAACAGATATCAGAGGAGTAAAGAGATGTACC
This sequence comes from Agapanthus africanus, assembly GCA_030015575.1. Classification (NCBI taxonomy): domain Eukaryota; kingdom Viridiplantae; phylum Streptophyta; class Magnoliopsida; order Asparagales; family Amaryllidaceae; genus Agapanthus; species Agapanthus africanus. The sequence continues at coordinate 803,243,093 of CM057339.1, read as the reverse complement.
CTCGAACCGGGTGTAAATTGATTGGAAGAGCAGTTGGGCTCAGTTCAATTTAAATTGAGGACTTATGGCCATAATTGGGCTAAGTCCAGTTAAAAATGTTTAACATTTTCATTTATGTTCTACCTATTAGGCCTTCATTTGGGCTCTGCCCTTTTAATAATGCAAAGCATTGGGCTCTGACATTTTGTCTGGAATTAAATGCATAGCATTTATCAGAACAAAGTATGTTCTGACAGCGTGCACGTGGCGCGTCAGGCGCTTTGCGCCAATTAAAGAGCGCGTTGCGCTAGCGCACATGAGGGTAACACGTGTCGCTTAGCGCTAAGCGCTAGTTTGTTAGCGCACTGCTCTTTTAATTTATGAGCACACTGCGCTGGTTTGTGGGTGCGCCGGTGAGTGACACGTGGCACGCTTGGCGCTGAGCGCCAACCCAAGAACGCAGTGCGCTATTTTCAGAAGCGCAAAGCGCAAACTGTTCTGTGGTTGACACATGGCGCGTTTTGGCGCTGTGCGCCAGTCCAATAAGCGCAAAGGCGCAATTCAAGAGTGCAAAGCACTATCCAATAGCACAGAGCGCATTTTAATCAATTTAAGATCAAAGAACAAGTTTTTTTGTTCTTCAAAGGAGGCCTTGTCTCAAGATCCAAGAACCAAAGTTCTTGTTCTCATCAAAAAGCTCTACCTTTATAGATCAAAAGATCTGTGAATGAAGTAAATTACTTCTTTTAATCTTTTGTAATTAGATCTTTTTTGATCTTTTTATTTTTTATTGAAGACCTTGATCTTGTTCTTAGATCTTTGATCTTTTAAGAAGATAGTTCTTCTTTTTTAATGAGATGATTTAATCTCTGTTTTTCCAAGAATATAATTCTTTACCTTTAAAGATGAAGAAAATGATCTTCTTTCTTCAAAGGCTTGCCTTTCTTTCTCTTTGAGTTCTTTCTCAAACTTTGCAGAGGGTTTTTTCTCTTGCTGTCCTGTATATTTTAGACTTGAAGTCTAGGGTCCTTTATATAGGGCCAAATGATTTGTTAAATCAGTTGACGAGATCTTTCTCTGATTGATTTGGGAATATTTCCCACCATTGGATCTTTGATCCTAAGACTTCTGTTTTACAGAAGGCAATCTTCTTGTTTCTAACAAGATTGGAAAATCTTTCCATGCAGAATTTGTTCTATTTTTGGTAATTCATTATTTACCATTGGATTATTGATCCAGCGGTGCTTAGAGCACAATCTTGTTGTTTGGAAAGATTTTGAGAAATCTTTCCTTAACATAATTTAATTCTGGTTAATAAATGATTTACCATCATTATCAGATCCTTTGATCCAACGGTGGGAATTTTAATTCCAGTGCTGGCGCACCTACGTTGGATACGTGGCGTGCAGCGCAGAGCAACTGTGCTAGCGCGCTCGTGCTTGACATGCAGCGCAGAGCGCAGCGCAACTGCGCTAGCGCACCTGTGTTAGACACATGGCGCGCAGCGTAGAGCGCAACACAACTGCGCTATCGTATCTGTGTTAGACACGTGACACGCGGCGCAGAGCGCTGGATCTGAAGCGTTGCTTCAACTTTTTAATTTTTGAATTTTGAAAATAGAGCTTTGCTCTGATTGGGGTGCGCTGCCTAGGGCTCAGCGCTCCTGGCGCTGGCGTGTCTGCTTTTGACACGTAGCGCGCAGCGCGCAGGATCTGAAGTGTTACTTCAATTTTGAATTTTGAAATTCAAAACAGAGCTTTGCTCTGATTGGGGAAACAAATGCCCCCCCTACCGTTGCGCTCACATGGCGCACACGTGAGTGCAACGGTGGCAATATCTGAGCCCTTTGATCAACTCAGAAGTTGAAGAGGCAGCTTAGCGCCTATAAATAGGACCTCTCCTTTAGATGATTATCACCTTCTTCTTGAGAATTTTCTCTTATTCAGAGCGTTGCTCTTCAGTTTTAAGAACTTTTCAAGAGTAAAACTCTTCCAAAACTTAGGTATAGTTTAAAACTTTAATAAACCAGGGTTTTACCTATTAACAGAGCTTTGCTCTTTATAGATCTTTGATCTAAAGAAAACCCATTCAGGGTTTTGTTTAGCAGAGCTTTGCTCCATAGGTCTAAAGAGACTCAAAGGGAATTAAAGAGAACCCTATCAAGGTTCAATTAATAGAGCTCTGCTCTCTAAAAGGATTTTTCTTGTGATCCCTTATTTCATTAATGGAGCTTTGCTCCTTTCAAATCATATAGAAGAACTCTTGAGAGTTTTTCATGGATCTTGAATATTTAAGACGGAATTTTTATTTTTGATGAATTATATCATCTTCTTAGAGCAAAGCTCTCAATGTTCTCGGGGGCTTTCTTTAACTTCCCTTCATAACTGATTTTGACAAGTGTCACTCCTATCTGCAGAGCATCGCTCTCGAGGAGTTTAACTCCATGTGTCTATTTTGAATAAGAAATTGCTCATTTCGCCTGTCTGCTGATCTTTGCTGATTTTCTTTTACAGGAGTAATGGACGCTCACATGTATGATCTCGAATAGATTATCTCTTATAGAGACATCCGCCGACTCGGCCGTTCTCAGAATCAAGAATTCACGAACGCCGAGTGTGCCGAAATTATGAGTCGCTTTGACGCATATAATGATCAACTGCTTCCTCGGCGTTCCCCTCTTCTGAAGCTTATTGTGGGAACGATCTGGGAAGCGCTCCCTCTATTTTGTACCGGCGTGCCACTTAGAGCATTGGATGCCGCTGAATATAAGGTGCACTCGGTGTATCTGATGAACCTAATCTCGAAGAGACAGCGAGACAATCTTGTCGATCTCCTGCACCAGGCTTTTCAACAGTCTGCCATACTTGCTGCCTATTGGAGGGTGGAGGACATCCGTGGGGATTCCGGCGCTTGTGATCGCGAAAGAAAGCACACTAGGATGGTTCGCCAGGCTTGGAAAATTCTGGACATGGTCACTTTTGAGTTCCTCAATCCATGTCCTGGATTTGAGGTTTTGCCATTGTAATTACTTTAGTAATGTCTTTGTTTTTTTGCTTTCATAATTGTAAGAACCTTTTTGCAATATGAAAGGCAAATTTCTCATTTTAGCGTGTTTTATTTCATGTTCTGAATCTTTTGCTAATGCATGGATGGGGTGTGCCTCGAACGCTTAATTAAATGCAGATCAGATGTTCTCCTTGTTGCCTTCTTCTCTTTGCTGTGTTGTTGCCATGTGATTTTAGATAGTATATAACTGTCAGTCTTGGATTCCTTGTAGAGTGGTGATGGCTTAGAAAACAGGGTTAAGATCTGTCACCTAAGACTTTTCAACTTTATGAGCCGTGAGGGTCTCATAAAGAATTTTCTCCCTACGGGTCGAGAGGATCCCGTAGGTGTAATTTTCTCCCTAAGAATCGTGAGGATTCCTAAGTGTGTTTTTTCTTGAAAGTCATAAGGATCTCACAGGAGAATTTTTTTTCCCTTACGAGTCGTGAGGACCAGCAAGTGATGGGTGAAGTTGTCCTTATCCCTATTTCACGGGGTCAGGGGTTGCTCTGGATGCTTCCCACGGGTTCATTGCCGTGTTTGGCGAGGGCCAGGCTCCGCTCTGGACGTTTTCCAGGGTACCGTAGTTTAAAGACATCGCGGTCGAGGTTAAGGACATTATAGTCCGTGAGTTTAAGGACCTCACAGTCCAATGTTAGTTTTAAGACATCACGGTCGAGGTTAAGGACATCATAGTCCGTGAGTTTAAGGACCTCACAGTCCGATGTTAGTTTTAAGACATCGCGGTCGAGGTTAAGGACATCATAGTCCATGGATTTAAGGACTCCACAGTCCGTTGTTAGTTTTAAGACATCACGGTCGAGGTTAAGGACATCATAGTCCGTGGATGTAAGGACTCCACAGTCCGACGTTAGTTTTAAGACATCACGGTCAAGGTTAAGGACATCATAGTCCGTGGACTTAAGGACTCCACGGTCCGATATTAGTTTTAAGACATCACGGTTGAGGTTAAGGACGTCATAGTTCGTGGATTTAAGGACTCCACAGTCCGATGTTAGTTTTAAAATATCACGGTCGAGGTTAAGGACGTCATAGTCCGTGGATTTAAGGACTCCACAGTCCGACGTTAGTTTTAAGACATCACGGTCAAGGTTAAGGACATCATAGTCCGTGGATTTAAGGACTCCACAGTCCGATATTAGTTTTAAGACATCACGGTCGAGGTTAAGGACGTCATAGTCCGTGGATTTAAGGACTCCACAGTCCGATGTTAGTTTTAAGACATCACGGTCGATGTTAAAGACATCATAGTCCGTGGATTTAAGGATTCCACAGTCCGATGTTAGTTTTAAGACATCACGGTCGAGGTTAAGGACGTCATAGTCCGTGGATTTAAGGACTCCACAGTCCGATGTTAGTGTTAAGACATCACGGTCGAGGTTAAGGACATCATAGTCCGTGGATTTAAGGACTCCACAGTCCGACGTTAGTTTTAAGACATCACGGTCGAAGTTAAGGACATCATAGTCCGTGAGTTTAAGGACCTCACAGTCCGGTTTAGTTTTAAGACATCACGGTCAAGGTTAAGGACATCATAGTACGTGGATTTAAGGACTCCACAGTCCGACGTTAGTTTAATACATCACGGTCGAGGTTAAGGACATCATAGTCCGTGAGTTTAAGGACTCCACAGTCCAATGTTAGTTTTAAGACATTACGGTCGAGGTTAAGAACATCATAGTCCGTGAGTTTAAGGACCCCACAGTTCGTAGTAATGTGTGGTTGTTGGGACCCGTCACCTCTTTGAAAACGTTGAGGAATTACAACGACAAATATCAAAGGAGTGAAGAGATGTACCCTTGAACCAAGGTAAAATTAGTTTAAAATCATTGGGGTTGATTGTTAGTTTTAAGACATCACGGTCGAGGTTAAGGACATCATAGTCCGTGAGTTTAAGGACCTCACAGTCCGACGTTAGTTTTAAGACATCACGGTCAAGGTTAAGGACATCATAGTCCGTGGATTTAAGGACCCTACAGTCCGATGTTTGCTCTGGATGCTTCCCACGGGTCCACTGCCGTGTTTGTCGAGGACCAGGCTCCGCTCTGGATGCTTCACACGGGTTCACTGCCGTGCTCTGCGAGGACCAGGATCCGCTCTGGACGTTTTCCACGAGGTCAGAAGTGACGTTATCCGCATTCCACGAAACCAGGAATTTTGCTCTAGATGCTTCCCACGGGTTCACTGTCGTGTTCGGCGAGGACTAGGCTCCGCTCTGGATGCTTCACACGGGTTCATTGCCGTGCTCTGCGAGGACCAAGATCCGCTCTGGATGCTTTCCGCGGGGTCAAAAGTGACGTTATCTGCGTTCTACGTAACCAGGAATTTTGTTCTAGATGCTTCCCACGGGTTCACTGCCGTGTTCGGCGAGAACTAGGCTCCGCTCTGGATGCTTCACACGGGTTCACTGCCGTACTCTGCGAGGACCAGGATCCGCTCTGGACGTTTTCCATGGGGTCAGAAGTGACGTTATCCGCGTTCCACGTAACCAGGAATTTTGCTCTAGATGCTTCCCACGGGTTCACTGCCGTGTTCGGTGAGGACTAGGCTCCGCTCTGGATGCTTCACACGGGTTCACTGCCTGCTCTGCGAGGACAGAATCCGCTCTAGATGCTTTCCGCGGAGTCAAAAGTGACGTTATCCGCGTTCCACGTAACCAGGAATTTTGCTCTAGATGCTTCCCACGGGTTCACTGCCGTGTTCGGCGAAGAATAGGCTCCGCTCTGGATGCTTCACACGGGTTCACTACAGTGCTCTGCGAGGACCAGGATCCGCTCTGGATGCTTTCCGCGGGGTCAAAAGTGATGTTATCCGCGTTCCACGTAACCAGGAATTTTGCTCTAGATGCTTCACACGGGTTCACTGCCGTGTTCGGTGAGGACTAGGCTCCACTCTGGATGCTTCACACGGGTTCACTGCCGTGCTCTGCGAGGACCCGGATCTGCTCTGGACGTTTTCCACGGGGTCAGAAGTGACGTTATCCGCGTTCCACGTAACCAGGAATTTTGCTCTAGATGCTTCCTACGGGTTCACTGTCGTGTTCGGTAAGAACTAGGCTCCGCTCTGGATGCTTCACACGGGTTCACTGCCGTGCTCTGCGAGGACCAGGATCCGCTCTGGACGTTTTCCACGGGGTCAGAAGTAACGTTATCCGCGTTCCACATAACCAGGAATTTGTTGATTACATCCGCATTTCACGGTGTTGGGATTTGAGTCTCGGTCGTCTGTACACCGCCGAGTCATGGAACTGGGAGTTGCCGCCGTTCCGCTTTGCTTGATGTTATGTCTGCCGAGACGAATGTTGAAATGATCTCCAGGCCATCTGTGACCCATCAAGATTTGGCTTCCTCTTCTGATGAAACCTAGGGGAGGAGGAGTGTGATTCCTTCTTTGTTTGCGCCCCTGGATTGTATACAGGGATTGATGTAATATCACCTGTAGGGCATAAATTTTATTTTTATTTTTATTTTATTTCTTTCCGCGATGCTCTATCATTTCAGCTTTTATATAGCGAAGGTCGCGATTGCCCCATCATTTCGGCTATTGTTCGCGGTGCCCAATTATTTCGGCTATTTGTTTTATTTTTACTCGCTGCTTTTTATTGCGAGTTGCCCAATCATTTCGGCTATTTCGCATGCATACATTTTTATTTGCTGATTTTTTCGCAAGTTACCCCATCATTTCGACTATTTCGTATGCATGTATGGCTTGCTGGCTTTCTGCTGCAAGCTTGGAATTAGACACCGATTCCGGCATCCGCACCGCTACAACTGGGATATGGCCAGGAGCTAATCATCATTTGCCTCTGTCGATATCGAACAAAGGTGGCTTAGCGAACAGGGTTAGGATCCTGTCGACTAAGGCTTTTGACTTCATGAGTCGTAAAGGTCTCACAAAGGTATTTCTCCCCGCGAGTCGTGAGGATCTCGTAGGTGCATTTTCTCCTTAGGAGTCGTGAGGACTCCTAAGTGTATGTTTTCCTATAAGTCGTAAGGATCTTACAAGAGGGTTTTCTCCATATAAATCGAGAGGACTTACAAGGGTTGTTCACCATACAAACATATCCGTAGTCACGGATGGGACTTGGTTAGGGAAATGTTTATTCGCGCCCATGGATTGTATACAAGGGTCAGTATTGAACCGCTTGTAGGGCTGTATCGAAGGTTGTGGGGGTTTGCTTAAGAACAGGTTCAGGTCTCTGTAGCTTAAGACTTTCAAATCTTATGAGCCGTGAGGGTCTCATAAGAGGATTCTCCTTACGAGTCGTGAGGATCTCGCAAGTGTAATTTCTCCTTAGGAATCGTGAGGATTCCTAAGTGTGTTGCTCCCTTGTGAGTCGTAAGGATCTCACGCAGGTGGATTTCTCCTCACAAGGTCGAGAGGACCCTGTAAGTGTCTTTTAACGAGATTGCGCCCTTTCGGGTTTTCACATAACTCGCCGGCAGCCCTGCTGTTTTTACTCACAGAGCTCTTTCGGGTTTTCATCCGTGCCCCTTTTGCTTATGGACATACCGTTTCTTTTTTTTGTTTTTCTTCCTTTTTTTTATTTATTCGAACGAGGTTGCGCCCTTTCGGGTTTTCACAAGACTCGCCGGTAGCCCTGCTATTTTTACTCACGGAGCTCTTTCGGGTTTTCATCCGTGCCCATTTAGCTTATGGACATACCGTTTCTCTTTTTTTCTCTTTTTTTTGTATCAGCTTTGCGATGCTACAATCTGCCGTAGCTTCTCGACATCTCGGTCAACGGCTAGTTTTAGGACATAGTGGTCCGTTGTTAGTTTAAGGACGTTTCGGTCCGCTGTTAGTTTAAGGACGTTTCGGTCCGTCGTTAGTTTAATGACGGCTAGTTTCCGATGATTTCGTCTTCTAGAGCCGGGATGGCTATCCGCTTTGGGATGGCTGCTTCAAGTATTACGGGCTTGTTCATGGGCCCGTTGGAGCTTTGGCCCAGTCTATTGAAAACCGAGGCATTGGATTTGGACGACCCGTTGAGAAGGGCTGCAGTATTGGTGAGCCGATCAAAGACCGACTTCTTCGGGGCTTCTTGCAATGGTAGTGGGGCGTTGAAGCTCATCGGTGGGAGAATAGTCGCGAAGAATAGCCCAGTGGTGGCCTGAGTCACTTGTTCCACCGGCATAGCGAAGATGGAGGCCGCTTGAGGCCCGTAAGTCACTCCTCCGGACGGGACGGAGAGAGAGTTGCAGTTGCAGTTAGTGCAGTTTGAAGCCATTAATCTTCTATTTTCTGCACGGAGCAAGACGCCAAATCTAAGTACCTCGAATCCATAAGAAACCATAGAAAACCGCGATTCGTTCGCGAACACGACACACGAAGTGTGGAGTGGAAAGAGGAAGAGGTCCCACCGGGCGTGCCAGAATCTGTTCACCGCCGGAAGCTAGGAAGACTGGACGTCTTTCCTGAATCTGGGGGTAGATGCTAATTGGTGCTATCTGTCCACCTCTCCGAAGATGCCAAGTTGATTTATGGCACCGTGTATCGAAGGTTTGAACGGATGCGGCCGATGTAGCAGACTTCGTCAGATTCCCCCTCGTTTGAGGGGTTTTTGATTGTGGGGACGCTCTTCCCTGCAGGCGCAAGCCCTTGCAGTTAATTACGCTACTGCATCGCGGTAACAACTTTCTCCTTCTCCATATGGTTACTTCGTGTCGTGGGTGTTTGTTTTGTGTTCGGTTGCCCGTGGAATGTATACGAAGACTAAGTTATGTTGTCGCCCGTAGGACGTGGATTAGTCCAAATCCGTATCTTTCTTAGATTTGGGTTTGGGGGGGTTTTGTGTTTAAGGATACGTTAGCCTTATTTGAGGCTAAGATCAACTCAAACGTTTGTTAAGGACACGTTAGCCTAATTTTAGACTAAGATCAACATAACGGGATCGTTTAGATCCGACAAGAGAGCAATTGGGCCCTATTGTTTAGTTTAGTGACATTGCGGTCGATAATTAGTTTAAGGACATTACGGTCTGTTATTAGTTTTAAGACATCACGGTCGAGGTTAAGGACATCATAGTCCGTGAGTTTAAGGACCTCACAGTCCGGTGTTAGTTTTAATACATCACAGTCGAGGTTAAGGACATCATAGTCCGTGAGTTTAAGGACCTCACGGTCCGATGTTAGTTTTAAGACATCATGGTCGAGGTTAAGGACATCATAGTCCGTGAGTTTAAGGATCCCACTGTTGGAGATAGTGCCCTCAGAGTCAATTATTGGATCACAGGCACGTGATTGCAATGATTGAGGGAGGACCTATCCCGGGAGGACAGTCTTACTCGAAATGATAGTATGCTATCTGGTTTATCTTTATCATCGTGTACTGTTTTAGGTGACCTGGCATGTCGCTATTACACGTTGATAGAGCCCCTAGGATTCTTGCTTGACTACCAGCAGTATGATGGCGATCATATACGTGGGAGCTGGTAGTCTATAAGCACATCCTTAAAAGGTCCCTAGTCATAGGAGTTTCGAGACAGGGCATCGATACTCCATTAGTAGACTAGTGTATACAGTCGAGACCCCGACGAGGGGCGGTGGCCGGTCTCACAAGCCACTGGTGTCAGTTGGTTCACCTAAGATGTATACAGGTGCTCATTGGGTTATGAGTACACCGGACAGGACTCGCCGGGAACCTGCTAGTTGGTCTTATACCAGACGTCAGATAGCAGTTCCCTGGTGACATGTGTACAGGTTAGTTCATCGACCTGAGATCGTCATTTGTCTCATGTGAGTTCCCACTGTGCTTTGATTACTATCCTACCACGGCTCAAAGGAGTTGTGCAAACAGGTTTTAGCTGGGTACAGTCCCGAGCCACATGGAGGCAGTGAGCGGATCTGCAGGGGTTCGTCTCTCCCGGCATTGGGAGTGAGGTCGCGCTGTGTCTAGGAGAGCCATTACACAAAGCCCTCGGCCGAGGAAGGAGATTTACTGGTAGGTATTCCAGTAGTATCTCAGGGTGTTCTGGGCTACGCTCCGACACGACTTGTACCGCTTTTGGGGGTCTGACTTTTACCAACCCCCTAGGCCCGCCATGCGATACTCATAGACGAACGGACCGGACTGTACGGATATTGTCACTGACAGGCTCAGTAGGGTGTCAGGATGATTTCGCTCATCGACGTCCCTTTTGGTCAATAGCTGGTGGCCCGTCACGTATTGGCTAATACCTCTGACGTGCTAGTGGTTAAATCCACAGCCATTGTATTGACGAGTCTTTAGAGTCCACCACACTTTCAGTTACTCAAGCTTTCGGGCGAAATGCTGTAGAGGCCGTATGGAGATATGGCAGGGTCTGATCAGATACGTGCGGTATTGCACGAATCAGGATCGAACGGATTTTACTAGCCGGCTTTGGCTTAAGCCGGATTCTAGTATTTGATAGTGTAGTTTTGTCTCTTTGCATTTGTGTTCAGTGGGAATACAAATGCGGGCATGTATTTGCAGTAGTGGGGTTTTTCCTGTAATTTATTACGGGATCGTTTTCTGAAGTTGCCAGTTTGCATTCCGTTCCGGCCGGTTTTCTTTTATTCCTTCACGGCCGGACTTTTCGTTGGAGGGGGTTAATTGCAAGTTTGCAATTAACTTATTTGTGAGGGGTTTTCTTGCCTTTGTGCATTATGATGAGACTTGCTTCATGATGAGATCCCTTTCTAGTCACTTCTATTGCCTTGATTGAGTTGAGTGTGGAGTTGATTTGGATTAGAATGGTTGTGACCATTTTTCATTATTTGATTAATTCTTTTTCTCTCTCCAATCTCATTCTTGAGATAAGGGGCCGGCCACTTTTGGGAAAAGGGGAGTATGAGGGTATCATTTTGTATGAGGAAATGTTTTGATCTCATTATTCATGCTACTAAATTCCTCACTTCACTCAAAAAGTTCAAAGTTCATTCTTTTCTTCCATCCTCAATGGCAACTTCAAGAACCCAAAAGAGACAAGCATACTTCACTATTCTATAGCAAGCCTTGGACGCGTCGGCTAGCCAACTTCGCGCCCGAGTTGCCTCGGTCAAGAGGCGGGAGCCCGTAAAAGATTCCGGCTACGTGGTGCCCTTTCCGACGAGCGAGGAGGTGACGGAGATTCCGCGGGAGATCGGAGTGGAGACGAAGACCGAAGGACACGGTTCGCTTGGTATATCTCTCACCCCATCTCTAGTTAGCTAGTATCGGTTAATGGTTAACGATCCGGGTTTTTTCTTTGTCCGCGGTAGTGCCAGTTTAAAAGATAAGAAAATTTTGATTCCGCATTTTGGCCTCGGATAGACGACCGAGGCGCTGCCGTGGCGCAACATGGTATCAGAGCCACGCCATTAACCTTGTCTAGCTTTGTCTAATGTGTTTTGCTTATCCGATCGACCGAAATTCCAAAAAACCTCATTTTGTTCACATCAGTTTCTGTTGAAAATTTTTGGTGTCTAAAAATTTTTCAGGTTGACCCAGGAGGGGTGCCCAAGTTACCGGATTCCATGAAGTGCTGGGTGGTCCATTCACGGTGCTGAAGGGGGCTGCCTCGTTTCAGGTTTTGGCGGGTGACTTGCCGCGCCCGTAGGGGTCTAGGATTTCATTACACAGGCTATCCACACGACCAGGGGAACGTCGGGTTTCAGCAGCGGCTCTGTGAAACCCGGGGCTTCCAGATATCTGTATTGTTCTGTGATGCTGTATATTTCTGTGATGTTGCATTTTATCACGCCTTGAGCGAATATAATATATTGGTATATATATTAGTAGATGTTGTATATGTTTTGCATCCGCGCTAGTCCAGTCCCCGCTCTGTCGTTAGTTAAGTAACCTAACGGGTGATGACGGGACCCAGTGGCGAATGCGGATGGCATATACGTACATCAGTATATTTTCGTTCTTTGTGGTGTGATCAATTGATGGGACTGCGTTGATTCGGATCAACGCAAGTTATAAACAAACCTATTCTGATGTTGTTGGAACATTTTTCAAAAAGCTGTTATTGCAAGGACGTTCACTTTTGTTTTGCATCGTGGTATTCATTTGGAATATCCTGCTCCTCAGTCGACGAGGCAAGGGCCGAGATCCCTTCACCGGGAGTGACCCCTTGGACAGAAGTTTGCGTCAGGGCATTAACTTCACTATAGCCGATTACTTTTGCTTTGCATCGTGGTATTCAGTTGGAATATCCTGCACCTCATTCTACGGGGAAAGAGCCGAGATCCCTTCAGCGGGAGTGACCTCTTTAGTAAAGGTTTTCGTCACTATATTTTTATAAAAGGCTATGCAGTTCCTTCAACGATATCAAGTTCATTACGTTAAAGGTTTTTCGCCAAAAACCAGCCGTAACCCTCCGTCATTTCCTACAGGTATTATTTGGTATTCGTGCTGCGTTTGTTGACCTAGTCAAGACGTAGTGTTTGGTAGCTAAGTGGTACTTGTTTGTTGCATAAGTGGGATTGGTTAGGACAGTCGTGCGGCCTTGTTGACCTAGTTAAGGGCACGTACGGGTGGGTTTAATGCAATCCAGAATAATGACGGGTTGAACTTGACTGGCGGTTTATGGTTTGTTGACCTAGTCAAGGTCATAAACCGCTTGGGGTAAAAATCACATCGGGAGTTTCAAAAGAACTGAAACTTGCCAGGCATGCGCATACCTTCTGGAGTGTGGTGACTTGAGTGGATTCCGTCAAGTTATCATGCGATGATAGTTGGATCCCGATTCCCACTGATGAGTTGGTTTACTCCTCGGGTGACCCCGACTAATTCTTCTTTCAGGTTTGGAGGAGAATTTGAGGTACAGTGGGAGGTTTCCAGATTAGATAAAGTGATAACCATTCTGATCTAGGTTAGAGTGCACGCTGAGTGTTTCTTTTCTCTCTCTCTTTGGCAGCGACCTTTGACCCGACCCTGGACTTTGACTCAGTGACCAAGTTGACCGAACCTTCTTAACACTGGCTTTTGGATTGTCAGAGTTGCAAACCTCATTGCCACTCCTACTTTTACCTTTTTCTCCAGGACACCCCGTATTACTACGAACGTCCACTTCCATTGGACAAAACCATCGTATGGTTATATACGAACTCGAAGGAATTCGAGGATGGTTTCCGGTTCTGGAGAAAACGAATAGGATTATTCAGTTGTCTTTTCTTTTCACCTTCTCTCATTGCGAGTACTCCTTGGTTTAGGAGATAGTACACCTATTACGCAAATTGGATAGTCTTCTTCCAAACCTTAGGCTGGTGCCGAACGGTGGGGAATGAAGAAAACCAATTAGCATAACGATGGTGTACAGAAGGTATTAAGTTAAGACAAAGCAAGGGATTAGTAAGAGGGCAAAGTAAATTGCGACTACTATTCACGACCGAACCAAGTATTTCTTCGCCAATCCTAAATCACCTTTGTATTTCTCCAGGACACTCCGTATTACTACGAAGATCCCAGTTTATTGGATAATCCATCGTATGGTTATATACGAACTCGAAAGGAACTTGTTCCAGTTCGGGGATGGATCCTGGTTCGGGAGAAATAGGAATAAAGTACATTCAGGTGTCTTTTATCTTCACCTTCTCTCGCGTTGCGAGTGCTCCTAGGATTAGGACAGTACACCCTTTATGCTTTTTGGATAGTCTTCTTCCAAACCATAGGCTGGTGCCGAACGGTAGGGAAGGAAGAAAGCCATTTGGCCTAAGGGGTGTGCAGAAGGTAATGACTAAAGACATATAAAGGGATTTGGAGAGGTGGCAAAGAATTATACGGTTATAGTTGTGAATCTGGATAATGGTAGAGGCATTGCTAGGAATACCAGGATACCCCATCGAAACACTTCAATGTTTCAGTTTCACTGTGTAATGTTAAAAGAAAACTGATTTCCCGATTAGATACTTGCTCCAGGGTATGTATTTACCAGGTATGATTCTCACATCTGTATGGTTTTACAGATGATGAGTGGGAGTAAGTTATTGGGAATAGGGTGATCATCCTCATTATGTCGGGATTCGTTGTAATCGGTGATATTTAAGGAGATCATCTGGGCTGTTTGCCGGTCGGCAAATATTTGGTTTTGAATATCCGCTGTTGTGCACCAATTTCAAATTGATATATCTGTACGTCTATTTTCATAGAGTGAGATATACCTTTTGATATTATGTCGTTGACATTTACCTATATCAGTGGATGGTTAGGTAAGGAGCATTAAACAGCGGTGTAATTCTTCTTAACCATGAGTACAGTTTTCAACCTACGACACACAGTGAAAGAGTTGTTAGACTTAGCGGACTTATACAGAGTATTGTATGTTGTCCAGTGTCCATTAGGACAGAGGGGTTGGTCCTCATACTATATTCTGTTTACTTTTAACTTCTCTAGTTCTTAGACATGTGTTTCGTAGGAACACATGGTCTAAGTTTTGAGGAGTTATAGGTATTTGAATATAGTAGAGAACCAGGTGTAGCAAGTATCGGGATTCTTCAAAGTGATCGAAGATGTAGATACTTGTGTATGGTGTTCAGTTGATAGTAATGATTAAGAGAACTAGCTTCTCTTTCAGGTTACTCATAATTGGAAACATTCCTAAGTTGAGTAACGCTGATCGGCCTCCTTCCATTTAGTTGACATGCACTGGAGACAGCTGCATGATTTGAATCTAGTTCAATTAAATCAGTGCCTCTGGTTCTATATTGGATATAGATCAGTTCATATCTTAACGATGTTAAGGTACGGGGAGTTGTCCGGCTTATGATTAAAACCAGACACTGGACAACTCAAGGCACGTTTCTGTAATGACTGTTTGTGGGTTGACCCAGGCTATGACGAGGGTTGATTTTCTACCATCTGGCAGATCAATAGAAATATTGTTGTAGACTCGCCACAGTTTTATTAAAAATGGATTTTTCAAAAACAGTAGTGGGAGTATGGTAGAACTGGAAGTGATTCCAGAACCACAAACGATTACTGAAGATTTGATAAGGAACCTAAAGATTCAATCTGGCTTGACATTCCATTGGCCACTCCGCAGATACGGTGGGTAACTTCAGGCACCCGAGAGGTACTCCGGTAGCCTCAAGGACGGTGACAGGGAAGTTCTTGTTTACCCACACTTGCCATTGCTGTTGTTCCAGGCCGCGAGACCCGGCAGGAGGATGAGTATAGCGTCGTTCTGAACTAGCTTCAGAAGTGCACGTCTATATGACTCTGGCAGAGGGTTGTCGTAGTCAGTGGGAGCAGCGGAAGCATTGGTGGTCATCAGGCTTATGTCTATTTATAGACTAAAGTAGATATAGCGGAGATAGATCATCTATTTCTGATGTGACAGTCATAGGTTTGACTTCATCAGAATAGGGGATGGATCTGTTGAGAAGGTAGTAGGGTGTAATGTCATGGTATTTGGATGACATACACAGAGTAGGAAAGGAAACTCCTATACTACGATCGGTTATACTTTGGTTGTCACACAGTGGTTTCTCCACACAGGACTTGGATATTATATCAGACATTCTGGTTACTAGATCTATGGTTTTAGATCTAGATTTGGGTGGTTTCCTAATCTGGGTACCTTGACAGCATTCTATGAGTATTTAGAATGGACGACTCCTGGCACGGTAGTGTACCTGCAGGTAATGGAGTCACCCTCTCTAAAGGTGTCTTACAGACTAAAGGGGAGAGGATGCACATGATTGACAGATCACTTGCTTAGGCAATTGAGTCAATCATGAGATGTCAAGTACCACACCAGATGTTGTTCTTGCAGTAGATGCAATAAGTTGATATTAATCCAATCCTGGAGAAACAATCGGAAGCAGTTTTAGGACATAAGTGCGTATTCTAGGGATGTGATAACGACAGCCTCTTTTAGGAGACGGTTATCACTCCAGGCTTCCAAGGTGACATGGACGACAAGGAGGTTGTCAGAGTTATAGTTTTCCTTCTGACGAGGGGCAGTATTTTGGACAGGTGGTCCAAGGCAATACTGAGGGTGGCATGGCGCAGGATACTGATTAAGTTCAGTTAACGATACAGTCTAAGAAATCTGGATTTGGAGTTCATTTATGAACTAGGTCTCATCAGACATCCAGACGTTCTAAGACAGGTATTGCTCATTTCGGGAGATGGCTTTCTCCGCGAACTTGAGATATAGAGAGACATAGAAAGAAACATCACAGCGGATCCACCCACTGAGGCTATTCCTCGAACGCAATAGTTTCGCAAACGAGCTTTGTGAGACTGACTAGTAGAGGAGTTGGGTGTTCGGTATCACACGGGCTGTGAGTATGCGGCATCGCAATAATTAGCCTTGAGTGCAGGTGGGAGATTGTTGGAGATAGTGCCCTCAGAGTCAATTATTGGATCACAGGCACGTGATTGCAATGATTGAGGGAGGACCTATCCCGGGAGGACAGTCTTACTCGAGATGATAGTATGCTGTCTGGTTTATCTTTATCATCGTGTACTGTTTTAGGTGACCTGGCATGTCGCTATTACACGTTGATAGAGCCCCTAGGATTCTTGCTTGACTACCAGCAGTATGATGGCGATCATATACGTGGGAGCTGGTAGTCTATAAGCACATCCTTAAAAGGTCCCTAGTCGTAGGAGTTTCGAGACAGGGCATCGATACTCCATTAGTAGACTAGTGTATACAGTCGAGACCCCGACGAGGGGCGGTGGCCGGTCTCACAAGCCACTGGTGTCAGTTGGTTCACCTAAGATGCATACAGGTGCTCATTGGGTTATGAGTACACCGGACAGGACTCGCCGGGAACCTGCTAGTTGGTCTTATACCAGACGTCAGATAGCAGTTCCCTGGTGACATGTGTACAGGTTAGTTCATCGACCTGAGATCGTCATTTGTCTCATGTGAGTTTCCACTGTGCTTTGATTACTACCCTACCACGGCTCAAAGGAGTCGTGCAAACAGGTTTTAGTTGGGTACAGTCCCGAGCCACATGGAGGCAGTGAGCGGATCTGCAGGGGTTCGTCTCTCCCGGTATTGGGGGTGAGGTCGCGCTGTGTCTAGGAGAGCCATTACACAAAGCCCTCGGCCGAGGCAGGAGATTTACTGGTAGGTATTCCAGTAGTATCTCAGGGTGTTCTGGGCTACGCTCCGACACGACTTGTACCGCTTTTGGGGGTCTGACTTTTACCAACCCCCTAGGCCCGCCATGCGATACTCATAGACGAACGGACCGGACTGTACGGATATTGTCACTGACAGGCTCAGTAGGGTGTCAGGATGAGTTCGCTCATCGACGTCCCTTTTGGTCAATAGCTGGTGGCCCGTCACGTATTGGCTAATACCTCTGACGTGCTAGTGGTTAAATCCACAGCCATTGTATTGACGAGTCTTTAGAGTCCACCACACTTTCAGTTACTCAAGCTTTCGGGCGAAACGCTGTAGAGGCCGTATGGAGATATGGCAGGGTCCGATCAGATACGTGCGGTATTGCACGAATCAGGATCGAACGGATTTTACTAGCCGGCTTTGGCTTAAGCCGGATTCTAGTATTTGATAGTGTAGTTTTGTCTCTTTGCATTTGTGTTCAGTGGGAATACAAATGCGGGCATGTATTTGCAGTAGTGGGGTTTTTCCTGTAATTTATTACGGGATCGTTTTCTGAAGTTGCCAGTTTGCATTCCGTTCCGGCCGGTTTTCTTTTATTCCTTCACGGCCGGACTTTTCGTTGGAGGGGGTTAATTGCAAGTTTGCAATTAACTTATTTGTGAGGGGTTTTCTTGCCTTTGTGCATTATGATGAGACTTGCTTCATGATGAGATCCCTTTCTAGTCACTTCTATTGCCTTGATTGAGTTGAGTGTGGAGTTGATTTGGATTAGAATGGTTGTGACCATTTTTCATTATTTGATTAATTCTTTTTCTCTCTCCAATCTCATTCTTGAGATAAGGGGCCGGCCACTTTTGGGAAAAGGGGAGTATGAGGGTATCATTTTGTATGAGGAAATGTTTTGATCTCATTATTCATGCTACTAAATTCCTCACTTCACTCAAAAAGTTCAAAGTTCATTCTTTTCTTCCATCCTCCATGGCAACTTCAAGAACCCAAAAGAGACAAGCATACTTCACTATTCTATAGCAAGCCTTGGACGCGTCGGCTAGCCAACTTCGCGCCCGAGTTGCCTCGGTCAAGAGGTGGGAGCCCGTAAAAGATTCCGGCTACGTGGTGCCCTTTCCGACGAACGAGGAGGTGACGGAGATTCCGCGGGAGATCGGAGTGAAGACGAAGACCGAAGGACACGGATCGCTTGGTATATCTCTCACCCCATCTCTAGTTAGCTAGTATCGGTTAATGGTTAACGATCCGGGTTTTTTCTTTGTCCGCGGTAGCGCCAGTTTAAAAGATAAGAAAATTTTGATTCCGCATTTTGGCCTCGGATAGACGGTCGGGGCGCTGCCGCGGCGCAACACCCACAGTCCGTTATTAGTTTTAAGACATCACGGTCAAGGTTAAGGACATCATAGTCTATGAGTTCAAGGACCCCACAGTCCATAGTAATGTGTGGTTGTCGGGACCCGTCACCTCTCTGACGACGTTGAAGAATTACACCGACAGAAATCAGAGGAGTAAAGAGATGTACCCTCGAACCGGGTGTAAATTGATTGGAAGAGCAGTTGGGCTCAGTTCAATTTAAATTGAGGACTTATGGCCAGAATTGGGCTAGGTCCAGTTAAAAATGTTTAACGATTTCATTTATGTTCTGCCTATTAGGCCTTTATTTGGGATCTGCCCTTTTAATAATGCAAAGCATTGGGCTCTGACATTTTGTCTGGAATTAAATGCATAGCATTTATCAGAACAAAGTATGTTCTGACAGCACGCCACATGGCGCGTCAGGCGCTTTGCGCCAATTAAAGAGCACGTTGCGCTAGTGCACATGAGGGTGACACGTGTCGCTTAGCGCTAAGCGCTAGTTTGTTAGCGCACTGCGCTTTTAATTTATGAGCGCGCTGCGCTGGTTTGTGGGTGCGCCAGTGAGTGACACGTGGCGCGTTTGGCGTTGAGCGCCAACCCAAGAGCACAGTGCGCTGTTTTTAGAAGCGCAAAGCGCAAACTGTTCTGTGGTTGACACGTGGCGCGTTTTGGCGCTGTGCGCCAGTCCAATAAGCGCAAAGGCGCAATTCAAGAGTCCAAAGCAATATCCAATAGCGCAGAGCGTATTTTGATCAATTTAAAATCAAAGAACAAGTTTTTTTGTTCTTCAAAGGAGGCCTTGCCTCAAGATCCAAGAACCAAAGTTCTTGTTCTCATCAAAAGGCTCTGCCTTTATAGATCAAAAGATCTGTGAATGAAGTAAATTACTTCTTTTAATCTTTTGTAATTAGATCTTTTTTGATCTATTTCTTTTTTATTGAAGACCTTGATCTTGTTCTTAGAACTTTGATTTTTTTAGAAGATGGTTTTTCTTTTTTAATGAGATGATTTAATCTCTGTTTTTCCAAGAATATAATTCTTTACTTTTAAAGATGAAGAAAATGATTTTCTTTCTTCAAAGGCTTGCCTTTCTTTCTCTTTGAGTTCTTTCTCAAACTTTGCAGAGAGTTTTTTCTCTTGCTGTCCTGTATATTTTAGACTTGAAGTCTAGGGTCCTTTATATAGGGCCAAATGATTTGTTAAATCAGTTGACGAGATCTTTCTCTGATTGATTTGGGAATATTTCCCACCATTGGATCTTTGATCCTAAGGCTTCTATTTTACAGAAGGCAATCTTCTTGTTTTTAACAAGATTGGAAAATCTTTCTATGCAGAATTTGTTCTGATTTTGGTAATTCATTATTTACCATTGGATCATTGATCCAGCGGTGCTCAGAGCACAATCTTGTTGTTTGGAAAGATTTTGAGAAATCTTTCCTTAACAGATTTTAATTCTGGTTAATAAATGATTTACCATCATTATCAGATCCTTTGATCCAACGGTGGGAATTTTAATTCCAGCGCTGGCGCACCTACGTTGGATACGTGGCGTGCAGCGCAGAACGCAGCGCAACTGTGCTGGCACGCTCGTTCTTGACACGCAGCGCAGAGCGCAACGCAACTGCGCTAGCACACCTGTGTTAGACACGTGGCGCGCAGCGCAGAGCGCAGCACAACTGCGCTATCGTATCTGTGTTAGACACGTGGCACGCAGCGCAGAGCGCTGGATCTGAAGCGTTGCTTCAACTTTTTAATTTTTGAATTTTGAAAACAGAGCTTTTCCCTGATTGGGGTGCGCTGCCTAGGGCTCAGCGCTCCTGGCGCTGGCGTGTCTGCTTTTGACACGTGGCGCACAGCACGCAGGATCTGAAGCGTTGCTTCAATTTTGAATTTTGAAATTCAAAACAGAGCTTTGCTCTGATTGGGGAAACAACCCTGCTCGGTCACCCCTGGCGGGTAGATCCCCTACCGCAATGCCGAGGATCAGAAAGTCCTCCCAGAGGCAGTCGGGCACAACCATCGCTCGGCTATCCCTGGCGGGTAGCCTCCCTACCTTAACGCCAAGGATCAGAAAGCCCTCCCAGAGACAGTCGAGCCCGAGGATCCCTCGCTCGGCTATCCTTCAGGACAAAAGCCCTCGCCAAGAGGCACCGGGCAGTAACCCTGCCCGGCTAAGGGTCCTTGGCAGGCTTCTACAGCCCCCCCCGTGCCAAGGACCAAAGTACTCCCAGAGGCAGTCGAGTCCTTGCTCGGCTATCCCCG
This sequence comes from Agapanthus africanus, assembly GCA_030015575.1. Taxonomy (NCBI): domain Eukaryota; kingdom Viridiplantae; phylum Streptophyta; class Magnoliopsida; order Asparagales; family Amaryllidaceae; genus Agapanthus; species Agapanthus africanus. Next base: position 803,222,389 of record CM057339.1, on the reverse strand, counting down.
GCTGGTAGCTTCCTACCACAACCGACAGGGATTGAAGTCCTTGCCAAGAGGCACTGGGCAGTAACCCTGCTCGGTCCCCGTCCTGAAGGATCAAAAAACCCTCTCAAGAAGCAACCGGGCAGCTACCCTGCTCGGTCCAAATAAAGCGGGCAGCCCTCCGCCCACCACGCACGGACGGCCCGAGCTGCCAACCAAGGTCATCAGGTCTATCCAAGTCTCGAGCAATCCCCCCTCGAATTCGAGGCCCAACAACGCAAGGAGAAATTTTTTACAAGTGTTCATCGCGAACAAAAGACAAAAGCGCAAATCAAGGAAACCAAAGAAAGAAAGAAAAATTATTACTAAAAAGCGGTCTTTACAGAGGGTATTCTTGGCTCAAACAAAATGCCCGGAGGCTTACAAAGATCTAGACGCAGCAAAATAAAAAAAAGAGAGGAGGAAGACGGGGTTTTAGGCCTTGGGGCCAGGAGTGACCTCAGGACCTTCGACATCCACCACGAGGCGAGCTGGGTCCTTGACGACTTCCTCGTCATTAATCTCCTGCCCCCGTCCACTGGTGTCCGCGAGGGAGTACAAGGCCCGGAGCTCTTCATTGGCGAACCCCGGCACTCGGGCCTTAACAGCGTCGAGGGCCTCGTGCCAGATAAGGGTCATGGCAATGGCCAAGTCATCATAGAAGTCTTTCGACTTCTTGTAGCCCTCTACCGCCTTCGCCGCCGAGAGGTCGGCCAACTTGGCCACCCTCAGGTCGGCCGACTTCGCCCACTCGGCCGCCGCCCCGAGCTCCTTCCGGAGGGATTTTACTGTCTTCTTCATATTGCCGACCAGCACATGAGCGTCCTCACGCTTGGCCTCAGCGACCGCGGCGGCCTCGCGGTGCCGGGCAACCTCCCACTTCCCGGTCTCCACCTCACCCTCCAGGGCAACGACCCTCGCCTTCATCGCCTCCAGCTCCCGCTTGGAGCTCTCTTCCAGGGAGGCGAGCTGGCCCGCGGCTTTCATCGCCGGGGTAACCACCTTGGCCTCCATGCGCAAGGCGAGGGCGACGTGCTGAAGGACCTGAAAGCCAGAAGAGAGATCAGGAAGATGAGAGAAGCACCGAACATCAAAAAATAATTATGATGAAAGACAAGCGCTTACCTGCACGGACTCCTAGGCGATGGACGCCAGCTGAGCCCTAAAGGCCCCCCCGGGGACTCTACCCCCGGCCGACGCCTCTATCTCATGCAGCAGGCTATCCGCGATGGATAGCCCCGAAGGCACGGCGAACTGGAGACCGCCTTCCTCCACCGTGATCGGCGAAGACGGTCCCCGGGCAGACCTCCTCTTGAGCGGCCTTGTGGGAGAGCCGGTCTCCTCCTCCGAGGCCGGGTCCTCCAGAATCCAAGCCCGCTTCCGACCCGACGCTTTGCTGGGCCCCGGGGCAAGATCCGCCTCTGAGCGCTCGCGGGACGCTACCACCGGGGGAGAAGGAGCCGGGGCGGGCCATGAACGGGAAGAGCCGGCACCCCCAACCTTCGCGACCGGCCTCGGCTGGCGCATGGACTTTCTGAGCGAGTCTAAATCCATAGGTCCTGCACAAAACCGAGTGCAAAGGAGTCAGCGACACAGGCAATATACAAGCCAAAAAAGTAAACCTAAACTTACCGATGAACTCAACGGGGATGAGTCCGGCCCAACTCAGAACCCTCTCAGACAACAGCACGTCGTAGCGGGGGATGGGCTCCCACGACACCACTCTCATCACGGCGGGGTCGCTGGACTGGTTCCCCGGCAAGTGCTTCTCCCTCGACCATACTGTAGGCACGGGCCAGTCCTCGCCCTCGGGAGGGGAAACGAAGAAGAACTTCTTCTTCCAGTCGTGAATGGAAGAAGGCAAGGCCACAACCCCCGTCCCGGCGGGGCCCCTTGTCGCTTTCTGAAAGAGAGATAAATCCACCTCGGGTCGCCCGCTCAACCACCGGGGTGATTTTTGAAGACGAGGGAAGAATCAAGGAGGGAAAGGCTGAAGGGGATCGCCTGTAACTTCAGGTGGACCAGGAACCGGAGGAGAATCCTCCACGAGTTTGGCACCAATTGACCGGGGGCTAACCCGAAGAAGTTCAACGCTTCAATGACCTCAGGAGAGAAGGGCAAACGCATTCCACCCCAAAATGCTTCCAAATACATGGCGATCTCCCTGCCCCGTACTTGGTCTGCCCTCTCTCCCTCCTTGGTCAGGCAGAACGTATAGCGCGAGGGGATATGGAAGCGAGCCCGCGCGTTGGCAAGCTCGTCCTCTTGCCTTATCCAACACAAGACACTGGGGGCATCATCTAACGCCTCCTCCCTGGGGGCTGCCCCCGCCACATGATCCCGGGAAGGGGGGCCAACCCCTGCCCCCCGGGAGGACTCAGGCTCACCTTAAGGGTTCCTAGAACTTACCCCAACGACATCTACTGACTCGAAAAGAGAAGACATTTAACCTTAGGAAGGATGATCCTCAGGAAACGAAAGTGGAAGGAAGGAGACGAGCGCCGAGCAACCGAGGCCTGGAAATGAGAAATATGAAGGAGTAGGGGCCCCGGAATGGGCCCCACCCCTATTTACCGTCACAAGAGACCTCATCCAACAGTGCCCTTCATCTCCCACTAAGACGCCTCCTCGCGTCCAACGGCTCCGATTGCTCCACTTGTCGTCCCCGCACTGGACCGTGCCCTTTCAGATGTCGCAGGTCTGCACACGTCGTGTCAGCCAACCGACGCTTGACACGTGGGCCATCACTCCAAAGCGACACGAACCGGCGCACCCTCCTTAAATGCGGAGATCTCGCCCTGATTCGCCGACAGAAAAGACAGCTCACGGCCCGGGGACGCGTCCCGACGAAACCATTAGGAGGGAGCTCACCCCGGGCGGCCCGGCGGTCCACTCCTGACCCGACCCACTGGCTGGTCGGGATAAGAGTGGGGGGCTGATGATGATGCTCAATATTGGCGATGCCTAGGATCAGGACACGTGGCGGATGGCATGTCCTGTAACCCGGAAGAAAGGGCCCACCGAGGCCGACCAGGCCTCCCTGTACCCGACCTGCGATCACAAGTTGGCCCCAATCGGGGCTCCCCGTGGATTGACCTCCTCGGCCCCTCTGCTCTCCCCGAGCTACTACAAGACCAAGACTCCTCGGCTTTCTCTCCCGTCCCCGAGCCCCCGGCCGGGGCTGTCTTCCTCGGTCCTCCGACCAGATCCACCACTCACAGGCATAACCGCCACTCCGCGAATCTCGCCTTGCGCGGATTCTCCGCCAGCAACATCCCACGTTCCACGCCTCTGTGATCCCCATTAATGGGCGATTCGCTCTCTATGCGGGTGTGACGTCAGGTGCATAAATGCCGGCGAGATTCTCGCGCCTGCTACTGTGTGCCATCACCGCTATATAAACCCCCATCACAGAGGAGTAAAGTAAGCCATTTTGGACTCATTTAGCCGTTATGCTGCTCGAATCTAGTACTAACTTGATCGTCGGAGGGTTCTCGGTGGCGTTAAACCACCCTGGGACTTCTTTGTAGGTACTTGGCGTCCAACTCCTCCAATCACCAAACCTCCTCAAAACCCATTGAGACCCACACACAACAGGGGATCCCCTCCAGAATCTATCGGGAGATCGACGGAAGACAACATCTGAAGGAGATCTGAAAAGCACCTCCATCAGGATGAAAGTATATTTTTTTTATATCTCAGATACAACAACAACAACTGAGCTTTTTATCCCAAGTATATGGGGTAGGCTATATGAACCAACATGAGAATCACGCCGGGTCCAGCACAGGAATCCTCCGCCTCCGCTCACTCCTATCGAACAATATACTTTCATTGAGTCCTTTGGCAGCCATATCGTTTCGTATCACCTCCATCCATGTTTTCTTTGGTCTCCCTTTTGCTATTGCCCATATCGAGAGTATCTATTCGTCGAACCGATGCTTCCATATGTATGCGCTGCACATGACCAAACCATCTTAGCCGGTTTCCCGCATCTTCTCCTCCACAGGTGCTACACCAACTTTTGCACGAATATCCTCATTTCACACCTTATCTTTTCTAGTATTACCGCACATCCAACGAAGCATGCGCATCTCCGCTACGTGCATCTTCTGTGTATGATGCTTCTTAGGAGCCCAGCATTCTGTACCATATAATAAGGCAGGCCGAATAGCGCTCCGATAAAACTTCCCTTTCATTTTTAATGGAAAGTTACGATCATACAAAATCCCTGTTGCACTCCTCCATTTCAACCAACCAGCTTGGATCCTTTGATTAACATCACTATCGATCTCCCCATTTTTTTGGATGATGGAACCTAGATATCTAAACTGGTCGCTCGGTGATATCTCTTTGCCCTTCCAATGTTATACCAATATGGTTTTGACTTCTCTGGTTACTAAATTTGCAATGCATATATGCTGTCTTATACCTGCTCAATCTAAATCCTCGAGATTCCAATGTTTGCCTCCATAATTCCAATTTGGCATTAACCCATGCTTTCGTCTCATTTACTAGAACAATATCATCAGCGAATAGCATACACCAAGGTACCTCATCTTAGATGGTTCTAGTAAGTTCATCCATCACGATGGTAAACAGGAATGGATTTAATGCAGATCCTTGATGTAAACCAATTGTAATCGAAAAATCACTCGTTAAGCTGCCGCAAGTTCTGGCATTTACCACTACTCCATCGTACATATCCTTGATTATGTCATTATACTTGACGGGGACCCCCTTCTTCATCATTGTCCCCCATAATACCTCTCTAGGTATCTTGTCGTACGCTTTCTCTAAATCAATAAATATCATATGCAAATCTCTTCTCCTCTCTCGAAAACGCTCGACAAGTTGACGAAGCAAATGAATAGCCTCTGTCGTCGATCGTCCAGGCATGAACCCAAACTGGTTCTCTGTTATCTTAGTATCCTTCCTTAGCCCGTGTTCAATCACTCTCTCCCAAAATTTCATGGTGTGACACATAAGTTTTATTCCACGGTAGTTTGAGCAACTTTGAATGTCACCCTTGTTCTTGTAAATAGATACAAGGATACTTTTTCTCCATTCATTTGGCATCTTTTTTCTCTGCCAAATCTTATTAAACAGATCTGTTAGCCATTTAACGCCTATTTCTCCTAAGCATCTCCAAATCTCGATTGGAATCCCGTCAGGACCAACCGCTTTTCTTAAACCCATTTTGTTCAAAGCTTCTTTAATCTCAGGTAGTCTTATTTTACGCATAAAATTACGGTTTATATCTTGAGATTGAATGACAAGTACATCCAAATTCTTAGTAAAACTTTCATTGAACAATTTGTCAAAATGATCTCTTCATCTTTCCTTGATATCCTCATCTCGAAGTAAAACCTTCTGATTTTCAATTTTGACACACTTCACCGCACATAAGTCTCTAGTCTTCCTTTTCCGCATCCGAACAATCCGGTATATATCATTTTAAGCCTCTTGTGTCTAATTTCTCGTACATCTCCTTATAGATCTTAGATTTTTGACACACTTCTCAAATCTCTCCACATCTCTACCTTTCTTCAAATTTTTATAAGAATTTCTTTTAATTTTAATATCAGGCTTTACTTCTTTATTCCACCATGACATTTTCTTACATGATAGAATATTATCTCTCGGCTCACCAAGTAGATTTCTAGTTATCTTCTTAGAAAATGATGGATGATGCTGGGAACAAAAGGGTTTGGTCTCATTTACTTTTTTCCTGCATTAAAAAGAATTTTCAATCAAATACGATGGAGCAATTTTTCTTGGGTTCTACTTTTTCTCTAATGCTTACAAGCTGTTGCCACAAAAAGGAAAAAAAAAACCGGAGTTTGGAATACAATCTCACTCGCAAACAAAACGGCAATTGATCTCGTTGGCTCTTCGCATCACTATTTTACTTCTCCAAATTTCATGATTCCTCACACAAAAGCAATTGTGATGGAGATCCTCTCACTTCCTTGTGCTGCTCTCTCAGGTACCCATTTTCGTAACATTTTTTGTTGGGGGTAAAATACAAAGAGCATGATGAATTTGTTCTACATGGTAGATAAATTAGCAAGTAGCGAACAAACCCATTAATTTTCTTGGAAATGTCATCTCATCTTCATAAACCAATCTTGGATTACTTTGGGTTACTCTCTAATTGAGTATACGCACCACCTGTTTGTTAAAATGATCCTTATATTTTTATCCAAATTTTCTTTTGTCTTTGGGAGGATCTAATTAAGTTTCTATTTGGTTATCTCCTATTAGTTAGCAAATATTGCATGGCCATGCGTTATGAAGCTCAAGATCTCTTCCCATATTGAATTAGTTTTTCATTTTGGATGAGGTAATGGAGTCGGAAGCGTGTTGACACTAACAACAGTGCCGATCTTTATAAGATTCTTCTCCAAAGTCAATATCTTTACAAACTTATGAAATGATCCTTAAAACATATACCCAGTTTCATCGGTTTGTTCAACTCAACGAATTAAGAAAACCATGAAGAAGTTCAACGGGGAAGAAGAAAAAGGTGTGGTAAGAATTTTATAGGAATGTTTTTGTGGAAAATCAGTTTGAACAAAGTGAATTTGAGGTTTGTAGTTAAATACACGCTAGTATAGATGCTTTATACCTTGGATGCGAGTACTTTGCTGCTCAACGCAAATGCTTGTTTGCTAGCAAACTATTCGACACCAAGAGCGATAACAAGGTAGGAAATCACCAATTTGAAAGGGGGCAACCAAAAATGCTTTGGAAGGTGTATACCTTTGTTTCATCTTTGTGTTATTATATAATGCAAGATCATCTCATGACTAGTGGGATTTGAATATTTGAATTCAAAATACACAAGTTATCAATTAACTTCATGATAATTGTGATAATGCCATATTTACTTTGTAACATAACATCAAATCAAAGTTGATACAAAAACCTACTTAAAATAAAAGCATTAAGCCCGTCCAAAGCAGTTATGATAGATCTGCAAATAGGTATACCTATTATGCCATCTTTACCAATTGGGCTTAGTTCATATGGTAAGAATTTCCTCTTCAAAATGAGAGGTCACCGGTTCGATTCCCGAAGGGGCTGGCTCCAAAAAATTGTGCATCTTTGCTACTTCCTCAAGCTGGAGCATGGAGATTTGCATGTCCAGCCTTCCTTTAAGAGATTTTAAATTTTCATGGCTAAATGGGTTAATAAATAGATCCACAACTTGATTATTGACATTTAACGTTTGTAGTACCAAATTTTTAATTTTAGTGCAGTGATCAATTTGCAATGTACAAAGAATCTCTCTTCGAATGCATCTTCTATAGCCCTGATGAATTTTGCTAATTGCTTGTGGTGCAGGGCATTTGTACTCATCTATCAAACAAGTATACAAGCTAAATGGTTCGAGTCAGTTTTATTCAGAAAAAATGGCAATGTCTACAGAAAGAAGATTTCACAAACTTAGCGGTCCCATTTCATTTTCTAGTGAAATAAAAAAGGTTCAACATGTAGTTTTGAATATTCCTTTACAAGATGCTCGCATACTCTATTGTGTAGCTCTTGCCACAGGCCATAACAAGGTGTGGTATTTTACCTATTGCCTACATCTTTCACACTGTTAGTTCACATTGATCACATTTTTTGACATGTTGGCTGCTATTTAGCATGGATCAGCTATTGATTATTGTCCTGACATTGCAATTGTATATAGGAACATGCCTTTATCATAAACGAAGAAAATTTATAGGTATACCTATCTTAGTCGTTGTCATGAAATTTAATATCATGGATCTGTTCAAGGAAATTTTTAGTGGGTAGGTAAAAAGAGTAGAGTCATAGAGCCTTGGGGTTATAAGCTTTGGTATACGGGCAGAGATAAAAATCGTAATGGGATAGACATAATCATAGATAGACGGTTGCTTGAGAATGTAGTTGAGATTAAGAGAAAAGGTGATAGAATTTTACTGGTTAAACTTATTCTAGGTGGAGAGATCCTTAATGTTATTAGTGCATATGCACCACAGATAGGTCTTGATGATACCAGTAAGCGTCTATTCTGGGAGGATTTAGATGAGATGGTGCAAAGTATACATAGTGGAGAGAAGTTATTTATTGGTGGTGATCTCAATGGACATGTAGGTACTAGTCGTAGTGGGTTTGATACTATCCATGGAGGTTTTGGTTTTGGACAAAGGAATGAAGTAGGTGGCTCGATTCTAGATTTTGTCTTTATCTTATGACTTGATCTTAGCAAACACCTGGTTTAGGAAAAGAGAGTCCCACCTTATCACTTTTAGGAGCGGATCAAGTGCTAGTTAAATAGACTTTTTTTCTGACGAGAAGAATAGATAGAGATTGTTGTATCGACTGTAAGGTAGTGCCAGGTGAGAGTGTAACCACTCAACATAGACTTTTAGTTCTAGATTTTCGATTTAGAAGAGGACCTAGGAAGATTAGACGTAAGGTAGAATCTAGAATTAAATGGCGGTGATTGAAAGAAGGTAACCAAAAGTCTTTTATAGATCGTGTAGTCCAAGAAGCGGATTGACAGCCGGAAGATGATTCAGACAGAACATGGAACAAAATGACTAGTTGTATCAAGAGGGTAGTTAGAGATCTACTTGGTGAGTCGAGAGGCGGCGCTCCATCATTTAAGGACACATTATGGTGGAATGAAGAAGTAAATGCTTCTATTAAAATTAAAAGAGATTCTTATAAAGATTTGAAGAAAAGTAGAGATGTGGAGAGATTTGAGAAGTATAAAATGGCTAAAAATGAAGTTAAGAAAGCTGTTCGGAAAGCTAAATCTAAGGTCTATAAGGAGGTGTACGAGAAATTAGACACCAAAAAGGCTGGAAATGATATATACCGGATTGCTCGGATGCGGGAAAGGAAGACCAAAGACTTATGTTCGGTGAAGTGTATCAAAAATGAAAATCAGAAGGCTTTAGTTCGAGATGAGGATATCAAGGAAAGGCGGATAGATTATTTTGACAAATTGTTCAATGAGAGCTTTACTAAGAATTTGGATGGACTTGTCATTCAATCTCAAGATATAAACCGTAATTTCATGCGTAAAATAAGACTACCTGATGTTAAAGAAGCTTTGAACAGAATGAGTTTAAGAAAAACGGTTGGTCCTGACAGGATTCCTATCGAGGTTTGGAGATGTTTAGGAGAATTAGACGTTAAATGGCTGACAGATCTGTTTAATAAGATTTAGCAGACAAAAAAGATGCCAAATGAATGGAGGAAAAGTATGCTTCTACCTATCTACAAGAACACGGGTGGCATTCAAAATTGCCCAAACTACCGTGGAATAAAACTTATGTGTCACACCATGAAACTTTGGGAGAGAGTGATTGAACACAGGCTAAGGAAGGATATTAAGATAACAGAGAACCAGTTTGGGTTCATGCCTGGACGATCGACGACAGAGGCTATTCATTTGCTTCGTCAACTTGTCGAGCGTTTTCGAGAGAGGAGAAGAGATTTGCATATGATATTTATTGATTTAGAGAAAGCATATGACAAGGTACCTAGAGAGGTATTATGGGGGACAATGATGAAGAAAGGGGTCCTCGTCAAGTATATTGAGATAATCAAGGATATATACGATGGAGTGGTGGTAAATGTTAGAACTTGCGGCGGCCTAACGAGTGATTTTTCGATTACAATTGGTTTACATCAAGGATTTGTATTAAGTCTATTCCTGTTTACCATCATGGTGGATGGGCTTACTAGAACTATCCAAGATGAGGTACCTTGGTGTATGCTATTCGCTGATGATATTATTCTAGTAAATGAGACGAAAGCAGGGGTTAATGCCAAATTAGAATTATGGAGGCAAACATTGGAATCTCGGGGGTTCAGATTGAGTAGGTCCAAGACAATATATATGCATTCCAAATTTAGTAAACAGAGAAGTCAAAACCATATTGGTATAATATTGGAAGGGCAAGAGATATCACCGAGCGATCAGTTTAGATATCTAGGTTCCATCATCCAAAAAGAATGGGAGATCGATAGTGATGCTAATCAAAGGATCCAAGCTGGTTGGTTGAAATGGAGGAGTGCAACAGGGATTTTGTGCGATCGTAACTTTCCGTTAAAATTGAAAGGGAAATTTTATCGGAGCACTATTCGTCCCGCCTTATTATATGGTACAGAATGTTCGGCTCCTAAGAAACATCATACACAGAAGATGCACGTAGCAGAGATGTGCATGCTTCGTTGGATGTGCGGTAACACTAGAAAAAATAAGGTGCGGAATGAGAATATTCGTGCAAAAGTTGGTGTAGCATCTGTGGAGGAAAAGATGCGGGAAAACCGGTTAAGATGGTTTTGTCATGTGCGACGCAGACCTATGGAAGCACCAGTTTGACGGATAGATACTCTCGATATGGACAATGGCAAAAGGGCAAAAGGGAGACCGAAGAAAATATGGATGGAGGCGATATGAAACGATATGGTTGCCAAAGACCTCAATGAAAGTATATTGTTCGATAGGAGTGAGTGGAGGCGGAGGATTCATCTGCCGGATCCGGCGTGATTCTCTTATTGGTTCATGTAGCCTACCCCATATGCTTGGGATAAAAGGCTCAGTTGTTGTTGTTGTTCAAGGAAATTTTTAGCAGTTCCATATGGGGCAGGCAAACTGTACAAAATTTTATGCATGTAGAACCATGTTCATGATATTTCAGTTGTATGAGGAGCCGAAACTCATCTATTGTAGGCAAGAGATGTAGAGTATTTTTCATCACCTATTGGGATGGATGCGGTCGCTTGTCGGGCGTTGTACAGATTCCCCCCATCCCATGATGGGCGGGTTTTATTAATTGTGAGGATTCTAATTCCCGGCAACCGCGGACAAACGTGCCGTTAATTACTCCTCGTTTTGATGCGAGAGAACCTCCGACTAATGGGTCGTATATATCATGTGAACTCAAGGTTAAAACTATGTGTGTCTGAAAACAAAGTACATGTTTGTTTAGTTCATTTTTTTGTTTATGTATATTTTATTGTTAAGGAAAAAGGTGCGGGTGCCCCAGGGAGGGGCCACCTCGAGATACCCGGCGGCCCTATTGATGGGGGTCGCTCGGATCGGGCGCCTTCGACGGCTTTTGTTTTTATATATTATTTTTTATTAAGTTTTCTGTTCTAAACTTATTTTCTAAAAAAAGACCAAGTATGCGGATTTCGACGTAATTTCGGCAGCATAATTGCTAGATTTAGTTGGTTTTCGTTTGGTGAAATATATAGACCAGAGCCTATGTTTCCGTTTGGGGTGAAGTACGGATGAAAATCCGGTTCAAGAGGGGAGTACAGATCGAAATCCGCATTCCTGAGGGTTTTCCCAAGAGAGAAGCCCAAAGGCCCTCCCCTTGGTGGGGTCACTCTCAATTTTCTCTCTATTTTTGCCAAAAAAGCTCTCTTAATTCTTAAGAACTTGGAATTTGAAGCTTGAATGAGAGAAAAGGGATCCCTTCTCCCTCTCGTATGCTTTGGATCCTTTACGGATGGTGCTTTGAGAGGCGAGTTCCTTCTTCCACTACTTTTTTGAAGAGGAAGGTGGAGGCCCAAAAGCCTTTTTTTTGTTGGATTTGATGGAAGGATGATGCTCTTTTTAATAGATCTATGGGTTTTATGCTATTTGCTTTAAGAAAAATGAGAGTTTTTTTGCTCTTGAGGAATAAGGCAAAGACCTTGAAAAGAGAGAGAGGAGGTTCAAAACCCTAGGAATAGAAGTATGGGATCAAAAGTTATTTCTTCATATGTCATTCCTTTCCTAGGCTTACACTTTTGCATCTTGCCCCCTTGGGCTTTACATAATTGCTTGTCTTTCCCATGGCCATGTGCACATGAACCATTGGTTTTACATAATTTTGGCATTTTGTCTATTTGTATTACATTTTACACTATTATTTACTGAAAACTCCCAACAAGTTTGGGTTATTTTAACAAAACTCCCACTACAGTTGAAACTATCAAGAAACTACTAAACTTAACGATGCTACGCCAGGACCGTCAACGCCACGTCAGCATAAAAATACCCAAAATACCCCTCCTTAACCCTAACCCTAATTTCCAAAATATAAAATAAATAAATAAAACTTGCCCTCTTCCTTTTTCCACCCTTGGCCATCGTCGCCGACTATGGCTCCGACACCGGTGCCACAACTCTCGACCTCCCCCTTCCTCTTCCTCCTCCCCCAACCACCACAATTAGCATCATCATCTTCTTCATCATCATCTTACCCTACCATCATCTCATCTTTCTAACCCCCACCATCCACCGCCACCGCCACTATCGTCGATACCACCTACCCATCATCATCTCCTTCTAACCCGCCACCGTCACCCACCACCACCATCAGCACCACCACCCATCACCACCATCATACCCCACCATCATCATCATTATCTTCATCATGATCATGATCATCATCTTCCCCCACCACCATCTCCTTCTAACCCACCATCACCATCAACAAACGCCGCCGCCGCCCACCACTACCATGAGCGCCGCCCACCCACCACCATCAACAGCCATCTCCACCATCAGCACCATCCACCCACCACCACCAACACCTTCCACCACCACCATTTCCTCCTTCCCCTAACCCATCACCCTGCCGCCATCGTCGCCACCACCTCCGGCGTCGACCCCACTCGAGATCAGGCTTTAGCTCCGGCTCCTCTCTCGCTCCCCAAATATGTTAATTATTTAATTAATATTTAATAATTATTTAAACTATTTAAAATGTAATTTATAATTAATTAACTATATTATGAAAAGGGCAAAAGGGTCATTTGACATGAACAGTAACGTTGGCCAACGTTGACCATCGGGTCATTGTAGCTTTTTTTTTTATAGTTTTAAAGGTAATGAGAGTTTTGTTAAAATGAGCCAAACATATTGGGAGTTTTCAGTAAATAAGTCAAATTTATTTGTTACAAATTTCTCTCTCTTTCTTTTTTGATGGCCGGTCGGCTTCGCTTGGGCTTGAGGTGGTTTGGACTTGAGCTCACTTGCTTGGGCTTGAGCCCGGGTTGGTTGGACTTGGGTCCACTTGTTTGGGCGTTGATTTTGACTTTTTGACTTTTAATTTTTTATTTCTTAAGTTCAGCAGCGAGGTGTAAATTTCGACCCCAACAAGAGGAACCCCTCACAGTCCTGTGCATAACCATTATGTGGATGACTAGGAATCATGGGTATGGACATGGACACGAACACCGATACGAAATTGAAAAGGGCTGCGGCAAATTTGTTAAAAGCAGGACATGGGGATGATGATGATAGAAATTTTTGGACAAGAACCATCTAATAACATAATTCATAATTGTCAAATCATAAAGACAATCTGGCCAAAGTTTCAATGATCATCCATGACCATAAAATTTCTTGAGTATACACTTAATTACCGGTCAACCAAAAATAAAATACACAAGAACCACAATCAGTTAGAGCTATTTCAGAAGTCTAACTATTTTTTTTATTCAGAGCCGACTTCCATAGATCTGACTATTATTTTATCATCGCTTTAAAACAATACTCCTCGCCCCAAGTTCATTAAGAGAGAGATTTGACTACTTTATATTCTCGTGATCTTACAGGTTTCAATGTCATTCACACATACAACCCACATTCTTATCTTTCAACCCCATATGCTAAATATAAGTATAGGACATGGCCAATTTTGGGGCCCAAACATGTTCGACACAGTGTCAAACATGAGTTCTGTGAGCAAAGGGAAGTGTCGGTGCTTCCTATGTGGATGATGAGAATATACTGGGCGAGAATAATATCTTTTTTTTGGCACTGGCCCGTAAGCCCTAATCTAAGCACACACAACACACTCACACACACCACATACAAGCACACAACACACACGCGCACCTAAGGGACCCATGAATTTGCCCCGAAAGCGTTAATTTGTGGTCATTTTCCCTCTTGGGGTTCCTGGGGTTTGAACCCCGCATTCTTCCCAAGAGGGGAAGTGCCCATACCAACCGATGTCTTAGAAACACGATGCATTGCTTTAATTAGCCTCTGTTGGGTATTGACCATCAATATAGGATATATTGCATCTTCCCTGCATCCCTTATGAAGGATATATTCCATCTTCTCTGTATCCCTTATGAATTCAGTAGGAGTAAATTGGCCAGTGCCTGTTTTTTTTTTCTTTTTCCCATAAGCAACTATATCTATATGTTTATTCCTCTTACTATGCTGATGCGAACAAGGCACATTTTTTTTCTCATGTTGTGACCTGGAATGTTGTTTAGGTTTTGTGTATAACCTGCTTATATGGCCTACTATTGATTTTGAAATTTCTTCGCTTCATATTATTTTTACTTACTGATATCTTTTTTAAATTCTGTTTCTTCTGAATCCGGGGGTCACACCCAGAATCCAATTTAAGGGTGCCAGCAATTGTTAATGCTCTTGAAAGGTTGGAACTGACATCCAAGGTGCCCAAACACATCTATTGTTCTAGTCATCATGTTGTATTTTTCTGACATATCGATGAACTTGATCAGCATCTATAATGAATAAATTGTCTTGGAATTTTTGCTATCATAAGCACATTTCATATTTAGACGTCAAACATTATTTTTATGTAACCGTGCTTCATGCAATATCCATTCCATAATAGATAATATGTTAGTGTTCTTTTTAGGAGAATTTTAAATTGAATTTTGTGAGATGGAAATTTATGTTTATGAATCCCATGTATGAGCCTCATGCCCCCTGAAGCATAACAGTACTTCTTACTTCTTAGTTGGTTAATATTTTTGTTTACATTAAAGATGAAGTAATGAAAGGAAAATGCAACTTCAAGCATTTATGAGGGCATAACCTATTTTCTGGAAAACTAATTAGATTGACATCTGTCCACCATCTATGCTGGCTTTAAATGAGTTGGTCTTAGTATATGCTGTAATAAAATGTTCATTGGCATGTTTTTTTCATAATTATTTTATTGAGTTAAGGTTACATAATATCTTCCAAAATTTACCAAATTCTTCATTTCAGTACCGTGGCTCAGAGGTATTTGAAATTCAAAATTTCAAACCTGCTACTGTAGATGATATTGCAATTGTTCATGAAAGAGGTTATGTTGCGGGGCTAGAGAATGCAAGCAGTGTACCTTTCATTCTCGTAGACATTGCATTGTTGATTGTTGTAATCCTTTCTTCACTTGTTTATTTAGTAAATGTTCATTTAGGAAAAGTGTTTTATAACAAATTTTGTACGCTTGAGCACCATTGTATCACAAACAAGGAATAATTGGGGGATGTAAACACTGTCGAGGGTAATCAACAACCTATAATCTTTCACAAGTTCATTTTCGTAGATCGAACTAAACTTGATGAAGATTCTTCAGTAGTTTGGTAGATAGAAAAGAATATAAGTTGGTATTCTCTCCTTCTGATCCTCATTCACCGTCCTAAAACTTCAATGTTGCCACTTGAATGGACGACAGTCGAGTCATAGGATTTTTTTTAATGTCATGCTCAATTTGAATGCACCACAAAGTTATTAATGCACTGGGTGATCTGAATGGTTTAGATCAAAATAATCATTTAACATATATTCTTCAATATCAATGCCATTAAAACAAGTTGTTAGAGACTAACTCATGTGAACACTTCTACTCATTCGTAATCCAGTTATTTCCTTTTGCTAGGGAATGCAGAACAATCTGTGCCATTTAAATAATTTTGCTTCTGTTATAACGTTTATATTCCCCTCAGCAATGTAGGTTTTTTACTTCATAACCTCCACTCTTTTAAATTTAATTTTTTCTGTCCCTGTTTACCAACTATATACTGAATTTGAGCTGTCAGAAATACATAACCTGTCACGTCCCGCTTCTCAGAGTGCGCTAAGATCGGTGTTGGGTGTTTTTCGTCACCCCATTGAGATGGGAATACGCGCGCGCTTGTCAGGCGCATTACGACTTCCTCCTGCCCAGGGTAGGCGCGGGTTTATTGATTGTGGGGATCCGAATCTCCGGCAGCCGCGGACTAAGCTGCCGTTAATTACCCCTCGCCTTTTGGGGCGAGAGAACCTCCGATTAACGGGTTAAATTGGTCATGCGAACTCAATGTGCAGTGGTGTGTTTTGGAGGGGTTTTGGATATATCGGGGTCCCCGCAGAGTTTTTACGGGGGTCCCGCTACCCGGATGTGGGCTGGAGGTCAAGGGGGCTAGCAGCCTCCTTGCGGGGTGCGGGGCAGTTAGAAATTTTTTCTAATAGGGACAGTATCGTGGAGTATGTGTGTGTATATGTATATATACATATATAAAAAAAGGAAAGGGCATCCAAAAGATGCGTGGGAAAAAATGCCAGCGCTTTTGTCACGTCCCGAAAGTACGGAACATGACCGGCGCTTAAACTACGAAACGTCTCGAGGCGTACGTAATCTAAGTAAACCGAAAACCCAGAAATTCAAACCAAGAAAAGTAGTAGAGTGAAGGAAAACCAATTTAAAACAAGTAGTTTTAATAGCATAAGCCGAATTATGCGGTTTTTAAGAACATCAAAATTTACTGAAAATTTCAGCAGAGTCTCCTTTGTAAATACTGGCCCCCAAACGGGATACAACATGAATAGTATACGAAATCAATAAAAAGGCATCCCCAAGCGGGAGCTAGCTCTTCGTCAATCGACGGTCACAACCACACAAGAAATATAATATACAACGCCAAGGGCGAGGATCAAAACTCAAAAGGAAAAAACTCAAAATAACAAGAAATCCACAGAAATATAACGCGCGATTCTAAGTCGAAAGAATAACATCACTGGTCTCTATCTCAAAAAAAATACATGTTTGGTTGATGGAACTTCTAGATACAACAGAGTAATAATATACAAGTTAAATAATGGGGGTACGATACAAGTAAACCCACATACTAGCAAATCACCCGAAGGAAACTATGCCGCAAGCCGTAAAGAAACCTGTACGGCAAACCTGCAAGAAACTGGGGCACAACGGGGGTGAGTTGCCAACTCGTGAATAGAAAAACATCCACGGAAAGAAATCGCATAAATAACGCAATCTGGGTCAATGATCATAATATAACCTCAAATATATGTAAAACATGCAGCCTATAACAATGGCTAGGGTAATATCTAACCGAGTGTGATCTCATGTGCCCGTGTCAGTGCCTCAGGTAGCAATATATCATATGGATGATGTATGAATGCATGAAACAGAATGCATGTACTGAATAAAACTGGTTTCATAAATCAGTGAGATTTCTGTATTTTAAAAGAAATGAGGTACCATATATGAAATCGGCATAAAACAGTGCCCAGTATCGACACAAAATAAGTGTCCAAATACCTCGATATCTCTGTGTCATAATCTATGTACCTCAAGTCTCAATCTCAATGTCTCAATCACAATATCTAGGGCGCCGTCGGTCCAGACCGGCCCCTACCATCCATCTCAAGATCACGACGGTATCCTCCGGATATCCGACGCGTCGGGTAATATCACCGGTAGATAGTGCTCCCCTGCCAGGCTCACATCGTCATCATCGCGCGCTTCTTGCCCCGGGATACCTTACCGGGTCCACCATGTACCCGAAACGGTTCATCCGTCTCCTCGAATCGGGTCTCGAAATCCATCAGCAAACTCATGGTGGACGACTCATACATCATGGGAAAACCGCACTTTTTATTTTAAAAGAGAGAAGGTTTATTTATGTTTTTGCGGTTTTCTTCCAAATCCAGAAAATCTCATGGAAATCCGAATCCGAAACCTCAATAACACGTAAAATAGTGAATATATGCATGAGAATCCATGAATGCGGCATAACAATGAATAACAGTATGCATGAAGTAGCAGGTAATAACTACAATCTCTAAACTATTAGTTAACATGCTATGTCAAGCAATAATATTTTCTAAGGTGTACGTGACATGGCAATTACCGATGAAGATGTGTGTGAGCCGGCAAGTAAGTGTACGTGGTACATACGCATCATCGGTAATGGTGCTGGTGTCCTAACAGCATGATATCAATAATGGAGTATGAAACATAATATAAGCATGCGATACGAAGCGAACCACAATAAGGAGCGGGAGCTGAATACTAGACGCAACTATAACTAATCTGCATTAATCTAATATAAGTCCTACAAATGGTGCCTTTTGAAATAACACGAATCATGGGGTTTTGAAAATAGGGGCCACGGTGTTTTTATGAAAAGATACGTCTTTTGAAATATCCGTAGGATCCCTTGGGCTGTCTTTTAAAATACCCACGATTCGTTAGTTTTGAAATAGGTAAGAATCGAATCTAATCTAACAACTAAACTAAATTAAGGGCTAAGCTAACAAGCTGGACTACAGGTAAGGAAACCGCATATCATCTGAGTCGATACATATACATACCTGTATATGTATAGTCGGTGATCCCGTCTCAATAATATCATATCCATAACCAGACATCCCAAGTCAAGAGTGCGGATCAATCATCAAAATATAGCTCGTACGTAAATCCGTCGTACGGCATCCCCAAATCTGGGTACGGGTCAAATATCACATTCATCATACTATTCACCTGGTATCCTCTTTATCAAATATCATGATCGGGTACTGATCTACGTCTAGTACAATACTGATACCGTCTAAGTATGCATGGACGTGTGTGAAACACTACGTCAAGGACCCGCTACAACGTCATGTCGTATCTCAAATACGAATCCTGCCATATCACCGAAGTCACAACCTCAATACAAATCTCATCGACTCATCTCAAATCCTGCCATATCACCGAAGTCACAACCTCAATACAAATCTCATCGACTCATCTCAAACCCAAGCCTCAAATTCGTATGTGAACCCATAGTCCCATACCCATGTGAACACATAACTATATATCCCGTATAAGCATAAATGAAAGAAGAAAGTATGCAAGTATGGGTTGGTGTGTGCATGTGTAGTGCGACCACTACTCTAGGGTTTCGGGACACTAAATCATCCAAGAACACCAAAAATCCATATTATCATCAATATACTGAAACAATATATAAACAATATATATATGTGTGTATACGTATTCGTATACATCACCACGAACCGCGGGGGTGGTATACGCCATCCACCCGACTTCTCCCCGTAGATATAAATCTACTCACCTGGTCCTCGCTTGCCGGTGCCGACGCCGCCACGCGCTTGCTTGTCGTCTCGAAGTCCACATGGGGTATCTACATATCATAACGCACCGTATCGCATTAAAATCCGACTCATGACCAAAACGACGCACGAATCCCACATAGGTCAAAACCTATGGTTGCTTCACAAATCGACCCAAAAATCCTCGATGTCGGCGTACAAACGCCAAACCATCGAGAAAGCTCCCAACAAACTCATTTGTACAATTAAAAGCACTAATTATAATATAAAATAGCTTAAAATTCACAAAAACCCCAATTTCACTTAAAAAGTCATTTTTCCGAAAAATCTAGCAAGCACAAATCACCGTTTTTGTACAAAACTCGATGTATAGACGAATCTAGAGGCCACAATATTCACTAAACATCTTAAATAAGTCAAAAAAATGATTCCCATAATTTAATCTCATTAAATTCCATAAACCCCAAAAACCTAAAATTATCCAATTTTAACAATTTTCAAGCAAAAATTCTCGATTTAAGAATTAAGCTTAGATTTGCATAACCTAAGGTATTAAACCACTCATTATAATGTTAATAATGCTATGAAACCATAATTAGATTTTTAAACCTAATTATTAGACTAATTATAAAAACCTAGTTAGCAATTAGCAAAGTTATCACAATTTTAAATTAACAAATTAGCAAATAGCAACTAACTTAGATTTTGCATACAACTACATGTTAATCTCCTCATTACAACCATAAACAAATGATAAAAACCTCACTTGATCACAAACCCTAATCATTAATTCAAAACCCTTCTCTTGAATTTTAATTCAAGCACCTAGAACTAATTAAAAAAACCTAATTAAGCTAACATGAAACAATTAGCACAATTTAAGAAAAGGTTAGAATTATATCTCATGATCAAGAGATCAAATATGAAAATCAAGCCTCTAAAATGCCAACTTGCTCCCTAGATCCATGCAAGAATAGCAAATGAAAAATGGGTAGGAGTTGGATTTTGATTTTGCTTTGATTTTGAAGGGATTTTGATGCATTTTGAGTGGATTTTTGATTAGAAATGAGATGAAGAATTGAAGGGGCTGAAGAAAGGGGGAGGCTCGGCCATTGTGCAGGTGGGGAAAGTGTGGGAGAGAGTGAGGTGTTGATTAGAGAAAGAGAAAGTCAAAAACCCATACCTCAAGTCAACACACTCATTCTTTATTCTTTCATTTCTTTTCTTTTGTTTTCTTCTCTTTTCTTTTTGAAGTGGGGAAAAGAGTGGGAGTGGGGCAGCAAGGGTTCAGCCATCATGATGGGGAAATGGGGGTTTGGGTGTGTGTAGGCGAGGAAAAAGATAAATACAATAACCCAATTTCCATTTACACTAATTTCACCAAATAAGCCTCTTTTCTTCAATAATTTCTAAACTGTTTTGGCAAACGATTTCATTTCAAAAACCATATGATAAAATTTTATTTAATGTGTGATGATGTACAAAATTTGTTTCAACTCATTCCAGTTTGTAATTTTCCCTAATTAAATGTATTAGTGACGGCTTAAAATAATAATAAAATAATTTTTTTTTCAGAAAATTTGAAATTTCACCAGTGGCTCAATAAACACCAAATACTAGCAATTACATTGCTAGAATATGTATATTTAATTTTTATAATAAGATATTTGTATTTTGACTTATTACAGAAAACCCTCTTATTTTACCGATTTTTCGAAATTTCACCGAAACGATTTTCAAAACGTTACAATCTTCCCCCCTTAAAGAAATTCGGTCCCCGAATTTAAATTACAACTTCCCCCAAATACTAAAACATCTAAGCAAAACCATCAAGTCGTCGGGGCTCCGAAATCATAAATACATAAAACAAATCGTAGCGCAGCGCATGCGCATGAAAAATGAGCATATAACTCAATCAAAACTCCGTCAAGCATCCTGCAATCATCTGAGTCATGGTAAAGACACAAATGTCAAATCCAATACAAAACCAATATGATATAACTCGAAACTATACACGTAAATATCAAATCTATATATGTAAATATCTGAAGGAAATGAGTGCCAAATATATTCGGGTACTGTCTTCTGACTAGTCCTGCCCAGTATGAAAACACATAACAATATCATAAAAACGTACCGCTCTATAAGAAAAATCAACCCCAAAATACGCGTATGCATATTACGTGCGTCTTATGCGCACGGAAATCAAAATCTAAATATGTGCCATACATATGCCCAGAAACAACATCTAAGTGCATCGGGTGTGCACGAAACATCTGCCGTAGGCAACATGTGTGCCTGACAGCAAAATCAGGTGCATCTGACATGCACGAAAAATCATGAAATCCAATATCAAGTGCCGAACATGCGCAAAATCAAATCAGGTGCACAAGGTGCACAAAACAAATATCGAACATCACCATCGAAATCAAAGTCCAATGCATCTAAGTGCACAAAAGGCGTATCACTGCACTGCAAGCATATATAAACTATACAGAGTGCAGGAACCAAATCGTGTGCGTGCATACGCACAAAATCAACTCAAATGTCTAAAACCGTAAAATCACAAACATGTGAAACCCAAGCACGAAAACGATATCAAGTGCAACACTGTGCAAAGATCGTAAATCCTCAATCATCAAAATCAAATCATTCGAATAAATCACCTAAAACATCGAAATCAATAATGGCGGCATAGTACCGCTCAAGCGCATCCTCTAAGAATCTCGGGCCAACTGTCGCGGTCACTAGAGTGACGTCTCGTCGATGATCACGAACTCTGGCCTGCTAGTGTGCGTAACAATGACCACTCCTGGGTCGAGGTCTTCACTGTGAATTACCAATCTCTCGGTCCATCGGCTCTGTCAGGTGTGCTAACGGGGATGATCCCGTTCTGGCATTTCTCTGGTCATCTCTCGGTCAATAATCGCGACCACTCGTAAGACAGTATATCACCGGCGTCGGCCTCTGGCTCTCTGAATGTACGTGACCCATCTGATCCTGGGTGCAAGTATCATTGCAGCAGAGTTCTGGAAGGAATCCTGCTCACGGTCTCTTCCATGTCTCGTCTCTGCCAACTGTTCGGAAGTCATCGTCCTTTCCTATATCTGCATCTTGCTCTGGAACGGTTGCACACCCATCGCGACTCCTTCTGGAAGGTATATCCAGTACTCTGCCACGGCATGCGCATCGCATCTCTGATGTCGGCGGAGGGAAACGTCATCATATCCAGATCTTGTACGATCCTCTTACTCCATTTTCTCTAATGTCGACTGCTTCGGACTCGTCTCATCGTGGCTGCATGGACTGAGCTCCAACGGCTATCCTCGTATCGGGAGTCTCCCAAGAAATGTATCTCACCACCTAACATCCGAATTAAGTCGAACCATCCAATCGATTGTCAAAACCTCATAATCCCCCAAGGGCTCAACATCTTGGGCACAGTTTAATAGTATCGAGTACATACCACAGCATCGGTGGTCCAGCCGTAGAAGGGCAAACCCAAGCCTCACTAATGGCGCCGTAGAACTGCCGCAAACCCGAAGGTTCAAAGGCTTTCCACACGGTCATTAAGTCGAGTTAGGGTTTCATTCTTCTAGAGGGACCATAGAATTGCCTGCATGTCTTTCCGACTACTTTAAACTTGGAATAATAGGTTTCTGACATTCGATCGTCTCCGTCGACTCCCAACGTCTCCGCGTGAAGTCGTCTCTAGCTGGAGTCAATCTATCTGATGACCTCTGTCAGTGGCCCAATCCTCCGATACTGATCGGCACGTCCGAGAAATCTCATAAAGGCGATCCGCCAATCGCTCGTGGCGCGGAAACACAGTAAAAAGACACATCTCCGAAATCGTGTGTCGCCGGAATTTCGCCTTGGTCAGTCCTCGTTCGTGACGAGCTCGTGCTGACCGCAACTCTAGCTATAGCTCTCCCTGCCCGTAATCGTGGCAGCAAAACCATAACCGGTACTGATGAGGCTAGATCGGAATGAATATAATACTGAGCAAAGAAATGTACATCCTGAGGCTTCTTAAGTGGAGTAGCGTATCGTAAATATGCCGCGGAACATACCTACGGTACGTCACTCTACTTTAGTCACCTACTCCATCAACCAAGGGTCATCCTACGCTCCGAAGGTAAAACCTAACGCTCTGATACCAACTTTGTCACGACCCGAAAGTACGGAACATGACCGGCACTTAAACTACGAAACGTCTCGAGGCGTACGTAATATAAGTAAACCGAAAACCCAGAAATCCAAACCAAGAAAAGTAGTAGAGTGAAGGAAAACCAATTTAAAACAAATAGTTTTAATAGCATAAGCCGAATTATGCGGTTTTTAAGAACATCAAAATTTACTGAAAATTTCGGCAGTCTCCTTTGTAAATACTGGCCTCCAAACGGGATACAACATGAATAGTATACGAAATCAATAAAAAGGCATCCCCAAGCGGGAGCTAGCTCTTCGTCAATCGACGGTCACAACCACACAAGAAATATAATATACAACGCCAAGGGCGAGGATCAAAACTCAAAAGGAAAACTCAAAATAACAAGAAATCCACAGAAATATAACGCGCGACTCTAAGTCGAAAGAATAACATCACTGGTCTCTATCTCAAAAAAATACATGTTTGGTTGATGGAACTTCTAGATACAACAGAGTAATAATATACAAGTTAAATAATGGGGGTACGATACAAGTAAACCCACCTACTAGCAAATCACCCGAAGGAAACTATGCCGCAAGCCGTAAAGAAACCTGTACGGCAAACCTGCAAGAAACTGGGGCACAACGGGGGTGAGTTGCCAACTCGTGAATAGAAAAACATCCACGGAAAGAAATCGCATAAATAACGCAATCTGGGTCAATGATCATAATATAACCTCAAATATATGTAAAACATGCAGCCTATAACAATGGCTAGGGTAATATCTAACCGAGTGTGATCTCATGTGCCCGTGTCAGTGCCTCAGGTAGCAATATATCATATGGATGATGTATGAATGCATGAAACAGAATGCATGTACTGAATAAAACTGGTTTCATAAATCAGTGAGATTTCTGTATTTTAAAAGAAATGAGGTACCATATATGAAATCGGCATAAAACAGTGCCCAGCATCGACACAAAACAAGTGTCCAAATACCTCGATATCTCTGTGTCATAATCTATGTACCTCAAGTCTCAATCTCAATGTCTCAATCACAATATCTAGGGCGCCGTCGGTCCAGACCGGCCCCTACCATCCATCTCAAGACCACGACGGTATCCTCCGGATATCCGACGCGTCGGGTAATATCACCGGTAGGTAGTGCTCCCCTGCCAGGCTCACATCGTCATCATCACGCGCTTCTTGCCCCGGGTACCTTACCGGGTCCACCATGTACCCGAAACGGTTCATCCGTCTCCTCGAATCGGGTCTCGAAATCCATCAGCAAACTCATGGTGGACGACTCATACATCATGGGAAAACCGCACTTTTTATTTTAAAAGAGAGAAAAGGTTTATTTATGTTTTTGCGGTTTTCCTCCAAATCCAGAAAATCTCATGGAAATCCGAATCCGAAACCTCAATAACACGTAAAATAGTGAATATATGCATGAGAATCCATGAATGCGGCATAACAATGAATAACAGTATGCATGAAGTAGCAGGTAATAACTACAATCTCTAAACTATTAGTTAACATGCTATGTCAAGCAATAATATTTTCTAAGGTGTACGTGACATGGCAATTACCGATGAAGATGTGTGTGAGCCGGCAAGTAAGTGTACGTGGTACATACGCATCATCGGTAATGGTGCTGGTGTCCTAACAGCATGATATCAATAATGGAGTATGAAACATAATATAAGCATGCGATGCGAAGCGAATCACAATAAGGAGCGGGAGCTGAATACTAGACGCAACTATAACTAATCTGCATTAATCTAATATAAGTCCTACAAATGGTGCCTTTTGAAATAACACGAATCATGGGGTTTTGAAAATAGGGGCCACGGTGTTTTTATGAAAAGATACGTCTTTTGAAATATCCGTAGGATCCCTTGGGCTGTCTTTTAAAATACCCACGATTCGTTAGTTTTGAAATAGGTAAGAATCGAATCTAATCTAACAACTAAACTAAACTAAGGGCTAAGCTAACAAGCTGGACTACAGGTAAGGAAACCGCCTATCATCTGAGTCGATACATATACATACCTGTATATGTATAGTCGGTGATCCCGTCTCAATAATATCATATCCATAACCAGACATCCCAAGTCAAGAGTGCGGATCAATCATCAAAATATAGCTCGTACGTAAATCCGTCGTACGGCATCCCCAAATCTGGGTACGGGTCAAATATCACATTCATCATACTATTCACCTGGTATCCTCTTTATCAAATATCATGATCGGGGTACTGATCTACGTCTAGTACAATACTGATACCGTCTAAGTATGCATGGACGTGTGTGAAATACTACGTCAAGGACCCGCTACAACGTCATGTCGTATCTCAAATACGAATCCTGCCATATCACCGAAGTCACAACCTCAATACAAATCTCATCGACTCATCTCAAACCCAAGCCTCAAATTCGTATGTGAACTCATAGTCCCATACCCATGTGAACACATAACTATATATCCCGTATAAGCATAAATGAAAGAAGAAAGTATGCAAGTATGGGTTGGTGTGTGCATGTGTAGTGCGACCACTACTCTAGGGTTTCGGGACACTAAATCATCCAAGAACACCAAAAATCCATATTATCATCAATATACTGAAACAAAATATAAACAATATATATGTGTGTATACGTATTCGTATACATCACCACGAACCGCGGGGGTGGTATACGCCATCCACCCGACTTCTCCCCGTAGATATAAATCTACTCACCTGGTCCATGCTTGCCGGTGCCGACGCCGCCACCCGCTTGCTTGTCGTCTCGAAGTCCACATGGGGTATCTACATATCATAACGCACCGTATCGCATTAAAATCCGACCCATGACCAAAACGACGCACGAATCTCACATAGGTCAAAACCTATGGTTGCTTCACAAATCGACCCAAAAACCCTCGATGTCGGCGTACAAACGCCAAACCATCGAGAAAGCTCCCAACAAACTCATTTGTACAATTAAAAGCACTAATTATAATATAAAATAGCTTAAAATTCACAAAAACCCCAATTTCACTTAAAAAGTCATTTTTCCGAAAAATCTAGCAAGCACAAATCACCGTTTTTGTACAAAACTCGATGTATAGACGAATCTAGAGGCCACAATATTCACTAAACATCTTAAATAAGTCAAAAAAATGATTCCCATAATTTAATCTCATTAAATTCCATAAACCCCAAAAACCTAAAATTATCCAATTTTAACAATTTTCAAGCAAAAATTCTCGATTTAAGAATTAAGCTTAGATTTGCATAACCTAAGTTATTAAACCACTCATTATAATGTTAATAATGCTATGAAACCATAATTAGATTTTTAAACCTAATTATTAGACTAATTATAAAAACCTAGTTAGCAATTAGCAAAGTTATCACAATTTTAAATTAACAAATTAGCAAATAGCAACTAACTTAGATTTTGCATACAACTACATGTTAATCTCCTCATTACAACCATAAACAAATGATAAAAACCTCACTTGATCACAAACCCTAATCATTAATTCAAAACCCTTCTCTTGAATTTTAATTCAAGCACCTAGAACTAATTAAAAAAACCTAATTAAGCTAACATGAAACAATTAGCACAATTTAAGA
This sequence comes from Agapanthus africanus, assembly GCA_030015575.1. Taxonomy (NCBI): domain Eukaryota; kingdom Viridiplantae; phylum Streptophyta; class Magnoliopsida; order Asparagales; family Amaryllidaceae; genus Agapanthus; species Agapanthus africanus. The sequence goes on along the minus strand of CM057339.1, from coordinate 803,195,449 downwards.
AAAGGTTAGAATTATATCTCATGATCAAGAGATCAAATATGAAAATCAAGCCTCTAAAATGCCAACTTGCTCCCTAGATCCATGCAAGAATAGCAAATGAAAAATGGGTAGGAGTTGGATTTTGATTTTGCTTTGATTTTGAAGGGATTTTGATGCATTTTGAGTGGATTTTTGATTAGAAATGAGATGAAGAATTGAAGGGGCTGAAGAAAGGGGGAGGCTCGGCCATTGTGCAGGTGGGGAAAGTGTGGGAGAGAGTGAGGTGTTGATTAGAGAAAGAGAAAGTCAAAAACCCATACCTCAAGTCAACACACTCATTCTTTATTCTTTCATTTCTTTTCTTTTGTTTTCTTCTCTTTTCTTTTTGAAGTGGGGGAAAAGAGTGGGAGTGGGGCAGCAAGGTTTCAGCCATCATGATGGGGAAATGGGGGTTTGGGTGTGTGTAGGTGAGGAAAAAGATAAATACAATACCCCAATTTCCATTTACACTAATTTCACCAAATAAGCCTCTTTTCTTCAATAATTTCTAAACCTTTTTGGCAAACGATTTCATTTCAAAAACCATATGATAAAATTTTATTTAATGTGTGATGATGTACAAAATTTGTTTCAACTCATTCCAGTTTGTAATTTTCCCTCATTAAATGTATTAGTGACGGCTTAAAATAATAATAAAATAATTTTTTTTTCAGAAAATTTGAAATTTCACCAGTGGCTCAATAAACACCAAATACTAGCAATTACATTGCTAGAATATGTATATTTAATTTTTATAATAAGATATTTGTATTTTGACTTTTTACAGAAAACCCCCTTATTTTACCGATTTTTCGAAATTTCACCGAAACTATTTTCAAAACGTTACAGCTTTGGGCGCTAGCGTCTTGAGCGCACGGGCGCTAGCGCTTTGGACGCTACCGGCCCACGTGCCAGGCACGTGGACGTTCGGGCGCCAGTGCTTTGAGCGCCAGTGCGCTAGCGCCCCACGTGCCAGGCACGTGGACGTTCGGGCGCCAGTGCTTTGAGCGCCAGTGCATTAGCGTCCCACGTGCCAGGCACGTTGGCGCTCAGGCGCTAGCTCTTTGGGCGCTGAGCGCTAGCGCCCCACGTGCCAGGCACGTGGACGCTAGCGCTTTGGATGCTAGCGCTCTGAGCACAAGGGCGCTAGCGCCTCACGCGCCAGGCAAGTGTGCGCTCAGGAGGCCAAAGGGACCTGGTCCCTGCAATGAGAGTTGTACTTCCAGAAAGGAGCACTTATTATTTTGTGTGTGTATATATATATATATGTATATATGAGGAGTTAAACTCCTAGGATATTTTGAGGCTGATGAAGGGGCTTCTCCCCTTGAGCCCTGGATCTTCCCTAAAGTGGGGTTTCTGGAGATGGATCTCCTTCTTTCTTTATTGGCCGGATCTTGAAGATCAAGATGTATGAGATTTTAAAAATCTCTCTTTTCTGAGATCTGATGGAAGATCTGAGTTCCTCTTTGTGGGTTTTGTGGTGAAAAACTATTTAGTTTTGTAAAAGGAAGAGTAAAACTCTTGATTTAATTTAAAAGAAAGAAGGTTTTAGAACCTTGAGGAAGGAGAAAGATGCACATGCCCTAATTTTTTTGAGAAATGGAAAAGTGTATATTTTATTCATCATCATGTTGTCTTATATAGGCTTACATATTTACATATAGCCCCTTGGGCTTTACAAAATGGCATTTTGCCCATCCCATGGCTCATGTGCCATTTCTTTTTGCACATAAGCCATGAGCTTTACAAAAATTTGGCTTGATGCCCATTTTGCTTACATTCATGCACATAAAATTACATTAAAATTATTTGTTACATGATTTCTATGTGGGCATGGGTAGGCTGGCCGCGGGCTCGACTTGGGCATGGGCCCGCTTGACCTAGGCTTGGGCCCATCTGGCTTGGGGTTGACCTTGACTTTGATTTGGTCAACCGGGATGCAAATTTTGACCACAACAATCGGCACGTGCAGAGTCAACCATGCTACATGTGGTTAGGAAACATCCCTCCACGGTCACATTACGGCTGTCTATAAGATATCAAGAACAGTAAAATAAAATAAACCATCTAGTACATGTCCATATGCCAGAATAAACGAGTCAAGAAATAATATATGCGGAAGTAATAAATCCAATAAGCAATAACATCTGGAAAGTACGTCCTAAATACGGGCTCACATCAGGAAATGAAAATGCTGAAAGAAAACTAAACTAAACTAAACTAAATACCAAATTGCTCCTCACCGTTTGACCCGTCGACTGAAGTACTCTGGTCGGCCTGCGAAAGAGATAAAGGTTTTGGGCCATACAAAACCCAGACGTCAGTGCATCATAATATCAAACAATAGAAAATAATCAGGATGTAACAAGATATGCAGGCGTGAAATATAAATGATAACATCATAAATATGACAGTGAGGTGTTTACGTGTATGTGAAGTGCGATAAGTAATCTAACTATGTTACTGGGTTATCTACTCTCAAGTCTTTGAAATCAATTTGATGGAATCGTCGATGTAACTCAATAGTATCCCGTGCATGCCCGGGACCACGGTTCAGATTCTCGGGCTGGAACCGAGACATGCCGCTAGGCATAAAACAGGAAACATGTACAAATGAATGATGTCAGCATCATCATTACGGGGCTGGCCCAGCCCGTATAACTGATCAGTATAAGCGTCGAACTGTCGTGTTACAAGTCAGGTTTCATCATTGATTTCCCTTTACCCCTAAGTTATGTGTCAGGTATTGATAATCCGGAACTAAGGCCAACACAGGATCAAGCAGATACATGTTTGTCTAAACAGACAACAGGATACGTCCATCGGGACGACAGGTCAGGAATGTCGGCATTAGGAACAGGATCAGGTAACAGGTCAAGTAGTGGTGCATTAGGTCATGTCAGGTGGTGTACAGTGTATCAAATGAATGCCCAACAGTAAAATGTAGCGAGTATCGAAACACAGTAAAAGCACGGATGCACGAATAGTAATCAGTGATAACATATACTGAGTCCATGAGTCGTATAATGCATACTAGCAAGTATAGTATATGAATCTAGCAGTAACATGAAGCAATCAGGTTCCGGCATGCAACTAATTACGTAATATACGGTACGGATATGAACGAGTACGTAAAACGGCAAAATGATAACATGGAATGCATAATAAAATAACCATGCAATATTTTGGTTCATATAATGAAAATATATAGTCATAGCATGTAGCAAGATAAACTTGCATGCGACTATATATGTGATAAATGATACGGATACGAACGGCTATCCGAAAACAGTAAAACAGTAACATGGATGTACAATGCAGTAAATATGTGATATTTTTATTCATATGGATGTAAATATAATAGTATAACATGTAGCAAGATAAACTTGCCTGAACGGATCTTACGACGGGTTGCGTACACTGCGTTCGACGTCGGGCAAACCTCGCAATCTACACATGCGTGCACGGGACAGGACCAGGCAAAGCAAGAAGGTGACCACGCTGGTTGGGAACGTCGACTGGGTCGCCCGGATCATCGTCGGCGGCACGGCTCCGGCGAGACGCAGGTGACGAGGGCTGTAGAGGCTTGAGTTGGGTGCATGGGTGTCTGGTTCTTGGTGCTCGGGTGAGGATGGTGTTGGGTTGAGAGGGGGAGGAAGAAGTGGTGGCGAGGATAAGGTGGTTGACGGGGAGGCGAGCTCCGGCGAGGAGCAGGCGAGGCTAGGGTGAAGGCTGTTGGTTCTTGGGCTCGGTTCTTGCTGGGGTTTCGTGTAGGGACTCGGGGTTCTGGAGAGAGGACAGAGGGGAATGAGGTGGTGGTGTGGTGTCGGCGACGAGGCGCTGAGAGCGACGACGGCGACGAGGAGTTGGGTTTCTTGGGTTCGCCATGGGTATTGGGTTGCAGGTTCGTCGGGAAACGGAGGGGAAGGTGATGTCGGCGGCTTGATGGGGAGAACGAGAAGAAGAGGACGAGGGCTTTGGCGGTGGTGGCGAGGGCGAGGCCGAGGCGAGCGAGACGGGCGCGGGCGTAGGTTCTTCGCGAGGCGAAGGGCTTCGCGACGACGAAGAAGAGAGGCGGTGAGAATAGTGGGAAAATAGCGGTGATGGGATCTCGTGGTGGGGTTTTTGATTTTATAGTAGAGAGAGATACGTGAGATTCTGAAAGGTTTGTTTTTGAATATATTTGTATAATATATATATAGATATGTGGAGGAGAGAGACAAGTAGAGAGATCAGTTGAGAAAATATTTAAAATATATTTATATTTTTAAAAATGTTTAAACGAATATATAAGTTATATAGATAACAGTTATATATATTTAATGAATATAATATTGGTTAATTTAGAGATTTTGGTTAATACAAAATTACTCCAAAATACGCCCGGGTCGGGTCTAAAATTATGGTTTAAAAATACGGATAATGTACGTATAAACCCAAACCAAAATAGGATATCTGGGTAACGAAAATGCTTACCCCGAAGAACACATATACATAGCGTGCACGTAGTTATCCAAACGGGTTCGTTTCATTGAACGGGACGAGAATACGATGTGCGGATGCTACAACAGGGTTAGGGGTATGATACAGGTCATGCAAGATATTTTTAAAATGTATTATTAGATTATAATTGTATTGTAAATATGCAGATGCTCGATATAATGCAAGTATGCAGAATATACAACATGAAAGTGCACAGATCCTCATAACTAGCCGGAATAAATCATAAACAGGAATCAAGATGGGTTTCCAGCATGCGGGTCGGGTCGAATGCAAACACATACCAATTTCACTATTCGCACCCAAAACACAATAAATCAAGATATAGTCATAAATAAAGAAATACCCAAAATAGAAATGGAATAAATGAACTAGGGTGTTACATTATACCCAACTATAAAAAGAATTTCGTCCTCGAAATTCTCGGAATAAGAAAAGAAAAACAAGCATGAATCTACGAGAAGAGCTCTGGAAACTTTTGTCGAATCTCGTCTTCTCGTTCCCAAGTCGATTCTCCATGCGAGCGATTCTTCCATGAAACAAGTACGAGAGGGATAATCTTGTTCTTGAGGATCTTTTCTCTTCGATCAACAATCGACGTCGGTCGTTCCTCATAGGTCAAATCCTCCCTTACAGTAAGCTCCGAATGATCCACCTCGTGCTTCTCATCTCGAACATACTTACGGAGTTGAGATACTTGAAACACGTCATGAACACTTGCTAAAGATGGTGGTAAAGCCAATCGGTAAGCCATTTCTCCAACACGCTCAATAAACTCGAAATGCCCCACGAATCGAGGACTAAGCTTGCCTGGGCTCCTAAAATGAATCACTCCTCTGGTCGGTGATACCTTCAAGAATACAAGATCACCAACAACAAACTCTAGAGGTCTTCTCGAAGTATCGGTCCAACTCTTCTGCCGATCCTGTGCCGCCCTCATGTGATTCCGAATAATATTAATCTTCTCTACTGTTTGCACGACAAGATCCGGTCCCAACAATCTTCGTTCTCCAATATCGTCCCAACAGACGGGTGAGCGACACTTGCGACCATACAACACTTCAAATGGAGCCATCTAAATAGTCGCCTGAAAGCTGTTATTATTAGAAAACTCTACCAAGTGTAGATGATCCTCCCACGAACCCTTGAAGTCTAACATGCAAGCTCTCAACATGTCTTCAAGAGTTTGGATTGTTCTCTCCGACTGGCCATCTGTCTGGAGATAATAAGCAGTGCTAAACTTCAATCGCGTCCCTAAACTTTGCTGTAAACTCCTCCAGAAGTGCGATAAGAATCGGGTATCACGGTCGGAAACGATGCTCACAGGTACTCCATGCCATCTCACAATCTCCTGCATGTACCGCTCTGCTAACGCTTCCGTTGACTGACCAACTCGAAACGGTAGGAAATGAGCTGCCTTGGTCAATCGATCAACAATCACCCAAATTGCATTGTTGCCCTTTGGACTCCGCGGTAAAGTTGTCACGAAATGCATGGTTATATGTTCCCACTTCCATTTAGAAATCGGAAGTGGTTGCAATAAACCAGCCACCTTTTGATATTCAGCCTTAACTTGCTGACACACCAAGCACTTCGCTACAAAGCGAGCAATCTCCCTTTTCATGCCTTCCCACCAGAAATGCTGTCGTAGATCACGGTACATCTTCGTGCCTCCTGGATGTACGGAATATGCGGAAGTGTGCACTTCCTTCATAACTTCTTCGCGAATATCCCCTTTTGGCACACACAAATGGCTACCATAACGCAACGGACCATCTTCATGAATCAACAAGTTCGTTCGAAGTCCCGCTTCAACCTGTTCTCGAAACTTCAGCAATTTTGGATCGTGCGATTGTGCTGCTTTAATATTATTGATCAACGACGACTGTACTTGCAGCAGCATCAACTGTCCTGAAGAATGCGGTAACACGATCTCCAACTCGAATCTCTGAAAATTATCGATAAGCTCCTTCTGTGCAGTCAACATCCGAATTGCTGGCAACCGACTAAACGCACCCGACACTACATTAATTTTCTCCGGATGGTACTTGAGATCAAGATCATAGTCAGCCATCAGCTCCAACCATCTACGCTGCTTCATGTTGAGCTCTTTCTGCGTGAATACGTACTTTAGGCTTTTGTGATCGGTGAATACTTTTTCCCTTTCGCCCAATAAATAATGTCTCCAAATCTTCAAAGCGAAAATTACTGCTGCAAACTCCAAATCATGAGTTGGGTAATTCTTCTCATGGGTGAAGACTGTCTCGATGCGTAGGCTATAACCTTCCCATGTTGCATCAAAACACATCCTAAACTTTTCCCAGACGCGTCGCTGTGAATCAGCAATCCTCCGGAACCGTCTGATACGGTCAAAATAGGAGCGGTTATCAACCTTTGGTTTAACACCTCAAAAGCTGACGCACAACTATCCGTCCAAACGAACAGTACTTCCTTCCGCGTAAGCTTGGCCAATAGCTCAGCCAATCGAGCAAAATTCTCCACGAATCCTCTGTAGTATCCTGCAAGTCCCAGAAAACTTCTGATCTCCGCTACATTCTTCGGAATCGGCCAATCTTGAACTGCTGCAATCTTCTCAGGATCAACGGCGATTCCATCTCCGGGTACAACATGCCCCAAAAACTTCACTTCCTCGAGCCAAAATCCGCACTTGCTCATCTTTGCAAATAATCTTTCTTGCCTCAACGTCTGCAGTGCGATCTTCAAGTGTTCTGCATGCTCTTCTAGGCTCCTCGAGTAGACCAGAATATCATCGATGAACACCATTATAAACTAGTCCAAGAACGATGAAAAGATTCGGTTCATCATGTCCATAAATATCGCCGGTGCATTCGTGACTCCGAATGACATCACTAAATACTCGTAATGTCCATATCGAGTTCGGAACGTAGTCTTGCAAATATCCTCCGATTTAACTCGAACTTGATGATATTCAGATCGCAAATCCAGCTTCAAGAATACCCTCGCGCCACTAAGTTGCTCGAATAATTCGTCAATGCGAGGGATCGGGTACTTGTTCTTAATAGTCATCCGGTTCAATTCTCGATAATCGATGTATATCTTTCTTGTGCCATCTTTCTTCTTGACTAGAAGAACTGGAGCTCCCCAGGGTGAATTGCTGCTGCGAATCCAACCCTTCTCTAGTAATTCGGTTACCTGCTTCTTTACTTCTTCTAACTCCACTGGTGTCATCAGATAGTACGCCTTTGAGATTGGCGCTGCACCAGGAACAAGATCAATCGCGAACTCCACATCTTGCTTTGGCGGTAAACCCGAGATGTTCTCGAACACGTCTATGAACTCTCGAACTACATCTGGCGCTTCCCTCTTAGCAACTTCCATCGATGAAAGAACGGCGCCTGTCGGCCTAGCCCTAAACTTGACTGGCCCGACAGAACTGTTACCACCAGCAAAAACAAACTTCGGATGTCCGGGAATCTGGAAAATCACTTTCTTTGCCCTACAATCAATGTGAGTGTGGAAAGTGCCAAGAAAGTCCATTCCCAAGACAACATCATAGCTGCCAGTATCGATCACCAAGAAATCTGCAAATAACTTTCGTTCGCAAATAACAACTGAACAATCTGTACACTCACTACTAGATATGATTTTCCCGTTCCTAGTGTGTATGTCCCAACAACAAGACATGGTCGTGCAAGAAATCGAATGTGCAGCAATAAACTTGGACGACATAAAACAATGGCATGCACCAGAATCGAAAATGCTAATGCGGAAAAACCATGAACAAGTAGGATACCTGAAACGACTTCCTCTAAAGCCTTGGCCTCTTCGGCCGTCATAGTAAAGGGTCGAGCTTGATTAGGTCCCTGAATTATCTGCTTCGGCCCCTGAATCTGCCTCTGCGGTGGCTTCTGAGCATCTTCCTTCAAACGAAGCTTCGACGGGCAAGCATTGATAGTATGGTCTGCTGACCCGCAATCCAAACAAAGTCCAAGCATCCTTCAACAATCCCTCTTTAGGTGTTCGGGCAGATGGCAAAAGTCACAAATCACGTTCCTTCTCCGATCAGCTACGACGGGCTTCTTCATCGGTACAATACCATGTCTGTCCATCGGAATACCTTTGCGTAAAGGAGCTCGGTTCGGCGTAAACGCCGGCTTCCGTACCACAACTGCCTGCTGCTGTGTACCCTTGGTCTTCATCAATAGGCCTTGCTGCTCTCTGGCTGCCTTGAGAACTTGCGAGAAAGTGGTAAATCCCAGAGATATAATATGCCTCTGGATTTCCACATCCAAACTGTGCATGAACCTTCGTGCCGTATCAGCCTCGTTTGCAACCAAAGGCCCAGCGAATCGACTGAGCCATGTCCACTCAGTCGCATGCGCATCCATGGATCCGCCATTCTACTTGAGACCGATAAATCTTTCTTCCATTTCATCCCGTGCAGTCTGCGGAAAGAACTTCTCCAAGAAACTTTACGAGAAGGTTGCCCAACTGATCGGCTTGGGCAAACGGGTCTCTTCCATGAGCCACCACTCACGGGCATAGTCCACCAATTGGATGCGTACCACATCCACTCTCTGGTCCTCCGGAATCTGTGCTGCAATGAGCAGATTCTTCGTATCAACTAGTCACTGCTCCGCTGGCAACGGCTCCTCCAAACCAGTGAAAGTGGACGGACCAAGTCTCTTGAAATCTGCCACGGTACCCATACGCTGTACTGGTTTGGCTACAACAGTGTTTACGAACTGCTGGACTGTCCGCAAACCTTTCTGAAAAGCTTCGGCTTGCCGCTGATTCAGCTCGGTTTGCCGCTTCTGGTTCTCCAGCATCCCACGAATTACTCCAAGCAATGCGGCGTCATCAACACGCCTCTGGTACGACCGCAGATTCCTGTCCTCCATGATCCTGAAGCCAAGATAGCGAAAAAGATTAGCAAGATAAACAAGATTCAAACTTGTGATAAAACATAAACTGGTAAGCAATGAAACCGAGAGAAACAAGATAATATAACGATCATAAAACAAGGAAATGAATCAAGATTAAGACTCCAAATTACTTAAATAGAGTACCGCATTGTAACCATGCTGCAATTCATAGTTACAATCACATAACTCCGTTCAAGTCGCCCAAATCCTAGTATCATAATCAAAAGAATAGGACGGGAGAAACAATAGGGAACCAAAAGGATTTCAAGTCGAGATGCAAGGTTGTTTGCATATCGTCAAGATAAGAGTCAAAAGAAAGATAGGATTCAAGGATCACGACAACAATGTGGCAGGACATGTTCCTAATTACTGGTTTTCTGATTCGTGTATTGGGTCTAATACCCAACTACAAAAGAATCAAACCCAATTAACCTAAATCCTATCTCTGATACCAAACAAACCCTGTCACGCCCTGCTTTCCAGAGTGCGCTAAGATCGGCACATGACAGAGCCAACCATGCTACTTGTGATTAGGAACCATCCCTCCACAGTCACATTACGGCTGTCTATAAGATATCAAGAACAGTAAAATAAAATAAAATATCTAGTACATGTCCATATGCCAGAATAAAGGAGTCAAGAAATAATATATACGGAAGCAATAAATCCAATAAGCAATAACATCCGGAAAGTACGTCCCAAATACGGGCTCACATCAGGAAATGAAAATGCTGAAATAAAACTAAACTAAACTAAATACCAAATTGCTCCTCATTGTTCGGCCTGTCGACTGAAATACTCCTGATCGGCCTGCGAAAGAGATAAAGGTTTTGGGCCATGTAAAACCCAGACGTCAGTGCGTCATAATATCAAACCATAGAAAATAACCAGGATGTAACAAGATATGCAGGCGTGAAATATAAATGATAACATCATAATTATGACAGTGAGGTGTGTATATGTATGTGAAGTGCGATAAGTAATCTAACTATGTTACTGGGTTATCTACTCTCAAGTCTTTGAAATCAATTTGATGGAATCGTCGATGTAACTCAATAGTATCCCATGCATGCTCGGGACCATGGTCCAGATTCTCGGGCTGAAACCGAGACATGCCGCTAGGCATAAAACAGGAAACATGTACAGATGAATGATATTAGCATCATCATCACGGGGCTGGCCTAGCCCGTATAACCGATCAATATAAGCGTCGAACTGTCGTGTTACAAGTCATGTTTCATCATCGATTTCCCTTTACCCCTAAGTTATGTGTCAGGTATTGATAATCTGGAATTAATGCCAACACAGGATCAAGCAGATACAGGTTTGTCTAAACAGACAACAGGATACGTCCATCGGGACGACAGGTCAGGAATGCCGGCATTAGGAACAGGATCAGGTAACAGGTCAAGTAGTGGTGCATTAGGTCATGTCAGGTGGTGTACAGTGTATCAAATGAATGCCCAACAGTAAAATGTAACGAGTATCGAAACATGGTAAAAGCGCGGATGCACAAATAGTAATCAGTGATAACATATACTGAGTCCATGAGTCGTATAATGCATACTAGCAAGTATAGTATATGAATCTAGCTCTAACATGAAGCAATCAGGTTCCGCATGCAACTAATTACGTAATATACGGTACGGATATGAACGGGTATCGTAAAACTGCAAAACGATAACATGGAATGCATAATAAAATAACCATGCGATATTTTGGTTCATACAATGAAAATATATAGTCATAGCATGTAGCAAGATAAACTTGCATGCGACTATATATGTGATAAATGATACGGATACGAACGGCTATCCGAAATCAGTATAACAGTAACATGGATGTACAATGCAGTAAACATGTGATATTTTTATTCATATGGATGTAAATATAATAGTATAACATGTAGCAAGATAAACTTGCCTGAACGGATCTCACGACGGGATCCGTACACTGTGTTCGACGTCGGGCAAACGTCGCAATGTTCACACGCGCGCACGGGACAGGACCAGGTAAAGCAAGAAGGTGACCACGCTGGTTAGGAACGTCGATTGGGTCACCCGGATCGTCAGCGGGGGCACGCCTCTGGCGAGACGCAGGTGACGAGGGCTGTAGGGGCTCGAGTTGGGTGCAGAGGTGTCGGGTTCTTGGTGCTCGGGTGAGGGTAGTGTCGGGTTGAGAGGGGGAGGAAGAAGTGGTGGCGAGGACGAGGTGGTCGACGGGGAGGCGAGCTCCGGCGGGGAACAGGCGTGGCTAGGGTGAAGGCTGTGGGTTCTTGGGCTCGGTTCTTGTAGGGGTTTCGTGCAGGGACTCGGGGTTTTGGAGAGAGGACAGAGGGGAACGAGGTGGCGGCGACGAGGGGCTGAGAGCGACGACGGCTATGAGGAGTTGGGTGTCTTAGGTTCGCCATGGGTATTGGGTTGCAGGTTCGTCGGGAAACGGAGGGGAAGGTGATGTCGGCGGCTTGATGGGGAGAACGAGAGGAAGAGGAAGAGGACGAGGGCTTTGGCGGTGGCGGCGAGGGCGAGGCGAGCGTGACGGGGGCGGGCGTGGGTTCTTCGCGAGGCGAAGGGCTTCGCGACGAAGAAGAAGAGAGGCGGTGAGAATAGTGGGAAAATAGCGGTGATGGGATCTCGTGGTGGGGTTTTTGATTATATAGCAGAGAGAGATACGTGAGATTCTGAAAGGTTTGTTTTTGAATATATTTGTATACCATATATATATAGATATGTGGAGGAGAGAGAGACAGGTAGAGAGATCAGTTGAGAAAATATTTAAAAATATATATATTTTTAAAAATGTTTAAACGAATATATAAGTTATATAGATAACAATTATATATGTTTAAAGAATATAATATTGGTTAATTTAGAGATTGTGGTTAATACAAAATTACTCCAAAATACGCCCGGGTCGGGTCTAAAATTATGGTTTAAAAATACGGATAATGTACGTATAAACCAAAACCAAAATAGGATATATGGGTAACGAAAATACTTACCCCGAAGAACGGATATACGTAGCGTGCACATAGTTATCCAAACGGGTTCGTTTCATTGAACGGGACGAGAATACGATGTGCGGATGCTACAACATGGTTAGGGGTATGATACAGGCCATGCAGGATATTTTTAAAATGTATTATTAGATTATAATTGTATTATAAATATGCAGATGCTCGATATAATGCAAGTATGCAGAATATACAACATGAAAGTGCACGGATCCTCATAACTAGCCGGAATAAATCATAAACAGGAATCAAGACGGGTTTTCAGTATGCGGGTCGGGTCGAATGCAAACACAGATACCAATTTCATTATTCGCACCCAAAACACAATAAATCAAGATATAGTCATAAATAAAGAAATACCCAAAATAGAACTAGCATAAATGAACTAGGGTGTTACATAACCTCCGTCTTATTGAAATCCAATCCAGTGCTTACATAGTATTATGTTTATCTCATTATTTTAATTCTCGGCTGATCCTGAACCGAGATCACCAATTCTGATATCAAAAATGATCATCCGAGAACTAATATTTAGATTGATGCCAAGAACATCAACCTTGCTATTGGGTTCACCCATTATTGTTGGGGTTTAACCATTAAGTTTCTTAATTGGTTCATACGTTTATTGACATCATCAATTACTAAAATAATGTCAAAAGTTTATAGTTATTTTTACAACATATTAAGAAAACCCACTCTATTGATTACTAAAACAATATGTTAATTTGTTTATATTTAATTTTAATATTTATTTAAAATTATTACTGAGTTTAGAAATTCTTTATTCAAGCAATAATAAATTTGATATTCCGATCTAGATGGTTGACTGCGATTTCAAAAATGATCTTTCGATCCGGTATCTATATGGAGATATAGAATCTTGGTTTAGATATTTATGTTGCTCCATTTGAATTACTTTAAATTACATTGAGATTCTTATGCTTGCTGGGTTCTTATTTCTGAAATGACCATTCAGCACTAAAATCATAACAGAGAAGCTTATTTTATGATTGAAGTAATCCAGGCAATGTCTAGGGCTTCTGATGAAGGCATTATTTTCATTGACGGATCTGGTCCAACTTACGCTACTGAAACTGTACTCACCGCTCTTAAACTTATTTCCAATTCTCATGTTTTCTTTTTTCTCATTGTGATATACTTAACTGTTCAAATATCTAATTGATGTTAGTTCACAAGAACAACTTGTGCCCTACTTGACAATATTAGTTACCAAGTAAAGGCTGCATTAGAATTAGGAAGAATCTATTATTCACAATGATTTCAGGAACTAGAAGATTTTGATCAATGACTATTCAAGAGTGATTAATTGATCTCGAAATTACTATTATTAGAATAAATTCCCATTGCTTCAGTAAATAACCATATTCCATAATATTTGCGATGCTGTTCTAATTGTCTTATTTGCTCAGAATGTAATCTGGTAGGTCCTAACAATATAAACTGCCAATTTTATTCAGATATATAATTATTTTAGTTGTATGAGAATTCATTCCAAAGGAATGGAACTCATTGCACTTTGTGCAAGTGATTACTCTTGTACTGGAGGAAACTTTGGTTAATAACTGCTGTCTCATGAATCTTACAAATGGAAAGTTATGCAGTTCAGCGACTCCTATTTATTACAAGGGAAACAAAAATTCTAAACTGATTTGAAACTTAGTATTGCTTGGAAATCCTTCAACTTGTATGATAACTCAAAAAGGGTTAAGGAGGGGGTACATAGAGACAGTGCTCAATGTGTGCATATATAATATATTGGTTAAACTTGGAAGACTACTTGCCATTTTATATCCTTGTGATACATAAGAAATTCCAATGTGTTGCAGATGTCTTAATGATCTTTTCCCTGATATAGCTGATCGTCACACATCAAACTTAAAAAAATACTTTGCTGCATTTAGTTGACAAGTTTGGTTCAGACTGCAGAATCATACATGAATTTGGCTCACATCTTTCTGAGCACTCAAGTATGAAGGCATTGAATTTAATGAAGTTGCTATGAGAATTTAACTCCACATTCGAAATAATGAAAATATGAGCCAAGGTCAAACGCTCTCTTTTTTGGGTTATATACTTATAAGTGGTCTCTTAGCTTACTGGTTACTATAACGCCTCACCAGATGACTCATAAAAAGCTACTTTACTTCCTTTACAAGTGGTGTGAAAGGCTATGCAATGATTTAGGGGCAAGTAAAGCATGAGAGCGTAGTGGTTCATGCTAAACTTACAACTGTATGGCTTTATGGATGCTCGTTTCCACACAGCTGCTTTGCATGCGAAAAGTACAATATTAAAAGTTACTCAAAATGTCAGTTCCTGCATTTGGGCTTAAGGTCGCTTAGATTATACCATTGCCGATCTCAGAATCTGTGCGGCTATTGACCACTTTTGGCTCGGACAACATGCTTTGGGATCAACTGATCAAACAAAAAAGTATCGTGAATTAGTAGTAACTCGAGTGCCATAGGAAATCATTGAAGACACATCTATAATATCATTTTTTCTGCCTTAGACATTTTGGCTTTTGTTGGAGGTATTTTTCCTCCAAGAACTATTACTGTCAAAGTACCATTAGTGAGTCAAGAATATTAGCTTTTCTTTTTATCTATGACTCATCTCGCTTCTCTGATTTTGTTCCATCAATTTAAGGTGTTAATATCATGGTCCGAAATCTCAGCTATTCCCTACTCGAGATGGCTGATTCCGATCCAAAAAGTGATGCTCGTAGTTCAGACACTCTGCGGTATGTTGGGTTTACCATTTGATTCTAGTATTTTGTTTAGTAATGTATTTATAGGTTTATTAATGGGTTATGGTTTATTTGACATCATAAAACTGAAAATGTAAAAAATAAATTGTAGTTATTTTTACAGTATTGTAACAATCATTTAAGACATCACTAATCGCTAAAGAATTTGCCAGTTTTTCATATCAGGGATTAAAAAATTGGCCGATCCCAATCAGATTTGGCAGAATCAGATTGGATTTTGAAGACATGGATACGAGATACCTTGGAGACTTGGGTCTGGCTAAATGCAGCAAGAATTCGGTGAAATTTAGTCTAGATTGGTCTGACTCTGTCCGATCTGGGCCACGTTTGGCCAAGTCAGGACCGATTCTGAGTACATATATTATAAAATACTTAAAAACTTATTTTTAACAAAAATATAATTAGGATAACTAAAAAGTAATAAAATTATAAATATTAAAAAAACGGAATATGAAAATACAAAGTTTTTCAAATAGTAATAATTTAGACGTATTAGAAACTATAAATTTCTTAATACAAAAACATAAAAAGCTTCTTCTATGGAAAAGTATAATATTATTCAAAATTACAAAAATATGACTAGTTATTTTTACTATTTATATAAAATTTTAACACAATTGTATTTTCTTCGTTCAATTGATACAAAAAAAATCATATGTTTCCAATCCGAGAAGCCCGATACGGCCGAGAAGGCTGATTCCGAACCCAAAAATGATTGTCTGGTGCCGATACCGAGATTTTAAACCTTTGTTTGTAGTTACTTTTAATGATGGAAAATCCGATATCTTCGGTCCGAGATGGCCGATAAAGCTGAGATGGTTGATTCCAAATTTCCAATCCCAAAAGTGATCGTCCGTTACTGATACCGAGATTTCAAACATTGGATAATATATTATTATATAAGATACCCCATACTTGAATTGTGAATAGTTAGAAATTGTAATTCTCCAGGAACTGATATCAATGAAGGTCAGACTGTTAGTTTTTTATGCCTCCGATTAGATCACTTTTTTCCTGCGCATACAAATGCTTAGGTGATTATTCATACAAGATAGCTGATTTTTGTAAATAACATCAATAACATCAAAGTTGTCATTCTTAATAAAAGCAATAAGAAACAATTCAAACTTGTTAGGACTGACATCTTCTAATGTCCAATAACTCTGTTATGCATGATAATTCTAACATGCACTTGGTACATGTGAACTTCCTGAAGTCAACAGAAACATAAACTTCACCTTTCTCATTTGCTTATGTTTATCTATTATTGATTGCCTGATTTGCAGAAAGAAATGGTAATGGGGGGTGTGAAAAAGTTAACAATATTGATTTGTCACTGTCAGTTATTTACTATTTTGCAACTGGTGCAGACTTTCCAAGAATCCTTAGTAGCAGCTGGTGCAGGAATTTCCTTGGTGAATTCAGTGGTACAATCTTATCTAAGACTATAGTTTATTTGCATGTTACTGCTCAATAATTTTATCATACAAGTATGTAGTTAAGTTACTATGTCATAGAGCTACATTATTCTGCTAAATTATATGTTAATGGATTGTATATAGCTTAAAGTTTACAAAAGTAAACCCTTTTTAGATAAATACCTGAAACTTTTTTTGGGACAAATAATTACCCTATCTTAGTAAATTGCAAATAAATACCTTGAATTTTCAATTTAACACCTTAAGCCAATTTCGGTGAGAGCCGTTACCTTTATACGTCTCTTCATTATTTGACTCAAAAACGGTGTAAGGTAATAATTCAACAGCTTAAGGTACTTTCTTGCTATTTGCTAAGTTGAAGGTATTTATTTGTTTAAAAAATAGTTTAGCGTATCTATCTGGAAAACAAACACAAAGTTCCAAGTTGTTTTTGTGGTATTTTGCCCTGTTTAAAAAGCAAACCAAATTTAAATTACAATTTATGTATGCACAAAAGTATATAAATTTTTGTCTCAGGTCTCAGCATCAAGAATTCGGAAGGATCCCCCTATAGGGTTTGCATTGATAAGGCCGCCAGGTCATCATGCATTCCAAAAGGTCCCATGGGATTTTGCGTTTTCGGGAACATAGCTATTGCAGCACGCCATGCTCAACGTGTACATGGATTAAGGCGGGTCCTTATAATTGATTTTGATGTTCACCATGGGAACGGCACATGCGATGCATTTTATGATGATCCAGATATATTCTTTATCCCAACTCATCAGGTAAAAACTTTTGTATTTGAAACTTAGCATTTGGTTTAATTTTGGTTCCGAGGCTAAATGGAAAAAGAGGAAAGTCTACACTCTAGACCATTGTTCTAGTTGGCGATAGCAATGGATTTATGTAGTTGATCAGAAGTAGTTGTTTGTACCTAATAGGCATCATCTTGTTGTTTAGATTTACTGTCTGTGCCTTTACTAAATAATTCATTTTTATTATCTGTGTGATACTTTTGACACCTGAATTAAGAAATTCAATCACAATATTGTTTTAGGTGATTTGAATGTTATATGAGAAGCATCCTGTTGTGTTATGTTCATTCGAAATGTAAACATCTTATGTGACCTGCAAACTCAACTTTTTATCCAGAACCTTCTTACATATGTTTTCATATGATAAGTCTACGTATTCACGTATATATGTGCGTGTGTGTATATTCATTATTCACTATAAAATTTGTATATGGTTATGGGCTAAAATTTACAAAACAGATATTTCATCAATTTTAAAAATTGCATATAAGTACCATGAACTAAGTCAATTGCTATTAATATCATACTCTTTTAGTACCTCTCAATTTTCCACCATATGCAACCTTTTCGTCTAGCCTTCATACCATACAAAAATTTGCAATTAAAAAAAAGATATGGTTCAAATCATAAAACAGTGAAAGTTCTTGGATATATTGCAACTAAGTTTATAGTATTATTTTCGTTTTGTAATGTTTGTGTGGTCCGGAAAAATGCTGAAAGTTCATGGTAGTTTATAAAAATTTGTATGTAGATATATTGTTAGTACATTTAATCCTGGTATCTACCTTATGTAAGTGACTTCTGAGCTTACAAAATGTAGGCTGGAAGCTACCCTGGTACAGGGAAGATTGAACAGGTTGGTGAAGGAAATGGTGAGGGAACAACACTGAACCTTCCACTACCAGGGGGTTCGGGTGATAATTCAATGCGATGCGTGTTTGATGACGTCGTTGTGCCATGTGCTCAAAGATTTAAGCCTGATATCATTCTTGTGTCGGCCGGGTGAGTTGCTTCTTCCTTATGCATCTCTCTCTCTTTATATGCATATTATAATGTAACAGTGTTCATTAGAAGGATACTTAAAAACTAATTTAAAATTCATCAATTCGAGTCGAACCTATGGCGTCTAGTTATTTAATTGCATCTTATATATGTGATTCATAATATTATTTATTATGTAAGCTGGTTTTGGAATGCAGTCCATTGAATGGGACAAGGTCAATGATTTAAAATCACTGTCTTTTTTCATTATAGTAAATTTTGCTGAAATCCTTATATAATTCCCTAAATGACGCAATCTTTAAACCGTTTTATGGTGGTAACTTCCATAAACTTTTCAGTTTCATTTAATTATCTAATCAGCGTTGATGATGTTTATATCTACCGTTCTTAATTTCACTAAACCTCTTTTTTTAAGAAAACGAAAAGACTCAACTTTTAAACCTTTTCTAGAAGCCTATCATGAACTAACTACCCAAAACTTTGCTTTTTTGGATTATTTATTCCTCCCCTCCAAATTTTCTGGTTCACCTTTTCTGCTTTATTAATTTTTTTAATATATTAGTTTTCTGCATTTCATATGTTCTCCCTCCCTTTCCCTTCTTTCCTTTTACTGATTTTTTTTAATTTTACATATTTTTTTATATCTTAAAATTTTTACCTCTCTCTCTCTCTCTCTCTCTCTCTGTCTGTCTCCTTCATTTACTTTTTCTCCATAGGTTTTCCGAGTTTTCATGTTTGCGTTCTCCTCCTTATTCATCCTTTCCTCCTTTTTTCTTTTTGGGAATGTGCTTTGTTTTCCCCTCCTAGCTTTCCATACTTTTTTGTTCTCTATGCCCTTGAAAAATCATAAAACGAAACAAAAGAGAAGCTGGATGAGGGAATGGGGGTAAAAAGAAGCACAAAGTAATTTTGTGACGTATTATGGTAAAGTTAAAGGAAGTTATGAATAATAAAGAAAGTCAATTATAGTTTACTTAAAGAGAAAAATGGGGGCAAGCAGGGGGCGACTGCAGCGAACTCTCTGTGATCGTGTTACCTAGCCTTGTGGGTAGGTCTCGCCCTTACTAGACCCTGGGACCCACCCCCTGTTTTACCGTCTTTGGCGCTCTGGTGGTCAGCCGCAACACCATTAAGTTCTTATTTAAATAATTTTGAACATTCAATGTAATGTAGTGCATAAAATTTTTGATGTTGTCCAAGTTGTTGGGGATATTTTTTCATCAAAATAAGTCATGTGCTTTGCATGTAATATTTGCTTAGCAGAAAAACTACAGTGACTAGTTTTGTGAAAAATTGGATAGTTCACAGGAGTTGTGCATAATTGTATTTTTTAAATTAACCCTAAAAAGAAAAGAAATCATTTTGTTTAGAAAATGAATTCAGATATTGAAATTCTCATATTCATGAAACATTCATTGCTAAGTGTTTTTGTTTTGATTAATAATTTATTATTTTGCATGTTCGCCATGAAGAATATTTAGAAAGCATTTATAAGGGAAAGAGTAGAAACAAGAAGGCTTAAAATGTTTTTGTTTTTATATACACGTGTGTGTATGTCCATATGTATCGATGTGCATATCCATGTTTTCATTTCCTACTTCGAAAATTTTGGTGTGTTATTGTTGGACACAGGATATTGAGACACTTCACAGTTGTGATTTTTGAATGAGTTCATGTGCATATCGACTCAATTGGCTTATTGACATAGATAACATAAATATGTAAACATGATGAATTGACATTATTAACACAAGGCTAATTTCAATGAAATTACTGCTTACTTACATGGCTTTCATGGTAACTGCTATGAACTTTTAAAATTAGAATGAACTATCACGAACCTTTTCACTTTCACTTAACTCCTTCATTGCATTAATGGAGGTCATAATATGATATATTTTACACTTTTTATTTACCATCATTTTCCCTCCCTTTTCTCTTCAAACGCTAATCCAAATTCTGGAATATTTAACCTTCATCTTCTAGCTATTTCTCCTTCCTTTCCTCAATTTCTAACTCTTTGTTCCCTTCCACATCTTCTTCATCATACTATTCTTTATCCTACTGAAACATAAAATAGATTCATAACTCATGACAGGATCTTCAATAAGTCAGATTTTATATCCAACGATGTAGAAATAAAGGAATATAATATACTTCCTTTAGAAACACTACGAAAGACTGAGATTGGCTTAACGTTGAATAGATACGATTTTCACCTTTCTATAAAGAGGTTATAGGTTAATTGGAGTGGATTGGGAAATGACGAGAGAGAAGATAAAAAATGAGGAAGAAGGTAATTCCCTAATATTCATCGCATTTCTGTCCATTTTCATAATAAGCAGGCCATATTATGAAGTTTTTTCCCTCAAAATTATAGGGAAGTTGTAATTTTCGAAGTTTATGTAATTCAGCATTATAATTGTGAAAATTGAAGTTAGTTTGTATGTAATTTAGCCTCAACACAATATGTAAACTTATGCATGTTGGTGTTAACTTTAATCATGAGAGCAACTAGCGCCGTAGATAAAAATGCTTGCTTATGATGGAGAAGGTTAGCATGTTCAAGTCATGGAACACACAAGCTTATAGGAATGATTTTCCCAATCAAGGAGATTGGCGTATTGAAGGCATGGGTAAATTTCATTCTACGGACGTGTGAGAATAGGTATCGTAGAAGGTGAACCAAAAAAAATTTAAGGAGATGGAGCATATAATATTATTAAAATGCGAACTTTATACAAAAAGGTACAATATGGCTTCTTATGTAGCTTTCCAAATAGATCTAATTAAATCTTAAATTAACTGGATATTTACCTAATTATTTAGAAAAATAAAATCTTGCTAGTTAAATTTCCAACTAGTGTAAATCTCATAAAAAAATTTACTAATATAATCCTAAACAGATCCTAGAAAATATTTAATATTAATTCTTGAAATATAAAATAAAAACTAGTATTCGATTTTCGAGTTGTGGTAAGCACCCACCTTATTATTCGAAAAAGGGTGAAAAGGAAAAAAAAACTTGTAGTTTGTCTTAGGTTCAACAACAACAAACCTTTATTTCAAATTTTAGGGTTGTCTATATGAGTCTTCTTCCATACCGCTCAATTGAGGACAGTCTCCTCGGTTAAAATAATAATTAGCATATCATTTTTGATTGCTTTCTGTCTATGTTCGTTTAGGATTACCCTTGTTCCTTGTTGCGCCATTAACTATAATTTTTACCTAAAGCATTTATTGGTCTCTGTTGGATATATCCAAACCATCTCAACCGATTTTCTCTAATCTCATCTTATATGGAAACAGCTTTCGACTTCTTGTGAATATTCTCATTTGTTATTGTATCTTTTAGTGTATTAACACTCATCCATTTCAACATTCTAATTTCTGTCACACCCATGTTTTGTACATCTTTTATTTTGTCTTTGGTTCCATAATGAAATTACAAGGCCATATATGAAATGCGGAGACACTCTTAAAAAATATGATCAATTAGATAAATTCACCTGCTTGTTAAAATGTATCAAATTTGAGACACATATCTTAGTACAGCACACTCTGAAATTTTGGTCAGTGGAGGCATACACATATATTAAGATTCAATAGTAAAGTCCAACCACATTATATATAAAGATAATTTTATAAGATAATAATATTTTAAATTAAGTAACATATATAAAGAAAATAACACTTTTAAAGGTTTTATATATTGGACTGTATCATACAAAATCTAAGCTTTTAGTGAAGCTTAAGATGAACCAATGGAACATATTTCTATTTTATATTTTAACTTATTTCCAAATTTTCAATACAAGACTAAACCTCTTTTTTTGTTTAAGTAGTGAAATGTAGAAACTTTATCCATTTAAATAAAATAAAAATTTAATTGTGTGGATAGTGGGACTTAAACCTTGGAACTTTTGCTAAAGAACAAAGCACTCTACCACTGAGTTAAACACTAGTTATACTTTATTTATTGAATAAATATACTTAGAACATATACAACGCTCAATTGCAGCCGCTATTGTTTTATTTATTTATTGTTGTATCTTTATATCGTTTCCAAATTTTTTTGTGGGGCATGTGCCCACTCACCCTTGGCGTTTGGGCTGCTTCTGTCTTTCAGGTATCTAAAGGAATTTTCTTCCCTGTTTAGAGGAGAGGTGGAGTTATCCACTTTTCACCATTTCCTTCCATTTCATGTTAATTCCAATAATTTATCGTGTTCCTACCTTTCCATAATTCATGTAGTCACACATGCACGTGCATGCATGCATGCACACAAATAAAGATAAGAACGAAAAAGCAAAGGGAAAAAACGGAGCGCAGCTTCTGAATGATGGACTAGCCTATTCTTCTTTAACCTGAAACTATAACATCAATAGCACATCTCTTACTTTTAAAGCTTGTAGTTTTTGTTTGCAACCTTAAACGAAGGAAGCAAGGATGCTGCTCTAATTAATTTACATTCTGTACTAAGGATGCTGCTCTAATTAATTTACATTCTGTACTGTTTTGGGTACGATGCTCATGTGCTTGACCCATTAGCTGGCCTGCAATTTACAACGGGCACCTATTACATGCTCTCATCAAATATCAAGCAGCTTGCAAATGAATTATGTGGGGGCCGCTGCGTGTTTTTCTTAGAAGGCGGATACAATCTCCAATCGATATCCAATTCTATGGTGGACTCTTTTAATGCGTTTCTTGGAAAGGCGAGCTTGGCCTCTCAGTATGATGACCCTGCCGCCTTGTATGAAGAACCACCATCTAAAGTGAAACAAGCAATTCAAAAGGTCAAGAGTATACATTCGCTTTGAACGTCACATGGTAACCGTCAAACTCGCTCTTAATTTTCATATTGTACAATTTTGTGTTTTTATTTTACACTCATGTAAAGAAGAATTTGAATAAAAGCAGTCATGATTTTAAATTAATTATCGGCAAAATTGTGAGGTTTCTTGGGGTCTTAGCACCAAGCTTTTCCAAGAACCCCTAAAAGCTTAAGATGTTAGGTTGTGGAATTACAATTTATATCAAGCTAACATATTTTTTAACAGTCTTCCTATAAGTATATGTGGTACGCTTCATAATTGGATTACATGCTGGTAAATAAATATATTCTAAATTGACAATAATAAGGTTTGAACCTAAGACCTCTAGGAATCTAGTGTTTTGATGCCCCATGTCGACAACCATTTTATCCAAAAAGCTGATAGGTTGTGGAATAACAATGTATATCAAGCTGACATACTTAAAAACCTTGACCAGACCGATGTCACTCATATTCTCCTCACAAAGTTATTTACTATAGGCGCCTTTAACATTTAGCGGTTCTCCTTCAAGCTTTCTTTCCTTGTTTTATTGTAACATGATCACAGCATCCAAATTAACCTTAGTATCAGCATTCTTCTGGTAGCGCCAAGTGTAATCATTGTTTAAGGTACACAAGTTGCTGAGAGATGTTAAATCCCATCTTTTAGATCATATCAATGACCCTTGGCACTTGTTTGTTTCTATAACTAAAACTATCGACTTCCAGACAGTTTTAGTTCCAAAGCAAGTACTTCTGAATCCATTTTCCATATTTGTCCAAGAACTGATTCATTGTCACTGCCTTGCTGGTATAAGACTAACAAGAGTTTTCCGGGTTCAGACATCTGGAGTATACTGATTCATAATTTGTGGATTTTCTTCCTTAATCTTGCTGGGTATTGTATACTGGCTTTGATCGTATACCTTTGGTCTATCGTTGTTTCGATAATAATCAACAACTTATGGATATGTCCGCTTCTAATCTGATGTAAATCATCCAACTTAGAAAAACCTCACACAAGTATTTGACCTAAGAGTCGATACATGCCAACCAGTCTTGATTTTGCAGATCCAACTTAGGCTGATTGGGAGCTAAAGTTGACCTGATCTTGTCATTTACAATGAAAACTTGGGTTTTCTCTCGCAATCAATTGATAGGACACCAGCGAAATTTTCATGATTTGGATAGGATTAATACCACCTTCAAGCTTTGCTCTTTTATTTGCCAAGACATTGCAGAAGGTGACAGATGGGTCCTATACTTTTTCCTAGAGTGAGTGTCATACACCAGGTTATCTAGGGTTGGTCTCTTTGGTCGTCACATCTTACTTCATGATTGTGCCATTTCCATGGACCATTTTGGTGATAAGAAAATCTTGAAACCGCTTAATATCAATTCGTGGGTGATTTCCTTTTAATTCTCTTGTAAATAATAAGAAAACATAAAAAAATGGATTTGCTCATATGAGGGACTTTACAGAAAACATTTTATCTAATCATATTGTTCTTCTTTTACTGAATTAGTATCTAATTGGGTCTAGTTAGTAATGCGTAAACAAATATTCTTTTGATAATGTGACCATAGCTACGACATGTCTCTGTAGGAATTTACTGCGATGCTTGTGATAAGTTTGTTCGCGTTCTTAAGCTTGAGTTACATATCGTATTGCTCGATAAACGCAAAAAAGTTCTATTACATACTTTCGGTTATCTAAACAGTAACTGTTGCTTACACTCGTTTCTCAAGAAAGCAGCATAGTTTTGGCACTCACACTGACAGGGGACAAGGTACGGACAAATTATGCATTCTTTATTTCCTAGTTTTTTGGTTTAATAATCCTGTTCCATTAAAAAAGAGAATAGTATGACACGCACACATTGCATCACACACAACCTTCGAATAACGGCGGCAGTTCAATAGAACCTGCAGTGTCTCAGTCTCCCATGCCCAAAATGGACTGTGCCACTGACTCGCCACAAACTCCCATCATCAGTGCCCACACCTAAATGCTTTTCCTGGAAGTGGCCATCTCACTACACAACTCATTCTATAGCCAAAAGGATATGTACTGCAGAGACCCATATCCCCCCCGCCCCCCACCCCCTACCCCCCCCCCCCCCCCCACACCCCCACACACACCCCTTAGCCTACAACTGTTCTCTCTTTTTATTTAAGGGAGGAAAAAATTGCCGTAAGGTCCCTAAAAATTTATGTTTGTGTGCCAAGGTCCTTGAACCCCATAGACTCGGAAACGCTGAATTATGTGTGGCTCGGCAAGGACCACATTGAGAGGCTAGAGTCTCCTGGTTGATTAAAGATGAAATGTACCCCATCAGGGAGTCAAATGGTGGGAGAAGAATGTGACCTCTGATGCACGTATCTGTTGAAGAATGAGCCGGATTGGGAAACTCGCCAAAGCTGAAACTAAAGCGAGTTTTAATAGGGCGGTTGTTACTTATGAATCCAAATTTAGGTAATCATAAAATCTCTAGAGAAACAATATGTAGATTTTTGCGAATAACGAAAAGGTACCAGTGACCTAGTCGTGCTATGATGGAGGCCTTGATCTCCTTCAGATGTTGTCTTCCGTTGATCTACAGCGAGCGGTGATGGATGACTGAGATTGGATCTGAGGGTTGCCTCTTGATGCGTGTGGGTCTCAGTGGGCTTGATTTGGAGTGACACCGAGCTACCTGTAAGGAAGTCCCAAGGTGGTGGTACCACCGAGGACCCTCCGACGATCAAATTAGTCGAGATATTTTGGCAGAGTAGCGGCCTATCGGATAATAGTTGCCTCACCTGAGTCGTCTGAGAGGGTTTATATAGCGGCAACCATGGGCTGGCGGGCGCGAGATTTACGCCGGCCGTTACGCCTGCGTGAAAAGCGGGATCCCCCATTAATTACGAGATACACTCGTTAATGGAGGAACGCGATAGCGTGGAATGCGGGATCGTAGGGCGGCGGATATCTCGCGTATGGCGAGATTCGCGGGGCCATGTCCGGAGCGCTTATGATATACGCTCTGGGTCGGTCGATGAGATCGAGAAAGCTGAGCTCGGCGGGAGGTCCGGAGATGAGCGGGAGGCCGAGCAAGCTTGGTTCCGTGAT
Organism: Agapanthus africanus; assembly: GCA_030015575.1. Taxonomy (NCBI): domain Eukaryota; kingdom Viridiplantae; phylum Streptophyta; class Magnoliopsida; order Asparagales; family Amaryllidaceae; genus Agapanthus; species Agapanthus africanus. The sequence goes on along the minus strand of CM057339.1, from coordinate 803,169,051 downwards.
AGCTCGGAGGCGAGCTAGGAGGGCTGAGGAAGCTCAGCGCGCGGGAGGGCACGGAGGCGAGCCAATGGTTGTTTGTAGGGCGAGTATAGGAGTGCTCTGGGGGGTCATCAAAGGTCGAGAACATCTTCTGGTCGAAGGCCCGGGGTATGCTTCCAATGTATCGTTCTTGCTCCTTTCTCGTAAGTTTTGAGATACGTCATCTGCCACGTGTCATGATCTGGGGAGTTCCCAGTACCGAGCATCATCATTATCCCCCCACTCTCGGACCGACCTATTCATGGGTCGGGTCGAGAGTGGTCTGATCGGTCACCCGGGCCAAGTTCTTATTTGAAGACACCGTCGGCGCTGATTCCCGGGCAATTAGTCGTATTTTTTTGATGACGTCAGCGGATCAAAGGAGAGATCTTGTATTAAAGAGGATGTGCCGATTCGGGCGTACGTTTGTCGAAGCGCCATGCCACGTGTCTGGCGCTGGTTGGCTGACGTGACGGGCCGTCGGCGTCCTTCGCGCTCGACGTGACGCGTCCAATGCGCGTGCGGCAGGTAGAACGTCGACGGTCGTTGAATGCGAAGTGTTGTTTTGGCGAGAGACGATCGGCGCCGTAGGATGTGTTCGCTGACTGCTATAAATAGAGGTGGGATCCCCTCAGGATCCACACTTCGCTATAATTTCGTCAGCCCTTCGCGTGTTAGCTCTGCGCTCTTCCTTTTAGGTTGGATTTCTTGCGTTCTTTCTTCGGAGGACTCCTTCCTTTGCTCAGGTTAGATGTCTTCCTCTAGGGAGTCCGTAGAAATAGTTCGGATAGAGTTTAGGGAGCCTTCTGTAGCTTCCTTTTCTGTTTCTTCCTCGTCCGAGTCGGAATCCCCCCAGGAACTTAGGGTTAGTCATGCTCCCCGGGGCCGTGCGACGGGGACGGTCCCCAAAGCGCGTGTCAAGAGTGTCCGTGACCCGTCTTCCCTCCTGAGGCATATGGACGAGCTCACCACAATCTGGGTTCGCTTCCATATTCCCTCCGGCTACTCGCTTCGCTTGGTCGGGGAGGGAGAGAGGGCAGACCAGGTACGGGGCAATGAGATTGCCTTGTACTTGGAAGCCTTTTGGGCCGGAATGTATCTGCCCTTCTCCTCCGAGGTGAGTGCGGCGCTGCATTGCTTTCAATTATAGCCCCGGGCCAGTTAGTGCCCAACTCGTGGAGGATTCTCCTCGGGTTCTTGGTCCGATTGAGACCGCAGGAGATCCCTTTCAGCCTGAACCTTCTTCTTTCCTCCCTCTGCTACAAAAATCATCCCGACACTCATAAGGACGAGCCTAGCTGGGTATACGTTTCTTTTAGAAAACACGGAGGAGGGTCGGCCGGGTCGGGGTTGTAGCAGTACCTTCTTCCATTCATGAATGGAACGAGAAGTTCTTTGTTTGTCGGGCCACCCGAGGGTGAGGATTGGCCTGTGCCTGTCCAGTGGCACATGGCCAACTGCCCACGGGTGAGGCGGTCGCCCGATCCCTATGCAGTGGCGGTGTCGGAGTGGGAGCCCGTTCAACAGGCCGATGTGTTGCTGTTCGAGCAGGTCCTCAGTTGGGCCGGGCTCATCCCTGCTCAGTTTGCGGGTAAGTTAGGAGCTTAGGCGACCTGTTTAGACTTGTGTATTCTTCCACTTTTTCTGGCATTGCTAACCCCCTTTGTATTTTCGCTTCTTTGCAGAACCGATGGACCGATCTAAATTCCGTGCTGCCCTGGCTGAGAAGAAAGGGAGGAAGGCCAGAGGCGCCGGCCCATCACGCCCTGCTGCAAGCCCGGCTCCGTCGGCGGCCGCTCCGGCCAGACACTCCAGCACGTCCCGGGCCTCGGAGGTCGGCCGCACACAGAGCCGCAAACACGCTCGGGAGCAGGAACCCCGAGTTTTGGAGGTGGGAGACGAAGCCGATCCTCCCGTGCCCTTCCTCAAGAAGCACCATACGACGGTGCTCCGCTCCCCGATCTTCGTGGATGAAAGGGATTTTTGCTTCGAGGTGCCCTCGGAGCTTTCTGTCGCCGACAACCTGCTCTCGGAAATGAAAAGGTCGGCTGGGGGCAAAATCCCCCAAGGGACTCTCAAGGCCCAAATGGCGGCCATAACCCATGAGGCCGTGCAGGTCAGTGTCCGCCTCCCGCTCGGGTTTTTATTAAGTACTTTTTGTTCGCAGGATCGGGTGCCTTTTTAACCCCTCCTTTTGTTTTCCTCAGGTCCTCCAACACTGTGCCTTCGTTGTCAACATGGAGCACGAGGAAATTGCCTCGACGATGCAGATCGTTGGCGAGTATACCACGCGGGAGGAGGGCTTGAGCCGGGAGCTGCATGAAGCGAAGGAAAGGATCGCCGCCCTCGAAGACCGGGTGGCAGCCGAGGGCCGGGTGAACGCCGGCTGCCGGGATGTAGGGTTACTACAGCGTCCCGGCTATCAAACCGTGGCCAAACGCGGAACAAAAACTTTAAAAACCCGGCGCTAACGGAACCCAATTGACGGATCGTACCGTTAACCTTATACTAGTCCTATAAAAAGAGTTTAAAGAGATTATACCGATCGATCCGTGTCCTTCGGTCTTCAACCTTTGCCCAAGCTCATCGCGGCTGTCTCGATGAAGTTCGGTTTCCGGTCTCACTTGTCGAAGACGATCCACGTCGAGGATTAGTAATACGGGTTCCCGCTTCAAAACCGAAGCAACTCGGGCATCCAGTTTGCTAGACTAGATACCCAAGATAAAGTAGAGATCGTGTGTGAATATTTTGTCTCAAAACACCCAAAGATTCTCAACACATGAGATGGAATGGATGGAGGTTGAAGAAGAAGCCATTGGAGGAAATTTGTGAGCTCAAGACTTGGCACAAAAGAAAAAACCAAGTGAAGAAATAAGTCTCTGTTGTTTTCTTGAGTTGTGAGGTATTTGTGATTGGCAAGCAAAGAAAAATCCTAGCACAAATAAATGATCTGCCCCTCACAAATATCTCACCTCATGAATCACACAAGACCCAACACCATGAGTCACCATGCCACAATCAATGCACCATGCCAAGACTTGCACTCACACTTCAGCTCAACAATAATAAACATTTAATCTAAATGTTTAAATCAAGAAAAGAAATGGTAACCCCTAAAGTAAACTCGTAATGAACTACAAGAATACCCCTCATCCGTATATACATACCCGCATCCGTATTCCGACTGAATACGAATACAACGAGACGAAAGTAATCTAACAATATAATACTAGGATCCGGCTTAAACCAAAACCCACTAGTATTATCCGTCCGTTCATGATCCGTGCACAAGTGCACGAATATGATCGAACCCTGCCATAAAACCATACGACCTCTATAACGTTTTGCCCGAATCAGGGAAACCTCTGTGTGGGACTCTAAAGACTCGTTAATACGTTGGCAGTGAGTTTAACCACAAGCACGTCAGTGATACTAGCTGTACGTAACGGTTACCCAGGTATTGAGCGAAAGGGAGGCCGACGAGCAAACTCATCCTGAAACCCTACTGAGCCTTACAGTGACAATATCCGTACAGTCCGGTCCGTTCGTCTATGAGTATCACATATCGAGTCTAAGGGGGTGGATAAAGTCAGACCCCTAATAACGCGACATTTAGTGTCGGCATGAAACCTATCACCAACTGAGAAACTACCGATCCTAGATCGGTAATTCTCATCTATCCCGGCCGAGAATTTCTGTTGATGGCCACCCGTGCACACCGAGACATCAACCTCCAATATACCGGGAGAGACGAATTCCCTGACGATCCGCTCACTGCCTCCATGTGGCTCGGGACTGTATCCAACTAAAACATGTTTGCACGACTCTTTTGAGCCGTGGTAGGGTAGTAATCAAAGCACAGTGAATGACGATCTCAGGTCGATAGACTAACCTGTACACATGTCACCAGGAAACTGCTATCTGACAGTAGGTATAATACTAACTAGCATATTCCCGGCAAGTCCATCCGGTGTACTCGTAACCCAATGAGCACCTGTATACATCTTAGGTGAACCAACTAACATCAATGGCTTGTGAGACCGGCCACCGCCCCTCGTCGGGGTCTCGATCCGTATATACTAGTCTACTCTTGGAGTCTCGATGCCCAGCCTCGAAACTCCCACGACTAGGGACACTTTAAGGATGTGCTTATAGACCACCCAACTCTCACGTATATGATCGCCATCATACTGCTGGTAGTCAAGCATGAATCCTAAGGGCTCTATCAGTATGTAATATTGATCTGTAATATCACCTAAAGTATGTACACGATGATAAAGACAAACCAGATAGCATACTATTATCTCGAGTAAGACTGTTCTACCGGTATAGGTCATCCCTCAATCATTGCAATCACGTGCCTGTGATCCAATAATTGACTTGAGGACACTATAGCCAACACGGGAGACCATCAGAGTTTTGATGGAGTCCAACATGACCGTTGAGGCCAAGTTGGAGGATGCCAGGGTGCTCGCCGCCACTCTGAAGAAGACGCGAGACACCCTCAAGAGGGAAAATGAGGCGATGAAGGAAGTGATGAGGCGCACCGACCTCCGGGTTGCGAAGACGGTGGAGAGCTACACGACGTCAGATCAATTCTATGCCGACCTCGCCGGAGCTTCGGCCCTCGTCTGGCATGATGCCCTCGACGCCGTCAAGGCGCTGATGCCGGAATTTCCCGACGCTAAGCTCCGGCTCGAGTACCCCTTCGAGGGTGAGGTGAGGGGGATGCCACCGGAAGCATCGTCGGGGGGAAGGCCCCTGGTGGGGGCGTCGGGGAGAAGGCGGTCACCCCGGCTCCCAGTGCCGAAGCTCCTGTGGTGGGCGCCGGCCCTCAAGCAGTCACCCCGGCTCCCGAGGTGGTCGCGGAGCACGTCGAGGTCCTTCCCGGCCCTGAGGCCTGTGTCTTCCTGCCCTCTTTTTTGTATATTTTTTGTTTTCGTCTTGGAATTTTGCAAGCCTTCGGGCGGGTTTGTAAGACTGGGGAGCCCACAATACCCTTGTAAAGGTTCCCGAGTTGTAAATAAATCACTCTTGCAGATTTTTTGTGGCAATGTTTCCATTTCGTGGTAATGTCTTCATTTTGCTTGCCTGATGAACGCTAGGTCGGCGGCAGGCCCTTTAGTTGGCGATCGCGCGTCGAGTTAAATCCAATTATTTGAAGTGTATAAAGTTCGGTGTAAGATCAGCGTCCTTGTGGCTCCGAAGTTGAGATGGCGATTGCTCGTTGAAGATACGTCGAGTTGGACCGTCGACCGCTGCTCTTAAGATCGGTTGGCGTCGCCGAGGTTGAGAACTTCTGACCCTTAGCACAGATAGGTAGGTAGTTACCTATGAAGGATGGACCGAGCAGGGAAGCTGCTCGGTGGACTCTTGGTGAGGGTTTTGATCCTTAGCGTAGATGGGTAAGAAGTTACCCGCCAAGGATGGACCGAGCAGGGCAGCTGCTCGGTTGCCTCTTGGTGAGGGCTTTGATTCTCGGCGTCGGTGGGTACCAGCCATGGATGGACCGAGCAGGGTAGCTGCTCGGTTGCCTCTTGGCGAGGGCTTTGATCCTTAGCGTAGATGGGTAAGAAGTTACCCGCTAAGGATGGACCGAGCAGGGCAGCTGCTCGGTTGCCTCTTGGCGAGGGCTTTGATCCTCGGCGTCGGTGGGTAGTAAACTACCAGCCATGGATGGACCGAGCAGGGTAGCTGCTCGGTTGCCTCTTGGCGAGAGCTTTGATCTTTAGCGTAGATGGGTAAGAAGTTACCCGCCAAGGATGGATCGAGCAGGGCAGCTGCTCGGTTGCCTCTTGGCGAGGGCTTTGATCCTTAGCGTAGATGGGTAAGAAGTTACCCGCTAAGGATGGACCGAGCAGGGCAGCTGCTCGGTTGCCTCTTGGCGAGGGCTTTGATCCTCGGCGTCGGTGGGTAGTAAACTACCAGCCATGGATGGACCGAGCACGGTAGCTGCTCGGTTGCCTCTTGGCGAGAGCTTTGATCTTTAGCGTAGATGGGTAAGAAGTTACCCGCTAAGGATGGATCGAGCAGGGCAGCTGCTTGGTTGCCTCTTGGCGAGGGCTTTGATCCTTGGCGTCGGTGGGTAGTGAACTACCATCCATGGATGGACCGAGCAGGGTAGCTGCTCGGTGTTGCGAGGCTCTGCCCGACCTTTCGAGATGTGTGAATATCGGGGAGCGTGACCGTCGCGGGCGGCATGTGGCAGAAACGTATAGGTGAGGCGAGGCGTTCCAAGATCCGCGTCGTTCCGACTTTGATTCGCTGAGAAATACGGGATATCCGCCGCGTGGCGGTACAATATCGGAAGAATCGAGCGAATCCCTGGATTCGCGCCCATGCGCGCGCAAATTTGGATTCTTGGGGATTCTGTGGAGGCTATAAATAGAGAAGGAGACGCCAACTTTTCAGCATTGCTTTTCGAGATGGCCGGGCGTATCTATGCGATCGAAGAGATCATTATTCACGATGACATCTATATATACGACCAGTCTGTTTCTGAGGATAGGTACCGGGAGTGGTCCAGCGCATCGAGGACCACATCGGTCGTCTTCTTCCTCGCCGGTCGCCCTTCCTCCAATTGCTAATGTACGCAATTTGGAGGAGGTCTCCGGGGTTGTACAACCCCCTTGCCGAGGAGCTGTTGGACAAGGCCCCCGACAAGGTCCGTACGATTTACGTCATCGGCCTCATCTCGAAGACCAGGTACGATCGATCTGTGGCCCTCATTTTGGAGTGCTTCCTAAAGAGACAGATCGCGAGCCAAGGCTCGGCTGGTGGAGTGCCCGACCCTTCCGTGGCGTCCCGGGTTCGCGTGCAACATCAGCAGGAGCGGGCTGTAGAGGCCAGGGCCCGGCTGATGGAGATCTCCTCGGAATATCACCAGGAGTACTTCCTTGACTCCACTCCCCCTCTGTTGTAATAATTTTTTTTTATGTAAGACTGAGGAGCCCATAATACCACTTTATAAGTAAATAAAGCATCCTTTTTGCGACGTTATGATATTTCCTGTTTTTCCTTCCGAGTGTGTTTGGGTATTTTCACAAATTGAAATTCGTGGCCTTTGAAACGAGGAAGACGGAAACACATAGGAGAAGTTTTCTTCTTATTTAGAAAAAGACTTGAAAAAGTTTACATCGCTTTGTTAAAGAATAAACATGTATTCACAGGTATACTTCTCAAATGTCCAGCTTGAGCTTCTCGGCGTTGTAAGGCCACGGAAATTTGCGACCCGCAGCGTCTTGTAGGCGATAGGCCCCGCCGGGCAAGACTTCTGAAAGGAGGAACGGACCGTCCTACTTCGAAGAAAACTTGTGTAACTTGCCCTGATCAACGAACTCGTTCCGCCTTAGGACCAAATCTCCGATTTTGAAGACGCGATGCTTGACCCGAGCGTTGTAGTAGCGGGCAGTCTGTCGTTGATAAGTGGCAGCTCTGATCTGTGCCCGGTCCCGCTTCTCCAGCAAGACGTCCAAATTAGTCCGAAGGGCCGAGGTGTTTGCTTCGTCGTCGAAGTGCTCGACCTTGTAACTGGGCAACCCGATTTCCGCTGGGACCATCGCCTCGGTGCCGTAGCAGAGGCTGAAGGGGGTCTTTCCAGTAGGGGTCTTCTTCGATGTGCGCAAGGCCCTTAAGACCTGAGTAATTCGTCGACCCAACTGCCATGTCGTCCTTCCAGGCGAGCTCGAAGTCCTCGAATGACGTCCTTGTTAGCTACCTCGGCTTTCCCACTGCACTGGGGGTGCGGACTGCGGCGAACTTCATCAGTATATGGTATTCGCTGCAGAATTCTTTAACCCTTTCGTTTTCGAAATTCGTCCTGTGGTCGGTGACGATACACCTCGAGATCCCGAATCGGAATATTACGTTGTTCTGCAGGAACTTGATGGTCGTGATAGCGTCCGGTTTTCTGATGGGAACGACCTCGATCCACTTCGTAAAGTAGTCCACCGCGACGAGAATGCATTTGTGCCCGCCCGTACCTGTAGGGAGTTGGCCTATCATGTCCATTTTCCACTGGGCAAACGGCCATGGGGGTCAGGGTAGTCAGCTCGGTAGCCGGAAGGCGGGGTATACTGCCATGGAGTTGGCAGCTCTTGCATCTTCTGACGAGCTTCTGAGCGTCCTAATGAATGGTCGACCAATAGTACCCTCAGAGCAGCGCCTTTTGGACTAAGGTGCGGGCCCTTTGATGTGTTCTTCCGATCCCTTCGTGGACCTCACGGAGGACATAGTCGGCTTCGTGGGGTCGACGCACCGAAGCAGGGGTTGAGTGAAGGATTTTTTGTAGAGGTTCCCATTGCTCCAGACGAAATGGCGGGATTTGGCTCGGAGGCGGCGGGCCTCCCCACGATCTCCGGCGAGCGTACTCTCCTTCAGGAATTCTACGATGGGCTTCTTCCAATCTTGGTCCTCTTCCCGGGCCGTGTAAACTTGGAGCGATGTCGCTCTGTCTTCCACGCTGGGTCGTGGCAATATCTCGAAGAAGATATTTCTCTTGTTGTTGGCCGTGTAGAAGGAAGCTAGCTTGCTTAGGGCGTCGGCCTGGGCGTTTAGGTGTCGGGGGATCTGCTCCACTTGAACTTCGTCGAAGTCCTTTCTCAGCCTTCTTACCTCGGCTAAGTACTTCACCATTAGGGGTTCCCGTGCCTCAAAACGGCCGGTAACTTGGCCGATGACCAGAGCGGAGTCTCTACGGATTCGGATCGTCTTCAGCCCCACTCTAGAGGCGATCCGCAGTCCAGGGAGCAGAGTCTCGTACTTCGCTGCGTTGTTTGAGGCTTTGAACCCGAGTTTCAAAGAATACTCCATCTCTGCCTCGTTCGGACCCCGAATGATGAGGCCGGCACCACAACCTTCCTCGGTTGTGATTGATGTTTATTTTCCGTTGTCGGTTTAGAAATTGAATAGAATCACAACCAAAAATATTTGACCGCAATCAATAACGGTGTCGGATGTAGCGCGTTAGTAAGTGCGGATCGTCCACAGAGATTGTGCGATTCGTTCGTATTTTGTTTTGTTTGAATTGAAAATTTAATAGAAAAGAAAAGCGATTCAAGATTTTTTATCGATGAATTTCAAGAATCACTAAATCAAATCAAGAATCAAGAAAACTATAAACATCAAGAATTAAGAGAGATAGAATTCCAATTGATTTAGGTTTCAAGATTTGAAGTAAGGCTCGTAGGAATCGAGTAGATTGTAGATGTGAAGAAGATTCAAGAATACGATTTCTTATCCATTAACAAGTTGATGCTAAATCGATGTAGATTCATCGAGGATCAAGGATCTTGCGAAGAATTGGGGTTCCTCATCCTATCCTTTGTCCATTCGATGAATCACATTCACTAGATAGCTTCTTGGAAATTGAGTGCTCGATTGTTGATCTCTAGATCGTGTGAAAGGAATCAAGAACACATCCACATCGATCTAGATCACCGATCATTCGATTTTCAAGAATTTACAATTGTTATAAGACTTAAGAAAACGTTAAAGATTCATCAACATCATCATTCTACAATCGTTTCGATTCCTCCACGAGCGGAGTTTTACTCAAGCATCATCACGAAGAATACATTCAAGAATTGAATACCAATCATAATGCTCGAATTGAAAATAAGCAAGTGTAAAGGATCTTCACCTTTATTTATTTCAACAATTAGTTACAACTCTCAAGAACTACAAGGGGATGGAACTTTGATCGTCGAATCTTGCGTTGCATCGGCTCCTTGAGTCGTGGATCGGCTTGGATCTCGTGCTCCGTTGAAGTCCGGCTTCGCTTCTAAAGGTTGGTTGAGGACTTGCTCGCTAGAACTCAAAGGATCTTGAATTTGAGGTTTGGATTAGGGTTAGGGTTTGGCACAAGCTTTGTCACTAAACTTGTGGGTGGAAGAGATAAGAGAATGAAGAAGAAGAGTTTCAACCTAAAGATTGATTAGCTAAAGATTGAACAACCCAAGATTAAGGAAGAAGTTTAACCCTAGATCTAGGCTCCTATTTATAGACCATCAAAACCCTAGATCTAGGATTCAAATTTGAATTTCCCTCCAAAAGTTAGTTAGCTAGAGAGGCTTCTAGAAGTAGTTAGTTAGGAGCCTAATTAGCTTAATTAATCAACCTTTGCTGATATGGCAGAAGCTTCGAGAGAATTCTGGAATTTGACGTGTATTAAATGAATGTGGGTCCTGAGATAAGAGTAATGCACTGAAAATGGGGAGCCGACGTGGTAAGAATGCGGCGGATCCGCGGCGCAAGCAGGCTCCCGCCGCGGATCCGCGGCTCTTTATGGGCCTTGATGCCTGTGCTCTCTGGTAGTCATGTGGGCTGATACTTGGGCCTTTTCCTGATATGTTTAATATTGTAACTCCTTCTAGATTGCTACCAGATCTCAAACCTTTGAGTTGGCGTAATGTTTGATCAGCTCAATGATGTAAATTTGACCGTTCTCTTGAAATTTCCTGCACAGACTTCGAAACACAAGTTGCGATATATAGGAATGAATCCATGCTATGAAATACAGTCAATTTCCCTAGAAATGCCGGTTTTAAAGTCTAACACATGCAATCTGATATTTTACGACTGATTTGCTAATATGTGTTATATGAATGCCGAACACTTCTAGATGAGTGCAAATGATAGAGAAATTGCCGTGTTAAAAATGCAGTATTTTCGACTGATTAAATTCCCCCAAACTTATTTTCGATCGTCTCGAGCGAACTTTTTATTAAAAAGAGAAGGAGAAAATAAAGAAAGAAAAAAAAACTAACTAGCATACTTTCGTAGGCAACACGATTGCACTGAGCACGTGTAACAAGCCTTTAAACCTCTAGGTGTCCATAGTAGGAGGAGTGTTGTCTCCTGAGGGTTTTAAGCGGATTGCACCCACAAAATCCAATAATAAAAGGAAGATCATGAATATTATATTTAAAGAAAAGAATTGTAAAAGAAAAGTTTTGAAAATTAGGGTTTCCAACTAAGCTAGCTATTCGATTGTCATGAGCCATATCTTAATAGTCATGAAAAGATGTTAGAAATCACGTCCCTCCTCAATAAAACATCGTCTTATTCTTCATTCCTATCTTTCATCCAAACATCGATCATTTAACCCTGCGTGTGTGTAAAGACATTCCTACACCCGGAGAATTCAATTCAAGCTATCATACTCTTGCCCATCAGGCTCAGTACTTTTTAATTAATGAATATTTAGATGAGATTGCTCACATACTTTCATGCGACCGTTAATATTTCTTGAGGTACTAACCGACCGATTACTCATGTGCTTACTTATTTGGTGTATTTTCCTCGTATTGCACCACCTAAGGCTTAGCAGTGACTCCCAGACCAGTTGGCCTTAGGGCACCAGGTGAAGAGGCACCTTCGCTATATTTTTTTATTGCTGCCTTGGCGATAACAAAACCAGTGTCCATTTTTCTCACCATTTTATATTTTCTTCATTTTTTTATTTCCTTCATACTTTTGGCTTTAAGACAAGAGCATTTCAAGGTATTCTCTACTATCCCAGGCTTTAAGACGTGTGTAAGTGCGAATAGCAGGGTATCAACGTTCAAAATGTTTGGCTTCCTGAATAGAAACTATTTTTCAGACTTATTTTTATTCTCAGATTAGTGACTTCCTTCATCTTACTAACCCCTTGGGACAACGGCTCATAACTACTTATTACTAGTTCGTTTAAGAAAACTTTTAATTTTCTTGGTTTTCTTAAATTTTTCCAATCTTTTGGATGTAATTTTTCACTATCTAAACTTTTATTATTTTATTTATATACAAAATATTTTTATCTTTTGAATTTTTTTAAATTTTTATAGGTTTTCAAAATGTTTTGTGCTTATGCAAAGTATGATGCAAATGATGCGAAAATAAGCACAAACCTCCTCCAAACTTGTTTTCAACAGTGTCCTCACTGTTGCCATCCGCTGTATCTCGAAAAACCTGTAAGCTTGGGAGGAAATTTATTAATGGGGGCAAAATATTTAAGTGAAGAATCTCCCCCAAACTTATTCTTGGCTCATCATTTTGTATAAAATTTTCTTTTCAAGTGCCAGAAAAATTGCCCCCCCCCAAACTTGAGTTATGCAATATTAATCTTTGAAAATCACATGAGGGGGTCAAAAAATCATTGGTCGATGTCAAGCTTTCTAAAGACCGAAAGTTAACACCAACCATCCAAAAATTTTATCAATGCAGTGCTCTGGTTGGTGGAAGAAGAAGTGGGGAAAGGGTAAGTGGTGGAATAGAATGTGTGTGCGTCTCATTTTGGAGAGACGATGCAGTGAATGTGATGGATTGCTCGCATTCTTTTTACAGTTCAGAAGAAGGGGTAGAGGTTCAATTTCATCGATTGGGAGATGATTCATCTCAACACCCGTGTCATTCAAAAATACGAGTTCATCAGCGAAGATCTCCTCAAAAGTTCCATCTATACCCCGATGAATAATGTCATCATAAAGTGCGGGATGATCATCAGACTCTAAAAACAGTTCATAATCAGTGTTAATTGCTGACCCGGACGACTCGGTGGAAGAGTCCGTATGTGTATGATACATAATTGGGTCAAACAACAACATATGAAAAGAGTCAAGATCGGTATCATGAGGATCATCAATTTCGTTGCTATCGACATCCATTAAGTCGACAGAACAGACCTGAGCAGTAGGTTCGGAGGGTACACTTCCCAACTTGTAAATGTTCAGCTCAATTGACCTATTCCCGAAAGATAGGGTCATAGAACCATTACGACAGTTGATGATAGCATTGGAAGTGGCCAAAAAGGGACGACCTAAAATCACCAGAATTTGATTTCGTGGGTTTGCTACAGGCTGTGTATCAATTACAATAAAGTCCACAAGGAATATAAATTCCCCGATTTTTATTAACACATCCTCCAGTTCACCCCTAGGTTTGGTGATTGATCGGTCAGCCATCTGAGAGTGCAGTGGGCTGGTTTCAACTCTCCGATCCCTAATTGCTCATAGACTGAGAAAGAAAGCAGGTTAACACTTGCGCCAGGGTCTAGTAGAGCACGGTTAATGTGTTTTTCCCCAATAGAAATGGAAATAGTAGGATATCCAGGATCCTTACGTTTCCTCGGTAATTGCTGGGGGAAAGCAGTGTCTACAGTCTTTGCTATGAATATCTTCTTGGGCACTTGTTTCTTCCTCTTTCTAGTGCACAAGTCTTTAAGAACTTTCGCATACGCGGGGACTTGTTGGATAGCATCTAGAAGAGGGATGCTGATGTTAACCTGTTTAAACATTTCAGTGATCTTCTCCATTTGTGGACTTGGTCTGTTTGCCCTTAACCGATTTGGGTAAGGAGCTTGTGCAATAAGGTCGGGGTCCAACATTGGAGAAGATCGTGTGGGTGGACCCGATCCCAGAATAGAAGTGGGGATCGTCCGTGGAGAACTATAAGCGATGGGCTGAGGTGGCGAGCCGTGTGGGAAACGAAGAATAGGCTCGCAAGAAGGTGGTGGGGTAGAAGAACTGGGGTCAGAATTAGAAGTAGAAGTGGAAGGAAAGGTCTCAGCCGCGGTATCATCGATAGATTTTTCAGTGTCATCAATCTCTTCCCCAACGTGATTGTCAAGCACTCTTCCAGATCTCAACGTGGTGATTGCATTCACATGATGCGAATAGCCAGGATTGGGTATGAGTTGAGCTGGAAGTTTCCCTTTCTCTCTTGCACCAATTTCGGCTTTTAATCGTGCAATTTCTTCTTCCATCGATTTAATACTCTCGTTTTGTGACGCAGATTTTTTTCTCAATTTTATCGACAGAAGACTTCATTTCAGCCGAAAGTTGCATGATATTTGTTAAGACCAAATTCATGTATTGTGCAAATGAAGAGGATTCATCAGTCCCGGTCAACTGTAAAGGACTAGACAGTGCATGTGTGTTGACCGGATTTTGAAAGTTATGTACTTGAAAGGGGTGCTGACTTAATTGAAGTTGTGGTTGCTGTTGTGGTGGAGGGACCCTTTGGAAATTGTGTTGGTTTGGAACCGTATTTTGATTTTGTGATTGGTTCCAAGCAAAATTTGGGTGATTCCTCCAACCCTGATTATATGTGGAAGAAAATGGATCGTTCCTAGGTCGTTGTTGGAAAGCAGAATTGATATGCTTATGACCTTGAAACGGAGAATTTCGTGGACATTCTTCCGTCAAGTGAGAAGGATCAGAACAGCATCCACATACAGTTTTGGAGAGTGATATTTGACTTAGGGCGGCTAAAAATTTGTTTTCCATAGTCTCGAGTTTCTTTTGCATAGCTGAAATGTCAGCTCTAACTCCTATGGAAATATTATTGCCATCCTAGACAATTTGACTCACACCCTCCCACTGTAAAGATTTTTCAGCGAAATCTTCTAGAAATTTCCAGGCTTCCCCATCATCTTTAGTCATGAAGTTTCCTTGACATATGGATTCAAGGGTCTGTCTTGTGTTAGGATTAATGCCCTCATAAATGATTCTGCACAGTTCCCATCTCGGGATGCCGTGATGTGGACATTGGACTAACAGATCCTTGAAGCGTTCAAGACATTTTGAAAATGGTTCATTTGGAAGCTGGGTGAATTGATTGATTTCGCTACAGACTCGAGCTGTCTTTTGGTATGGGTAGAATTTCTTAAGGAATGCTTTGACGAATTCTCCCCAGTTTGAGATGGAATGTGCGGTAGTGTTATACAGCCACTTCTCGGCTATATCGCACAAAGTGAATGGGAGAAGACGTAGACGGATAACATCCATAGAAAGCTGTGAGGTACCCATCATTGCGCATATATTTTCAAATTTGGTGATAAAGGCATATGCGTCTTCAGTCTCGAGACCGTGAAATTTTGGTAGAATGTTGATGTATTAGGGTTTAATTTCAAAATTTTCCCCGTTGGCTGGTGAAATGGAAAGACAAGTGGAAAGGGGACCTCGTGTAGGATAGCACCTCTCTTGGAGAGAGATGCAAGGTGGATTCTGCGCACCAACGGACGGCGGCAGAGTAGTGGAAAAGAAGTTCGATAGAGACGGATCCATCGATGTGGGTTGGTGGTGGGTGAAGAAAAGGTAAATGTAGAAATACCGACTTTTGGGTCGATAAAAGGAAACGCGGACTAACGGGCACTAGAATCCCGTGTCCAGCCTATCTTGCACTAAAAATGGTTAGTACAAGTGGCAGCGTGGCTTATAATTAGGGGTAATGAATGAATGAATGAATGCGGTGTTTGTTTTTGAAAAGTGGACGGATTTTTGAAAAAAAATGATGCAACATAACAAATGCAACACACAAAACCTTAATTCTAGGGGTCGCCTAGGTCAAAGCTCCAGACTGCTCCTAACTTCCAAAAGACAAGACGCAGGATAAATCCTCCACTGCCTCTTTGTCTCTCCTGTGGCCATGTAAGTGCCAGGTAAGTGGGAGGTTCTCCACTACGTAAGTAGTGGGCCTAATTAAGTAACCACTAGTTTTCGACACACTTGCCTTAGACACCACAAGAGAAACGCGGATAAGCAATGAATTACTCACGGCCTTCTTCTGTCCTAAGTGAGCGCGACGGTCCTTAGAGTCATCTCTAGATTTCTTTTAGTTAATTGGGGTAAATGCGGATGCAAATTTTGCGATTTTTGGGGCTTCGGAAAGGTAATGAACTCCCCACCTAATCTGGATTTGGTCTTTGCCCCTTAATGTCCGTATTAATTATGCAAACAACCACAAAATTAAAAAACACGCACAATTTAATTTTGGTTTTGCGCGGCGCTGCGATTTTTGCAAAGAAACCTGCACAAAAATGTTAATTGGAGCAGATGAGGGGAGAGATAAGAAAGTTAGAAGTTTACTGAGCAATTTTGGTGCAGGGATGACGTCAGGCCGCCGCGGAACCGCCGCAATGGGAGGCTTATGCCGCGGAATCGCCGCAAGTTGAACAGTTCACTGCTTCAAAATTTCACAGAGAGCTTATGTTGGCTCTCTCAGCTCTCTGGAATTTTCAGAATAATTTTTCCCAAGCTCGAATGATCCCAGATTTCCTCGCACAAATCACAACAACTCGTATTAGTGTTTGCTCGAATTTTTATCTAAAAATTGCAAAGGAATAAATCTTTCAATTCAAATTTCAAATAAAGAACGAATTAGCGCGCGATCCCTCGGCAACGGCGCCATTTGATTGATGTTTATTTTCCGTTGTCGGTTTAGAAATTGAATAGAATCACAACCAAAAATATTTGATCGCAATCAATAACGGTGTCGGATGTAACGCGTTAGTAAGTGCAGATCGTCCACAGGGATTGTGTGATTCGTTCGTATTTTGTTTTGTTTGAATTGAAAATTTAATAGAAAAGAAAAGCGATTTAAGATTTTTTATCGATGAATTTCAAGAATCACTAAATCAAATCAAGAATCAAGAAAACTATAAACATCAAGAATTAAGAGAGATAGAATTCCAATTGATTTAGGTTTCAAGATTTGAAGTAAGGCTCGTAGGAATTGAGTAGATTGTAGATGTGAAGAAAATTCAAGAATACGATTTCTTATCCATTAACAAGTTGATGCTAAATCGATGTAGATTCATCGAGGATCAAGGATCTTGCGAAGAATTAGGGTTCCTCATCCTATCCTTTGTCCATTCGATGAATCACATTCACTAGATAGCTTCTTGGAAATTGAGTGCTCGATTGTTGATCTCTAGATCGTGCGAAAGGAATCAAGAACACATTCGCATCGATCTAGATCATCAATCATTCGATTTTCAAGAATTTACAATTGTTATAAGACTTAAGAAAACGTTAAAGATTCATCAACATCATCATTCTACAATCGTTTCGATTCCTCCACGAGCGGAGTTTTACTCAAGCATCATCACGAAGAATACATTCAAGAATTGAATATTAATCATAATGCTCGAATTGAAAATAAGCAAGTGTAAAGGATCTTCACCTTTATTTATTTCAACAATTAGTTACAACTCTCAAGAACTACAAGAGGATGGAACTTTGATCGTCGAATCTTGCATTGCATCGGCTTCTTGAGTCGTGGATCGGCTTGGATCTCGTGCTCCGCTGAAGTCCGGCTTCGCTTCTAAAGGTTGGTTGAAGACTTGCTCGCTAGAACTCAAAGGATCTTGAATTTGAGGTTTGGATTAGGGTTAGGGTTTGGCACAAGCTTTGTCACTAAACTTGTGGGTGGAAGAGATGAGAGAATGAAGAAGAAGAGTTTCAACCTAAAGATTGATTAGCTAAAGATTGAACAACCCAAGATTAAGGAAGAAGTTTAACTCTAGATCTAGGCTCCTATTTATAGACCATCAAAACCCTTGATCTAAGATTCAAATTTGAATTTCCCTCCAAAAGTTAGTTAGCTAGAGAGGCTTCTAGAAGTAGTTAGTTAGGAGCCTAATTAGCTTAATTAATCAACCTTTGCTGATATGGCAGAAGCTTCGAGAGAATTCTGGAATTTGACGTGTATTAAATGAATGTGGGTCCTGAGATAAGAGTAATGCACTGAAAATGGGGAGCTGACGTGGCAAGAATGCGGCGGATCCGCGGTGCAAGCAGGCTCCCGCCGTGGATCCGTGGCTCTTTATGGGCCTTGATGCCTGTGCTCTCTGGTAGTCATGTGGGTTGATACTTGGGCCTTTTCCTGATATGTTTAATATTGTAACTCCTTCTAGATTGCTACCAGATCTCAAACCTTTGAGTTGGCGTAATGTTTGATCAGCTCAATGATGTAAATTCGACCGTTCTCTTGAAATTTCCTGCACAGATTTCGAAACACAAGTTGCGATATATAGGAATGAATCCATGCTATGAAATATAGTCAATTTCCCTAGAAATGCCGGTTTTAAAGTAACACATGCAATCTGATATTTTACGACTAATTTGCTAATATGTATTATATGAATGCCGAACACTTCTAGATGAGTGCAAATGATAGGGAAATTGCCGTGTTAAAAATGCAGTATTTTCGACTGATCAGGTTGATGACCCGTCAGCGTAAAGGACCCAATCGGGGACGGAGTCGGGCCCCTCTTCGACCGAGGGTTGAGATCGGGGGGCCGGCACGGACACTGCCTCCTTGTTAGGGATAGTGCATTCGACGATAAAATCGGCCACGGCTTGTGCCTTGATAGCTTGCCTCGGACGGTATTTGATGTCGAATTGGGACAACTCCCAACTCCACTTCTCCAATCGACCACAAGTCTCAGGGGAGGCGAGAATGCCCCGTAAAGGGCGTTCGGTGAGGACGAGAACGGTGTGCGCCTGGAAATAGTGCCGTAGTTTCCTCGAGGCCACGATGAGTGCCAAGACAATCTTCTCTATGGCCGGGTACTTTGTTTCCACGTTCTTGAAGACGTGGCTTACATAGTAGACCGGTTTCTGGACTCCCTCGTCTTCTCGGACGAGCACCGAACCTGCAGATTGATCAGACACCACCAGATATAGTGATAGCTCATCTCCTTCAACTGGTTGGGTGAGTAGCGGGGGAGTCGCCAGGTGCACTTTCAATTGCTCGAAGGCGATCTGACACTCCTCTGACCATTTGAACCTTGGGATCTTCCTTAGAGTTTTGAAGAACGGGAGGCACTTTTTCCCGGATCTTGACATGGAACGACTCAGAGCGGCTACCCTCCCTGTGAGTCGCATGATTTCGACGTTGGTCTTGGGCGCTTCCATGTTGAGGATGACCCTGATCTTCTCCGGGTTAGCCTCGATTCTTCGTTGGGTGATACATGAACCCGAAGAACTTTCCACTAGTGACCCCGAACGCGCACTTGGCGGGGTTCAGTTTCATCTTATATTTGCGGAGGACGTCGAAAGCCTCGCCCAAATCTTTGGCGTGCTGATCTGACGAGGTCGATTTGAAGAGCATGTCATCGACGCAAACCTCCATGTTCCTGCCGATCCGAGGCTTGAACATCCTATTGACTAAGCGTTGGTACGTAGCCCCGGCATTTTTTAGGCCGAAGGGCATCACTTTATAGCAGTATACCCCCCGGTCCGTTGTGAATGCGGCGAGCTCTTCGTCTGTCGGATTCATACGGATTTGATTGTAGCTGGAGAAGGCATCCATAAAGCTGAGTAGCTCATGGCCTGCCAGACTGTCGACGAACTGATCTATCCGAGGGAGGAGATAGTTGTCCTTCGGGCATGTCTTGTTGAAGTCAGTGAAGTCGACGCACATGCGCTACTTCCCGCTCGCCTTTTTAACTATGACCACATTCGCCAACCACTCCGAGTAAGCCACGTTCCGAATGAAGTTGGCTGCGAGCAGCCTGTCAACCTCGTCCTCGATCGCTTTTTGCTTGATCGGGGCGAAGCTTCGTTTCTTCTGCCTGACGGGTCGGACCGCCGGGTCGACCTCGAGTTTATGCGATATCACTTTGGGGTCGATCCCAGG
Organism: Agapanthus africanus; assembly: GCA_030015575.1. NCBI lineage: Eukaryota > Viridiplantae > Streptophyta > Magnoliopsida > Asparagales > Amaryllidaceae > Agapanthus > Agapanthus africanus. The sequence goes on along the minus strand of CM057339.1, from coordinate 803,149,635 downwards.
CATGTCGGCGGGCGCCCAAGCAAACGTCTGAGTTTCCCTGAGGAAGTGGACCAGATCGTCGCGCCGAGCCCCCGTTAAGAGTGACCCGATTAGGACATTTCGTTCATCGTCCCCTTCGACGAGGGGACCTCTGTTATCGGCTCCACCGGGGCTCCTCAGATCTCTTTATGCTCGTCCCGAGTATCCAAGGACCCCCTAAAATCATCCGGGCTTTTAAGATCATCGTTTCTCTCTTCGGGCATAGATGTCGCTGTGAAGTAAATTTTCGCGGTTTGCTGGTTCCCGTAGGCCCGACCTATCCCGCCTTGGTCGAGGGAAACTTGATTGTTAGGTGGTAGGTTGATATCTGGGCCCGGAGGGAATTCAACGTCGGGCTTCCCAAGAGGATGTTGTAGGCCGATGGAATTCTGGCGACGATGAACTCCACAGGCACGGTACGCGTATGACTTGCCTTCCCGATGTTAAGCGGGAGGGTGACCACCCCTTCTGCCGGGATGGAGGGGTTGGTGAACCCCGACAGGATGTGGGCGGTCGTCCTCAGGTCCGACGGGGTAACTCACATACGCAGGAAGCATTCGTAGAAGAGGATGTCTGCCGAGCTTCCTGAGTCGACCAATATCTTTTGCACTTCGTAACGGTAGACCCGTGCTGGAATCACCAGGGGGTCGTTGTGAGGTAGGGATATCCCGTGGAGGTCCTCGTCGGTAAAGATGATGGGCTCAGCTGCTTTGACCCTCTTCCTGGGTTGGCTGCTAGTCCCTTCGACCGGCAAGGGACGCCGTGTCTCGTCGGCCCCAGACGCACCCCCCGCTGATACGGGCCGATGGTCAACTCGCCGGGAGGGGGATGGTGCTCTTGCTCTCGGTCGGCTTGTCGCTTGCCCCGCAAGTATCTTGCTAGGTGTCCCGAGCGGATCAACTCCTCGATGTAGTCTCGGAGCTGTTTGCAGTTCTCGGTGGGGTGTCCCTGCGACCTGTGGAAAGCGCAATAGGGGCCTCATGTCCGTTTGGCCGCCTTGTGGTTGATCGAGGGAAGTTTGAAGAATCTCTCGCCCTTCGCCTCCTCCAACAACTCTGTTTGGGAGATGTTGAGCAGGGTATACTCCTGGAATTTTGGGGAGTAGGGCTTTGGCCGATCAATTTTCTTTTTATCCTCTCTTTTCTTCTTCTTCTAATTGGCCTGGTCGGTCTGGGGTAGGTTCGCATTTACCTCAGACTCGAGCTGGATCTCTCGTTCAGTCCAGGCTTTTATCTCGGCCATGGTCTTAGGTTGTGCCAATGCAAAAGAGCGGAGCCACTCCTTGTGCCTAGACCCGACCTAAGGGCCGTGATGACCGTCTCGTCCCGGTTCTCTGGGACCTCAAGAAGAGAGTTGTAGAAGCGGGTGACGTATCCTTTGAAAGACTCCCTGTCCCCGCTCTTTATGGTAAGGTGGTCGACGGTCCGCTTCTGCCGCCTGTTCCCGACGAAATGACCGAGGAATTGGGCGGCCAGCTCATTAAAGGTAGAGATGGAGCGTGGCGCAAGCCTTCAGAACCATTCTCGTCCAGAGCGGATGAGAGTGGCGGGGAATGCACGACATTGTGCGACGTCGGAGTTGTCCTGGAAACTCATTCCCGCCGTGAACGCGTCCAAATAGTCTTTTGGGTCGGACTTTCCGTTGAAGAGAGATACCTTTGGGGTTTGTTCCTGGAGGAGACGTGGACAGCGAGCAGCTTTTCAGTGAAGGGCCTCGTAAGCGAGTCGGCGACATATCTAGCCCTGTAGCTTGAAGGAAGACTCTCCCGATGTATACCCTCGATCTTCTTTTCGAGGGCATCGAGTCGGTCGTGGTATCCCGAGGATTCGGCATACTCGGATCTATAGCCCCTGCTGCTGGCGACCTGCGTCTGGCCGCGGTTCCTTCTCCGTTCTATAAGGTTCCTTAGGTCTCCTGGCGAGGTTATCTTCGTGCTACCGTGGTAGGTCCCTTTCGTGCGACCCTGTCGAGGGAGAGGGCACCGGCCATGCCTGGGAGCAGGCGAGTTGATCGACACCTCCTCAGGAGGGACAGGAGTGCGATGGGCCTCAGGGCGGGGTGCTCTTTCATGAGACCTCGGCATGGAGCTGTGAGGCGCCCAGTGGGTCTTTGAGTTGGTCGCCATGGGGGATCTGTGGCCGCCGGAAATAGCGAGGCGCTGCTTGGTCGCGCCAGCGTGGGCAGTGTCTTCTCCCCCTTTGCGGAGGTCCCGGTCCCGAGGTGGGGGAACGACGACCTGTGTGGCTTGCCCAGCGGTCTGGACACAGAAGAGGGCATCCACGATGGACGTGAGCTTGTCGATCCGTGCAGAAAAGACGTGAACGACGTTCGGGGGGAGGAGATCCGTCCGCGCCCCCGTTGTGAGGAGGGCAGCGGCTAGTGCTTAGATCGTCACGGTGATCACTCGCCATAACTTCGAGATCGGAAGATTAATTTTCGTTGAGTGGAATTTGCGTTCCCACAAACGGCGCCAACTGATGGAGGCCTTGATCTCCTTCAGATGTTGTCTTCCGTTGATCTGCAGCGAGCGGTGATAGATGGCTGAGATTGGATCTGAGGGCTGCCTCTTGATGCGTATGGATCTCAGTGGACTTGATTTGGAGTGAAGCCAAGCTACTTGCAAGGAAGTCCCGGGGTGGTGGTACCACCGAGGACCCTCCGACGATCAAGTTAGTCGAGGTATTTTGGCAGAGTAGCGGCCTATCGGATAATAGTTGCCTCACTTGAGTCGTCTGAGAGAGGGTTTATATAGTGGCAGCCATGGACTGGCGGACGCGAGCTTTACGCCGGCCGTTATGCCCCTGGCGTTACGCTTGCGTGAAAAGCGGGATCCCCCATTAATGACGGGATACACTCGTTAATGGGGGAACGCGATGGCGTGAAATGCGGGATCGTGGGGGCGGCGGATATCTCGCGTATGGTGAGATTCGCGGGGTCATGTCCGGGACGCTTATGATATGCGCTCTGGGCCGGTCGATGAGACCGAGAAAGTTGAGCTCGGCGGAAGGCCCGAAGACGAGCGGGAGGCCGAGCAAGCTTGGTTCCGTGATAGCTCGGAGGTGAGCTAGGAAGGCCGAGGAAGCTCAGCACGCGGGAGGGCTCGGAGGTGATCCAATGGTTGTTTGCAGGGCGAGCATAGGAGTGCTCTGAGAGGTCATCAAAGGTCGAGAACATTCTCGGGTCGAAGGCCCGTGGTATGCTTCCAATGTACCGTTTTTGCTCCTTTCTCGTAAGCTTTGGGACACGTCATGTGCCACGTGTCATGATCTGGGGAGTTCCCAGTACCGAGCATCATCACACTAGCATGAAACCTCAGGGGCGGAAAGACATTTTTTCATTTTTAATTCAAGACAAGTTGAAATGTGTATAATTTGCATCACTCATGCATCACCAAAGGCAACCCACCCTCAACTTTGAGATTTGGTGCCCCAGGTGTACAAGTCTGCTCTCCTGCCACCAAAAAGTTAGAGAGATGCCCTCTCCTTTCCCTTCATTTTTCTTCTTAATTTCTTTATAAAGATTCCTCGTTTTGATGATGTCTGGTTATAAAGCAGCAGTGTTTAGAGTACAAGAATAGAAGCACGTTGCAATGACTGCAAGGGGTTTTGAGAGATTCATAGAAGCTCACATGCTCTCCTTACAATATTTTATGTATGGGTGACTTGATTTGCAAGTCATGCCCTCCTTCGCCACCACTTCAACTATATTGTATTGGAGCAAGGGGGAGAGTATTATTATTGGTGTTAGTGTTTGATGAGAAGGGGATGATGATATGGTGCTATATAGTGATGTAATTATTGCATGGGCATGATGTCATAAAGGAAAGTGGGGATGTGGGTTATTTAGCTCTTTTAGGGCTATTTATCTGAGTAGAATAACTTTCCAGCCGTCTACGGTCTATACCATCTGTTTACCCAAGAGACAAGATGATTCAAACCATTTTGATATTTTTTATACAGCGGATCCGTCCGCTTGTCTTTCAGAAGATAAATAAGTTGATGAGCGGATGCAATGTTACATTTTATTATATTTCATACTAGTAAATCTTTTGACACTGCATGCTAATTGATCATTACCATATGCTTTTTAAAGAACAAAAATCACCACAAATGCATTCTAGTCCTTGGGGGAGAAAGAGACTTGAACCGTGTTTTCTCCTTGGATTGTAACTACAGATATGCATGTGAGAGTGACATAAAGGAAAGCAATGCTCATGCCATACTCTGGAAAGTCTCTTCTCATCCCTAAGGCCATAACAAAAAGAAGCATCATCATGTCAAGTCTTTATCTCATTTCCCTGATCAATCATACCCCTTTATCTCATTTCCCTGATCAATCATACCCCTGCACTTCAATGTTGCCATGGAGAGATGCCTATAAGATGACAAGTGGGAGCTTTCCATTGGGATATATTTATTAGACTGGTTTGTTTGTTTTCCACCAAATGGGCTGGTTGTTTATCCAATGGAATAGTATGTCAACTGCTCTTAATTAACACTAAATTTCTATGGAGAAGACTATGAACAAAATAAAAGCTTGCTTTTATTATAAATGGTCAGTTGGTTGGTGCCCTCAAAATTTTCACACCCCGAGAACAAAATCATACAACGGAAATATGATAGATTTGCTATGTAAGCTATAATCAATTCACTTATACTAAACCTACCATCGTGGGCTTTATCATTGGCTATAATAGTAGAGATAATTGGGAGCATGGTTGGCACTAGTTCGTAGTGTGGACATCAACATCTTAGTTAGGCAGAGATAACAATCATATCCGTTATAGTTCCACTTAGGAGCAAAAGGGCAAAAAAGATGGGAAAAAATATGAAGAAAAAGAAAAAGAAAAAGAAAAAGGGATTTTGCTCTTAACTTGATGCAATTGTGAATCATTATTCATATTTTGAAACCTTATGAAACTAGCAATGGTTATAGGTACACGTGGTGGCTATTTTCCATGATCCGTTAATTACCTATTGTATTGGAGAAACAGGCCAACAAAGGCAACCATAGATCAATGAAGTAGGGTAGTAGTATTGCCTAATGGGTTTGGATTCTCTCCATTGGGAAAAAAACAGTGGAGAGGTCCATTGACGGAATCCAAACATTCATTTAGAAAACGAAAACGAACCCTGTATGCAGCATTAAATTGAAAAAAAAACTGAGATTCTCATCAATGGGCCTCTTCACTGGTTTTATCAATGGAGAAACTCCCATACAATGTAGCTGGGTTAATAGGCAAGCTTCTATCTGTGTCAAGCAAATGCAGTTGATGCCATCATATTCTAAATTTTGTAGTTTTATATAGAAGAGCCCAAGCTACAAAAAGATCAAATATAATTATGCAGTCGTTCGTCATAACATCGAAATAAAAATAATTGCAATATAATAAAGGGGGATAGCATTTGAGAAAATGTCATATTGTACCGCGTGGCTCATTGGGTTTGTGTCTTAGACGGTATATTCAAGTATTCAACCTTCTCATGGTCAGAGCTAGAATCACTGGGCTTATATTGCTTTTCTTTTGTGCTAGCAATCCGACATCTATTTGGCCTCAACATGATCATGTAGGATCATCATACCAGACCGACCTCCTCATGGCAGAATATAGGGATCTCTATGTTCGATCTGACTTTCGCATTATAGATCGTATCTCAACGGCGGGTCTAGTCACTTAATACATGATTCGACGTTCTCATGGCCAATATCAGGACATGCGTTCTGTAATATCCAACCTCGGCATGGTTCAATTGAGGAAATCTATATTGGGTTCAGCCTTCTATCGGGTCTAGTCACTTAATACATGATTCGACTTTCGCATTATTGGGTTCAGCCTGTAATGAGATACTAGACTGGCTATTATTTTCTATTATTATATCATAATGTAAACCGATCAATTAGAGGAATGCAATCGCGAATGAAAATCTTCTTTCATGAACGACTAGAGCTCGGTATCTCCAAGGTCTTCGTGCCCCTGGGGTATACATCGCATATATATACCGGTACACTTCAAACATTGAACCAAATTAACATAAAGAGAAGATACCTGCTATATCCATCCCTACCTAATCCCAGCAAGGAATCAACCCCACGAAGATCTTTCTCTCTCCAACGCTATAAATACCAATAGAACCAAACCAAAGCTTAATTCTCATGTGCCATCTTCTCTTCTCATATATCCACCTCCTCCTTTTTCTTCACTCTCTAACATAGTACAACATGGGAGATTACCCTTCAAGTGATGCCCTTCCGCCGGGCTTCCGATTCTTCCCCTCTGATGAAGAGCTCGTCGTCCACTTCCTCCATCGGAAAGCCGCCCACCTCCCATGTCAACCCAACATCATCCCCACTCTTGATCTCCACCAATTCGATCCTTGGGACCTCAGTGGTACTTGCTATACATCTAAGCTAATTAAATATCACTACAATACCATGAGCTAGTGAATTAGCCTTATTTTATCTTATTCTAAATGTTATCATTTTCATTTAAATTTTAGGTAAAGCATTACAAGGGGGCAACCAACTATGGTACTTCTTCGCCCGCAACACTCAGCATAGAGCTACACCAAATGGGCATTGGAATCCCCTCGGTGTCGATGAGACCATAATAATAAATGGTGATCAAGAAGTTGGCTTCAAGAGAATTCTTGTCTTCTACTTTGGCGACATCAAAACCAATTGGATAATGCACGAGTACCATCTCTCAAATTCTATTGCCACCACTAGTAGTATTAGTCGAAGTCCATCTAAGAAGAGAGCGACTCCGAAAATAGTAAGTGTATACTTTTTTCTGTCGTGATATATATATATATATATATATATATATATATATATATAGAGAGAGAGAGAGAGAGAGAGAGAGAGAGAGAGAGGGGGGGGGGGGGGGTTCGTGTTTTTAAAAACGCTAACCTGAATAAGAACCGTTGGATCTTGTGACTTTAATCAACGGTTAAAATTAATTCAGCTTAAACTAAATATTCTACTTTCAAATATTGTGTAGGTAATGCTAAAGGATTTGATGTCTCTCTTGATTTTTTCCTCTAAAATTAAGGAGTAGAATATTTAACTTCCATTTATTAACAATTTATTAAGCTGAATTAATTTTAACCGTTAATTAAAAATACAAAATCGAAAAACCCTCATTCAGGTCGCCTCTTTTAAAACGCGAACCTGTCCTATAAGATCCCTTATAGGATCTTCTCTCTCTCTCTATATATATATAGAGAGAGAATAATGGAGGAAAGAGGCCACAGCAGGGAATTTCCTCCTATGGCGTCGAAAAAACACACCCTCTATCGTGTTTTCTGACTATCGGAATGCATCATCTTCATCGTTATCATCTAAGATGTGGGTACACTAAATTTCATGTGATTCTACAAATTTTTCATCGTTGATTTAGCAATGTAAAAAGTTCTATTGTCGTTAAACCGTTAATTTTGAACCATAATTCAACGGTGAAAAAGTTGTAAAATCACATGAAATTTGGTGAACCCACATCTTAGATGATAACGATGAAGATGATGCATTCCGATCGTCGGAAAACACGATGGATGATGTGTTTTTACGGCGCCACAGAAGGAAATTCCCTCCCGTGACATCTTTCCTCCATTATTCTCATATATATATATATATATATATATTAAAAAACTCTTTATATATATATATATATATATTTTAAAAAACTAAGAGTTATAATCATCAATCCTGATCATTAGCAAATCAACAAGTGGATCATTTGTGGCGTCTACGAGACATCTTGTGACTCTCAAACGGGCTTCCACGATGGCGGAAGGGAGCTTTCGTGCTTGGATGAAGTGTTCTTATCGTTCGATGATCTCGACGAAGTGAGCTTTCCAAATTAGAATGTACATGGCGCCAAAGCTAATCATGTAATAAGATAATCATAGTGATAGTCTCGATCTCACATGAAGTGTACGTACCATCTTTCTCCCTTTTCCTTTCATGTACTCGATAACACTAATGATCAAACTGTAAGTTCAAGTTTCCATTAATGGTTTTCAATCCACATGGGAGAATAAGGAATTTTCAATTGGTTTGTGCTTAATTATGTTTGTGTCGAAGCAAAGCAAAGGGCATAATGTTTCGTACTTTTTGTTTGTGTTGATGCTATTGATTATTTTTTTGAGAGATATAGCGTGGGGAAAAGAGAGGGCGTGGGTGGGTGGGGGTGGGGGGTTATAAATTGGAAGGAGCTCACGCAATTATTTGGCTTTGTACTGCGTAAGTGGAATTAGGTTAATATACCTGCTCCTGCAGGAGCGCACGCGTGAATTAGCAAGCAGTGGAGGTTACTTGAACAAATTAAAGTTACCATAAGGACCCCACAAATTAATTTTATTAGAAAGGGGTGCCCCATAAAATGTTACGTTGGTTGGATCTCATCCATTACAAATTCATGATGTGGTTTTTTTGCAATCTATTTTTTAGTTTATATATACTCTAATCTTTGTGTTAGTATATGCTGTAAACCGTGTGAAATCATAAAGTTGTTATAAATAATTAAGAGCTGTATATTAACATTTGCTCAAAACTTCATCCTTTCCAGTTAAAATGATAAACTTTACTTGGTCTATACGATACAACTATAAAAATGAGAATCATTTACTTCCTACAAATGGGCAAACAAATTCTGATAGGCCCTTTTTTAAAAATCCCTTTCTATATTCATAATAATCAAAAGTAGCAAAAAATGGGGATCTAAGGTTTCGGGCTTCATGGCTATTGCCGAGGACCTCCGTTAAAGAACGTCTTCAAGCCACGTTTAAATCCTTCTATGCTTCCATATTAAATCAGAATCTTCATCTTCGTCTAATCAATATACCCGAAAAAAAGACCTCTTTAACCATTGATGGAGATTATTCTTTTCCGGAGATGAAATCAAGAGATTGGCCCTTTCTTTTTCATATGCTTTGATAGCTAAATGCTCCTATAGAAGACCTAACATTCGCGACACCAAAGAAATTCTCAAACAACATTTCCTCATTCATGAAGATTTTATGATTAGCCTGTCGGATCAAATACATCTCCTTTTTAGATTTCACAATGCTGAAGATTTTAATAAGGTTTTCTATTTTGCTTTTTCAAGTGGTTGTCTTTTTTTTAATGTGGATCAAGAGTCATCTATTGTGCCCGCATGGTTGATCCTTCCTGGTCTACCTCCATATTTTTATCATCAAGAAATGTTGAAATGTAGTGTTAAGCCTATTAGTAAACTCCTTAAAATAGATGCCAACATTTTGCATTGCACATGCACCAAGAGGTTTTGTGTTTGTGTATAACTAGATATCCACAAATCATTGCCTTCTAAGCTTTAGATTAATATATCATCTGTTCTTAAGTTCCCACAAAAATTCATTTTTGATGATAATTATAAATATTGTATTGTTTGTGCAAAAAAAAGCCACTCCAAAGAAGATTGTAAGAAAGATAAAAAAAAAAAGTAAATCAATCTAATATGCAAGATCAAGAGGCAGTCCATTCTGATCCACCATCGATACATTCAAGTATTGCAAGAACTAAGAAGATGAATATAGAAAAGATGCAATTTGGGTTTTGAACCTTGTTGTATGTATTGAATTTCATAGAGAGATTTATAATTACAATTACATGGTAAGAAATAAAATCAGATAAGACTAGAATAAAATCAAATAGGATCTTTTCAGATCTTCCTGCAACTAATTTTGGTCGTTGGGGGTTTGATTGGTGTTGATTGAGATCCACGACAGCGTGTCTTGATTTGGACAGACGTCTGACTCGTCTTCGTCAGACGTCTGCGAGCTCTCTGATTTTGCTGAAGACTTACGCTCAGACGTTCATCAAACGTGGCCCTGCTCTGTTATTTAGGCCGGCGTCTGGTAGACGTCTGTCACGCCTTTCTTTAGACGTCTGGCCTTGCTCTGTTATTTGGGCAGACGTCTGCCACGTCTTCTTCAGATTTCTATTGCCGTCTTGGGTATATGTCACTAACATGCCCTCCACAAGATTGAGGCTCCATTGGGGAATCCAATCATGGAGCAAAGTTTGAGAAATTGTATGCGTCCAGGTACTTTTGTGAGGGCATCCGCAAGTTGATCATGGGTGCTGATATGGTGAACACGAATGGTTCCATCTACAATGCACTCCCAAATGAAGTGGTAGTCAAAAGCAATGTGCTTCATTCGAAAATGGAAGACGGGGTTCACACTAAGATAGGTAGTCCCGGTATTGTCGCAGTATAAAGAGAGTGGTTTTCTGAGAATTATCTTGAGTTCATGTAGAATATTTTCACCCATAATACTTCGGTCGTGGCATTCACAAGGGATTTGTATTCAATTTCGGAGGAGGATCGAGAGACGTACTTTTGTTGAGCCGATTTCCATGATATTGGATTCGAGCCTAGTTAGAGGATATAGGCAGTGGTGGAGCGGCCGCCATCGCGATTGCCATCCCAGTCAGAGTCACTGAAGGCCTGAAAAGTTAGAGGAGATCTTTTGGGGAGGTAAAGACCATGATGTATTATGCTTTTGAGGTAACGAAGAACACGTTTGAGTGTCGTCCAGTGAAGTTCAGTGGGAGAGTGCATAAATTGTGATAGACGATTGATGACAAATGAGACATCGGGCCGAATGAAGGAGAGGTATTGAAGAGCACCAACTAGTTAGCGATATGGTGTATGGTCGACGGAGGGAGACCCGTCATGGAGGAGAAGGGGAGTGTTATTGCATATTGGAGTTGTGGTTTCTTTATCTCCTGCCATGGAGAACTTATTCAGTAGATCAACGATGAGGCGATATTGGGATAGGAATAATCCTTGTGATGTGGGAATAGCTTTTGCACCAAGGAAGTGATGAAGATCGCCGAGATCTTTTAGAGAAAAACGTTGCCCAAGTTGACAAACAAAGGATTGAAGGAACTGGATGTTGTTACCAGTAAGGATGATGTCATCGACATACACCAAGAAGTAGGCAACGGTGGCTTCTTTGGAGTAGACGAAAAGAGACGCATCCGCCATGGAGTTTGCAAAGCTGGTTTGAAGGAGATAACCTTTGAGTTCTTGGTACCATGCCGTAGGCGCTTGTTTGAGACTGTAAAGAGCTTTTCGTAGTTTGCATACATGATTGGGTAGGGAGGAGTGGATAAAGCTGGGTGGTTGAACCATATACACATCTTCATGGAGAGTGCTATTGAAGAAGGCATTGTTAATATCAAGTTGACAGAGGGGTCATCCATAAGAGAATGCTGGGCATAAGACTACACGAAGTGTTGTCGGTTTGATAACCGGGCTGAATGTGGCGGAATAGTCCAGGCCAGGCCGTTGGTGGAAATCTTTGACCACAATGCGAGCTTTGTATCGGGCAATGGTGCCATCTGAGTATCGCTTGATTTGGAAGACCCATTTGCAGCTAACAAGATTTTGATTTGATTTTGGGACAAGATCCCATGTTCCATTTTTCATAAGAGCATCAAATTCTTCGGACATTGCAGCACGCCATTTGGGATCCTTCACAGCTTGAGACACACATGTTGGCTCAAGAGTTTGGGTATTGGGTGAACAGTGGTATGGTTGATGTATAGGGAGCTGAAGTATTTAGGATTCGGTTATAGTTCATGGGTGATTCGAAGATTTAGGGTTGAGGGAGTAAAGGATAGTTGTGGTGAGGGAAAATGGGGGTGAACAGTTGTTGAGGTGGACGGGGAGGTAGGGTCGGGAAGGATGGCGGTGCTATCGAGATTAGAGGGTGAGGATTGTAAGGAGTCGGTGGAGAGGGATAGGTCAAGGGTGTGAGAAGTTAATGTTTGGGTTTCAGAGGGGGTTGGATTAGTTGAAGTGGAGAGGATGTGAAGTTTGGTGGGTTTGATGGTCATGGATTAGTGCAAGGCTATGCCAGGTGAGTCCAAATCTTGCGGGAGAACCTCTTGATGTCTACTCGTGAGCTGCATGGGAAAGGTGGTTTCGACGAATTTGACATGACGAGAAATGTAAAGCTTGTGTGATGGAATCTAGACATTTGTAAGCAGATTGAAATACTAAATAATCTAGAAAAATGCAGAGAGTGGATCTAGTTTGAAGTTTGGAGGAGGTGTACGGCCTTAGCCAGGGATAGCAGAGACACCCAAAGATTTTTAGACGATTGTAGTTCGATGGACGTTAGAAAAGTTTTTAAAATGGGGATTGAAAATTGAGAACCGGTGTAGGAAGACGATTTATGATATAAACAGCTGTTTGGAAGGCATGACTCCAGTAATTAGAAGGAAGAGAAGACGTATGCAAGAGTGCAGGCCGGTTTCGACAACATGGCGACGACGACGTTCTGATGTGTTATTGTATTAAGGAGTGTGTGGAAGAGTGGTGAGATGAGAGACACCATAGGAGGTAAGAGTGGATGCAAGAGATGCGTATTTGCCGCCATTATCAGTGCATATTTGTTCAGTCGAAAATATCGTGCATTTGATATGACATTTTCCTTACTATTTTCAAATAATAAAAGATGTTTATTATAAATATGACACATATGAGGGTTTATCTGTAAAAATACTATTTTCATATGTTTATATATCATATTAACATTATGAAGGAAAATGTAAGCATATAATATCTATATAATATTTAGTCCATTTAAATATGCATACCATATTAAATATCATTAACTAATTCTCTTAAACTATAATATCATATCAAATGGTTAGAATAATATCTCAATAAAAACAAATTCTACTAACATTATTTGTTGAGATATTGTGCAGAAATTATATCAGGACCGAAATCAAGGAAATCCGAGTTGGCGAGATCAAATCTGCTGAAATATTCAAGTAAATCGAAGAAACCAATTCTGGCAGAGACTTAGAGAAGATTTTCAAAGTCCAGATATTCAAAAGATTACCACGTGTTATAGAGATAAAGCCCCAGAAAAATGAATCCCTAACTCCTCCAATCCGCGGCTAAACCGCGGGCAAAACCCACTAAACGCGGTGGATCCGCGGCCTGTTAGAGGAGTTAAGATGTGAGATTTTTTGGGTAGGATCCTAACAGCTAGTTACCCTATTAGGAAACTAGGGATTCTGGGTTTGAGACCATTTAAAGGATCGAGAGTCTCACTTGGAAAAATCATCAAACCGACGAGATCACGAAGTCTAAGACGGCTTAAGAATCCAGGTTGATTATCAGCTGTTCATCTACCTCCTTAAGAAGAGATCGAGAAGCAAACTAGGGTTTTGTAATCACTTTCTAAAGGAACAAAGTGTAATTGATCAAGTCGATTAATAAAGATAGTTGTTTTATTCCTATTGCATTTTATTTTCTTTATTTACATCATGATCTCTATCCGTTCTTCTATCTCCATCATGCGCGAGTAATTCTCCGCTTGTTAGGATTCGTAGGATTAGGGTAGATCAATAGATGATTAAAACCCTTTAACTCCTTTTACGTCCTATAAAGTTTATAAACTTTACCAAAAGAATCGTTAACATCCTAATCGGGCGCGTTATCAATTAATTTATATTCACGACCACGACTAGAGATTAGATTAACATTTATTTTGGTAAAGGCTAGACATGAACGTAGATCCATGTCAAGATAGGGGTTCAGAGTGGGAACCCTTTTCCCTCCAGAAACCCTAATCTACATGCATCACTATCGATCTAGTTTTAAATCTATTAAAAGATAAAATGGGTAATATTTAATTAATCATCCATGACTACTAAATCTTAACGAACCCTACAAGCCCCCTTTTAATATAAAACCTACATCCGTATCCTACATCCGTGTTTGACGTAGATCTAGAATCTACAACCATTCTTCACTATTCATTATTCTTCCTCCTTTCCTAATCAATACGCCTAAAGTAAGATTAAAAGATTCAACGTTTCCATGATGATGATCCGTACTCATCTCGGTCTAGCTATACGCGACACCGTTATTGATTGCGGTTATTCTACAAACACAACTCTAAAAACACAACTCTAAAAACATCAACCAATCAAATGGCGCCGTTGCCGGGGATACATGCATAATTTTTTTATTTTTATTATTCATGTTGAATTCTTAATCTGATCCATAAAAATACATAATAAAAATAAACAAAACTGCAATTTGTGTATTTAACGATTATTGTGTGAATTTTGTAAGGGGATATGGAGTCACAGATTTGAGAAAACCGAGATTCAGAGACATTCATCAAGATCCAGAGGAGCAAGGAATGCCACGTAGCACAAATCTTCAGGAGATCCCTCTTTTTTCCGGTGGAACCTCGACAAATAGGTCCAATTAGCGTCGAAACCGCGGCGGAATTAGGGATTCAGGCTTCCAAATTTCTCTGGTATATTTCTCAACTCCTTCTCTATCCTCTGGAAATCCAATAAAATATCTTTTCTGCAAGAATTTTTGCAAAATATCGCTACAAATTTTTTTTCTTTTTGCAAGTTTTGTAATTGGTTTGTTTGTGCATATTTTAATACGGACATTAAGAGGCAAAGACCAAATTCAGATTAGGTGGGGATTTCATCACCCTTCCTAGGCCCCACAAATCCCAAACGAGCATCCGTATCACCCTACATTAATTAAAAAAATATCTAGACCAAGACTGTAAGGACTGTCGCGCTCAATAAGGACAGATGAAGGTCGTGGGTAATCTATCGCTTATCCACATTTCTTTTGTGGTGCCTAGGCAAGTGTGTCTAGGTAAGTGGTTACTTCATTAGGCCCGCTATTTTCGGTGAGTTGTATAGCGGATACCTCTCACTTACCTGGCACTTACCTAGTCACAAGAGTGACACAGAGGTGATAGAGGATTGATCCTGAGGCTTGTCCTTTGGAAGTCTAGGAGCGGTCTTGAGACTTGACCTAGGTAACCTTAGTTCTAGGGTTGATTGTGCATTTTTGTGTGATATGTCTCACGTCCGACACTTTTCAAAACAGACAAATTTTTAAAGTTCACACACACTGCCACTTGCGCTAAACCCGCTTAGTGCATGCTCGGCTGGACACGGGATTCTAGTTCCTGTCTTGTCCGCGTTCCTGCTATCGACTCCGAAGTCGGTACTTCTTCATTTTCTTTTTCCCATCCACCCACCACATCGACCGAGATGGACGGTTCTCCATCAGATTATAACACCACCCTGCCACCACCCGTCGGTGCGCAGAATCTACCGCGCATTTCTCTCTAAGAGAGATGCTATCCTATACGCGGTCCCCTTCCTACTTGTTTATCTATTCCACCAGCCAATGTGGATAATTTTGAAATTAAACCCCATTTCATCAACCTGTTGCCCAAATTTCACGGGCTCGAGTCTGAAGACGCATATGTTTTCATCACTAAATTCGAAAACGTATGCGCAATGATGGGTACATCACAACTTTCAGTGGATGCTATGCGCTTGCGTCTTCTCTCTTTCACTTTGTGCGATTTAGCAGAAAAATGGCTTTATAACACTGCCGCACACTCTATTACCAATTGGGACGAATTCGTTATAGCATTCCTTAAGAAATTTTACCCCAATCATAAGACCGCCTATGTTCGGAGCGAGATCAACCAGTTTACCCAGCTTCCTAATGAACCATTTTGGAAATGCTTTGAACGGTTCAAGAATCTACTTGTCCAATGTCCTCATCACGGAATACATAGATGGGATCTTTGCCGAATTATATATGAAGGCATTAATCCAGCGACAAAGAAGATGCTTGAAACTATGTATCAATGCAATTTTATGTCCAAACACGATGGTGAAGCCTGGAAATATATAGAAGATCTCGCTGAAAACACTTTGCAGTGGGAAAGCGTTAGACCACCTTCATCTAGGGGAGGCATCCATCAGCTCGATGTTTCCATCGCAGTAAAAATCGAAATGGCAGCGATGCAAAAGAAACTCGATGCTATAGAGAACAAATTCTCATCAGTCTCCCTAAACCAGGTAACGCTCCCCAAGACCGTGTGTGGTTGCTGTTCTGATCCATTTCATTTGACGGAAGAATGTCCTTTAAATTCTTCGTTTCAAGGTCACGAGCAAACTAATGCTGCTTTTCAGTAACGACCTAGAAACGATCCTTATTCTTCCTCATATAATCAAGGATGAAGGAATCATCCTAATTTTGTTTGGAGCCAAAACCAAACTCAAAATCAAAACCAGTTCCAAAGCAATTATCAAAGACCTCCTCCACAGCAACAGCAACAGAAACCACTACCACAGAACCAGCACCCCTTTCAATCGCAACCTTTTTAGAATCCGGCCAATAATTCTTTCCAAACGGCCGGTACCGAAAACTCATCTGCTCTTGAACAAAGTGTGGATATGTTCATTAAACATTCCATGCGGTCGACAGATGAAATCAAGTCTTCTATCCGAACTTTAACATGGACCACCAACTTCCACGGTGAAAGTATAAAATCGATAGAAGCACAACTTGCATAAATAAATGCCGCGATGAGTGCGAGAGAAAAAGGGAAACTTCCATCTCAACCCTACCGAATCCTGGCCACTCACAAAGTCATAATGTGAGTGCCGTTACCACATTGAGATCAGAAAGTGTGTTGAACAATCAAATAGGTGAACAGATTGATGACGAGGAATCAATTGAAACCCCGGCTTCCACTTCTTGCCCTATTTCGTCTAGTCTCCCACCTTCTTCCGAGCTTATTCTCCGTTTTCCCCAATGCTCGAACACTTCGCCCACTTCCTCGAATCTACCTAAAACGATCCTCACTCCAATTCTGGGATCGATTCCATCCCCACAAACTTTTTCACAAATGTTGGACCCAAAACTTATTGATAAAGTTCCATTTCCAAACAGGTTGAGGGCCAACAAACCTAACGCACAAATGGAAAAGGTTGTGAAAATGTTTAAGCAAGTTAACATAAATATCCCTCTCCTAAATGCTATTCAACAAGTTCCGTCTTATGCAAAAATTCTTAAGGACTTGTGCACTAGGAAGAGAAAAACTCAAGTGCCGAAAAAGGTATTCATGACAAGTAACGTGAGCACAGCTTTTACCCAACAATTGCCTAAGAAACATAAGGACCCCGGTTGTCCTACAATATCTATAATTATTGGGGAAAAAGCATCAATCGTGCTCTATTTGATCTCGGCGCTAGTGTTAACTTGCTTCCATATTCTGTCTATGAGCAGCTAGGTATAGGAGTGTTGAAACCTGCCCACTGCACTCTCCAGATGGCAGACCGATCTATCGCCCAACCTAGGGGTGAACTAGAGGATGTGTTAATCAAAGTAGGGGAATTCATATTCCCTGTGGATTTTATTGTTTTAGATACACAGCCTGTGGCGAACCCACGCAACCAAATCCCGGTGATACTCGGTCGACCATTCCGAGCAACTTCCAATGCTGTCATTAATTGTCGTAACGGTTCTATAACTTATCCTTCGGGAAGATGACAATTGAGCTTAATATTTACAAGCTAGGAAGTCAACCATCTGAACCTTCTGCTCATTTAATCGATGTCTGTTCCATCAACGAGATAGCTTCCGGCAGCTGCGAAGCTGAAGTACTTTGCTATGATGATCTCGACAACACCAGTGCGACATTATTTGATCTGGAAAATCATTATAGTGAGGATATCTTCGATGAGTCCATCCCCGAGTTTGAATCCGTTGACTCGTCATAAAAGTCAGTAGCGCTTTCCGAGTCAATATCCTACGCAAGTTATGAACCTCTTAGGGAGTCCGAGTATCATTCTCGTACCCCACCTTCTATTTTCTCTCCGCCAATACTAGATCTCAAACCACTACCTTCTCATCTTAAATATGCATATTTAGATGATAATGAGTCTTTGCCCGTGATCATATCCGCTTCTCTAGCTTTAGAGCAAGAGAACGCACTTTTGACGGTATTGAGATCAAATCGGCAAGCATTTGGTTGGACAATGGCTGACATCAAAGGGATTAGTCCCTTAATTGTTGAACATTATATACATCTGATGGATGAATCCAAACCAAGCCGAGACCCACAAAGACGGTTAAATCCCATCATGAAGGAGGCGGTAAAGAAAGAAATCGTCAAGTGCCTAGATAGTGGTATAATTTACCCAATATCTGATAGCCAATGGGTAAGTCCTATTCACGTGGTCCCTAAAAAGTCTGGCATCACGGTCATAACTAATGAGGCTAATGAGTTGATCCAAACATGCACCCAAACTGGATGGCGCGTATGATTGATTACAAAAAACTCAATGCCGCAACGAGGAAAGATCACTTCCCTCTACCTTTCATTGACCAGATGTTAGAACGATTAGCTGGACATGAATACTATTGTTTCTTGGACGGATACTCTGGCTATAACCAGGTCCCCATCGCCGAAAAGGATCAAGATAAAACAACATTTACTTGTCCTTTCGGTACTTTTGCTTATAGACGCATGCCCTTTGGGTTATGCAACGCTCCCGCTACATTTCAGCGGTGTATGATGGGGATATTCTCAGACATGGTTGAGAATTTTCTGGAGATATTTATGGACGATTTCTCCATATTTGGGGACTCCTTTGAGGAATGCCTACGTCATCTTGGCGCGGTTCTTACCCGCTGTAAGGATAAGAATTTAACTTTGAATTAGGAAAAATGTCATTTCATGGTCCAAGAAGGTATTGTCCTTGGACATATCATTTCACGAAAAGGCATTGAGGTTGACAGAGCTAAAATTGATGTCATCCATAACCTTCCTCCTCCCAGTGCGTCAAAAATATACGATCTTTTCTTGGTCATGCATAATTTTATAGGAGATTCATTAAGGACTTTAGCAAAATTGCTAGACCCTTAACTTTTCTCTTGGCCAAGTATACAACATTTCACTTCGATTCGGATTGTGAGGCCGCTTTTGAATCGCTTAAAAGATCTCTCACTACAGCCCCCAATCTATCATCTCCGGATTGGAACCACCCATTCGAGCTTATGTGTGATGCATCAGATTTTGCTATTGGTGTAGTCTTAGGACGATACATTGATAAGATGCCACATGTAATTGACTATGCAAGTAGAACCTTGAACGATGCACAAATTACTTACACAACTACCGAGAAAGAACTCTTGGCAGTTGTATTTGCATTAGAAAAATTCAGGCCCTACTTGATTGGCTCGCCAATAGTGGTTTACACTGATCACTCCGCCCTACGACACCTTTTATCGAAGAAGGATGCTAAGGACATGCTAATACGTTGGATCCTGTTGTTACAAGAATTTGATCTTGTCATACGAGACAAGAGTGGATGTGAAAACATTGTAGCCGACCATCTTTCACGCATCAATTCTTCACCAACGTTGACCTTGCCAATAAACGATTCCTTCCCTGACGAACAGCTCTTGACCGTATCCTGTGAACCTTAGTTCGTGGATATTGTGAACTATCTAGCAACGGGACTTATGGCTAGCAATTGGTCGAAACAAGAAAATCTTCGATTTCTATCCCACGTAAAACACTTTTACTGGGATGAATCTTATTTGTTTAAGTATTGTTCCGATCAAATCATTCGCAGGTGTGTCCCTAATGATGAATTCAAGAGTGTGTTGTCATTTTGTCATGATCAGGCATGCGGCGGTCATTTTGGTCCACATAAAACGGCGGAGAAAGTTTTGCAATGTGGTTTTTATTGGCCAACATTATTTAAAGACGCATATGATCATTGCAAAACTTGTCCACGGTGTCAACACATGGGTCGGATTTCACGCAGAAATGAGATGCTGCTTCAACCTATCTTGGTTGTGGAGATATTCGATATTTGGCGTATTGATTTTATGGGCCATTTTCACAACTCTTTTGGGAATTTATATATCTTGTTAGCGGTTGATTATGTCTCAAAATGGGTGGAAGCAATACCGTTTCGCACTAATGACAACAACATTGTTATTAAGTTCCTTAAAAAAATATCTTTTCGCGATTCGGACACCCTCGCGCTATAAGTAGCGACAACGGGACGCATTTCTGTAATCGGTCTTTCGAGGCTTTGATGAGAAAATATTCAATCAATCACAAACTTTCTACGCCCTATCATCCCAAAACGAGCGGGCAAGCTCAGATTTTCAATATGCAGATAAAACAAATTTTGGAGAAGACGGTTTCTAAAAACCGTAAAGATTGGTCAACCAAATTGACGGATGCTCCTTGGGCATTTCGTACCGCTTATAAGACCGATCTTGGTATGTCTCCATACCGCCTAGTGTTTGGAAAGGCTTGCCAGCTTCCTGTTGAGATCGAACATAAAGCAATGTGGGCTATTAAAGAGCTTAAATTCTATTTTGATCAAGCCTGCAGCTATCGGAAGCTGCAATTAAATGAGCTAAGTGAACTCCGCGATGAAGCTTACGATCATGCGGTTATAGTAAAGAACCGGCCTAAAGTGTTCCACGATAAAAACCTTTATAGAAAAACCTTTACACCGGGACAACAAGTCCTTCTTTATGATTCCCGTCTCCATCTTCATCCGGGTAAACTAAAATCTCGTTGGAAAGGAACTTTTTGTGGTGCGGTATGTATACCCGCACGGGGCAGTAGAGGCTGAAAATATTAAAAAAGGTTCAATTTTTAAAGTAAATGGGCATAGGTTTAAACCGTATCTTTTTGCTGACCCATTGTAGGAGCTCCTGTTTTTACAGGATCCGCTTTATCATAACTAAATTTCCTCCGCCCCACCTCCATGTTTCGGTAACATTTTCTCATTTTAAGAATGGAGATGAGTGAAAAAGGATTTAACTGAATATCTGTGCGTGCCAAAGTACAAGTTTGGGGGTAGTTTGCATTTGACTATTATTTTATCCCTCTTAATTTCTCTCCCCAAGTCTACAGGTCGATGCATTCAAAAATGACATCAGTGAGGACACTGCTGAAAACAGATTTGGAGGGAAGTTTTGTATTTACTAAATTATCTTTTGGCACTTGGCACTATACAAATACAATTTTTTTTATATATAATAAAAGAGTACAAAGTGAAAATTTACATATGAAAGATAGGAATAGTTTGAGAAAAATAAGAAAGTTAGATATTTTCTTAAACAAAACTAGTAATAAGTAGTTATGAGCCATTGTCCTAAGGGTTAGTAAGATGAAGGAAATTACTAATTTGAGGATAAAAATAAATCTGAAAATAGTCCTTATTCTTGAGGCCAAACATCTGAATGTTGATACCCTATTATACGCACTTACACACATCTTGAAACTTGGGATAGTAGAGGATACCTTGAATTGCTCTTGTCTAAAAGACTTGGTATGAAAAATACACACACACACACACACACACACACACACACACACACACACATATATATAAGCGGTGAAGAAAAAAAAAATGAACACTGGTTTTGTAATTGCTTAAGGCAGGATAAAAAAAATATAGCGAGGGTACTTTATCACTTAGTGCCTTAGACCAACTGGTTTGGGAGCCACTGCTAAGCCTTAGGTGTTGCGAAACGAGGAATTACGCCTAAATGCACGAGCACATTTTGTAATCGGTCGGTTAGTATCTCAAGAAATATTAACGGTCGCATGAAGAATGTGTGAGCAATTTTATCGAAAATATTCACCAACTATAAAGTACTTTGGAAGTTGGACAAGAGTATGATAGTTTGAATTGAATTATCTAATTGTAGGGATATCTTTTACTCACACGTAGGGGTATATGATCAATGTTTGGAAGAAAAAAAGGGGGGAAGACTAAAGGCGTTATTTTATTGAGTGATGATGTGATTTCTAACATTTTTTCACGACCATTAAGATGAGGCTCATGACAACCGAAAAACTGATGTAGTTGGAAACTCTTATTTTCAAGTTCTTTTTTTTATAGTTCTTATTTTTGTATGTAACTTTCACTATTTTTCTTTTATTATAGGATTTTGTGGGTGTAATCCGCTGAAAACCCTCAGGAGACAACACCTCTCCTACTAGGGACACCTAGAGGTTTAACGGCTTGTTGCACGTGCTTAGTGCAATCGTATTGCCTACGAAAGTATGCTGCTTAGTTTTCTTTTTCTTTTTCTCCTTCTCTTGAATAACTAGTTTGCTCGGGACGATCAAAATTAACTTTGGGGGTATTTGTTCATTCGAAAATATCGTGCATTTGATATGATATTTCCTTACTATTTTCAAATAATAAAAGGTGTTTATTATAAATATGACACATATGAGGGTTTATCTATAAAAATACTATTTTCATATGTTTATATATCATAATTAACATTATGAAGGAAAATGTAAGCATATAATATCTATATAATATTTAGTCCATTTAAATATGCATACCATATCAAATATTATTAACCAATTCTCTTAAACTATAATATCATATCAAATGGTTAGGATAATATCTCAATAAAAACAAATTCTACTATCATTATTTGTTGAGATATTGTGCAGAAATTATATCAGGACTGAAATCAAGGAAATCCGAGTTGGCGAGATCAAATCTGCTGAAATATTCAAGTAAATCGAAAAAACCAATTCTGGCAGAGACTTAGAGAAGATTTTCAAAGTCCAGATATTCAAAAGATCACTATGTGTTATAGAGATAAAGCCCCAGAAAAATGAATCCCTAACTCCCCCAATCCGCGGCTAAACCGCGGCCAAAACCCACTAAACGCGGCGGATCCGCGACCTGTTAGAGGAGTTAAGATGTGAGATTTTTTGGGTAGGATCCTAACAGCCAGTTACCCTATTAGAAAACTAGGGATTCTGGGTTTGAGACTATTTAAAGGACCGAGAGTCTCACTTGGAAAAATCATCAAACCGACGAGATCACGAAGTCCAAGACGGTTCAAGAATCCAGGTTGATTATCAGCTGTTCATCTACCTCCTTAAGAAGAGATCGAGAAGCAAACTAGGGTTTTGTAATCACTTGCTAAAGGAATAAAGTGTAATTGATCAAGTTGATTAATAAAGGTAGTTATTTTATTCCTATTGCATTTTATTTTCTTTATTTACATCATAATCTCTATCCGTTCTTCTATCTCCATCATGCGCGAGTAATTCTCCGCTTGTTAGGGTTCGTAGGATTAGGGTAGATCAATGGATGATTAAAATCCTTTAACTCCTTTTACGTCCTATAAAGTTTATAAACTTTACCAAAACAATCGTTAACATCCTAATCGGGCGCGCTATCAATTCATTGATATTCACGACCACGACTAGAGATTAGATTAACAATTGTTTTGGTAAAGGCTAGACATGAACGGAGATTCATGTCAAGATAGGGGTTAAGAGTGGGAATCATTTTCCCTCCAGAAACCCTAATCTACATGCATCACTATCGATCTAGTTTTAAATCTATTAAAGGATAAAAGGAGTAATTTTTAATTAATTATCCATGACTACTAAATCTTAACGAACCCTACAAGCCCCCTTTTAATATAAAACCTACATCCGTAGTTAATCTAGATCTATATCCTACATCCGTGTTTGACGTAGATCTAGAATCTATAACCATTCTTCACTATTCATTATTCTTCCTCTTTTCCTAATCAACACGCCTAAAGTAAGATTAAAAGATTCAACGTTTCCCTGAGGACGACCCGTACTCATCTCGGTCTAGCTACACGCGACACCGTTATTGATTGCGGTTATTCTACAAACACAACTCTAAAAACATCAACCAATCAATATTGATATTAGCTGTAATTGAAAGTATGTTTCGAAAAGTTTTTTGAATTGAAGGAAAATGGTGGTCACATCATATTTATGTTTCATAGGATACAGCCAGATGTATTTTGTGTAATGATCGACAAAGAATACATAATAACGGAAACCATCACACGACGGTTCAGTGGGTCCCCAAGCATTAGTGTATATTAGCTGCAAAGGTTTGAAAGTGTGAAGCGAATTTTCAGAAAAGGGAAGTTTATGGTTTTTATTGAAATCACAAGAGTTGCATTGAAAATTATTAACGATAAAGACATTAGACAGTAGTTTATTGCTCCGAACAATGGATTGAA
This sequence comes from Agapanthus africanus, assembly GCA_030015575.1. Classification (NCBI taxonomy): domain Eukaryota; kingdom Viridiplantae; phylum Streptophyta; class Magnoliopsida; order Asparagales; family Amaryllidaceae; genus Agapanthus; species Agapanthus africanus. The sequence goes on along the minus strand of CM057339.1, from coordinate 803,125,703 downwards.
GGATTCGAATGAAAGGATGACCAAGACGACAGTGCCACTCACTTATTTTTGATTTGGAGGTAGCGTTTATTTGAGGTTTGATGGAAAGAGGGAGGTAGTAAACATCATTAAGACTATCCCCGTAAAGAAGAGGCGTGCTCGTGCGAAGATCCTTCACCAAAAAATGGAAGGGAAAAAATTAAAGTGAGACTTTGTTAGATTTGCAAAATTTGGCGACGAAAATCAAGTTTTGAGTAATGGATGGTGCACATAGAATATTATCTAAAAGAAAAGATTGTTGAGGAGAGTGCAGTTTTGTTTTACCGATGGGGGAGATTTTCAAACTTGAATCATCACCAATGTTGATCTCATCAGGGCCATCCTAATCGGTGTTGCTATGAAGGGTCCCAATATCGGACGTGGCGTGGTGAGAAACACCGGTGTCCAATAGCCAGGAAGAGGGAGCAGCCGGTTGACATTCGTGGTGTTTGCAACATGTTGAGAATAGGTCTGCTACGAATACCGTGGTGGATTAATTTATACTGCGTTCTCACGAAGGAAACGGGCGAGTTGGCGACAGTCTCTGGTGTTGTGACCGGGACACTTACAGAAGTTGCAGTAGGAATTGGAGTGGGTTGAGTTATTGTTGAAAGCAGCAGAATATTGGTTGTTGCTGCTGCAAGCGAAGTAGTTGTTATTGCGATTGTATAAAGTGCTTCCATGTTGTTGAGGAGGGCGATAGGAGGAGCGATTGTATTGGTTAGCATAGTTGGCAGTTGCGAGAGGGAGGGGGGAGCACCTGTGACTCCCTTCTTTAGATGGCGCTCATAGTCTATGAGCTTGTCATAGAGCTCATCAAAAGTGATGGCGTTATCACGGACTTGAATAGCGGCTGCGACTTCTTTGAATTCATATCCGAGGCCAACAAGTATGTGGAGGACAAGATCATCTTCAGAAAGAGAGTGGTTGGCAAGAACGAGATCAGCGGAGATAGATCTCATCTCTTATAGGTACTAACTTATAGATCGCGAGCCGCGCTGATTGTTGATGAAGCATTCCTTGAGCGACATAACTCATGATCGATATTTGTTCGCAAGGAGAATGACAAGTCGATCCCATACTTCCTTGGATGAGGAAACGGTAAAGATGTGGGGATGGATCGTTTCGACACAGTTGCCGAGAATGGCGTTGAGGATGAGTTGATCCTGACAGTACCGTTGACAGTAGTCTGGATTTTTAACATACTTGGTATTGTCATCGATGTCAGTTATGGTCATCGGAGGGGGAGATCTGGAGCCATCGATGTGACCAAGGAGATTGTGGCCGATTGAATTTGAGATCTCCACACGGTGAAATTTGTGTGGGTAAGCTTTGTTTGGAAAAGGAATTTAGAAATGATTATGTAACATTCTAGTGCATTTATACCATATTTTATTTGGGTATTTTCTAATCTTGCGACGGTTTCTTGATTATTATAGTTTTAGGTGCGGATAATGCTTTTGGTATCTGTGGTTAGTATTCGACCCGACCCGCATACTTGAAACCCATCATGGTTCTAGATTACGTCACATATTCGCTAGTACAGAGGATCCGTGCACATCTAGGTTCTATATACATGTATGGTATATTCGGTATCCGCATATCCTTTAAATAACACAAATTATAACTAAACAATACATTTTAATGTCTAGCATGGCCTGTTATCGTACTCCATATCTTGTGAGTGCATCCATATATCGTATTCCTGTCCAGATTTCTAAAACAGACTCGTTTGGATCCCTACGTGTATTTACGTGTATCCGTTCTTGGGGGTATGCATTTTATTTAACCGGACATCGCAGTATGGTTTTGGCTTGTACGTATATTATTCATATTTTAAAACTAGATTTTTAGAAGAGACCTGGGTATTTTTTGGAGTATTTTTGTATTAGCTATATAAACCCAGAAAATATATTATAATATTTTTTAAACCTAAACTAATCTAACAGTTCATATATATTTTAAACTAAATCCTATATCCCATACTCTCACCCCCTCTCTCTCTCTTTATATATATATATATATATATATATATATATATATATATATAAAATATAAAACCTAATTAATAAACCAACACTATCTCTCTCCTCTCTTCCCTGCCTTCCTCGCGATGACGAAACCCACAAAATCTAACCCCAGCCCTTGTCGCCGACTTCCCATCGCCTCACCCTTATCTCCTCACCATCATCACCACCTCCACCTTCTCCTCCTCTCTTCTCTCCACTAACCTGAGAACCCACAACCCAAACTCTCGACGAAATCAGACCCGAGCAACTTAAGAACCCTAGCCCCGAAGTCACCCTCACCTCGCCGCCGATCACGTCCCCCGACCTCGACCTCACCCTCACCATTACCTCCTCATCCCCTCTACCTGAGATCCCTGCATAGCACCCCGTGACCCCTGCAGCAACTTGAGGAACCCATCGCCCGCACCCCTCACCGCCGATCACCCATGACCTCGTCGTCGTCACCCCCTCCATCTCCTCACCTCCCTCTTCAACTCCCGACACCACCACCACCATCCTCGCCACCCTAGAATCTCCACAGCAACCCAAGAAAACCCCTCTGCCCATCACCGTTAAACTTCGCCGTCGATGGCTGCCCATCATCACCGTCGTCACCTCCTCTGTCCTCTTTCCCCAGTCCAGAGCCAAATCACAACCCCGTTCCTCTTCTCCCTCTTCTTCTTTCTTTCTTTTCTTTTCTTTCTTTCTTATTCCGGCCGTCTCGCTGGAGTCGCGCACGTCGCCGACCATCCGGACGACTCAGTCATCGTCGTCATCCAGCGTAGTCACATCTTTGATCAGCCAGGTCCAGTCCTGCGCGCGCGTGAGTTTGCATCGCGATGTTTATCCGACGTCGAACGTGACGTACATACCCCATCGTGAGATTCGATCGGGAAAGTTTATCTTGCAACATGCTATGTTAATATATCTATTTATATATGAATAAAAATAATACATGTGTTTCATTATGTAGCAAATATTATAGTTTTACCATTTTACAGTATTCGTACGTATCCGTGCTAATCATAGATTCTCTAGTTGCATGCCGGAACGTCCTGATATCATTTTACTATTACATTATTATAACGTGTTATCTAGATTGAATCATACGTAGTCATGAACGTATAAAAGGTTATTACAGATAGATACATATGCATCCTGGTATCCGTCGTGCTTACCGTGTTCAGATATTCGTTACAGTTTCACATTTGGTATCTATTTGATGCATATGCATCACATGATATGTTCACGACACATTACTTGACTCATTACTTGGATCTTGTTACTAATGCTAACAATCCTGACATGCTGTCCTGACGGACGTAACTTGTTGTCTGTATAGACACGAACTGTACCTGACTGATCCTGTATTGGCATTAGATCTATATTGGCAATACCTGACTTGAACACACAAACCTGGGGGTAAAGGGGAAATCAAGAATGTAACCGAAACGTAACTCAAAGGGCTATTATTACTTGTTTACCGTTTTTCTGGGCGTTACGGAATAAATCCTGTTACCGTGGTCCCGTGGGGAATGAACGAGGCATAGATTGTTGGGTTACGATGAGGATTACATTAATTGATTTCAAAGACTTTTAGAATAAATAATCTAGAAGCACAGTTTTAGGCTACACATCATACATCACATACATACACGTACCCCACTGTTTCATATCTGTATTATCTATTTACATTCATGTTTAGTTATATCTTTATATCCTGGTTATCACTGTTTCTTTGATATTATGACGCACTGACATCTGGGTTTTGCATAGCCCAGTTCTTCTACCTTTATCGCAGGCTGAACATGAGTACTTTAGCCATCAAGCCGAGTAGTGAGAAATTGAACATGTGTTATTTATAGATGTCCAGTTTAGTTTATTTTCCGCAGTTTTATTCCTTGATGTGAGCCCATATTGTGACAAGTTTTCAGATGTTGTTTATTGGATTTAATTTGTTTCCGTTTATATATTTTCTTGACTCTTTTTTACTATTGCAAATGGACATGTACTAGCTAGTTTTATATATTTTATGTTCTTGATATCCTATAGACAGCCGTAATGTGAATGTGGAGGGATGTTTCCTTGCCACAGGTAGCATGGTTGACTCTGTCACGTGCTACAGTTTGAGCACTCTGGGAAGCGAGGCGTGACAGGGTTTGTTTGGTATCAGAGCCCTAGGATTTAGGGTTAGTCGGGTTTGGTTCTTTTGTAATTGGGTATTGAACCCAATACACCAGCCAAGAAACCCGGAATTAGGAATATGTCCTGCCACATTATTGTCCTGTCATTCAAATTCTTGAATCTTATCTTTCTCTTAATTCTTTTATCTTGATGATATGAAAATGACTTTGCATCTCAACTTGGAATCCTCCTGATTCCTTATTGTTTCTCCATTCTTATTCCTACTCTTGACGATATGAAAAATACATGTGCCGTAGTTTGCGCACTCTGGAGAATTTTTTCGTACCCTCCTAAGCAGATCAAAGCTATTCCCGGTTGGAACAGTATCGTCAACTTCCACCATTGGAACTGGTGGGGTAAGTCCAGTGAGGGAGTTGCCCCCAGCTTTTCTCATTCTGCGCCAGTAGTGACGTCGAGCGTGTCTTGCAGACGGGATCGCCTCAGATTTAGAAGCGGCTTCTTCATGCCCCCGGCTTTACTGAGGGGTTGCTGTTGGCTTCAACCTATTGAAAACTGACGTCCTTAGCAGGGTTTGAGGAGGAACGACCAATCTTTCAAAGACTGATCTTCTGATGGGGGAAGCGCTTTTGACGGCTTCGCCCGTAGGAGGAGTTGGGAGGGCTATCCGTTTTGGGGCAGCCCCTCCAGGTATTATGAGCCTCTTTGCGGGCCTATTCGAGCTTTTGCTCAGCCTGTTGAAGACTGGGACACTAGATTTGGACGGCCCATTGAGAGGGGCTGTTGTGGTTGCAAGGCGATTGAAGACTGACCTCTTGGGAGCTTCCTCCTGCGACGCTGAGGCACCAAAATTCACTGGTGGGAGCATGGTCCCAAAGCACAATCCAGTAGTTGCTTGTGTAACTTGCCCCACCAGCATTGAAAAGATAGAGGCCGTGTTGGGCCCGTAGGTCACTCCTCCAGCTAGGGGTGGAGCGAGAGTTGCAGTTGCAAGAGGTGCAGTTGGAAGCCATTGATTTTCCTATATAGGAGCAAGACACCAAATTTTAGTACCTCGAATCCAAGGGCAACCATAGCAAACCGCGATTTTGTTCGCAAAACACGACACACGAAGTGTGGAGTGGAAAGAGGAAAAGGTCCCACCGGGCGTGCCAGAATCTGTTCTCCGCCGGAAACAGAGACGGAATGGGATAGATCGTCTTGCCTGAATTTGGGGGCAGATGCTATTTGGACTTATCCATCCACCTCTCCGAAGATACCAAGTTGATTTATGGCACCGTATATCGGAAGTTTGGATAGATGTGACCAATGTAGCAGACTTTATCAGATTCCCCCTCATTTGTGAGGGGTTTTTGATTGTGGGGACGCTCTTCCCTGCAGGCGCAAACCCATGCAGTTAATTACGTTACCGCGTTTCGATAACCACTTTCTCCTATTCCGGAAGTTCACTTCGTGTCGTGTTGTGTTTGTTTTATTTTGGGTTACCCGTGGATTGTATATGGAGACTGGTTTATGTCGTCGCCCGTAGGGCGCGGATCAGTCCAAATTCGTATATTTTAGGTTTGGGTTTTGAACTTAGGTTGTATGTTCCCTTAGTTCAAAAATATTTTATTTTATTTAAGAACCGTCAAGCTAGTTTGAGATTAAGATCAACTTAAATATATGAGCATTTGGGCTCAATTTATTTTAATTAAGGATACGTTAGTCTAATTTGAGACTAAGATCAACTTAGCAAAATTTCAAGGATCATTTTTATTTCAGATTCAACAACAGAGCATTTGGGCTCAGTTGTAAGAAGACCTAAGAGACCTAACCAATTTGGGCTTCGTCTGCTTAGTCTTTTCTTTTGTGTTCATTCAAAAGTGCTAAACACTTATTTAGGCTCTGTTTGTTCAGCCCTTTTCTTTTTATATAAAAATGCTAAGCACTTATTTGAGCTCTGACGCTCACATGTATATCATGTGAAGCATTCAGTCATGAGCGCTGCCCAACAAGTGTTGAACATTTTAGTTGTTTGATTAATCATGAAGTGCTAAGCACTTTCTATGGCGCCCCATGTGAGGTGCACGTGCGGCGCTGTACACTGCCCAATCAATGCTAAGCACTCAGCCGTTTTGGCCGCATATGGAGTACTAAGCACTTTTTATGTGGTGCCTAGTGAGGAGCACGTGAGGCGTTGGGCGCTGCCCAATCAGTGCTAAGCACTCAGTCGTTTTAGCTGTATGTGGAGTGCTAAGCATTTTATTCAGTGCCCACGTGTGTTCCACGTGAGGAGCCGGCCTTCTGTTTTGGACGCCCACGTGTCTTTCACGTGAGGCATTAGGCGCTGTTAAAAGGGCGCCGACGTGGGAAGCACGTGAGGCGCTGGTCTTTTTTATTTTTTAGAGATTAAACTCTGTTAATGGCATTTTGACCATTAATGATCAACAAGATCTTTGTTTTTCTTTTTGGACTTAGTTCTTTTCTGAATCTTTGATTCTCAAGAACAAGATCTTCCCGATGAAAATTAAATTCTCAACTTGTGGGAGATTTGTCTTATGGATTTCTGATCCAGAGAAAGAACTAAGTTCTTTGAGAAGGGTTAAACCCTTAAAATAAATTAAAAAATATTTTTGATCTCTGTATTTCTTTACCTAGGTTTCTTTTGAAAGGGAAGTCTTCCTCTTAGAGAATTGAATTCTCTGTTGTTTTTTGGAAGCTTTTTGTATTTTTCAGAAGCTTATGGGTGATTTTTTCTCTATATGAGACTTGAAGTCTCGGGTCCTTTATATAGTACAGGCAGATTGTTAATTGGTTTTGAGAAAATCTCTCATTGAGAGATTCCAATTGATTTAATTGGTCTCAAAATTGATTTGGGGAATTTTACCCACCGTTGGATATTTGATCCAAGAACTTCTATTTTACAGAATATGTTGTTTTTGTTTTTGACAAGATTGGGGAAATATTCTCCCATATACAGAATTTATTCTCACTATTGGATTTTTAATCCAAGAGTTCTCTGTTTTACAGAGAGTAATCTTTTTGTTTGGAAAGATTGAGGGAATATATTCCAAAAATAGAATTTTATTCTATTATTGGATCATTGATCCAACCGAGAGTATCTTTCTTATTTAAATAGGTATGGGAGATATTTTCTCCTAATAGAATTTGATTCTATATTTTGATGATTTGTTATCTCCGTTAAATTTTTGATCCAACGGATCTGTTTAACAGGGAGTATTGTAGAATTTAATTCTACCTGGATGCTGGCGCTCACATGTTGTGCACGTGGGCACCACTTAAGAATTTAATTCTTAAGATGGGTATTCCTGTGTTTTGCACATTGGCGCTCACGTGAGGAGCACGTGCGGCGCCATCTAAGAGTTTAACTCTTATGTAATAAATTCTTCTTTGCTTTGCACATCGGCGCCCGCGTGAGGAGCACGTGCGACGCCATCTAAGAGTTTAACTCTTATGTAATAAATTCTTCTATGTTTTGCATATTGGCACCCGCGTGAGGAACGCGTGAGGCGCCACCATAGGATTTCATCCTATAAGAGCGGCTCTGGCGCTGGCGCCTTCGTGGAGAGCACGTGAGGCGCTGCCTCATTAAATTCAACAGAGCTTTGCTGTTTTATTAGGTTAAATATTGGGGGAGCACCGCCTCAGATTATCAGAGTAGCGCAGCGGAAGAGTGGTGGGATAATAACCCACAAGTATTAGAACAAACTTGCAAATTCATGATGAAGGGAACCATTTACTGAAGGGTGAAGTTCGTAAACAAGTTGCAGATGAAGCGCTGATAGCAGTTTGGGATTTCATGGATGTGTTCAAGGACATCTTGAGTTTACCTTCTAAACGAGATGTGGAGTTCGCGATCGATCTTGTTCCTGGAGCAGCGCTGATTTTGAAGGCCTATTATCCAGTGGCACCGGTGGAACTAGAAGAGGTAAAAAAACAAGTTACCGAATTGCTAGAGAAAAGTTGGATTCGCAGCAGCAATTCACCCTGGGGAGCTCCAGTTCTTCTAGTCAAGAAGAAATATGGCACACGAAGAATGTGCATCGATTATCGAGAATTAAATCGGGTAACTATTAAGAACAAGTACCCAATCTCTCGCATCGTCCAATTATTCGATCAACTCAGTGGCACGAGGGTATTCAAGAAGTTGGATTTGTGATCTGGGTATCATCAAGTTCGGGTGAAATCAGAAGACATTTGCAAGACAACGTTCCGAACTCGATATAGGCATTATGAGTACTTAGTGATGCCATTTGGAGTCACGAATGCACCGGCGATATTTATGGACTTGATGAACCGAATCATTTCACCGTATCTGGACCAGTTCGCAGTGGTGTTTATCGATAATATTCTGGTCTATTCGAGAAGTAAGGAAGAGCATGCAGAACACTTGAAGATCGCACTGCAAATGTTGAGGCAAGAAAATTTATATGCTAAGACGAGCAAGTGCGAGTTTTGGCTCGAAGAAGTAAAGTTCTTGGGTCATGTTGTATCCAGAGATGGAATTGCCGTTGACCCTGAAAATATTGCAGCTGTTCGTGATTGGCCAATCCCAAAAACGCAGCGGAGATTAGAAGTTTTCTTGGGCTTGCTGGATATTATAGATGGTTTGTGGAGAACTTCGCTCGAATAGCAGAACCATTGACCAAGCTAATACGAAAAGAGGTACCGTTCGTATGGACGTAGAAATGTGCGTTAGCTTTTGAAGCATTGAAACAAAGATTGACCACCGCTCCTATCTTAACAGTGCCAGACGGTTCCGGAGGGTTGATTATACACAACGACGCATCTGGGAAAGGCTTGGGATGTGTTCTAATGTAGAATGAGAAGGTTATAGCATACACATCAAAACAATTGAAGACTTACGAGAAGAACTACCTAACTCATGATTTGGAGCTAGCAGCAGTGATTTTTGCTTTGAAAATTTAGAGACACTACTTATTGGGCGAAATGGTAGAAGTATTTACTGATCACAAGAGTCTAAAGTATGTGGTCATGCAGAAAGAGATCAACATGAGGAAGCATAGATGGTTAGAGCCGATGGCTGACTATGATTTTGATCTAAAATCCCATCCGGGGAAAGTTAATGTAGTGCCAGATGCTCTAAGTCGGTTGCCAACAATACGGATGTTGACTGCACAAAAGGAGATTATAGATGATTTTCAGAGATTCGAATTGGAGATCGTACTACCACCTTCTATGGGACAGTTGATGCAATTGCAAATATAGTCATCCTTGATCAATAACATTAAAGCAGCGCAGTCGCACGATCCAAGGTTGTAGAAGTTTCGAGAACAGGTAGAAGCGGGACTTCGAACGGACTTGTTAATTCATGAAGATGGTTCGTTATGATATGGGAGCCGTTTATGTATGCCTAAAAGAGATGTTCATGAAGAAGTCATGAAGGAGGCTCATAGTTCCGCATATTCCATACATCCGGGAGGCACAAAAATGTACCAAGATCTACGATAGTATTTCTGGTGGGAAGGCATGAAAAGGGAGATTGCTTGTTATGTATCGAAGTGCTTGGTGTGTCAGCAAGTCAAGGCTGAACATCAAAGGGCAGCTGGTTTATTGCAACCACTTCCGATTCCTTAGTGGAAGTGGGAACATATAACCATGGATTTCGTGACGGCGCTATCATGGAGTCCAAAGGGCAATAATGCAGTTTGGGTGATTGTTGATCGATTGACCAAGGCCGCTCATTTCATACCGTTTTGAGTTGGTCAGTCAACAGAAGGTTTAGCAGAGCGGTATATGCAGGAGATTGTGAGATTGAATGGAGTACTTGTGAGCATCATTTCCGATCGTGATACTCGATTTTTATCACACTTTTGGAGGAGTCTACAGGAAAGTTTGGGGACTCGATTGAAGTTTAATACAACATATCATCGTCAGACAGGTGGCCAGTCAGAAAGGATGATCCAAAGTCTTGAAGAAATGTTGAGAGCATGCATATTAGACTTCAAGGGTTCATGGGAGGATCATTTGCACTTTGTGGAGTTTTCTTATAATAACAATTTTCAGACGACTATACAGATGGCTCCATTCGAAACATTATACAGTCGTAAGTTTCGCTCGCCCATCTGTTGGGACGATATTGGAGAAAGAAGATTATTAGGACCGGATCTTATTGTGCAAACAGTGGAGAAAGTTAACGTGATCCGAAGTCATATGAAGGCGGCATAAGATCGACATAAAAGTTGGGCCGATACAGACGAAGACCTCTGGAGTTCGTAGTTGGTGATCTTGTATTCTTGAAGATATCACCGACCAGAGGAGTGATTTGATTTGGTAGTCGAGGCAAGCTTAGTTCTCGATTCGTAGGGCCTTTCGGTATCATTGAACGTGTTGGAGAGGTAGCTTATCGATTGGCTTTAGCACTATCCTTGGCGAGTGTTCATGACGTGTTTCATGTATCTCAACTCCACAAGTATGTTCGAGATGAGACGCATGTCCTAGATCACTCAGAGCTGACAGTAAGGGATGACTTAACATACGAAAAATGACTGATGGCGATTGTGGATCGACGAGAAAAGATCCTCAAGAACAAGGTTATCCCTCTAGTACTTGTTTCATGGGGAAATCATTCGCATGGAGAAACAACTTGGGAACATGAATACTAGATCCGACAGAAGTTTCCACACCTCTTTTCTTAGATTCATATTTTCTTGTCTTTTCTTGTTCCGGGAATTTCGAGGACGAAATTCTTTTGTAGTTGGGTATAATGTAACACCCTAGTGCATTTATACCATATTTTATTTAGGTATTTTCTAATCTTGCGACAGTTTCTTGATTATTATAGTTTTGGGTGTCGATAATGCTTTTGGTATCCGTGGTTAGTATCCGACCCGATCCGCATGCTTGAAACCTATCATGGTTCTAGATTACGCCACATATTCGCTAGTACAGAGCATCCATGCACATTTAGGTTTTATATACATGTATGATATATTCGGTATCCGCATATCCTTTAAATAATACAAATTATAACCAAACAATACATTTTAATGTCTAGCATGGCCAATTATCATACCTCATATCTTGTGAGTGCATCCATATATCGTATTCCTGTCCAGATTGCTAAAATAGACTCGTTTGGATCGCTACGTGTATTTACGTGTTTCCGTTCTTGGGGTATGCATTTTATTTAACCGGACATCGCATTATGGTTTTGGCATGTACGTATATTATTCATATTTTAAAACTAGATTTTTAGAAGAGACCTCGGTATTTTTCGGAGTATTTTTGTATTAGCTATATAAACCCAGAAAATATATTATAATATTTTTAAAATATAAACTAATCTAACAGTTTATATAATTATGTATATTTTAAACTAAATCCTATATCCAATACTCTCTCTCTATCCTCACCATCTCTCTCTCTCTTCTCACCCTCTCTTTCTCTCCTCTCGTACTCTCTCTCTCTCTTTAAATATATATATATATATATATATATATATATATATATATATATATATATATATATATATATATAATATAAAACCTAATTAATAAACCAACACTCATCTCTCTTCTCTCTTCCTTGCCTTCGTCGCGACGAAGAAACCCAGAAAACCTAACCCTAGCCCTCGTCGCCGACCTCCTATCGCCTCACCTTTATCTCCTCGCCATCATCACCACCTCCACCTTCTCCTCCTCTAACCCGAGAACCCACAACCCACAACCCAAACTCCCGACGAACTCACACCCGAGCAACCTAAGAACCCTAGCCCCGACGTCACCCTCACCTCGCCGCCAATCATGTCCCCCGACCTCAACCTCACCCTCACCACTACCTCCTCATCCCCTCTACCCAAGATCCCTGCACATCACCCCGCGACCCCTGCAGCAACTCGAGGAACCCATCGCCCGCACTCCTCACCGCCGATCACCCACGACCTCGTCGTCGTCTGTCACGCCCCGCTTCCTAAAATACGGAAAATGAGGGATGACTAGGCCAGCCATGCTCCTACGGTCAAGGAATCATCCCGCCGTAGTCACACTTTGGCTTCTAGCATTACATGGTAATCAGTAAATAAAGCACAGTAGTAAAGGAAACACATTACTAATTTATTACATTAAAATCCATTGTTCACAAATTTCAGATAACAAGAACAATTACTAATCAAGTTCAATCTCACGATCACTTTTATGGAAAGCAGTAAAGGAAGAAAGTACACCAGACTATATCTCCGTGAACTCGAAAGGTAGATCTGTCTCCTGCGCTGGTTCTTCCACGGAATCTGAGCATGCATACTCAGGTCGTCAGAGCGACACAATAACAATATTATATAATGAGATGAAATAGGTAAAAGAGGTAATACTAGTGAAAGTATAATGCGAGTAATCACTATGTCACTATATGATGCAGAATATGCTCTGTGTCCCTATTGGTCTCTAGGTCATGTTTGAAATCATATAGTGGAAGGAGGATCATGTTTAACAGGAGTCTCGTACATACCCGAGACAACGACCCACATGCCCGGGACATAACCCTGTCAGCCGGATCGCTAGATCCTACCTACTATATATATCACTGCTCGAATGATCATCCTCTAAAACATGGTCCCGCTAAATACGATTCTCTTTCCACTTCGATTTCCCCTTTATCCCCATGTTTACACTATTTATAATCTTGATTTAGTCGTGTACAAGTATACCAATGGCACGGTTTTATCACTGTTCACTGTATCAATCACTGTCACGAATATTCACTTTCCATTGGTGTACTCGTCACTCCTAAACCAACATCAATCACGCACGATAATGCAATGTCCACTGACTCTAACACGCGCTATCACTAAGTATATGGCAAATGGGGTATGATATATGTATGTATGCCATCAATAAGCTAAGTATGTTATGAATCCATATGCATGTCATTGACTTATAAAAATTGCATAAATTCATATGTTTAGAATTCAACAAAATGATACAAGTACGATAATTAGAACACTCGGTCAGAAATTCATCAAAATTAGTTTCAGTTCAATCGGGTTTCCAGTATTCAAGATACAACTGTTTCAATTTAAGTGCTCGCGGCTGGAAATTCAGTTTCAGAACTGAACGTCCGTTTCGCGACACGAATTGTACCCAGTTGGGTTCAGAATTTAGCAATGCTACAGTTGAATAAAATCTAGGGTTTTCAATAGAGTATTCAACGCAATAGACGTATCCTCAATCGCGTCTGTACGTCGAAAGTTATACACAATTTAACATCAGTGTGTCACTTCTGAATCTGTTCTGGACAGCTATATGTTCTGCCCTTTTATTTACAATTTAAATAGCAAACGGCAATGAAACAGAATAAAACCACTTGTTTTGTTTAGCTAACAGATCCATCTTTAATCCACTGCAGAGTTCCGTAACGTGTGAATTCAGGAAACAAAGTAACACACATTTTGAAATGGTACACAGTAATCAGAGTCGCTCTGGACTGCAGTCCAGAGTCGCACTCCGATCTAACTATCATCGCATTTACTGTACAGAAAACATTATAAGTTTACATAGAATTAAAGTTCGTCGAGTCGTCTTCGATTTAAGCCCTCGAACGCATCATTCCAATATGCACATAATTTACAGTGATTTTAATCATTTTCAGATACAGAAAAATTCTAGTTTTATCGGCATATTTGGGGGTATCAATTTTAGTCACTAACAATCGTATTTTCCAGTGAGATTTATACACGATATTCATCATCATATGGGCCAACAGAAAACATCTGTTTCCGTCAAATTAAACAAGTATTTTCATTGGGATCTAGCATCGAACACATAGGTCGCATAATATATCGGGAATCGGTAATTTATAAACTAAATGATTTAAGTTTGTATCACAATTATTTTAGCATGTAGCAAGTAAAACACTTGCCTGGAAACGTCTCGGGGTTGCACGGCAGCAGCGGCGTCACGAACGCGCGAAGTACGTCGCGAAACGATTTGCGCGAGCTTGGCTCGCGATACGGAATTTGTGTCGGAGTTGCCCGGAGCCGTCAAGTGCTTGCTGGAAGTGGAGGTGGTGCTCTGTGGTTGGCCTGGGACGTGCTGGGGTCGATGACGGTGCTTCGGCGAAGAGCAACAGTGGGGCGTGGGTGCGTTATGGGTTTTGAGAGAAAGAGAGAGAGAGAGAAAGAGAGATAGTGGGCTCGGTTGACCGGCTTAGGGGCGTTGGTGATGATGCAGATAACGAGGAGGAGAGGGTGTAGAGGTCGACGGTGTGGTGTGGAGATCGCCGGCGTCGAGCGTAGGTGGCCGAGCTCGGGTGTGGGGTTGGTGTACAGGGGTTGGTGTGCAGGGGAGTTGGGTTGATGGGGTGTAGTGGTAGAGGAGTTATGTTGGTGGAGGAGGAATGAGCGGGGGTCGTTGAGGGGTTGTCGACGTCGCCGTCGGCGGTGGAGTGAGGGATAATGGGAGCTCGGTGGGTTTTTGTGAATGGAGAGGAGTGGGGAAATTTTGAGAATGACAGAGAAGAGAGAGGTGAGGGTGTGAGGAAAAGAATGAGGGTTGAAGTCGCGGGTATAAAGTCGCAATAACGGGCGTGGGCGTGGGCGCGAGCTGCGGCGGAGGAGGCGGGTCGCGAGCGGGAATGGAGGAAAGTTACCGTTGGAGGAGAAAGGGAGATGAACAGGAGCGGGTCGGGTCGGGTGTTGAGGAGGCGGGCCGAAGGAGTTGGGCTTGGGGTTTTAAAAATTTCCTTATTTAAATTTTGTGGGCTGAGGGGGAGAATGGGCCGGGGGATTTTAATAAAGGGTTTATTTAATAATGAGTGGGCTGAGGAAGGAAACGGGCTGGGTTCATTTTTATTAATTAAAAGATTTTCTTTTGTTTTAGTGTGGGCTTATGTGAGGTTAGGGTTTAGTAAAATATTTTATTTGCTTTAGTTTTGGTTTTAGTTTAATTGGCTTTGGTTTTAAATCTTGGGTTTTAGCTTTTAGGGTTTGGATTATGATTTCAAATGAATTGGAAAATAAAGTTTAAATATTAAGCTTAAACAACCAATTAAAATACGAGGGGAAAAAAGAAATCACTGGAATTTAGAAAATATGAAACTTTTATTAAGATGGGAACGGGGATTTACATCGTCACCCCCTCCGTCTCCTCACCTCCCTCTTCAACTCCCGACACCCCCACCACCATCCTCGCCACCCTAGAATCTCCACTGCAACCCAAGAAAACCCCTCTGCCCATCACCGTTAAACTTCACCGTCGACAGCTACCCATCATCACCATCGTCACCTCCTCTGTCCTCTGTCCCCAGCCCAGAGCCAAACCACAACCCCATTTCTCTTCTCCCTCTTCTTCTTTCTTTCTTTTCTTGCCTTTCTTATTTATTGTTCTCCGCTGGAAGAAGCGGGAAGACTGACGTCTTGCCTAAATTTGGGGGCAGATGCTATTTAGATTTATCCGTCCACCTCTTCGAAGATACCAAGTTGATTTATGGCACCGTATATCGGAGGTTTAGACGGATGCGGCCGTTGTAGCAGACTTCATCAGATTCCCCCTCGTTTGAGAGGTTTTTGATTGTGGGGACGCTCTTCCCCACAGGCGTAAGCCCCTACAGTTAATTACGCTACCGCATCGCGGTAACAACTTTCTCCTTCTCCAGACGGTCACTTTGTGTCGTGTGTGTTTGTTTTGTTTTTGGTTGCCCGTGGATTGTATACGGAGGCTAATTTATGTTGTCGCCCATAGGGCGTGGATTAGTCCAAATCCGTATTTTCTTAGATTTAGTTTTGGGTTAGGTTTAAGAATGCGTTAGTCTCATTTGAGACTAAGATCAACTTAAACGTTTGTTAATGATACATTAGTCTAATTTTAGACTAAGATCAACTTAACGATTTATTAAGGATACGTTAGTCTAATTTTAGACTAAGATCAACTTAACAGGATCATTTAGATCCAACAAAAGAGCATTTGGACTCTATTGTTTTAGTTTAGGGACTTTGCGGTCCATTGTTAGTTTAAGGACATTACGGTCCAATGTTAGTTTAAGGACATCTCGGTCCAGTTTAAAGACATCATAGTCTGTAAAGGTTAAGGACATCATAGTCCATGGGTTTAAGGACCCCACAGTCCAAGGTTAAGGACATCATAGTCCATGGGTTTAAGGACCCCACAGTCCAAGGTTAAGGACATCATAGTCCATGGGTTTAAGGACCCCACAGTCCATGGTTAAGGACCTCATAGTCCATGGGTTTAAGGACCTCACAGTTCAGTTTAGAGACATCATAGTCTGTAAGATTTGCTGGTTGTCGGAACCCGTCACCTCTCTGAAGACGTTGAGGGATTACAACGACAAATATCAGAGGAGTGAAGAGATGTACCCTTGAACCAATATTGGTTGGGGGATCTGTAGTTGGATTGATTTATGGATCGTTAATCTCGTTTGGGATTAAGATCAACCTAAATGTTTGTTAAGGATACGTTAGTCTAATTTTAGACTAAGATCTACTTAACAGGATCATTTAGATCCAACAAAAGAGCATTTGGGCTCTGTTGTTTAGTTTAGGGACACTGGGGTCCATGATTCAAATGCCAACATGGGTTTGGAAATGCACAAGATCGTTATTGGTCATTGGGACCCACCACCTCTCTGAAGACGTTGAAGAATTACAACGACATGTATCAGAGGTGTGAAGAGATGTACCCTTGAACCAATGTTCATTGAAAGGCTCTGGGAATTACTTTGAATGTCATATGGGATGATCAATTTTGTAAGACAAGAGTGTATTTGAGGTTCAGTCAAAGGGGAGTCTTGCCTCTGGAAGGCTTAGCTAATTTGGGCTAAGACTGGTTCGAATGTAGTATTAAATACTAGCAAATATTTTGCGTTCACGTGATGCAAAATAGTGTTGAACACTAGGGAAAAATAGTGTTAAACACTAAAAAAAATGAAGCGCTCACATGAGGACACGTGAGGCGCCCTAGGATTGGGCCAAGATTTCTTTATTTTATTCTCAGAATATTCAAATAAGTGTTAAACACTTAATCTTTATGACCATCACGTGTGGACACATGATGGTGCCCACGCATTGGGTATTAACTCCTCAGTTTTTTCTCGTTTTCACTTTTTGTCATGGGTCACGTGGGGACACGTGAGGCGCCCAAAACCTGTTCCGACTTGGCTCTGTTTTCTTTATTTTGAGGAATTTATCCAAGGGTCACGTGGGAGCACGTGACCCCATCTCATTCATTCTTTTTTGACCATTGAGGGGAGGGTCATGTGTTGCCACGTGATCGTGCATGAAAAGTCTAAGTCTCTTGTTTAAGAATTAAATTCTTTTATACGGTTAAACCCTAATTTTATTTAGAGGAGTTAAATTCTTTAAACTCAATTCTCCCTCTAAGTTTTGGATCTGCATGGCAGAATCTCCCCGATAAGAATTAAATTCTCAACTTATGGGGAGATCTGGTTCTGCAGAGCTTCAACCAAAGGAAGAACTAAGTTCTTATTCAGAAGAGTTAAACTCTTAGTTTGAGAATTAAATTCTCTTTTTATTTTGTGGGAGCTTATAAGATGTTCTCTTTCCCTCTTTTACCTAGGGTTTCTTTTCCTGAAGAGACCTTATTTTCTCTCTGGAGAATTAAATTCTTTTTTCTTTTGTATTCTCTCTCTGTTGTTGTATATTTCTCTTTTTTCCTCCCCCTTGACTCCTATTTATAGGAGAAAGAAAAGAATCAGTTTGTTTAGTCAATTTTTCATTGAAAAATTTTGATTGATTTTATAACCAACATGATCTTTTAGATCACTCGGTGAATTTTATTCACCATTAGATTTTTTAATCCCCAAAAGATATTTTGTTTGTTGTTCCCGGCAAATTTTAGGAAAATATTTTCTTGTATAGAATCTTTCTATAAACTGGAGATTTTTTAATCACTATTGGATTTTTAATCCAACGATGCTCCATTTTACAAAGCGCAATCTTTTTTGTTTGGAAAGATCTAGGGAAATATTTTTCCAATTAGGGTTTTTGACTCCCTCTTAATTAGAATTTAATTTTATTAGTTCTGATGGTTTAGGAGTTCATCACGTGTTGGCACGTGACCCCATTTGATAAAGCATTCAAATTAGAATTTAATTCTATTATTTCAGAGGGTTTAAGAGCCTATCACGTGTTGGCACGTGACCCTATTGATTAAGCATTCAATTTAAAATTTCATTCAGTGTCTACAGGCTTTGCCTATAAATGGTCACGTGTTTGCACGTGAGACCTGGTCACGTTTGAGCACGTGATGCCCGGTCACGTGTGAGCACGTGATGCCCCATTTGTGGGTTTTCCTTGCTGCTGTATCTGTATTTTATTTAATTCCCATGAGGGAACAAATGCCCCCACAGCGTTGTTCTCACGTGTTTGCACATGAGTGCAACGCTGTAACTTTTGTGGCCGTTGGATCTGACTAAGGAACAGGGAAGATGAACCGTTTCTTATCATGTCTTATAATTGCAAGGGTCTCTTCAGCAGCGCCTCCACTCCTTCATCTTCTTCCTTTCTCGTTCTTGCCTTGAGAATTTAATTCTCTTCCTCAGAGCTCAGTTCTCTGTAATGCACGTGGGCTCTGCTGATTAGGTCATTTCGTCTCCTTACACTGATTTCAACGAGTCACCTCTTTTCATTTCCAACGCTTTCCCCTTTTTCCGGTCTTTGGGAATAGTTCCACCATACACAACATTTTCTGTGCATGGCATTGAATGCTCCCCTTTATAAACCAAAGCCGTGCCTTTCTTTCTCTCTTCAAAGAGAAACCCATTTAGACCTTAAGGTGATCATCTTTGAGAAACCGATCAAGTGTTATGGCTTGCAACTGCCCCCACGCTCATCGACAACCATGGGAGGTGCCCGTCGAGGAGATGATTCCTCGTTTTGCTGCGCGGCTAGTGGATCCTCTTCTCACGGATGTTGAATGTGACGCGGTGACGTACGAACTCCTAACTCGTAGGGGCTCTCCCCTTCCTATGGGTTCCATTTGGCTGCGGATGATCTTTTCGTCCGTACTTGCCGATATTCTTCCTAATCCGGCAGAGATGACCCTGGAAACTCTTGATACGGCGGAGGACAATAGCGAATGTTTCTATGAGGCATGCTTGATTACTCGGGCTCTGAAGGATTGCTCGATCCATCTACTGGGTCAGATAAGAGCCCGGCGGGCTGTCATGTCCGCTTTCGCCGATGAGCATGGCGTGAATCGGTGGGGAGCAACTCCTCACGAAAACCGTCGCTTAGATGTGTTGGAGAAGGCAGAGAGGGAGCTGGAGAATTTTGTTTTTTTGTTTTGTTAACCCTTGTATCACCGATCCTTTGTTTGGTGACCTTTTCCCTGCAGCGTGGTATATTTAAATCAATGTATCCCTCTTATCATTGGCTGTTGAATGCTTTTCTACTGAATTTTTTTCTTTTCATCATATATTAGGACGTGCATCCCGCCTGAGTACAGGAACGTTATACTTGACCCCTGGGAATTTCCTTTTGGTGCGAACATCGTTGTTGTGTTGTCCATAAATCAGTGCGTTCTAGATACCATAGGCATATAGTCATGAACGCATGCTTAAAGGAATACCTACCGAAGACTTTTCTTGTTGCCAGAAAGAGAAAATAGTTTGTGCATGTTTTGGATTGAGGATTGGCATCGAGTGGAGGTCTGCCCACACGGGTTTGAATGCATCCGGCTTCCTTCCGACAGTTTAAACCTGAGATCAAATCTGTGAGGATGTATCGAACAGTGCATGACCAATTACTAAGACCACTCATGCACATGAAATCTGGCGGGTGCTTCAAGAAGCTATCAGGGAGGTGGTAGCTATTGATAAAGCCGTCGTTTTTACTCGCGAGATGGTTGAAGCTCACAAAGTTACCGAAAAGGAGCTTGAAAGTCGGCTTGCCTCGTACCAGGCCCAACAGTCTCAGGCGGAGGTCCGTCTCTTAGCGATAACGAATCATGAAGCCGAGACCCAGCGGAAGAAGGATGAACTGACGAATCTACTGAATTGTCCGCCGTCTTGAATAAAAATGTATACGTTTCTTTTATTCTCATTTTTTACATACTCCTGGATGAGAGTATTTTCTGATTCTTTTATAGATTGTATTTTGTATTCACTTTGATTCATGAATAAAAGATACACATTTTCCCCTCCCACTGTTGCTTTCTTCTCTTTGCTGTGTTGTCACCATATGATTCTAGAAAGTGTAGCCTGTAGATAGTAGGTAGCTGCCCATCTTGGACTCTTTGCAGGGCAGTGATGGCTTAGGAGACAGGGTTATGATCTGCCACCTAAGGCTTTTCAACTTTATGAGCCATGAGGGCCTCATAAAGACTTTTCTCCCTACGGATCGTGAGGATCCCGCAGGTGTATTTTCTCCTTAGGAATCGTGAGGATTCCTAAGTGCGTTTTCTCTTGAGAGTCGTAAGGATCTCATAAGAGAATTTTCTCGCCTACAAGTCGAGAGGACTCGTAAGTGGTTGTTTCCCTCTTTGTCGATGTTCGACTTCGGAGAGTGTGACCCGTGAATAGTATGCAAGAGTCCATCTTGGACCGACTTGCAGGGCCCCAGTGCTTAAGAAACAGGTTTTTTAATCCCCATTGCCTAAGGCTTTGCCTTACGAGTCGAGACGAATCGAAAAGTTCTCGTAAGGATGTCCTAACGTCACAGTTAACCTCTGCTCTATACGACAGAGGTCCGTTAGGGTCTGTGGTACTAGGGTTGTGTCCTTCGTACCGTCGCGTTGGCTGATGTATTCCTCGATAGGCAATTTTGCTGTTCGAGTAGCCTTGCGACTGTCGTGTCTCTGATCCCTTCAGGGGCTGGACAAGACGTCTTCAAGCAATCTTCCAGGTAGTATTACCGTCGAAAGAACAAGCGTTAGGGATATTCCATGTCGCTTTTTACTTGAGGTGAGGCTCAATTTGGGTGCCCCGATGAGTCATGACCACTCCGCGCTGGTGTGGGATGATCTCCGATAGTCTTTCAGGTTTTATATGAGTTGCCGTCAAGACCCTGAAGCTAGGAATATTGCCTTTGCTTCATTTGCTGGCATTGCGTCTGCTGTATCGAGACGAATGTCGTAGTTGTCTCTAGGTTGTTGGTGAACCATCGAGGTTTGAAACTAGGGACTTTGCCGTGGCTCCGTTGTTTGATTGTCGCGTCTGAATCCTGCTGGAGGAAGATCGCTGCGGTGACATCTCGTCTGCTGTATCGAGACGAACGTCGAGGTGGAGACCACTCCGCGCTGGTGTAGGATGATCTCCGATAGTCTTTCAGGTTTTATATGAGTTGCCATCAAGACCCTGAAGCTAGGAATATTGCCTTTGCTTCATTTGCTCGCATTGCGTCTGCTGTATCGAGACGAATGTCGCAGTGGTAATCACTCCGCGCTGGTGTGGGATGATCTTCGATAGTCTTTCAGGTTTTATATGAGTTTCCGTCATGACCCTGAAGCTAGGAATATTGCCTTCGCTTCGTTGTTTTGGCATTGCGTCTGCTGTATCGAGATGAATGTCGCAGTGGTGATCACTCCGCGTTGGTGTGGGATGATCTCCGATAGTCTTTCAGGTTTTATATGAGTTGCCGTCAAGACCCTGAAGCTAGGAATATTGCCTTTGCTTTGTTGTTTTGGCGCGTCCAAAGCCTGTTGGAGGAAGAACGCTGTGGTGACATCTCGTCTGCTGTGTCGAGACGAATGTCGAGGTGGTGACCACTCCGCGTTGGTGTGGGATGATCTCCGATAGTCTTTCAGGTTTTATATGAGTTGCCGTCAAGACCCTGAAGCTAGGAATATTTCCTTTTCTTCGTTTGCTGGCATTGCGTCTGCTGTATCGAGACGAATGTCGCGGTGGTGATCACTCTGCGCTGGTGTGGGATGATCTTCGATAGTCTTTCAGGTTTTATATGAGTTTCCGTCAAGACCTTGAATCTAGGAATATTGCCTTTGCTTCGTTTGCTGGCATTGCGTCTGCTGTATCGAGACGAATGTCGCGGTGGTGATCACTCCGCGCTGGTGTAGGATGATCTTCGATAGTCTTTCAGGTTTTATATGAGTTGCCGTCAAGACCCTGAAGCTAGGAATATTGCCTTTGCTTCGTTGTTTTGGTGCGTCCAAATCCTATTGGAGGAAGAACGCTGTGGTGACATCTTGTCTGCTGTGTCGAGACGAATGTCGAGGTGGTGACCACTCCGCGCTGGTGTGGGATGATCTCCGATAGTCTTTCAGGTTTTATATGACTTGCTGATTGATATGTCTTTTTACATGCGTGCGTTTTAAAATCAAAGAATAGAATACCGCAATCAATAATGGTGTCGCTTGGTAGCTAGCCAATTGAGTACGGGTCGGTCCACAGGGAAAACGTGTTCTTTTCTAATTGTTGCAACGAGTTAATTCCTATTTTTGGTAGGTTTTGATTTTTTAAAAAAACTAAGATTGAATTCGATTTGGATTAAAACCTTGCTAGGGTTAGGATTAGATTAGTTTGGAAAGTTAATTCTACTCACTGCTTCCTTTGCCCTAATTAAGAACACAGGTGTTAGGGTAATAATTAACAAAGGGGATTAGCACGACTAGTAAGAAATATAGTTTCTTTCTTTTGGTCCTTGTCCGTCCTTTCTTAACTCTTAGCCCCAACCTCTATGTAAATCAACCACTACCGGTCTAACTAGGGAATCACCGCTATCTCGTAGGATAGGGTGCCGTAGTGAGCGATGGGTGTTTGATTTACATCGAGTCCTAATTTATAAAGTTATTAGGGCAAGAAAGGAGTGAGAGATTTCCATCTCTCAAACCTACCCAATCTTAACCCTAACAAGTGAAGAACTACTCACTCATTAGGGAAATTGCGACAAAGTTCATTTTTATAAATTTTCTTTTTAATTAACTAGTGTACTTGCAGATAAATGAAGACAGGTAAAAATTGCAGAGAAATAAAATTGCAGATAAGAAAAATTCAAGATAAAAAACTTACTTTTATTGACACCTCTTGACGATTACAATGGAATTGAAAGATTAATCTAGAATTAAAAAGAGGCATACCCCAAAAGAGGCTGTAGGCTTTCCTATTTATAGATAAGAGAAACCCTAGGGTTTACATCTGATCCATATTTAAAATTATAAGACTACCCTAAGAAAGCCGGGTTAAAGCATCGACACCACCGGCACTTTGAACCGACACGTGCACAGCACGGCCGCGGATCCGCGGCGAAATGCCTTGTTTGGCCGCGGATCCGCGGCCATATGTTGGGCTCTTGGGCTCAATTCTTCTGTGATGCTTCAAGTTGCTTTTTCCTTCTTTTTTCTTCACTTGGTTCCTCAAAATCTTTTCTACTTTCTTCCAGATTTCCAACAGTGCAGAATTTATGGACTTTTACCGTTAGCTTCGCGTTGAAGTCTTGAATCTTTGTGCTGCCCTCGTACTTTGTGCAATCGAACTGTTCATTGATCTTCATTTGTTCCTTAAACTGCAGGCGGTATCATACAGATTCATCTATTTATTGGTCGTAGTCTCACATTTGTAGCGTCTTTTCCTGAATTTCACTGTATTGTTCTGAGAACCTGTAACCTGCAACTATTTAGCAGACATGGATCAAAAGCACCTATTTATTTGCAATATGATTAAGAATGGGGAATATAATAATGCAAAATTCTGATATGAATAAATACCCCCAAACTTATCTTTTGCTCGTTCCGAGCAAAGCCGTTTTATTCTCGAAAAAACATAAGCCCACTTTCGCAGGGAATCGCGATTGCACTGAGCTCGTGCAACAAGCCGTTAAACTTCTAGGTGTCCCTAGTAGGAGGAGTGTTGTCTCCTGAGGGTTTTCAGCGGATACTACCCACAAAATCCGATCAATTTGGCCTATTAATTTTCATTCTTCAATTCGGTGTTCTAGTAAGAAATTCTATTATCTTTAACTTAGAAATCATCAATCCGTATTTTTCACACTCACTTATCATTTAACTTAAGATCGTATATGTTTTGCAAATTTATTTATCTTTCAGCATCTTTTGAATTTTCCTTCTAAGGTTCCATCTCAACTTAGGAATTTTTATTATCTCTACTAAGGATATAAGTCCTATTTTTCATTCCGATCTCTCATCCAAACCCAATCATATACCCCTACGTGTGTGTATGTATCACCCCTACACTTGGAAATTCAATTCAAGCTATCATACTCTTGTCCATTGTCCAAAGTACTTTTAGTTGGTGAATTTTAGATGAAATTGCTCACACATCCTTTATGCGACCGTTAATACTTCTTGAGGTACTAACGACCGATTACAAAATGTGTTTGCGCATTAAGGCGTAATTCCTCGTCTTGTAATACCTAAGGCTTTAGCAGTGACTCCCAAACCAGTTGGTCTAAGGCACTAGGTGATAAAGTACCCTTGCTATGTACTTTTATTTTACGTAGCCTTAAGTAATTACAAAACCAGTGTTCATTTTTTTTATATCTCTTTATTCACACTTATACTTTTATTCAATTTTTTTTTATACTAAGGATTTTAGATAAGAGCACTTCAAGGTATCCTCTACTATCCCAAGTTTCAAGGTGCGTGTTTGTGCGAGTTGTAGGGTATATACTTTCAGAATTTAAACTTAAGGTTCAAAATTATTTTTCAGACTTACACTTCAATAAAAATTTCAATACTCTTCCCTTATTTTGACTTAGCCCAAGAACTGAACTCAAAATTTGCCTATCTCTAAATAAACTACAAGGACATATATTTTCTACCGTTAAACTTTAAGAAAGGTTATTTTTAGGTTTTTAATTTACTATGTTTAGGATCTAGTTTTTCCTAGCTAGTTAACCGTCTTGTCAAACTTAAGTCAAATATGGCCAAAATTGAATTTTTCAATTTTTATAATTTTTAAATATTTTCAATTTTTCAATTTGATTTTATTTTTATAATTTTTTTATTTTCATTTTTTAAATTTTTAATTTTTTTAAATTTTTTTAAATCTTTATAACATTTTTTTAAAAGATGCAATGCAAAAATAAACATGCAAAAGAAAAAAGAAAAATATATACAAAAATTAAAATATGCAATGCAATGATAACTATTTACAAACCACCTCCTCCCTCAAACTTACCAAATGCAGTGCCCTCACTGCTCAGGCCTTCGCCGTCCCCTTGAACGTGAACGGGAACATTCCTCTCGCGCTAGCAGCATAGATACGCCATGTTCAATCTCAGTCACCCGGTGATCCAAGTTGGTCACCATCCCCACCAAATTATCAATCCCCCTAATGGCTCTTCTAAGAAGACGTGCATGTTCTATGGGGGTGAGCTCTTCCTCGCTCGCGGTCGAGCTGGAGCTGGGTGTTCTGGCGGGTACATGTTCGGCCGGTTCTCTTTGCGACCATACATCAGTTAGGCGGGTATAGGACGTGGATACGCCCTCAATGAGAGGCCTAATGTGTAAACCTCCATGCATGTAAAACTCAAATTCCTTCACAGGGAGGAAATAGCGACACAGTTGTGTCACTAAAATAGGGCATGGGTAATTTGCAGCCTTTTTGCCAGCACCAATTGAATTAAGTAAAACCGTGCACATGTCAAATCTAGGGTTCCTAGTCATTAAGGTCTGCACGATATGAAGAGAAGGGGTGAAAACGTGGTATTATATGAACTGCCAAAAATGTTGTTGTGTGCCCACCGGCACACGGTTAAAACATTGGCGAAGAGGGTTCTAGCCTGTATTCCCTTCCTAGGTTCCCTCGAACAGTCATTACCCATTAAGGGCATGTAGTCTTCAAATTGAAGGGGTTGGTCGTGAACATGTAATCTAGGAATTAAAGTGACTTCATGGATGAAGTCCCTGTCAATGATTATTTCCCTATCGCCCCAAAGTAATTTAATAAAACCGTATTGTGCTAGGCAACCTTCCTCCATGCACTCATAAAAACGAGTGACTAGATCTGGAAGGGCGTAGGCATTGGGATGATTGTAAATCAAAAAATTCCACCCTCGCCGTGTGATTTCATCAGCAAAATAACTTCCGTAAATTGTGTGTGAAAAGATTTGTGAAAAATCTCGTTCTAATTGCATTGTTGGTGCCATCACAGAGAATTAAAATGCAGAATTTGTATTTTAACAGAGAAGAGTTTAGAGATCGAACCAGCTCTGAAATTTTTAAAGGGAGAAAACACCAGATAGCGGCGGATCAGCGGCCAGAAGCGGCGTTGGGCGGCGGTTCCGCGGCGGGATGGGGAGATCTCTCTGACTTTGCTGCGGCGGCGGTTAGGGTTTGAGGAAATGAAAATTTAGGGTTTGATAAAAACAGAGAGGGGTCGGATTTTATTTATAGGGGGGATGTGTTGGTTATTTGCAAAAAACTCCTCCTAAAAAGAGGAAATTATTTGTAAATAAATTTTTTTATTTATTTTTATTTTTTTTACTAAATCTGGAAATTTACAAAAATACCCCCCAAAATTTGAATTATTTATTTATTTATTTTTATGTTGTTTTTATATAATTACAAATGATACATACCCCCAAACTTGTTTGAAATAGTGTTTTGGCTAGATAATCGAAATTTAGGGGTAGATGGAGGAAGATCAGTCAATGTAGATCGACTCCTGTAAAAACAGGAGCTCCTCCGAAGGGTCCGCAGTGAGGAACGGTTTAAGTCTATGTCCGTTCACTTTAAATAGTGAACCGTCCTCTAGATTTTCTAGATCGACCGCACCGTGCGGATATACGGTGCGTACCAAAAATGGCCCTTTCCATCGAGATTTGAGCTTGCCGGGATGGAAATGTAACCGAGTGTCGTAAAATAAAACCTGTTGACCAGGTTTGAAAGTTTTGCGCATAAGGTGTTTATCGTGGAACACTTTCGTTCGGTTTTTAACAACTACTGCGTTCTCATAGGCTTCATCCCGAAGCTCGTTCAATTCGTTCAACTGCAGCTTTCTATTGCTGCCCAGCTCTCCCAAAGATAGATTCAACTCTTTTATTGCCCAAAATGCCTTATGCTCTATTTCAACTGGAAGGTGGCAAGTCTTTCCATAAACAAGTCTATATGGAGACATGCCAAGATCGGTCTTATAGACAGTACGGAATGCCCAAAGGGCATCAATAAGTTTTGATGACCAATCTTTACGGTTTTTGGAAACCGTTTTCTCCAATATCTGTTTAATCTGCCGATTTGAAATCTCGGCTTGCCCACAAGTTTGGGAATGATAGGGCGTTGACAGCTTGTGAGTAATGGAGTATTTCCGCATTAAGGACTCGAAAGTCCTATTACAAAAGTGAGATCCATTATCACTGATAATCGCGCGAGGATGCCCAAACCGAGAAAAAATGTTTTCTTTGAGAAATCTAACGACAACTTTGTTGTCATTAGTTCGGCTTGGCACAACCTCGACCCATTTTGAAACAAGTCAACAGCGAGTAGAATATACATGTTCCCAAAAGAGTTGGGAAATGGTCCCATAAAGTCTATCCCCCAAACATTAAAAATTTCAAAAACCAAAATTGGTTGGAGCGACATTTCATTTCTCCGAGATATCTGGCCCAAGTGTTGGCACCGGGAGCATGTCTTCCAGTACTCATATGCGTCTTTAAAAAGTTGTGGCCAGTAGAAACCACACCGCAAGATCTTTTCTGCTGTCTTTTTGGGGCCAAAATGCCCTCCACACGCTTGATCGTGGCAGAATGACAGCACGCTCTTAAACTCATTGTCGGGGACACACCGACGAATAATTTGGTCGGGACAGTATTTGAATAGATACGGTTCATCCCAGTAAAAATATTTTACCTGAGATAGAAATCTGAGTCTGTTCTGATTTGACCGTTCGTTTGGTATCAGTCTGGTGGACAAATAATTTACAATATCTGCGAACCAAGCTTTGCATGACACAGTTAAGAGCTGCTCATCTAGAAAAATGTTTTTAATAGGAATTTGAAGTGTAGGTGAAGAAGGAAGGCGTGAAAGATGGTCGGCGACTACGTTTTCGCATCCTCTCTTGTCTCTAATGACAAGGTCAAACTCTTGTAGTAAGAGGATCCAACGTATCAGCCGAGATTTAGCATCCTTCTTCACAAAAAGATGGCGAAAAGCTGAGTGGTCAGTGTAAACGATGACTGGAGAGCCGATTAAATAGGGCTTGAACTTTTCTAGTGCAAACACAACAGCTAAGAATTCTTTTTCAGTTGTTGTGTAATTTAATTGGGCCTCGTTTAAGGTTCGACTAGCGTAATAAATTACATGCGGCATCTTATTTATGTGCTGTCCAAGGACAACACCAATGGCGAAATCAGATGCATCGCACATAATCTCAAATGAATGCGTCCAGTCAGGAGATGAAAGAATGGGAGCGGAAATAAGTGAGTTTTTCAACGACTCGAACGCTTTCATGCAGGTTGAGTCAAAATCAAAAGTGGTGTCCTTGGCCAACAAAAGAGTCATGGGTTTAGCTATCTTGCTAAAATCCTTGATGAACCGTCTATAGAAACCGGCATGGCCAAGGAAGGCTCGGATGTCTTTAACGCACTTGGGAGGAGGAAGATTGGAAATGACTTCAATCTTAGCTTTATCTACCTCAATGCCATTTTGCGAGATGATATGTCCTAAGACAATATCTTCTCGTATCATAAAGTGGCATTTCTCCCAATTTAAAGTGAGGTTCTTATCCCTACACCGGGTAAGAACTGCTTCTAAATGTAGCAAACACTCATCAAAGGAGTCTCCGAAAATGGAGAAATCTTCCATAAAAATCTCCAAGAATTTTTCCACCATGTCTGAAAAAATGCCCATCATACACCGCTGGAAAGTAGCGGGTGCATTGCATAACCCAAAGGGCATGCGACGGTAAGAAAACGTACCGAAAGGACAAGTAAATGTGGTCTTGTCTTGGTCCTTTTCGGCGATGGGAACTTGATTATAGCCGGAGTAGCCATCCAAAAATCAATAGTACTCGTGCCCAGCCAATCCTTCTAACATTTGGTCAATAAAAAATAATGGAAAGTGGTCTTTCCGTGTCGCGGCGTTGAGTTTTCTATAATCGATGCAAACTCGCCACCCCAGTTTGGGTGCGAGTAGGTATTAACTCATTCACCTCATTAGTTATGACCGTTATGCCCGATTTTTTGGGGACAACATGAATGGGGCTAACCCACTGGCTATCAGATATAGGGTAAATGATACCACTATCAAGACATTTTACAATCTCCTTTTTAACAGCCTCCATCATTACAGGGTTGAGGCGTCTCTGTGGATCCCTTACTGGCTTGGCATCATCCATCATATGAATATGATGTTCAACTATGAGGGGAATAATCCCCTTGATGTCCGCCATAGTCCAGCCAAAAGCTTGCCGATTGTTTTGTAAGACCGTTAAAAGGGCTTTCTCTTGCTCGGCGGTTAGAGATGCCGATATAATAACAGGAAGGGTCTCATTCTCACCTAAGTGAGCATATTTAAGGTGAGATGGCAATTGCTTGAGTTCGAGTTTTGGAGGCGAAACAATTGAAGGTAAAATTGGTGAAACTGTCTCAAACTCGAAGGATTCCAATAGAGGTTCGAAGCGAGTGTAAGCAACCGAGTCGGATGGTTCAGCTAACTCATCCGAAAATTCAAAGGACTCAAACTCGGGTGGTGAATCTTCAAAATCGTTCGAAAAGGTGAAACACTCATAATCGTTATCGGGTGTGAAAACCGTGTCAGATTCAAGGAGAAACGCACTAGTGGCGTCAAGGCTGCTGTGATCGAACAGAAATTTTTTGAGCTCACAGTCCTCATGAGTGATCTCTTAGATCGAGCAAACATCAAGTATATTAGCATTAGGCTTGGAGGGCTGATTCCCCAACTTAAAAATGTTGAGCTCAATTGTCATGTTTCCAAAAGATAGGTTCATCGAACCATTTCAACAATTGATCACCGCATTAGAAGTTGCAAGGAATGGTCGACTGAGTATCACCGGAATTTGACACCGGGGGTTAGCTACAGGCTGTGTGTCCATAACAATGAAATCAACGGGGAAAATGAAGTCCCCTACTTTAATTAACACATCCTCTAACTCACCCCTAGGATGGGTGATGGATCGGTCGGCCATTTGGAGAGTATAATGTGTGGGTTTCATCTCTCCAACGCCTAATTGTTCATATACTGAATAGGGAAGCAAATTAACACTGGCACCAAGATCTAAAAGTGCGCGATTGATGTTCTTATTCCCAATAGTTATTGAAATTGTAGGATAGCCAGGGTCCTTGCGATTTTGGGGTAAAGGTTGGGTAAGAGCATCACTTACTGCACTAGCTAAGAAAACTTTTTTGGGTACCTGTGATTTCCTCTTTTTGGTGCATAAGTCCTTCAAGATTTTAGCGTAAGAAGGGACTTTTTAGATTGCATCCAAGAGAGGTATGTTAATGCTCTCTTGTTTGAATAACTCCATAATCTTCTTCATTTGTGGAGTTGGTTTATTGGATCTCAACCTGTTTGGAAATGGAATATTTTGAAAATTTGTTGAGTCCAATGTTTGTGGAGTAGATTGCGGAGTTGGAACGGATCCCAGTGTTGATGTTTTCGTGGAGTGAGATGTGGGTTCGTTCGAATTAGTAGAAGAATTAGAGCCTTATGAAGAATGAAGAACAGGCTCTGAAGAAGATGAAGAAGATGAAGAAGAAGCGACGGCCGGGTTGTCATTATTGTTGCCAACGTTGTTATGCAATACCTTTCCATATCTCAATGTAGTCACAGCACTCACATTATGATTTTGTTGTTCATGAGCAACATGTGCGTTGTGTGTGTGACCAGGATTTGGCAATGGTTGAGATGGAAGCTTTCCCTTTTCTCGCTCGCTTAACGCAGCATTCAGTTGTGCAATTTGGGCTTCAATTGTTTTGATGCTCTGATCATGCGAAGCAGTGTGTTGCACCAAAGACTGAATGGAAGATTGGATGCTGGCTGAGGATTGCGTAGATTATTTTAAAAACGCATCCAGACTTCGTTCTAGCGAGGAAACCTTATCGTTATTTGGTTGAACAAAATTATTTTGAGGAAAAGAGTTGTTTGGTGCAAAATTGTTCATTTGATTTTGGTAAGGTTGGGGTTGGAAAGATTGCTGATATTGAGTTTGTTGAGGGGCTGGTTGTTGTGGAGGAGGCTTCTGGAAATTGTTATTACCTTGGAATTGTTGTTGATTTTGATTCCAGGCGAAATTTGGGTGGCTCCTCCAACCAGGATTATAAGTCGAAGAGTATGGATCATTTCTTTGTCTTTGCTGAAAGACAACATTGACTTGATCTTGTCCTTGAACAGGCGGGTTGTAAGGACACTCTTCGGTTAAATAGGACGGATCCGAACAACAGGCGCAAATAGTGCGTGGGGGTAAAGCTGGGGCAGGAGAAGGCGATGAGAATTTGCTCTCAATTGCTTCTAGTTTTTTCGTGAGTGCAGCCATTTCGGCCTTCATTGTAATCGACATATCAAGTTGATATATGCCTTCCCTAGACTGACCTGATGAAGTAGATGAAGTGGTTTGTCTAGTGCTTTCCCACTGAAGTGTTTGTTCAGCAAGATCGTCAAGAAATTGCCAAGCTTCCTCGCTCGATTTTGTAAGAAAGTGACCTTGACAAATGGTTTCCAACAACTGCTTAGTTGCTGGGTTCAGTCCTTCGTATAAAGTTTGGCAAAGATTCCATCTCTCGATACCGTGGTGAGGGCACTGAACAAGAAGGTCCTTAAATCTTTCGAAACACTTCCAAAAAGGTTCGGAAAGAAGCTGGGAAAATTGATTAATTTCATTGCGAATTCTCGCGGTCTTGTGATGTGGGTAAAACTTTTTTAGAAAAGCCTTAACAAACTCTTCCCAATTTTTTATCGAATGCGATGCTGTACTATATAGCCACTTTTCAGCTAGGTCATATAAAGTGAAAGGAATGACACATAGCTTTATAGCATCATCGGAAAGTTGGGTCGTCTTCATCATTGCGCAAACATTCTGGAATTTGTTAATGAAAATATAGGCATCTTCGGATTCCAGCCCGTGAAATTTGGGCAATGATTGGTAGAGATTTTATGATCACCAAAAATATTTTACCGCAATCAGAAACAGCGTCGCTTTGCACCTAGCCGGTGAATACGGGTCGGTCCACAGGGATGTGTAATTTTCCTAAGTGTTCTTACGAGCTAATTCCAATGGTTGTTTGGTCTTTTAATTGAATCTAAAAACTAAGTTGTACGATGATCAAGAAACTTGTTAGGATTAGGTCGTAGGTAAGTTTGATAAGATTAATATTCACACCTCTTTCAATGCCCTCAATTAAATCCTTTTAGAAGTTATAACAATTATTAGTAAAGGGGATTAGGATGATTGGGAAGAAACGAAGTTTCTTCCTCTAGATCCTTGTCCGTCCTTTCCTACTAATTGCTCTAACCTTCATGGAAGTCATGCATGTCCGGTCCTTTATACTACGGTTTCACCGTTACCTCGTGGGTAGGGTGCCGTAGGGAGCGGATTATACATGCGTGCATGAAGTTCTAGTTATTATAAATTAATGGGCTTGAAAGAGATGAGAGATATTCATCTCTCATCCCCTTCCTTATTCCTAACCCTAACAAGCGAGGAAATTACTCGCTCATTAGGGGATCTATTAAAAACACCATTTTAAGATTACTTACCTACTGCAGTTTAAAAGATTTTACACTAGATTACTAGGGCAAAGGAATGATTTATCTAAAGCAAGAATTAAATTAGAAAGCTAGGGCAAAGAATGAATTAATCTAGGGCAAGAAATTAATTTAAAACTAAGGCAGAAAATTAAAAGGAACTTACAAGAAATGATGCTCTTAATCTTCCAAAGAATCTGAATTTTATTTATTGAAAAGAGGCATCCTTCATACAATCTTTAGAATACAATTTTATAGGGAAACAGGGAAATTAGGGTTACAGGATTCGCACATGTGCGATTACAAAAATACCCCCGAAAAATCCCAACAAAGTCACCGACGCACCGCCACCAAAAATCTGCACCGACGTGCGCAATGGACGGCCGCGGAACCGCGGCATGGGTAGGGGTGGGGCCGCGGTTCTGCGGCCCTTTGGTGAGATCACCTCATCATATTTTGTGAGCTTCTTCTATGCTGATTGGGCTTTTTATTTTTGTAGTTCTTTCTTCCATTTGGCCTCTGGGTCTTCTCCAGATCTTCAGTGAAAACTAGTAATGGTCTTTTAACCGTTCATTTTGACATTTTTGGACCTTGCGTTGCCTTGTACCTTTGTGAATTGTTCTCCGTCTAGGCTTGACTAAGATCCTTCTACTTGTTGGTTAAAAGTCCTCTTTTGTATCATCTTTTGTCTTTTTCACTGTTTTCGCTCCAAGAACCTGTATCCCGTAATATGTAGCAGACATGCGTCAAAAGCACCTGTTTATTTATAAAACGAATAAGAATGGGGAATATAATAATGCAATATTATGATATGAACAGGCAACATATTGATGAAGTGGGGTTTAATTTCGAAATTATCCCCATTAGCCGGTGGAACTGAAAGACAAGTAGGAAGTGCGGTGCGGGTTGGATAGAAAAGATCCTAGAGCGCGATTCGTTAGGGCGCTTCAACAGGAGAGTGTTGCGGGTTATTCGCACCCAGTTGAGGTGGAATCGGTCCCGTAATTGGTAAGGGGTTGTTAGGATTGAATCCCGACATCTCCTTAAAAGATGATAAATTTGAAGATGAAGGTAAAGAAGTGGAGGGAATTTCGACTTCGGAGTCGAACGCGTCGTCAGTAGGCACTAACGAGACACGAACTAAACGGGCGCTAGTGTCCCTAGTCCAACCGGACATACACTAACGAGGTGTAGTGTAGTCAAAAAAAAGTAGAAGGTGGGGGTAAGAAAACGTCAATGAGAGAATGTAGGTGCAAGTTTGGTGCAATGGATTTCTAACGACAAAATGTCAAGTTTTTGTAAAAAATTTGTTTTGTGGTTTTTTTTATAAGGTGTTTTGCAAAAGATTTTTATAAGGAACTACGACACACTTTTAAGCAATCACAATATGTACAATCAAGCCTAGAGCTAGGGTCTCCTAAGTTAACAAGACTGCTCCTAACTGTTCCAAAGGGCGAGTTGTGAGATATCCCTCGAATCGCCTCTTCACCGCCAATTGTGGCCAGGTAAGCACAAGTAAACAAAGGAGGGATCCGCTCACGAATCACCGTGAGACGGGCCTTTTAAAATTACCTTTCCCACTTGTCTAGCCTAGGCACCACAAAGTCAGGTTTAGATAAACGACCGATTGCCCACAACCTTCCTCTGTCCTAATGAGCACGACAATCCTTATTGGCTGAGTCTAAATATTTTTTAATTAACTCGAGGGTTGATGCAAATGCTTTTTGTGATTTTTAGGGTCCTAGGAAGGGTAATGAAATCCCCACCCAATTTGGATTGGTGTTATAGCCTCTTAAAAATCGGTTTTAAAAATGCAAAGCAGTAAACACACAAAAATCCAAAACACCTGCCAAATTTTTTTTTCCTTTTTATTTGCGGTGCGAAGAATCCTGCACAAGATTGATTTATTGGAGAGGGGGAAGAAGTTTTGTGCAAAGAACCCTGCAGGAAAATTTTTCAGTGGAGTTCAGGGGGTTACAGAGGAGGTAAGGAACACTTACAGAAAAATTAGATTGCTGACGTCAGCAAACCGCCGCGGTTCCACCGCCAATTGCTTGTTAGTGCCGCGGTTCCGCGGTGGAAGAATAAGTTCAGATCTCCAAAATCTTTCTGTTTTCTGTTGTGGTTCTCCTCTGTCTGTTCAGATCTTCTGTTTCTGGATTTGTTCACCGAGCTTGCTCCAGATCTGAATCTGTCCTTCTTCCTTTCCTGTGCAATTCACACAAAAACCCTTCAAAAAATAACAAGATGATATTTTTTATGTTTTTATATTTTTCAGTTTTTATGATTTTTTAACTTTTAATTAACCCGAAATTACAAAAAGAAAATAACTATCGTTATCCCCGGCAACGGCGCCATTTGATTGATATGTCTTTTTGCGTGCGTACGTTTTAAAATCAAAGAATAGAATACCGCAATCAATAACGGTGTCGCTTGGTAACTAGCCGATTGAGTACGGGTCGGTCCACAGGGAAAACGTGTTCTTTTCTAATTGTTGCAACGAGTTAATTCCTATTTTTGGTAGGTTTTGATTTTTTATAAAAACTAAGATTGAATTCGATTTGGATTAAAACCTTGCTAGGGTTAGGATTAGGTTAGTTTGGAAAGTTAATTTTACTCACTGCTTCCTTTGCCCTAATTAAGAATATAGGTGTTAGGGTAATAATTAACAAAGCGGATTAGCACGACTAGGAAGAAACATAGTTTCTTCCTTTTGGTCCTTATCCGTCCTTTCTTAACTCTTAGCCCTAACCTCTATGTAAATCAACCACTACCGGTCTAACTAGGGAATCACCGCTATCTCGTAGGATAGGGTGCCGTAGTGACCGGTGGGTGTTTGATTTACATCGAGTCCTAATTTATAAAGTTATGAGGGCAAGAAAGGAGTGAGAGATTTCCATATCTCAAACCTACCCAATCCTAACCCTAACAAGTGAGGAACTACTCACTCATTAGGGAAATTGCGACAAAGTTTATTTTTATAAATTTTCTTTTTAATTAATTAATGTACTTGCAGATAAATGAAGACATGTAAAAATTGCAGAGAAATAAAATTGCAGATAAGAAAAATTCAAGATAAAAAACTTACTTTTATTGACACCTCTTGACGATTACAATGGAATTGAAAGATTAATCTAGAATTAAAAAGAGGCATACCCCAAAAGAAGATATAGGCTTTCTTATTTATAGATAGAAGAAACCCTAGGGTTTACATCTGATCCATATTTAAAATTACAAGACTACCCTAAGAAAGCCGGGTCAAAGCACCGACACCACCGACACTTTGCACCGACACGTGCATAGCACGGCCGTGGATCCGCGGCTGAATGCCTTGTTTGGTCGCGGATCCGCGGCCATATGTTGGGCTCTTGGGCTCAATTCTTCCGTGATGCTTCAAGTTGCTTTTTCCTTCTTTTTTCTTCACTTGGTTCCTCAGAATCTTTTCTACTTTCTTCCAGATTTCCAACAATGCAGAATTTGTGGACTTTTACCGTTATCTTCGTGTTGAAGTCTTGAATCTTTGTGCTGCCCCCGTACTTTGTGCAATCGAACTGTTCATTGATCTTCATTTGTTCCTTAAACTGTAGGCGGCATCATACAGATTCATCTATTTATTGGTCGTAGTCTCACATTTGTAGCGTCTTTTCCTGAATTTCACTGTATTGTTCTGAGAACCTGTAACCTGCA
This sequence comes from Agapanthus africanus, assembly GCA_030015575.1. Classification (NCBI taxonomy): domain Eukaryota; kingdom Viridiplantae; phylum Streptophyta; class Magnoliopsida; order Asparagales; family Amaryllidaceae; genus Agapanthus; species Agapanthus africanus. The sequence continues at coordinate 803,089,246 of CM057339.1, read as the reverse complement.
ACTATTTAGCAGACATGGATTAAAAGCACCTATTTATTTGCAATATGATTAAGAATGGGGAATATAATAATGCAAAATTCTGATATGAACAGTTGCCGTCAAGACCCTGAAGCTAGGAATATTTCCTTTGCTTCGTTGTTTTGGCACGTCCAAATCTTGTTGGAAGAAGAACGCTGTGGTGACATCTCGTCTGCTGTATCAAGACGAACGTCGAGGTGGTCTCTAGATTGCTGATGAACCGTCGAGGCTTGGAACTAGAGACTCTACCGTGGCTCCAAGATTGATTGTCGCGTTCGAGTCTTGCTGGAATGAGGAGGAACGCCGTTGTGAGTCTCCAGGCTGTAGATGTTGCCATCGAGACTTGGCTCTCTTTCTGACGGAGCCTAGCGGGATGATATGATCCTCTCTTTGTTTGTGCCCCTGGATTGTATACAAGGATTGATGTGATCTCATCTGTAGGGCAAAAAGTTTCATTTCATTTCATTTTTTTTATTTCTTTCCGCGATGCTCTATCATTTCAGCTTTTTATATCGCGAAAGTCGCGATTGCCCAATCATTTCGGCTATTTTTCGCGGTGCCCAATCATTTCGGCTATTTTTATATGCATATATATTTTTACTTGCTGGCTTTGTTTCAAGTTGCCCCATCATTTCGGCTATTTCATATGCATTTTTGGCTTGCTGATTTTTATCACGAGGATTGAGTTTGGAATCTGATGCCAATCTCAGCATCAGCATCGCTACGACTGGAATATTGCCAGGAGCGAATCATCATTTTCCGTGAAAGGACTTAAAATTTGATACCGATGTAGGCATCAGTATCGCTACAACTGGGATATTGCCAGGAGCGAATCATCATTTGCCGTTGTCGACTTAAACAAAGATGCATTAGCAAACAGGGTTAGGATCCTGTTGACTAAGACTTTTGACTTCATGAGCCGTAAGGGTCTCATAAAAGTATTTCTCCCTACGAGTCGTGAGGATCTCGTATGTGTGTTTTCTCCTTAGGAATCGTGAGGATTCCTGAGTGTGTGTTCTCTTATAAGTCGTAAGGATCTTACAAGAGTGTTTTCTCCTTATAAGTCGAGAGGACTTACAAGGGTCATTCATCGTGTGAGCATATCCCTAGTCGCTAGTGGGACTTTGTTAGGGAAATGTTTATTCGTGCCTGTGGATTGTATACAAGGGTCAATATTGAAACGCTTGTATGGCAACATTGGAGATTGTGATGGCTTAAGAACAGGTTCAGATCCCTATAGCTTAAGGCTTTTGAATCTTATGAGCCATGAGGGTCTCATAAGAGGAATTCTCCTTATGAGTCGTGAGGATCTCATAAGTGTAATTTCTCCTTAGGAATCGTGGGGATCCCTAAGTGTGTTGCTCCCTTGTGAGTCGTAAGGATCTCACGCAGGTATTTCTTCCTCACCAGGTCGAGAGGACCTTGCAAGTGTTTTTTAACGAGATTACGCCCTTTTGGGTTTTCACAAAACTCGCCGGTAGCCCTGCTGTTTTTACTCACAGAGCCCTTTCGGGTTTTCATCCGTGCCCATCTCGCTTATGGACATACAGTTTTCTTTTTTTTATATATTTTTTTTGTGTCAGCCTTGGGATGCTGCGGTTTGTAGTAGTTTATAGACATTTCAGTCGGTAGTTAGTTTCAGGACATTGCGGTCCGTTGTTAGTTTAGGGACGTTTCGGTCCATCGTTAGTTAAGGACGTTTCGGTCCATTGTTAGTTTTAGGACATTTCGGTCGGTTTGCCGGCTACTACTTATAGAGTTTGGGCTTAGGAAGATAGCGAGTGGACATAGACGTCGTCATCTATCGTTGACCTAGGCCATGACTCGCCAGGCATAGTATTTTTTCAGGAATCGACCGTTTATTGGCCTGAAAGGTCTTTCGCCATGCATGTCGATGAGTAGATAGGTTCCACCTTGGTAGACCTTGTCCATGATATACGAGCCTTCATAGTTCAGCTCGAAGTTCCCCCGCTTGGCACGATTGGGGATCATGGGTCTCTTGACCACTAGTACGAGTTCGCCTTGGCGGAATGTTCTCGGCCTAGTCAATCTCTCATATGAGCGCGTCATCTTTGCTTTGTAAGCTTCCAAGTTTTGCTGCGCCATGAGCCGAGTTTCTTCGAGGGCATCAAGCTCCTCAAGCCTAAAATGAGCATTCTCTTCGTCCATTAGCTTGTAATGAACTGCCACTCGTAAGGAGGGTAGCTCTATCTCCAAGGGGAGTACTGCTTCAGCGCCGAATACCAATGCATACGGCGTTGTGCTTGTGGCCGTTTTGAATGTGGTTCGATATGCCCAGAGAGCTTCATGCAGTCTCTCGTGCCAGTCCCTCTTATTTCTGGACACCGTCTTTATCACGATCTTCGTCAAGGTCTTGTTGAAAGCCTCAACTAGACCGTTAGCTCGGGTATTATAGACCGAAGAGTATCTCCAGTCTATGTTATGCTGTTGTGCGAAGCGGCTGATTTTATGGCTTCTGTAGGCCGGCCCGTTATCGGAGATAATTCGTCGCGGAGTGCCGAACCGATAGATGACATGTGTCTTGAAAAAATGGAGAATATTCTCCGTCTTCACTTCCCTCAGCGGTACTGCTTCTGCCTATTTGGAGAAGTAATCAGTTGTTGCCAAAATGAATCGATGTCCTCTGGACAATACTGGTTCGATGGGCCCGATTATGTCGGTTTCCCACATTTCGAACGGCCAGCTAGCCACCGTTGGATGTAGTGGATTTGGATGCTGGTGGATAAAGTCTCCGTGAATTTGGCACGAGTTGCACTGCTTCGCGTATTCAAGGCAGTCCTGGATCATCGTGGGCCAATAGTAGCCCATCCTTTTGATCATCAGCTTCATCTTTGGCCAGGCCTGATGAGAACCGCAAAGTCCGTCGTGAGTTTCTTGGACGACTCTCTTTGCTTCTTCCGGCCCCGGGCATCTTAGCCATAGAGAGTCGAACGATCTCTTGTACAGAGTATCATTGACGAAGGCGAAAGACAGAGCTCGTTTCATAAGCTGATGTCTTGAGAATGCATCTTCAGGTGTTCGTCGGCATTTGAAATAGTCTATAAAGACTTCTCTCCAATCCTTAGCATTTTCCAGATCTTTTATTTGTAAGGCTGTTTTCTTGGTCGCTTAACGGAGATATTTCTGCCGGTGCAAGAACCCGACGGCTTTGTACCACGATCTTTACATCATCGAGGTTTTCGTCAGCCAGTTCTTTAGCGAGTTTGGCTAACGCATCCGCTTTGCTATTTTCCGCACGCGGTATGCTTTCCAGGGCGTAGGTGGGAATTTGAGCCAGCAATTGTTGCACTTTCTCACCATACTTTACCAACTCTGGTTTGCACGTTTGATAGTCACCGTTTACTTGACTAACGACCAGCTGGGAGTCTCCGTATATGAGTAGGTTTTCGATTCCCATGTCGACAGCGATCTTAAGACCTGCTATCAAAGTTTCGTATTCGGCTTCGTTGTGTGTCCTCGGCTCTGTCAAGGAAAAGGCAAAGCGCATTATCCCTCCTTGTGGAGTCACGAAGATGAGGCCTACCCCAGATTTGATTATGAGGGAGCTGTGTTTTCGCTTCTTCATGGAAGACGCTCCATCGAAGTAAATTTCCTATCGGGTATCACTCCCTTCTTTCTCCCTGTCGATTGTGTCAAACGCATGCTCGTCTGGAAATTCTCAATTTAGGGGTGAATCAGCAGGTATAGGATGCTCGGCGATTGCCTGGCTTTTCACTGCCTTGAGAGGTCGGTATGCCACCGAGAATTCCATTAAGAGTAGGGCCCATTTAGCGAGCCGTCCTGTTAGTCTGGCTTTTGACATCAAATATTTGAGAGGATCCACCTTTGATATGAGGTGGACCTCATGTGCTAAAGCGTAGTTCCTGAGTTTCGTTATCGCGAAGATCAACGCCAGGCAGTGAGTAATTGTTTTCTGCCCCCAGAAGAACCCGACTCAAATAGTAGAGGGCTCTCTCCTTCCCTTGGTCATTTTCTTGTGCCCATAATGCGCCTAGAGAACCCTCGAGGGCGGTTGTATACAGAATGAGAGGCTTTCTCTTGACCGGAGCGGTCAGCACCAGCGGATTCTGCAAGTATTGCTTGATTTCGTCCAGTGCGCTTTGGCATTTGCGATCCCAAACGAACGGGGTTCCCTTCTTTATTAGGTGACTGTAAGGACAACATTTGCCGGAGAGGTTAGCTATGAACCACCGGATATACGCAAGCTTCCCTTGGAGAGACCGCAGTTGCTTCAAAGTTCGTGGGGAGGGCATTTCCATAATCGCCTTGATCTTTGACGGGTCAATTTCGATGCCTCGATGTCGTATAATGAACCCTAGGAATTTACCTGAGGAGACTCCGAATGTGCATTTGAGAGGGTTCATCTTCAGATTGTATTTCCGAAGGCGCTGGAACACTATTTTTAGATGCTCCCAATTCTCTTCGTGCGATTTGCTTTTTATCATGAGGTCGTCGATATAACATTCGACAATCTCGTGTATAAGGTCATCAAAGATTTTCGTCATGGCCCTCTGATAGGTGGCACCGGCATTCTTTAGACCGAAGGGCATCACTTTGTAGCAGAATATGCCTAGCGGAGTCCGAAAAGCGGTATGCTTCTGGTCTTCGAGATGCATTTTTATCTGATTGTATCCTGATGAGCCGTCCATGAAGGAGAAAACTTCGTGAGTGGACGCATTATCTATCATCAGCTCGGTGACCGGTACTGGAAAGTCATCCTTCGGGCAAGCTTTGTTGAGATCCCGGAAGTCCACTCATATGCGCACCGTCCCTTTTCTTCATCACCGGGACGATGTTGGCAATCCAGTCAGGATACTGAATCTCTTGGATGAAGCTGGAGTCGATTAGCTTCTTGACCTCGGCGTTGATGCTTATCTCAAGCTCGAGCCGCATTCTTCTCGGTGCTTGTTTGATCGGCTTGACATCCGGAGATATCGCCAATTTGTGGACGGCTATTTCTGGATCCAATCCGGGCATCTCGGAATAGATCCATGCGAAACAGTCTTTATACTGCATGAGCACATCTTTTAGCGTAGCCACCTTTTCTTCGGACAGCAACTCGCTGACGAACGTCGTCTGCGGGTCGTTTGCCGTTCTTAAGTCAATTTTTCTGAGGTTATCCGCAGTAGTGTGTATCCCATCTTCCAGCTCTTTTGGCGCCGGTGGAAACTCTGAGATCACTTCGTCATCATCGTTTTCGAAGTACCAGGATGGTTCGTCCAAATTCTTGAGCACTCCTTCTTCTGTCAGCGTTATTACATGACAGGTATGAGATTGTTTCCAAGACCGATGTTGATCTGGTTCTACTCTCATCGCATAAGTAGCATTTGATTCATGCTTCCGTGGCGGACTTACCCTCCAACTATTGGATAGAGCGAATCTGCCGAGTTGATACTGGTCTTTAACCCAGTCTTTGAAGGTGAAGCAGTCTTCAATAGAATGTCCTATCGCTCGGTGATAGGAGCAATAGTCTGAGTGATGAACCTCATTTGCTCGATCGGGGTGCTTGGACTCCGGGAGCGTAATCATCTGATGTTTCATGACGAGGTCGAAGATTTTCTTTGTCTTTTCTTGGAGAAAAGAATATGCTCGACTTATCTTCTTTATAAGAGATGGATCTCGGCTGCTCGATTTTCGATCGCGTGACTTCTTGGATCCACTTCGTTGCTGTCGAACGTTTTTTTCGTTCTTCAGTTTGTTTTTGTTTTTGCGTCGGGTCTTCTGTATGACAGACTGGCAACGAAGAGCAACGCCATTCTCTGTAGCCTGCTGAAGGAGGCGTTGCGTCCTGGCTTTCTCGTAAATAGCCATTTCGCGGTTATGATCTGTTAGTATATATGCCCTAGGAGCCATTATTGTATCATACTAGTTTGTATATTACTTAATGGAAGCTTGGGATATTCACAGTTATATTAACAGTCTTGCTCAACATAGTAGTATGCTACTTGGTTCATATCTATCTTAATATGCGTATATGTTAGCATATCGCGAATACATATTGATAGAGCCCTTAGGATCTTGCTTGACTACCAGTGTTGTGATGGCAGTCATACTAGTGGGGGCTGGGTAGTCTACAAGCACATCCTTTTTCAGGTCCCTAGTCGTAGGATTATCGAGACAGGACATCGATACTCCAGAGTAGACTAGTGTGTACGCTTCTCATCCCAGCAGGGGAAATGGTCTGTCCCACAGCCATTAGTACTTTGTACCGGAGATAGTATACAGGTGCTCGTTGGGTTACGGGTACACCGGACAGGACTCGCAGGGAACTGTTGGTTGGTATTATACCCGTCGTCAGTTAACAGTTCCCAGGTGACATGAGTACAACATAGTCCGCAGACTTGACACTGCTGCTTCGTCTCGAGTGTGTTCCCACTGTTCTTAGATTGCTACCCTACCACGGCTCAAAGGAGTCGTGCAAACAGGTAGCAGTTGGGTGCAGTCCCGAAGCACTTGGAGGCAGTGGCGGTTAGATTGGATTCGTCTCTCCCGGTATTGGGAGTTGATATCGCGCTGTGTTTGTAGAGCCATTACGTAAAGTCCCTGGCCAGGGAAAACGAGATTTACTGGTAGGATTTCCAGTAGTTTCTCAAGGTGTAATGGGCTTCACTCCGACACGACTTATACAGCTTTTAGGGGACTGACGCTTGCCGCTCCCCTAGGCCCGATATGCGATAGTCTTAGACGAAAAGACCAGACTGTACAGAGATTGTCACATCAGGCTCAGTAGGAGTTTGGATGGGTTTCCTCATCGGCCTTCTTATCGACATCTACCTGGGGACCGTTACGTACAACTAGTGCCTCTTGCGGCCTGTGGTTAAACCCACTGCCAGCGTAGTGTCGAGTCTTTAGAGTCCCACACAGAGAGTTTCCCTGCTTCAGGCAAAACGATATAGAGGTCGTATAGTTTTACGACAGGGTTCGGACACATACGTGTATTTATGCACGTACGATGTTCGGACAGTTTTTACTAGCCGGCTTTAGTTTAAGGCAGATTCTAATATTGGATTATTGGATTTATACAGTCTCAGTATTTCCGTGTTTTCACGCATGGGAGGGGCATTCTCGTAATTAGTCGAGAAGCTTCTAGAAGAAAGATGAGGTGGAGAGCTTAGGTGTTATTTGCATTAAATGGATTAGTGACTCATGAGGTGATTCATCCAAATGAGTTAATGAAGCATTTATTGCTTAATGACTCATGAGATGATTCATTGTATGTATTAAATGAAGCATGGTTGTAAATATCACATAATGATTTATTTGATATTCTTTATGCTTCATCATATATAGAAATGAGACATAATTCATTTCATTCTAACTTTCACATTCTCTCTCCTCTAGCTCACTCTCTTCAAAGACCTAACCCTAATCCTCTCATGTGTTGAGATCCAAGGGTTAGCAAGACTAATAGATCCCTAATCCATCTCTATATCCTCTAGGTTACTTTGATTAGCGATCTTAGCCACCTAGTTATCTCAAGTGAGAGGTCAAAGCTTGGAGGAGAAACTCTCGGGTGGATCTTCTATCACATCGAGGAGGCCGACGAGGAGGTGAACTACAAGAACAAGAAGGAATTGAATCTTTAGGTATAATCATCTATCATAGTAGTTAATCACTTCAAGTTAGTTGTTAGTTAGGGTTTAGTAAAGATCCGTAAAGTTAGTCGATGTTAACTCAAACAAAATGATTGTTTTACCTATTCCGCCTCCCCGAATCATGTGGGGTGTCTAACGTCGACTTACAGTGGTATCAGAGCCTAGCTGCCGTTTTCACCATGTTCACCATGTTTCTGCCGAACGAACCCGAAAAAACATCATTTTCACCATGTTTCTGCTGTTTTTAAAACGGGGTCTAAAATTTTTTCAGGGACCCTTAAAAATACAAGCAGGGAATTTTAAGAATTGTGAAGAAATTTGGGATCGTGACTCGACCATACCACCGCGGAACCGCCGCCGATCCAAGCGATCCGTCACGGATCTGCGGCCGAATTGACTTCGAGTCAACCCAAATTTGCTCAGTTATTCTTCTGTGTTGATGTTGTGTTCTCTGGGATGATTTGTTTCTACTCAGGTTTTATGTGCACAGAGAATTGTTTGGAGTAGATTCATTTGTGTTACTTGATCGAAATTCTAAGATGTTTGGCTAATTTGATTATATCTGTGTTGTGTTTAATGCGTTCGTAAACCTCCACTAACTGCTAGTATGTCGGTTAGCAGGGGGTTGCACATTTCTGTAATGGTTTTTACTGGTTTGTGAATGTGGACTTGTTGGATTGTCGTGAATGGATAGCCGGGGATGTGAGACGAGTATTTCTTTCATTCAAATGTAAATTGTAATTTGTTGTAATATTCTTTTGCGGGGCACATCCGTGTTGAGGTTGTAGCCACCGTTGTATTATTTCATTTACTGTTTTCTGCTCCTAGGATAAACTGAAGATGGGGTGCACAAACTACCGGGTACTTTGAAGTGCTTAGTGGCCTACTCACGTCATTGAGGGAGACCGCTTCACTTCGGGTACTTGGCGGGTAGTTTGCCGTACCCGTAGGGGTCTAGGGTGGGGTTTTGGCTATTCATCGCGACTGTGTAATCCGTCTTTCTTTACAGGCTCAAAAGGAATGCGGATTCGTAGAAAATCCAATATGTTCATCTGTGATCTGGAATGCCTATTATTGTGTCTGACGAATGTACAATATCTATATATGATATCTAGTAGGCGTCACTTATGTTTTGCACCCGCGCTAGCCCAGCCCCCGCTCTGTCATTAGTTAAGTAACCTAACGGGTGAATGACGGGGCCCAGTGGCGAATGCGGATGGCATAAGAGAACGTTGTATTTTCGTTGTTTTCTGCAATGATAGGTTAATTGATGGGACGCATTATATTAATGCAAAGAAAATAAACCAAAGTTGAATCGTTGGAACAGTTTAAAAGAAACCACTCGGTTATTTTAAAACAGAAGATATTTTTTAAATTGCGGAGCTTAAACCACTCCTTTTAAAAGATATTAGGTTCCTTCGATCATATCAAGTTCACTACGTTCACGGTTTCGCCAAAACCATTCGTAGCCCTCTGTCATTTCATTTGGGTATTCAGTAGTATTCAAGCTATGTATTTTGACCAACGCCAAGGCATAGTGTTTGGTAGCTGCTGGGTATTCATTTGTTGCATAGATAGATGAGTTAGTTTAGAACAGTCGTATTATCATTTGGCCAACGTCAGGGGTATGTACGGATGGGTTCAAATTAACAAGATAATGATGGGTAGAAATTGACATGTGACTTATGACATTTTGACCAACGCCAAGGTCATAAGAGCATGGGGTAGAAATTGATATCATGAATTTCTAAAGAAACTGAAATTTGCTAAGAGTTGCATACCATTTGGAGTGTGATAATTTTGGTAGGATTCCTTCAGCTTTATCACATGATGATATTTGGATCCCGATCCTACTGTAAGTATCCGCTACTCATCAAGAGAATCGTCACTTAACGATCAATGCTATAAACCAAGTAGGTGTCGAGAAAGGTGTCAGCGGGGCTACGCCCCCAGAGAAAAGAGGTTATTTAATTAAGGAACTTCGCGAAAGCGTCGTAAAACCTCACTCGAAGTACCGACACCGGCCTGGTTGAACGGTTAAGCAAGTATTGTACGGTGAGAATAGTCCTGACTAGTTCTTCCTTTATGGTTTGAGGAGGGATTCGAGAAACAGTGGGAGCCATCCTGTTTAGATAAACTAAAAACCACTCTAAACTTGCAAGAGCATCATGCTAAAGTGTTCCCTCTCTCTCTCATTGCAGCGACCCAGAACATGACAGGCCTTAAGTTACTATTAGATAAAAATATTTTGACAGGGCCAAACTATAAAGATTGGTTCCAGAATGTTAAGATGGTTATTACCTATGACAAATTGGGGTATGTCCTTACTACAAAGGCCCCTGCTGTCCCAGGTCCTGAATCCAGTGTCGCGGATAAGGAAATCCGCAAGACCTGGGAGTTAGACTGCGCGAAGGCCAAGTGCATAGTGCTTGCCTCTATGAATAATGAACATCAGAGGAGGCACGAGAATATGGATCTAGAATCTATATTTCTCCACACCAAGGAACTGTATGGAGAGCAATCTCGTATAGCTAGATACAAGACCTTGAAGAACTTGTTTCAGTCGAGGATGGCCGTCGGATCATCTGTAGGGGAACATGTCCTTAAGATGATTGGCTATATTAAAGAGCTCGCAGACCTCGGGACAACATTAGAGAATGAGCTGTATACAGACTTAATTCTCCAGTCCCTCCCTTCCACCTACACCCAGTTTATCTTGAATTTCAACATTCAAGGTAAAGAAGTTGAACTTCCAGAACTCCTTAACATGTTGAGGAGTGCAGAGGGCACCTTGTAGAAGGCAAGGGAAACACCCACTATGTTTGTTCGTGGTGCTTCCTCTTCCAGGTCCAAGGCAAAGGCCAAAGGAAGGAAGGAGAAGGCCGCTATCAAACCAAGAGGTGGTGTTAGTAAGGTGGGAGTCAAGGGAAAAGCAAAGGTTGTGGTGTCAGTAGTGGCAAAGGACGAGTGCTTCCACTGTCGTAGGAAAGACCATTGGAAGAAAGATTGCAACGCTTGGATTGCCAAGAACCAGGACCCGAAGCATGTTGTGGCTTCGGCCTTGGGTGTGTTTGTTATTGAGAACTGTTTGTCAATTAACTCTACTTCCTGGGTACTAGATACCGGAGCAGGATCTCATTTATGTAATTCATTACATGCTTTGAGAAACCGTAGAGTTATTAGGGTAGGCGATTTGTCTCTCAGAGTTGCGAACGGAATGAGCGTGGACGCTGAATCCGTGGGAGAATATCGCCTAGGTTTGACAAGTGGGCAGATATTGATTCTACGTAACTATTTGTATGTGCCTAGTTTGACTTGTAATATCATATCAGTGTCCTCACTTTCGAGAGAGGGATATGATTTTACATTCGTAAGCGATGTAGTAAACATCCACCTAAATCAAGTTCTGATTGGGTCCGGTACATTAGATGACGGTATATACGTATTAAATCAAGCTCAGGTTTTCAATGTCCAGAACGCACTAAAAAGAAAGTCTCCAGATATAAATCAGGCTTTCTTATGGCATTGTAGACTGGGTCATATCAATGAGACAAGGTTAACCAAGTTACATAGAGAAGGATATTTGGATCCGTTCGAATATCAATCTTATGCCACTTGTCAATCATGTCTCAAAGGAAAGATGATAAAGACTCCATTCACTGGACATGGAATAAGAGCGAGCGAGCTCTTAGGACTCATACATAGCGATGTATGTGGTCCAATATCTACACATGCAAGAAGCGGTTTTTCATATTTCATTACTTTTACGGATTATTACGCTAGGTATGGATTCATTTTCTTAATGAAACATAAATCCGAGGCTTTTGGGAAATTCCAAGAATATAAGAATGAAGTAGAAAACCAATCTGGCAAAAGTATCAAGACACTGAGATCTGATCGAGGTGGTGAATACTTAAGTGCCGAGTTCCTGGGTTGCCTAAAAGAGAATGGAATTCTTTCTCAACTTACTCCTCCATACACTCCACAGTATAACAGTGTATCGGAAAGACGGAACCGAACCCTATTGGATATGGTACGTTCCGTGATGAGCAATGCTGAGTTACCGCGATCTTTCTAGGGTTATGCGCTAGAATCAGCTGCATATCTTTTGAACAGGGTTCCTACCAAGACTGTGCCTACCACACTATATCAGATGTGGAGTGGGAAGAAACCCTATCTTCAGTATATGAAGATATGGGGATGTCCAGCTTTTGTTAAAAAGCAGCATGCGGACAAACTCGAGGCACGCTCAGTACAGTGGAAGTTTGTGGGATATCCAAAGAACTCCAAGGGGTATTTTTTTTATTACGCAGAGGAACAAAATGTTTTTGTTTCTCGTAATGCCCATTTTCTAGAACAGCAGTTTTTAGAAAAGGAAACAAGTGGGAGCGCAATAGAACTGGAAGAAATTCCAGAACCACAAACTACTACTGAAAGTTTGGTAGAACCAGTAGTTCCAGAAGAACAGGACATTCCCGCACCTCTCCGCAGGAGTAGTAGGCCGTCTCATCCGCCTGAGAGATACCACGGTTTTTGTTGGAGATAGTGCCCTCAGAGTCAATTATTGGATCACAGGCACGTGATTGCAATGATTGATGGATGACCTATCCTGATAGGACAGTCTTACACAAGATGATAGTATGCTATCTGGTTTACCTTTATCATCGTGTACTGCTTTAGGTGACCTTACAGGTCACTATTGCACGTTGATAGAGCCCCTAGGATTCTTGCTTGACTACCAGCAGTATGAGGGCGATCATATACGTGGGAGCTGGTAGTCTATAAGCACATCCTTAAAAGGTCCCTAGTCGTAGGAATTTCGAGATAGGGCATCAATACTCCAGAGTAGACTAGTGTATACAGTCGAGACCCCGACGAGGGGCGGTGGCCGGTCTCATAAGCCACTGGTGTCAGTTGGTTCACCTAAGATGTATACAGGTGCTCATTGGGTTATGAGTACACCGGACAGGACTGGCCGGGAACATGCTAGTTGGTCTTATACCTGGCGTCAGATAGCAGTTCTCTGGTAACATGTGTACAGGTTAGTTCATCGACCTGAGATCGTCATTTGTCTCGTGTGAGTTCCCACTGTACTTTGATTACTACCCTACCACGCTCAAAGGAGACGTGCAAACAGGTTTTAGTTGGGTACAGTCTCGAGCCACATGGAGGCAGTGAGCGGATCTGCAGGGGTTCGTCTCTCCCGGTATTGGGGGTGAGGTCGTGCTGTGTCTAGGAGAGCCCTTACACGAAGTCCTTGGCCAAGGCAGGAGATTTACTGGTAGGTATTCCAGTAGTATCTCAGGGTGTTCTGGGCTACACTCCGACACGACTTGTACCGCTTTTGGGGTCTGACTTTTACCAACCCCCTAGGCCTGCCATGCGATGCTCATAGACGAACGGACCGGACTGTACAGATATTATCACTGACAGGCTCAGTAGGGTGTCAGGATGAGTTCGCTCATCGACGTCCCTTTTGGTCAATACCTGGTAGCCCGTTACGTATAGGCTAATACCTCTGACGTGCTAGTGGTTAAATCCACAACCAAAGTATTGACGAGTCTTTAGAGTCCCCCACAGACCAGTTTCTCAAGTTTCGGGCGAAACGCTGTAGAGGCCGTATGGAGATATGGCAGGGTTCGATCATGTACGTGCGGTATTGCACGGATCATGATCGGACGGATAATACTAGCGGGCTTTGGTTTAAGCCGGATCCTAGTATTGTACAGTGTAGATTTGTCTCATTGCATTTGTATTCGGTCGGAATACAAATGCGGGTATGTATATACAGTAGCGGGGTTTTCCTGTAATTTATTACGGGATCAGTTTTCTGAAGTTGCCAGTTTGTTTTCTGTTTCGGCCAATTTTCTTTGTATCTTTCATTGGCTGAAGATTGGTGGAGGAGGGCTTATTTGCATTTGTGCAAATAAGAATTTTGGAGGGTGGTTTTTGCAAGTATTTGCTTCATGATGGTTGCACTTTCCTTGGATAATCATTTCTTGACTTTCTTATTCATCATGGTTTACTTTTGGAGTCATCATGCTTGATGATGATGGTTGGTTATGATGAGGGAGTGTTGGATTTGTCTGTGATCATTTTTTTCTTCACATGATAACCCTTTTCTCTCTCTTTGATTATTGGCTCACTCACTCACCTCATTGATTCTCTCCCCTCTCATTCTCTCCATGAGCCAAGGCCGGCCAAGTATTGGGGGCTGTCCAAAATTTTAGAGGGGGGATTTTTGGTCTCTTGGCTTCACAAAATCCCATAGCTCCATCCAAAAAGTTGATATCTCATTTCCTACACAAAAAGGCAACTTCCATAAACCCCATGAGACACATAGCATTCTACAGTTAACCTACAGCAATCCTTAGGCACGTCGGCTCGCCAACTTCGTGCCCGAGTTGCCTCGGTCCAGAGGTGGGAGCCCGTAAAAGAACCCGGCGATGTGGTGCCCTTCCGACGAGGAGTTGAAGACCGGAGATTCCGTGCGGAGATCGGGACGACGACGAGAAGACCGAAGGACACGGATCGCTCGGTATATCTCTCTACCCCTTCTCTAGTTGCTAGGACTATGTTAATGGCCCGATCCGGGTTTAAAGTGAGCGGTGGTGCCGGTTTTAAAGTTTAAAGAAAAGCATCGTTTCCGCATTCCGGCGTCGGATTGACGGCCGGGGCGCCGCCGTGCACTTACAGTTTTCTCATAGACGGGGATATAAAGGATTGCGTCATTGATAATGATGAACCTACTAGCTTCCAGCAGGCCATCCAGAGCGGCGACTCGGTACGATGGCTGGATGCAATGCAGACCGAAATGGAGTCCATGTACACTAACAAAGTATGGACTTTGGACTTTGCTCCAGATGGGATAAAACCCATAGGATGTAAGTGGATCTTCAAGAAAAAGATTGGTGTAGATGGACAGGTGGAAACCTATAAGGCTAGACTTGTTGCAAAGGGTTTTCGTCAAAGACCTAGTTTGGACTATGACGAAACTTTTTCTCCAGTGGCTATGCTCAAATTCATTCGGATCCTTCTTGCCATTGCCGCCTTCCATGATTATGTGATCTGGCAGATGGACGTAAAGACGGCTTTTCTAAATGGTAATTTAGAAGAGTGCGTCTATATGGATCAGCCAGAAGGTTTCAATCAGAGTGGGAGTAGCGGGAAAGTGTGCAAGTTGCTTAAGTCCATTTATGGACTAAAGCAGGCGTCGCGGAGTTGGAACATCTGTTTTGATGAAACGGTCAAAGAATATGACTTTATCAAAAATCCAGATGAACCATGTATATATAGTAAAATTTTAGCACGAACTGTCGTATTCCTCATCTTGTACGTGGATGACATTCTCTTGATAGGAAATGACATTCCTATGCTACAATCTGTCAAAGGATTCTTGTCACACAGGTTCTCCATGAAAGACCTGGGTGATGCCTCTTACATTCTGGGGATCTAGATCTATCGTGATAGATTTAAGAGGATGTTGAGACTTTCACAGTCCAGGTATATCAACATTATACTGAAAAGATTCAGTATGGAAGATTCTAAGCGCGGTAATTTATCGGCTTGTCAAGGAATCACCCTCTCCAAAGAGATGTCTCCCAAGACTGATTTGGAAAGGGATCTCATGTCAGTTATATCCTACGCTTCTGCGGTAGGCTCTATAATGTATGCGATGTTGTGCACCAGACCAGATGTAGCTTACGCACTGAGCGTGGTAAGTCGGTATCAGTCAGACCCAGGGGAGAAGCACTGGATAGTAGTAAAGAACATTCTCAAGTACGTGAGAAGGACTAAGGATATGTTCTTGGTTTACGGCGGAAAAGACCTCAAGATCGAGGCTTTTGCCGACTCCAGCTTCCAGAGTGACAAGGATGACTCCAAGTCCATGTCAGGTTATGTCTTTACCCTCAATGGAGGGGTGGTGTGCTGGAAAAGTTCCAAGCAGGACACCTTGCTGACTCGACGATGGAAGCAGAGTATATAGCTGCTTGTGATGCCGTAAAAGAAACAGTCTGGACGAAGAAGTTCCTAACAGAACTTTAGGTGGTTCCTACCATTGCTGATCTAATACCGCTGTATTGTGACAACAACGGCGCTATAGCTTTAGCGAAGGAACCCAGGTCCCATCAGAAGTCCAGACACATCTTAAGGCGGTATCACCTGATCAGGGAGATCATAGATCGCCAGGAGATCGAGGTCCAGAGAGTTGCTACAGAGGAGAACGCTGCAGATCCATTCACAAAGGCCTTATCTCAGATACAGTTTGAGAGGCTACTCGAGATGATAGGTCTTCGATATGCCAGTACATGGCCCTAGTGCAAGTGGGAGATTGTTAGTGTATATGCCCTAGGAGCTATTATTGTATCATACTAGTTTGTATATTACTTAATGGAAGCTTGGGATATTCACAGTTATATTAACAGTCTTGCTCAACATAGTAGTATGCTACTTGGTTCATATCTATCTTAATATGTGTATATGTTAGCATATTGCGAATACATATTGATAGAGACCTTAGGATCTTGCTTGACTACCAGCGTTGTGATGGCAGTCACACTAGTGGGGGCTGTGTAGTCTACAAGCACATCCTTTTTTAGGTCCCTAGTCATAGGATTATCGAGACAGGGCATCGATACTCCAGAGTAGACTAGTGTGTACGCTTCTCATCCCAGCAGGGGAAATGGTCTGTCCCACAGCCATTAGTACGTTGTACGGGAGATAGTATACATGTGCTCGTTGGGTTACGGGTACACCGGACATGACTCGTAAGGAACTGTTGCTTGGTATTATACCCGTCGTCAGTTAACAGTTTCCAGGTGACATGAGTACAGCATAGTCCACAGACTTGACACTGCTGCTTCGTCTCGAGTGTGTTCCCACTGTTCTTAGATTTCTACCCTACCACGGCTCAAAGGAGTCGTGCAAACAGGTAGCAGTTGGGTGCAGTCCCGAAGCACTTGGAGGCAGTGGCGATTAGATAGGATTCGTCTCTCCCGGTATTGGGAGTTGATATCGCGCTGTGTTTGGAGAGCCATTACGCAAAGTCCCTGGCCAGGGCAAACGAGATTTACTGGTAGGATTTCCAGTAGCTTCTCAAGGTGTAATGGGCTTCACTCCGACACGACATATACAGCTTTTAGGGGACTGACGCTTGCCGCCCCCTAGGCCCGATATACGATAGTCTTAGACGAACAGACCGGACTGTACGAAGATTGTCACATCAGGCTCAGTAGGAGTTCGGATGGGTTTCCTCATCGGCCTTCTTATCGACATCTACCTGGGGACCGTTACGTACAGCTAATGCAGCTTGCGGCCTGAGGTTAAACCCACTGCCAGCGTAGTGTCGAGTCTTTAGAGTCCTACACAGAGAGTTTCCCTGCTTCAGGCGAAACGATATAGAGGTCGTATGGTTTTACGACAGGGTTCGGACACATATGTGTATTTATGCACGTACGATGTTCGGACAGTTTTTATTAGCTGGCTTTAGTTTAAGCCAGATTCTAGTATTGGATTATTGGATTTATACAGTCTCAATATTTCCGTATTTTCACGGATGGTAGGGGCATTCTCGTAATTAGTCGAGAAGCTTCTAGAAGAAAGATGAGGTGGAGAGCTTAGGTGTTATTTGCATTAAATGGATTAGTGACTCATGAGGTGATTCATCCAAATGAGTTAATGAGGCATTTATTGCTTAATAACTCATGAGATGATTCATTGTATGTATTAAATGAAGCATGGTTGTAAATATCACATAATGATTTATTTGATATTCTTTATGCTTCATCATATATAGAAATGAGACATAATTCATTTCATTCTTACTTTCACATTCTCTCTCCTCAAGCTCTCTCTCTTCAAAGACCTAACCCTAATCCTCTCATGTGTTGAGATCCAAGGGTTAACAAGACTAATAGATCCCTAATCCATCTCTATATCCTCTAGGTTACTTTGATTAGCAATCTTAGCCACCTAGTTACCTCAAGTGAGAGGTCAAAGCTTGGAGGAGGAACTCTCGGGTGGATCTTCTATCATATCGAGGAGGCCGACGAGGAGGTGAACTACAAGAACAAGAAGGACTTGAATCTTTAGGTATAATCATCTATCATAGTAGTTAATCACTTCTAGTTAGTTGTTAGTTAGGGTTTAGCAAAGATCCGTAAAGTTTGTCGATGTTAACTCAAACAAAATGATTGTTTTACCTATTCCGCCTCCCCGCATCATGTGGGGTGTCTAACGTCGACTTACATGATCATCCCGGACCCTTTGACCCGCTTCCCTTATTATCTTGTCCATCTGTTTTTCAAACGACGGACTTGGCATTTTCATGGCGGGACCTCGTTTTGGTTTAGGGTTAGCGTCTTTTAACAGAATATCTCCTTCTTCATCGAAGTCATGTATGACGTAGCTGCCATGAACTCGCTCCCGTTTCTTGGATCGAATATATCCGAGCCCGATCGTTTCCATTCTCCCGGTGGGCAATTTTCGCTGAGTTCCGGGGATGTTCCAAATCCTATTGTAGAACTGAGCTTGTCGAGCAGTCTGTTTAAAGGATACGCCTTGGTGCCTCAACAACCTCTTCAATCCTTCTGTGTAGTATCTGGGCAGTCGGATAGGCTGAAGTCTGTCAAGTGTCGAATCGGCACCATGCCAGATTTCTTTCTCCACTTTGGTTTCCGTGGATTGATAAAAGAGGATCGCCTTTTCATCTCTTCTCCTGGGAGGGACGTAGAATTTCTGCAGTTCCTGTACACTATAGCTTTAAAGTGTATCGAGCTCTTTGTAATGCTCTTGCGGAACCATGGCAATTTGCTAACTTCGATCATCGCCAGCGAAGGCTTGTATTGATGGCCGAGCAGAGAATACTGCATTGATTTCGTCTTCAGAGTCACTGCCGAAGACCAACATAGGGGTGGACGATCCCGGCTTGGTGTATTGGGGAAGCACAGAATAGACTATCTCTTCGCCCTCCTCGGTATCGCTCCCGAAGACCGGAATGGTGGTGATAGCTTTTTGTTTGCTCTCCGGTTTGCGACATCTTTCTGTGTCTTCGAAATCTGGCAGGAAGTACTTGGCATCTTCATATTTGCGGACTTCGTTCACGGAGAATGGGTTTAGTTCCCCCGTCATAGTGTACTCGAGACCATCTTTGAAGTACTTCATACACTAATGTTGTGTATAAGGGATAATGTTGTACTCGTGTAACCAAGGCCGGCCGAGCAAAGCGTTGTAGCAAGTCTTGGTGTCAATGACATGGAACTTGATATCAGTGACGAGCAGCCCAAAGTGTAACGTCGGTATCACAGACCCGAGCATCCGTGATGACTGGGAGTCGAACCCGGAGATAGTGATCTTATCCCAAGCAAGGTGTTGAACGCTCATGCAGATCTCCTTCAACACTCTTACATTGAGAAGGTTAACGGAGGATCCATTGTCGACTAAGATTTTGCCTATCTTGATGTCAGGACAGTACCCGACGACATATAGCGGACGGTTATGCTCGCATGTCCCGAGGAGGAGGTCCTCATCGCCGAAAGTGATGTCAGCAGTGTGCACTTCCTACAACTCGTCCTTCATTTTTTCTTCGGCGAGGAAAGCTTGAAACTGTCCGGGGTCTTGTAGCGCTTTGATTAGGGAATCTCGCGCCTCTTTAGATAGCAGAAGGGCATCAAGAATGCTCAACTGCGAAGGAATCTTTCTCTGGTGTGCTAAAACGTTATAATCCACCTTGCTTTTCTTGGGCGGGTCCTTAGCTGCCAGCTCTTCGACGACTCGATCGTCGAGGGCAATATCCTCAGCGACTTTTACCTTCCCTTTATCCTTTTTGTTCGATCACTTGTTTACGGGTCCGAGATTCATTTTAGGTAATGTGCGATTACGCAGCTGGATGTTCTTGCAGGTCTTCATTTCTTCTGCTTCGGAGGTAGATTCCTTAAAGAGAGGGCCAAGGGGTATTTCTTCATCAGAATCGCTCCCGAAGGTAGGAACTTGCGATCCCTTGCTATCAACCATGTGACAGTTGCCGGCAGTTCTTCTGCGCTCATCTATCATGCTCCTTTGTTCTCGATGAGTTTTGCGCTTCATCCGCTTGAACTGCTGTTGATGAGCAACGTATCCCTGCCACCAATTTTTAAAGGCGTTGCATTCCTCAGTAGGGTGCATGGTCCTTCGATGGTACAAGCAGTAGTTTAGATGTGCATCCCCTTCGTCAAGGTGTACCCTACCAGGAGTGTTTCCTTCGGAGGGTGGCAGCTTCATCCCCATCGATATGGCTTTGGCGAACCGTTTCTTCGTCTTGAACTTGCTTTTGGTGGCGACAGAAGTGCTTTGATCTGGTTGGGGTATTTCATGACCCATAACTTCTTTAAACTGACGCCGACTCCTGGCCTTTTCGAATATAGCCATCTTGCTTTCTCGATCATCCTTGCTCTTCTGACGGGTTTCGTTCAGCAGTAGGTCGATGATCTTGTCAGACAATTCTAAGGGTTTTGATTCCGGTTCTGGATCTGCCCCCAGTTTCTTTGCATCAGGTGCTTCTTCACCATCCATCGACGAGTGAGAGATCATGTGGCAGCTTGCCGCATAATCCTCAGCTTCATCCGACGAGTCTTCTTTTTCATCATTTCCATCGTCTCTGTCCTCAAGCATGTGGTCAAGAAAATCTTGGAGCGTGACCGGGGTTCGCACCTTCTGGTTATATTCTTCCAGCGCGTCGATGTGTTTTTGCAGGTTCGTGCGCTTGTCAGTAGGCTTCACTAGATTTTTAGTTTTCTTCTTTTTCTTCGAAGACTTTGACGGCTGGGCCTGAGCGTTTTGATTATCGCTACCAATTTTTAGCATCGGGCGCGGCTTCAGCATTCCCTCGATGATCTCGGGTTCTAGCTGATTTTTCCACCTGATTGCCGGGCATGTTTGAAGATCTTTCAGTATCCTTTTCGTCTTGGCTGAAAGAGAGACCTCCCATGGAGCTTCTTCAACAAAAGAGCATGATGCCCCCGGCGTGTCCCCCTTTTAAGAGCATGCGGTTGAGGTGGGTTTACTTTCCAGTTCTCGGACAGTGCAAATTTGCCCTGTTGGTATTGGTCCTCAATTCAGCCTTTAAAGACGAAGCAATCTTCAATTAGATGGCTTACTGCTCGGTGGTAAGGGTAATAATTGGGATTGTTAGGATCGCCAGGTTGCAGCGGACGTCTTGGATCTGGCAGATTGATGAGCCTGTTGCGTACTGCCAGCTCGAACAGTCTCTTTGTTTTCTCCCGCGGAAACGAGTAGGGACGTCCCAGTCTCTCCTCGAAGGATTGGCGTGGACGCACGTTGTTTTGGCGAACAACCGATTTTAAGTTGCTTGGCTGTTGTTGAGTATTGGCGACAAAGGTCGCTTTCCCTTTGCCCTTTTCATTCCGCGGCTCTGTCTTTGAAAAGGAAGGCTTATGACCTATCTGGTCCATTTGGGCCAGCTTATCAATCAAAGTCTGGAAGGTGATCGGCTTGAAGAACATCATGAATTGGGATATGGTCGCCTGCGGATCGAGGGTTCCCACAAACATTCCCACTGCAGGAGCCTCTTCGATGCGCTGTTCGCACTTTGACCATAGATTCCGCCACCGTATCTCGTACTGGACCTAAGTTTCTCCTGGCTTCACCCTGGCATTGATCCGCACCGTGATTGGGGTACGTTCACTAGCGCTCGCAAAATGTTGGGTGAATAGCAGCCCCATCTCTGCAAATGTCTTGATAGAGTCATTCGGGAGTTCCGAATACCACTCGAATGCTGTCTCCGACAAGCTGCCAACAAACTGGCGGAGCAGTAGTTTATCATCACCTCCAGTATTACCGCACAAAGCTCTAAATTGAGCAACATGTTGGTGCGGGTTCCCCATCCCCTTATATACATGGAATTTAGGGATCGTAAACCGCGGTGGGTACTTTATTTGGTCGTACCAACCCGGATAGGGTCGTCCAGTCTTAACAACCTAACCGGCCGCTTCATTCACCTGGTGAGCTCATATCTATTAAGCAATGTAATCATCCAAGGAGGCTTTGGAGATGGTCTCCTCTTTGGCTGCTGAACAAGTCGGAAAAGGGTTCGACGTCTCCCCTTTGTCATCTTCAAGGACAATCGGAGGGTCTTCAGCCGGAGGATCGGGTTGTATCATCATCCCGACCATGTCTTGGAAGAGAAACGCCATTCGTTTTATATTGGCCGCTTGTTCCGCTGCTTCTCTGTCCTTCTTTTCGAGGATTCTGCGGAGGAAGTCAGCATCGGTTTCCTGTTCATGACGCTGCTCTGATGAAGCCTCCGGGCTTTCTTTTGGCCCAGTGAGTGCGGCCATTTGCGTTAGCATTTCCTGAAGCTTCTATTGCTTCTCCTGGGCTTTTGTCATGGATCGCGTAAGCGGTCGATGACCCGTAGAGATACGGCTATCCTCTTTCCCGGATGCCATATAAATAGTGTGGACCACTATGCCCCCAGACTTGGGGCGTTTGGGTTCAGTGGTCTTCTGATTCGTCGCAAACTCAAGGGTTTTCTCCGGCCTTCTCCTCTTGTGGGCGGTCGAAGTTGAGGGGGCCGTTGCAGTGGGCACCCAAGTAGCTGTCGCCTTCTGTGGCTTGACAGGGTGGTCTTTTTCTTGCCGAACCTTTATCTTTTTCTGTCAGCGGGAGTAATCTGGATCAATCATCGAGTCTTGGACTTGATGCCAGACCTTGTAAACTTTAGAGGATAGCCGCTGAAGGGGCTGCTCTGGCTTTGCCTTTGTGATCTTTTCAACAGGCGGAGGAGACTTTTTTAGCACGGCAGTTGGCGAATTCCTGCGCACCCTGTTAAGTATTTCAAAGCTGTTCCCAGTTGGAACAACAGCATAAATTTCCACCGTTGGAGCCGGTGGAGTCAATCCAGAAGGGGAATTGCCCTCAGCCTTCCTTACTCGGCGCCAGTGGCGACGTCGAGCGTGTCGAGCCGACGGTACTGGCTCAGCTATAGGGGTGGCTTGATCGTGCCTCATGTTCTGGTCAGGTGCTGTTATTGGCGCTAGACTATTGAAAATGGACGTCCGCTGAGCGGGGATAGCCAACCTGTCGAAGGCAGACTTTCGAGCAGGAGCAGTCTTGGTGAATTCGTTTGGAGCGAGAACCGAAACAGTCAGTCTTGCAAAGACCAACTCCTTAGCAAGGGAAGCCGCTTTGGCGGCTTCAGGAGCAGGAATGGCTATCCTCTTCGGGATAACCCTTTCTGGTTTCGCAGGCTTATTCACAGGCCCATTGGAGCTTCGGCCCAATCTGTTAAAGGCTGAGGCGCTTGGTTTGGATGAACCGTTAAGAGGGGCTGCAGTAGTGGTAAGCCGATCAAAGACCGACTTCTTCCGAGCTTCTTGCAATGGTACAGGGGCGTTGAAGCTCATCGGTGGGAGCATGGTCCCGAAGAATAGCCCTGTGGTGGCTTGCGTCACCTGGTCCACCGACATTGTAAAAACGGAGGCCGCCTGAGGCCCGTAGGTCACTCCTCCAACAGGGACGGAGTGAGAGTTATTGCCGTTGTGGCAGCTTGTGCAGTTGAAAGCCATTTGATCTTCTGTTTTCTGCACGGAGTAAGATACCAAATCTTAGTACTTCAAATCCAAAGGCAACCATGTCAAACCATGACTTGTTCGTGAAATACGACACACGAAGTGTGGAGTAGAAAGAGGATTAGGTCCCACCGGGCGTGCCAGAATCTGTTCTCCACCGAAAAACGCGGGAAGACTGACGTCCTGCCTGAATTTGGGGGCAGATGCTGTTTGGATTTATCCGTCCACCTCTCTGAAGATGCCAAGTTGATTTATGGCACCGTATATCGGAGGTTTAGACGGATGCGGCCGTTGTAGCAGACTTCGTCAGATTCCCCCTTGTTTGAGAGGTTTTTGATTGTGGGGACGCTCTTCCTAGCAAGCGCAAGCCCCTGCAGTTAATTACGCTACCGCATCGCGGTAACAAGTTTCTCCTTCTCCAGATGGTCACTTCATGTCGTGTGTGTTTGTTTTGTTTTTGGTTGCCCGTGGATTGTATACGGAGACTAATTTATGTTGTCGCCTGTAGGGCGTAGATTAGTCCAAATCCATATTTTCTTAGATTTGGTTTTGGGTTGAGTTTAAGAATGCGTTAGTCTCATTTGAGATTAAGATCAACTTAAACGTTTGTTAAGAATACATTAGTTTAATTTTAGACTAAGATCAACTTAACGATTTATTAAGGATACGTTAGTCTAATTTTAGACTAAGATCAACTTAACAGGATCATTTAGATCCAACACAAGAGCATTTGGACTCTATTGTTTTAGTTTAGGGACTTTGCGGTCCATTGTTAGTTTAAGGACATTACGGTCCATGTTAGTTTAAGGACATCTCGGTCCAGTTTAAAGACATCATAGTCTGTAAAGGTTAAGGACATCATAGTCCATGGGTTTAAGGACCCCACAGTCCGAGGTTAAGAACATCATAGTCCATGGGTTTAAGGACCCCACAGTCCATGGTTAAGGACCTCATAGTCCATGGGTTTAAGGACCTCACAGTACAGTTTAGAGACATCATAGTCTGTAAGATTTGCTGGTTGTTGTGACCCGTCACCTCTCTGAAGACGTTGAGAGATTACAACGACAAATATCAGAGGAGTGAAGAGATGTACCCTTGAACCAATATTGGTTGGGGGATCTGTAGTTGGATTGATTTAAGGATCGCTAATCTCGTTTGGGATTAAGATCAACTTGAATGTTTGTTAAGGATACGTTAGTCTAATTTTAGACTAAGATCTACTTAACAGGATCATTTATATCCAACAAAAGAACATTTGGGCTCTGTTGTTTAGTTTAGGGACATTGCGGTCCATGATTCAGATGCCAACATGGGTTTGGAAATGCACCAGATCGTTATTGGTCATTGGGACCCACCACCTCTCTGAAGACGTTGAAGAATTACAATGACTTGTATCAGAGGTGTGAAGAGATGTACCCTTGAGCCAATGTTCATTGAAAGGCTCTGGAAATTACTTTGAATGTCATATGGGATGATCAATTTTGGAAGACAAGAGTGTATTTGAGGTTCAGTCAAAGGGGAGTCTTGCATCTGGAAGGCTTTGCTAATTTGGGCTAAGACCGGTTCGAATGTAGTGTTAAACACTAGCACATATTTGGCGATCACGTGTTCCCACGTGATGCAAAATAGTGTTGAACACTAGGGAAAAATAGTGTTAAACACTAAAAAAAATGAAGCGCTCACGTGAGGCGCCCTAGGATTGGGCTAAGCATCCTTTATTTTATTCTCAGAATATTCAAATAAGTGTTAACCACTTAATCTTTATGACCATCACGTGTGGACACGTGATGGTTATTAACTCCTCAGTTTTTCCTCGTTTTCTCTTTTTGTCATGGGTCACGTGGGGACACGTGAGGCGCCCAAAATCTGTTCTGACTTGGCTCTATTTTCTTTATTTTGAGGAATTTATCCAAGGGTCACGTGGGAGCACGTGACCCTATCTCATTCATTCTTTTTTGACCATTGAGGGGAGGGTCACGTGTTACCACATGATCATGCATGAAAAGTCTAAGTCCCTTATTTAAGAATTAAATTCTTTTATAGGGTTAAACCCTAATTTTATTTAGAGGAGTTAAATTCTTTAAACTCAATTGTCCCTCTAAGTTTTGGATCTGCATGGCAGAATTTCCCTGGTGAGAATTAAATTCTCAACTTATGGGGAGATCTGCTTCTGCAGATCTATTACTATGAAGAAGAACTAAGTTCTTATATTAGGAGTTAAACCCTACTTTGTTGGAGGAATTAAATTCTTATATGCTTTGTAGAAGAATATAATTCTCTGAACTTAGTTCTTCCCTTAGGTTTTAGATTTGCATGGCAGAATCTCCCCGATGAGAATTAAATTCTCAACTTATGGGGAGATCTGCTTCTGCAGACCTTCAACCAAAGGAAGAACTAAGTTCTTATTCAGAAGAGTTAAATTCTTAGTTTGAGAATTAAATTCTCTTTTTATTTTGTGGGAGCTTATAAGATGATCTCTTTCCCTCTCTTACCTAGGGTTTCTTTTCCTGAAGAGACCTTCTTTTCTCTCTGGAAAATTAAATTCTCTTTTCTTTTGTATTCTCTCTCTGTTGTTGTATATCTCTCTTTTTTCCTCCCCCTTGGCTCCTATTTATAGGAGAAAGAAAAGAATCAGTTTGTTTAGTCAATCTTTCATTGAAAGATTTTGATTGATTTTATAACCAACATGATATTTTAGATCATTCGGTGAATTTTATTCACCATTGGATTTTTTAATCTCCAAAAGATATTTTGTTTGTTGTTCCTGGCAAATTTTAGGAAATATTTCCTTGTATAGAATCTTTCTATAAACTGGTGATTTTTTAATCACCATTGGATTTTTAATCTAACGATGCTCCACTTTACAGAGCGCAATCTTTTTTGTTTGGAAAGATCTAGGGAAATATTTTTCCAATTAGGGTTTTTGATTCCCTCTTAATTAGAATTTAATTCTATTAGTTCAGATGGTTTAGGAGTTCATCACGTGTTGGCACGTGACCCCATTTGATAAAGCATTCAAATTAGAATTTAATTCTATTGTTTCAGAGGGTTTAAGAGCCTATCACGTGTTGGCACGTGACCCTACTGATTAAGCATTCAATTTAGAATTTCATTCAGTGTCTACAGGCTTTGCCTATAAATGGTCACGTGTCTGCACGTGAGACCTGGTCACGTGTGAGCACGTGATGCCCCCTTTAGGGGTTTTCCTTGCTGCTATATCTGTATTTTATTTAATTCCCATTAGGGAAAACTTATTCCGGCCGTCTCGACGGAGTCGCGCACGTCGCCGACGATCCGGAAAACCCAGTAATCATCGTCATCCAGCGTAGTCACGTCTTTGATCAGCCAGGTCCAGTCCTGCGCGCGCGTGAGTTTGCATCATGACATTTATCCGACGTCGAACGTGACGTACAAACTCCTTCGTAAGATTCGACCGGGCAAGTTTATCTTGCAACATGCTATGTTAATATATCTATTTATATATGAATAAAAATAATACACGTGTTTCATTATGCAGCAAATATTATAGTTTTACTTTTACCGTTTTACAGTATCCGTACGTATCCGTGCTAATCATAGATTCTCTAGTTGCATGCCGGACGTCCTGATTTCATTTTACTATTACATTATTATAATGTGTTATCTAGATTGCATCATATGTAGTCATGAACGTATAAAAGGTTATTACAGATAGATACATATGCATCCTGGTATCCGTCGTGCTTACCGTGTTCAGATATTCATTACAGTTTCACATTTGGCATCTATTTGATGCATATGCATCACATGACATCTTCACAACACACTACTTGACTCATTACTTGGATCTTGTTACTAATGCCAACAATCCTGACATACTGTCCTGATGGACGTAACTTGTTGTCTGTATAGATGAGAACTGTACCTGATTGATCCTGTGTTGGCATCAGATCTATATTGGTAATACCTGACTTGAACACACAAACCTATGGATAAAGGGAAAATCAAGAATGTAACCGAAACGTAACTCAAAGGGCTATTATTACGTGTTTGCCGTTTTTCCGGGCGTTACGGAATAAATCCTGTTACCATGGTCCCGTGAGGAATGAACGAGGCATAGACTGTTGGATTACGATGAGCATTATATTAATTGATTTCAAAGACTTTTAGAATAGATAACCTAGAAGCACAATTTTAGGTTACACATCATACATCACACATCACATACATACACGTACCCCACTGTTTCATATCTGTATTATTTATTTACATTCATGTTTAGTTATATCGTTATATCCTGGTTATCACTGTTTCTTTAATATTATGACGCACTGACGTCTGGGTTTTGTATGACCAAGTTCTTCTACCTTTATCGCAGGCTGAACGGGAGTACTTTAGCCATCAAGCCGAGTGGTGAGGAATTGAACATGTGTTATTTATAGATGTTCAGTTTAGTTTATTTTCCGCAGTTTTATTCCTTGATGTGAGCCTATATTGGGACAAGTTTTCAGATGTTGTTTATTGGATTTAATTCGTTTCCGCTTATACATTTTCTTGACTCTTTTTAACTGTGGCAAATGGCCATGTATTAGCTAGTTTTATAAATTTTATGTTCTTGATATCCTATAGACAACCGTAATGTGACTGTGAAGGGATGTTTCCTAACCACATGTAGCATGGTTGGCTCTGTCACGTGCCGTAGTTTGCGCACTCTGGGAAGCGGGGCTTGAAAGATTGGGATTGTGTTTTGAGGGGTATCCATGGATAAAAAAATTAAGCTTTTAGTCGCAAGGCTCTGATACCATATAGAAAAGATATAATTAGGGTTTTGAACCTTGTTGTATGTACTGAATTTCACATAGATATTTATAATTACAATTACATTGTGAGAAATAAAATCAAACAAGATTAGGATAATAAGATAGGATCTTTTCTGATCTTCCTACAACTAATTTTGGTAGTTGAGGGTTTGATTGGTGTTGATTGAGATCCATGACAGCTTGCCTTAATTTGGATAGATGTCTGACTCGTCTTCATCAGACGTCTATGAGCACTCTGGTTTTGCTGTAGACGTCTAGAGTTTCTTCATCAAACGTGACCTCACCCTGTTATTTAAATAGACGTCTGCCACAATCCTTCTTCAGACATCTGATCCTACTCTGTTATTTGGGCAGACGTCTGGCAAATGTCTGCTACGCCTTCTTCAGACGTCTGCAGTTATCTTAGGCATCTGTCACTAACCATGAATGCATGGAAACCCACTAGTAACTTGATAGAAATATCTCTATTTCCTGCTGCTCCTGCATCTAAACTCAATATACCTATCACTCCAAATCATTCAAATGCTGCTGAAACATTATGCATGCCCGCAATAATGTATCTGACATGCCGGTCACTACCAAGGAATGGGTCCTACAAAAATTTCATACCGACGCATTAATAACATCTCCATTTGTAAGTGATTCTCCTAAATCACCCACTGTGAAAGCAGTTTCAGAGCATTGTGAAGTCTTTGCTACCAATTCTGGTACCGACAACAAAGTTTCTGAAACACATGTCTCTGATACCAACATCCAAGCTTGTTGTGCTCCTGATTCTCATATCAACAATCAAACGGCCAATACTGTTAATCCTCAATTCTCCACTTTCTAAAGAGCAAAATGGTAAATCTGTATTACCACACTCGGCATCTAAACATGTTTACTCTGATGATTCAGTTGTGCAAAGTTCTTTTTCAGATGAGTTGGACTCGGAAGGAGATCTTTTGATCACTTCTGGTTTCAAACCATCTCTCATCTAGAAAACGACTCATAAGAGAAAATTAATTACTAATACTTTTTTGAGTAAACATTTCTTTCTGTCGCGTGGATCCCCCTCTCCTCTCAAGAATACTAAGCAGAAATCGGGAATGAAACGCTCTACTGAAACTTGCTCTACCAAATCTCTTTATCATTATGATGATGATGCCATTATGGATATTGCAACTTCTTGCAGCGTTATTATTGATGGATATACTAATAAAAGTATTCGTCTATTGGATAATAACAGAAGTAAAGAAGGAGCTTGATCAGCCATCGACGTTTGATATAATTAATAGTAGTCTTTTTTTGGTGTTTGTAGGTTTTATAAGATGTATCGAGGATTTTCTTATTGTGTGGTGTATAACTTATATCTTGTGGTTGCATTTGTGTGAAGAATAATGAATATGTTGTTTTTCCAAAAATAAAATCCTAAGATATTAGTTCAAACACTTATTGTTTACCTCGATGCACACATGCTTTGTCTTGTAAATATTTTATTTTTTCAATTTATTTTATTGAGTAGGATGTGTTGCCTTGCTTTTTCCTTAAAAAATACAACTATGCAAATGAATAGACATGAATATTATTTTCAATTTTCTAAATTTTTAAAACATTTTATCAATTTTGAGTATTTATAAAATAATATAATTTATTCAAACTTTATCAAATTGTCTTAGTTTTTCAAATTTCAAATTAAATGAATGCGGTTAGTGGTAATATTAGAATTGAGAAATTTATGAGATATACAAAATAACAAATATATAAGGGGGAGTGATCCATTGCAAACCGGTCCGCGTTTTTTAAAAACGGGAACTCCCGATCTACGATATATTTTAATGATCCGATCCGTTCAAGTTGTTCACCCTACCCTCAAATGCATGTGTATGAAAAATCATAGGATTTGAAGACCTTGAGCCTATGCATCGGATAAAATTTATGTTCCATTATCGAAAAGACGTTCATTTTTGCACCATCAATGTATAGACTAGAGGTCTTCAAATCCTTTGATTTTTCATACACATATTGTCACGCCCCGCTTCCCAGCAGATGGAAACGGTGACGTGGCAAGCCCGCAACGTATTACTATGAAAATACGTTAAGCGTAATTAAACAATATAATAATGAGCAAGAATGACAAGAGTAATAAAATAAAACAATAACTTTATTCACATTCAACTTTACATACAACTGTCTGGAAATAGAAGATGTAATAATGTCACACCCCGCTTCCTAGTGTACGGGGAAGTAGACGTGATGAGCACGCGATGTATTTACTCAGAAATAAATACGTTAAGCATAAATAAGCAATATAAATAAATGCACAAGAATGACAAGAGATGTAAAATAAACAACAACTTTTATTAACATTCATCTTTACAATACATTCCTTTGAAAAGGAAAGTAGAAGGATATAAAGCAATGCTTAAACAGTGGCATATGAAATGAAAAGTAAGTATAAGGAAAAACTAGAAGTCTGGCTGCACTGTGAACTGGTCTAAGTCGTCCTGGTTGGGCTCAATCTCCTGAGAGCCCGATCCTCCTGACGAACATTCCAAAGAAAAAAAAAGGCAGGAATGTCGTCAGCGAACTAGTGCTCGGTAAGTCCCAAAAGAAGGAACAAAATATGACAAATAGAGAGAATAGAACTGGTAATTTGTATAAGTATATGTCTGTTATACTAACATAGTTGTTTGTAACTTGGTACAGAATATATCAGTGTATACGAGAGGAGTCCAACTATCCCATGGACTATGGTAATATGTAAGTACAAGTCCCCGTCAAAACCCACGGGACAACGGCACGAGAGTTAATGTAGGTGTCTTTTAGTGTCCATCATCGTGCCACTTTTAATGCATTCCGTACCAATCTACCCCGTTAAACCCCGTAATAATTTTGTATTGATTATAGTTACAAGGCTTGCCGAAACCATAGATACAAGTTGTTCATGTAATCAGGTTCAGGATGTAAACAAGTAGTCATGTAATCAGGTCAAGTTATAGCCATGGTTCGGTCAAGTCAAGTTATGTTTGCATGTTGATATTGTTCTGGTATTCAGGTTCAGGTTCAAGTATGCATGTTTGGTATATTGGATTTATGTTGAATTGGATTCTGATTTGAGTTAGACTCAGACTTGAGTCAGACACTTTAAACCGATTTGGATCCTGAATTAGGTTCGAGTGTTATCGGTAACTGCTGCACATGGACGGCAGGATTTGTGTCGTTTTCCAAGACAATTATCATTGATAACTTCGTTAAGTTTTTCTACCCTAAATAGGAAAGCACTCACTTTCTCCGGCTCCATGAGGCTCAAGAGAATCGATCCCGCTTAAACCTATATCTACTAAAGTCCTTAAATGTAATTTTATATGAGTCGAGGGGGTTTTATGAAAAATATTTTGTATACTTCAAAATAAATCTCGAGTATTTATTTATATTATTTAGGGTTTCCATAATTGTGAATTTTAAGAATGTGAAGTATTTTAGTGATAATAGTTTAGCTTGGATAGTTTAAGGCATTTTACTGTAAAGCTTGACTTTTGGATAATATAAAGGTATTTTGATGAAAACTTGACATTCTTTTATTTTATAGAAAACATGGAATTTTATTATATCTTGAAAATATGTGGTTTAATAATATTTATATAATTATTAAAAATTAATTTTATTATTAAGTAGAAAATTTCGTTTTTCTTAAAAATCGTATTAAAATTCTTTCGAGACCGAATATTCCGTGAGGAGTTCTGCATCCCGCTCTACTAGCCCGAGAATGTGCGATAATCCGCACCATCCAATAACGGGTTCCCCAAATGAGTTGTAGAGGCATAATCGCAAAGAGTTTTGATAATACTATTTAAAAGAAAACCGTTTTTATAATACATGGTATTTTGATGAAATATGGTGACGAAAAAAATATGTTCAAGATATATCGTGCTATGGAAACATGTGTGTATGTGAAGGGTAGGTCATTACCCCGTGAAGTTTACTAAAGGTATATTCAAACAAAGAAATAAAAGATGTCGCATATAAAGTTCATGGTATTTTCATATAACAGTTAAATTAAAGTTATATAACATGATGTTTTAGAATGAAAGTTGATTCTAAACATTAGTTATGTGATAATAAACATTGTGTAAGAATATGCATGAAGAAAATGTAAGAAAGGGTGTAATTTTAGAGGTTTAAAAAGAAGATGTCGGTGTTAACTCCACTTCCGACATATTTTATGAAAAAAAAGTTTTAGAGGAGAAGGGGAAGGATTAGAAGGGACTTGCGAGATGGTTGGATGAAGAGAAGGTAGAAGGAGAGGGGTTAGCCGTCGTGGCGTCGCGGGGTCGCCGGAACTTGCTCAATTCCTCGCTGGAAGTTGGTCTTTGGCTAACTCCACTTATACTCTTCTAGTACTTAAAAAATTTGAGGGTTTTGGCTAGCATTTTCAGAATAAGGAAGGGCTAGGGCATGGGCTAGTATTTATAGTTTGAAATTAGGGTTTTGTAATTGAGAGAATGAATTAAAATGCATTTAAATTTGATTTTAAGGTGAAATTGAAGTCTCTGTTTAATTTCAAACTAATCAAACAGTGCAAGGATGATGGGGGTAGGCCAAGGGTTTTGTGTGTAAAGCACCGGGTCTTTTCCCTACGGAGTGACCGTCGGCGCCGACCGTAACGGAGATCTCGCCGGTCATTTGGTAAGGGAAGGCCGGTGGATCTTGGCCACGTGTTCAAGGCTGTGTACACAACATTTTGCACATGTTGTTTTTCTGTCTTTTCATTTCTATGTGTAATGCACGTGTAAACCTTTGGGCTTCCAAAAAGTTTAAAAGAAAAATTCAAAAAAAATATAATGTGCCTGAGGGGATTCAAACACAGGGGCTATGTCACTTCAATGCAAGACTTTACCAATGAGCTACAAGTTATTTCTTGCTGTTCTTAACAACATTTAACTTTTAAATTGTACTCAGGCTTGTAAACTCCTTCCTGTACTTTAAATTTTAAAAAAATCGTACAGTAAATTCAGAGTCATTACATTCTACTCTCCTTATAAAAATTTCGTCCTCGAAATTTACAATTACATAAGGACTAATTTACAAACAAGCAAGGGTATCTTGCACGCATGTCATCTTCTCGTTCCGACGTTGATTCTCCGGGCGAATCTTTTCTCCACATCACTCGGACCAAGTTTACTTTCTTGTTCCTCAGTGACTTTACCTTTCGGTCCATGATCTCAACGGGTTGTTGCTCGCAAGATAGATCTGTATGTACAGTGAGCTCGGAGTGATCAAGGATGTGGCTGGGGTTGCTCACATATCTTCGAAGCTAGGATATATGGAACACATTGTGCACTCCTTCCAATGAGGGTGGTAGTACCAAACGGTATGCCACTTCTCCGACTCATTCGAGAATGTCAAACGGTCCTATATATCTCGGACTGAGCTTACCCCTTTTCCCAAAGCAGATTACTCCACGGTTTGGAGAAATCTTTAAGAAAACATGATCTCCAGGTTGGAACTCCAGGTGTCGGCGCTTTGCATCAGCCCAGTGCTTCTGTCTGTCTTGGGCTATGCGCATTCTTTCCCTGATCGTGCAAACTACATCCACAGTTGCTACGATCATCTCTGGTCCAAGGAGTTCACGATCTCCGATGTCGTCCCAACTTAGTGGTGAGCGACACTTCCTTCCATAAAGTGCTGCAAACGGTGCCATTCCAATAATCGCCTAGT
This sequence comes from Agapanthus africanus, assembly GCA_030015575.1. Classification (NCBI taxonomy): domain Eukaryota; kingdom Viridiplantae; phylum Streptophyta; class Magnoliopsida; order Asparagales; family Amaryllidaceae; genus Agapanthus; species Agapanthus africanus. Next base: position 803,055,547 of record CM057339.1, on the reverse strand, counting down.
GGCTGTTGTTGTATGAAAACTCCACAAGGTGTAAGTGATCTTCCCACGAACCTCCGAAGTTTAACATACAAGCTCTTAGCATGTCTTCTAGAATCTGAATTGTTCTCTCATACTATCCATCTATTTGTGGATGGTAAGCTGTGCTGATGTTCAGACTCGTTCCCAGGCTACCTTGCAGACTCTGCCAAAACTGTGATCGGAATCTGGTATCACGATCGGAGATGATGCAAACTGGTACTCCATGTAATCTCACAATCTTCTGTATGAGTTCATGGGTATAAAAAATAGTACATATTGAAGAATTAAATCTTACTTTAGATTCAGACTCACCTCCATGTACTTCTTTGCTAATGTCTCAGTAGATTGTCCAATTTGAAAGGGAATAAAGTGAGCCGAATTTGTGAGTCGATCCACAATAACCCATACTGCGTCGTTACCTTTCGTGCTGCGAGGAAGGATAGTCATGAAGTCCATGGTAATGTGCTGCCATTTCCATTCTGGGATTGGTAACGGTTGAAGTAGACTAACAGTCCTATGATGTTCAGCCTTTACTTGCTGACATACCAAACACTTGGCTATGCTTCTGGCTACTTCACGCTTCATTCCATACCACCAGTAGTGTTTCCGTAGATCCTTATACATTTTGGTACCACCAGAGTGTACGGAATAAGGAGAGCTGTGAGCTTCTTTCATCAACTCTTCCCAAACAGAACCTTGTGGTACACATAATTTACTTCCATATCTCAAAGAACCATTTTTGTGGATGATGAAGTCTATGCGAAGTCCACTTTCTACCTGTTCTTGGATCTTTTGCAGCTTGGCATCACTTGCTTGAGCTGCCTTGATCTGATTGACAATAGTAGACTGAACTTGTAAGTTCATCAAATACGAAGCGTTATCTGGCATAACCACTTCTATCGCCAATCCGTGTAATTCCTGCTGTAGCTTCCAATGTGCGATGAGATTCATTGATAGTGGCTGGCGACTAAGTGCATCAGGAACTACATTCACCTTTCCTGGATGATACTGTAGGTTGATATCGAAGTCCGCCATGAGTTCTAGCCATCTTCTCTGCCGCATGTTCAATTCCTTCTGAGTAAATACATACTTCAGAATTTTATGGTCAGTGTATATATCCACTCGTTCTCCTAGAAGATAGTGGCGCCAAATCTTAAGTGCAAAGATAACGGCCGCCAACTCCAGATCATGTGTTGGATAGTTGCGCTCATGTACTTTCAGCTGTCTTGATGCAAAAGCTACAACTTTTTCATGCTGGTGTAGAACACATCCTAATCTCTTACTAGATGCATCGAAAGGCACAACAAATCCTCTAGATTGGTCCGGTATTACCAGAATAGGAGCAGAAATTAATCTCGACTTGAGTTCTACAAAAGCTTGTTTACATGCTTCTGACTACATGAATTCTTCATCTTTACGTGTGAGCTTGGTCAGGGATGCTGCAAACTTCGAGAAACCTTCAATGAATCTTTGGTAGTATCCTACTAAACCCAAGAAACTTCGAATATCTTTCACCGTCTTTGGTGTCGGCCATTCGCTGACAGCTGATACCTTAGCTGGATCTACTGAGATTCCTTCGCCCGAAACAATGTGTCTGAGAAATCCGACTTGCTCTACCCTAAATTCACACTTGCTGTACTTGGCATAGAGTTGATGTTGTCGCAATCTCTCCAGGACAATCCGTAAGTGCTCGGCGTGTTCTTTCCGATTCTTTGAATACACCAGGATGTCGTTGATGAAGATGACAACGAACCTGTCTAAGTACTCTTGGAAAACTTGGTTCATCAGATTCATAAATATAGCAGGTGCATTGGTCACTCTAAATGGCATCATGAGAAACTCATAATGACCATAGCGAGTCCTGAATGCCGTCTTCGGAATATCAGACTCTTTGACCTTTACCTGAAGATAACCCGAACGAAGGTCTAACTTTGAGAATATGCAAGACCGACTTAGTTGACCGAACAGATCGTCGATGCGCAATAGTGGATATTTGTTCTTAATCATCACTTCGTTTAGAGCTCGGTAATCTATACACATTCTGTATGAACCTTCTTTCTTCTTCACGAGAAAAACTGGAGATCCCTAATTTGAAATACTGGGACGAATCCAACCTTTCTTCAAAAGTTTGTTCAACTGAGTACGGATCTCCTTCAATCCTTCAGGGCTTAATCGGTACGGAGCTTTGATCACTGGTTGCGCACCAGGTAGTAAATCAATGCTGAATTCAAGAGCTCGATCGGAGGCAAACCTGTTATATCTTCAGGGAATACGTCCTCGAACTCTCAAACTACCTCTGGCTTGTCTTCTTCCGCTTATAATGTTGCAATCACCGCCTTCTTTGGTTTAGCCTTGTAGGTGCTAGGTTCCAGGGTACGGTCTCCACTCTTGAAATAAAAGACATGATGAACTGGTATTTTGAACACTACCCTCTTTTGACGACAGTCGATATTAGCAAAGAAAGTTCCTAACCAGTCCATTCCCAAGACTACGTCGAAGTTCGGTATGTCCCACACCTTGAAGTCCGCATAAAATTCTCTACTGCAGACAACCACTGGACACAGATCGTATCCCATAGTTGCCTTTAGAACGTCGTTCTCTGAACTGACATTCCAGCTGGATACGAGCGATTTAACTGGAATCGCATGAGTTCGGACGAACCGTTGTGGCATAAAGCAATGTGATGTTCTAGTAATGAAGAGTGCTAAAGTAGGTAGGGAGGCTACTAAGATTGTACCTAAGTTGTGTGGGATATGTTTAGGTATAGGAAAAACTATATTGATGTATAAGGATTTGAAAAGACGGGAAAGGATTGGGAATTACCAGGGATAACTTAGCCAGTGGCTTCAGCTTCCTCAACCGTCATTGTGAAATCCTGACGCCGGGGTACATTCCTTCTAGCTGGAAGCACATTCCTCTGTCCTTGGGGCACGTTTCTCTGTCCTTGAAGCATGTTCCTCTGTGCCTGATGGAATTGACGAGGAGGCTGTGCAGGAGGTCCACGTGGAGGTGGAGCAGGTAGAGCAAGACGGGGTGCAGGAGCCTGAATAGCTGGCCGCTGCAGAAAGATGATGGCTGGTATGGGTGCTGGAGCTGGGTTGAGTCTATAAGGACATGCTCCAATGGCGTGAGTGGATGCGCCACAAACTAAGCACAAGCCGTTTGCACGCCTGCAGTACCTTGCTAGGTGTCCATTCCTCTTGCAGTAGAAGCAAAAGTCTGGATTAGGCCGGTTAAAAGTTACTCTCGGTCTCATGGATGCAAAAGTTGGCCTGGAAGAGGCTCCTCCTGTCATCTGAGTGGCAGGGCGTTTCATACCAGCAGTCTGAGGTCTGCCCTTCTTCTTCACCACTGCCTTATAGCGTCGGGCAGCCTTCAGTGCAAGATCATGGGTTGGAAAATCGTCTATAGCGAGTGCAACATGGATTTTCGGGTCCAACCCTTGCTGAAATCGTCGAGCCTGGATCTTAGCAGTCGGAATCAGATGTGCCGCGAACCTGTTGCGGTCTTATGTTATCAGTGTAATATGTGATATCAGGAAATTGAATATTGAGACATTATTTTACCTGCTAAGCATGGTAAATTCAGCATCGTATTCATCCACGGATTTACTCCACATAAAGTCTTGTTGTAAGTGGATGAATTGCTATTCCATGTCGAAACGGGCAGTCTCAGGAAAGTATTTCGCGTCGAACATGTCGTGAAACCTCTTCCATTCAATCGGTTGGGCGAGTCAGCTTTCTTCGGCTTTCCACCAGACTCTGGCGTTATCTGTGAGTTGTAGCTTCGCAACTCTCACCCAAGCAATCTCTGGCACTTGTGCTGCTGCCAAGTCATCTTCGATGGACTGAGCCCATTCCTCTACCTTTAGTGGGCTCTCTTTCCTAGAAAAATGTTTCGGGTGCAAAGCCCGGAATTTCTTGACTCCGGGTGCCTCGGTCTCTGGGCGGTGTTTGAGGAGAGCAGTCTGCTGCTGCTGACCTTCCAAGAGGCTCTTTATCGCCTCAAGCAATACCGTCTGCTCATTGATGGGAGTTGCAATGGTAGGTGGTAGTGGTAGAGGAGGTGGTGGGGTGTTTCCATTTACGTTCGTGCTCGTGTTGTTCGGTGAATCCATGACCTTGATAGAAAAGAAAGGGTTAGGATAGATTCAAGAATTTGTAATGTAAAAAATATATAGTTGCTGATTCTTATAATTCTTGTGATATATATTGCTTAGTATTCCATGCAGAACTGACCTGCAAGGGCCGCCAACAAAACCTGTCACGCCCCGTTTCCCAGTATACGGGAAAGTAGACATGACAGGCACGCGACGTATTTACTCATAAATAAATACGTTAAGAATAAATAAGCAATATAAATAAATACACAAGAATGACAAGAGATATAAAATAAATAGCAACTTTTATTAACATTCATCTTTACAATACATTGCTTTAAAAAGGAAAGTACAAGGATATAAAGCAATGCCTAAACAGTGGCATGTGAAATGAAAAGTAAGTACAAAGAAAAACTAGAAGTCTGGTTGCTTTGTGAACTGGTCCAAGTCTTCCTGACTGGGCTCGTGTAGGGTTCCTAGGCACACTAATGAAGTCTCACAAGTGATCAAACATGGCCAATTAAAATTTTACAACTGCCGAGAAACCTAATACGGATCGTTAACTAGATGTATAGGTGATGCGATACAAGTAAACAACTTTAACTTAAAGGAAAGAGGCTACAACCTTTGTAGATCCGGTCCTCCACCTCCTAGGATCCATGATGACGTCCCCTCGCTGTCCATATCGGATCCCGGACTCTAGCATCGGCTTCATCGGAGAAATGGGCGGGCTAGGTCGTCGGCTTCGATGCCGAAGATGATCTACGTCGAGGCAACACAAGATCAAGCTCCAACTTCACCAAGCCATGAAACTTGTGAATAAAACACCCTATATTACTTGGCAAGAGGTAGAGGATGAAAAAATAGGAAGTGGGTTCACTTTAGAATTGGATTTCTCACTCTTTTTCACTAGTTGCCATTGATGGAGGCAAGCTTTCTTCATGTTGAAGAAAGAGAAGAAGAAGAAGATAATATGATAAGTTATTTTCAAAATAGAAAATAATATCAATACTTATCATATGGCAACCATAATTAGGTGTAGAGAATAGACTATGGTTAGTGGGAATGGTTAGGGTTAAGCATGAGACAAATATGGTGGACTTGTTCAAAACTTCAAGAAGCTTCAACAAGCAAACAAAGAAAGCCACCATATCATTTTCTTTTCCAAAATAAATAAATAAATAATTAAATAAGTAAATAATCAAAACCCTAACCATTCATATAACCATGGTTTAATTCTTTACACAAACCCAAGTGAGCTTGTATCATCAAACATGATACAAACAAGTGCACAAAAGTATATCACATATACAATGTGCATTTCAAGTGAGAAAATCCTTTTAAAGTGAACAAATACTAGTTAATGCAAAGTAATATATCAAATATATAATTATGCATTAAATCATTAAATCAATACTTGATTTAACGATCCGGTCATATCGCATATAACCGACTAATATCTAATGTATCGGCTTATCGAATCAATCCTCGATTCGATAACTAGGTTATATCACATACAACCATTCGATACATTCATCGCGAAAATAGAATACGGTATCACATACACGCATTATTCTCGGTCCCGCACATATCTCATATGCGCTTCTATTTCGTTTCGCTTGAGCCAGGAAACCTCTGTGTAGGACTCTAAAGACTCGTCAATACGCCGGCAGCAGGTGATGATCATATCAAACACCCACAAGCCGCAAGCGGTCTGCTAAACGTAACGGCCACCCGGGTATTGAGAGATCAGAAGATCGACGAGCAAGCCCGCTCACACTCCTGTGAATCCAACCAGTAACACTTACCGTATAGTCCGGTCTGTTCGTCTGATATGTCGCATATCTCGCCTAGGGGTGGTAAACGTCAGACCCCAGTAGCTCGATAAGTCATGCCGATATAAGGTCCATAACATAGCATGAAACTACTGATAACACTTACCAGTAAATCAGTGCAACCCTGGCCAGGGATTTCCAGTTATGGCCAGTCGAGCATAGCACAACATCAACCCCCAATACCGGGAGAGACGAATCCCCTCCTATCGCTCATTGCCTCCATGTGAATCGGGACTGTACCCAAAAACCACCTGTTTGCACGACTCAGTAGAGCCGTGGTAGGGTGGAAATCAAAGCACAGTGGGAGACACACAAGACTCTATGACGATCTCGGGTCAACAGACTAAGCTGTACCAGTGTCACCAGAGAACTGCCATCTGACGTGAGGTATAATACCATCTGGGAGTTCTCGGTGAGTCCGTTCAGTGTACCCAGTCTCCACTAAGCACCCGCATACCATCTCTGATGTCAAACACTAATGGATATGGGATCATCCATCGCCCATCGCATGGGTCAAGAAGATATACGCTAGTCTACTCTGGAATATCGATGCCCCGTCTCGATATTCCCACGACTAGGAACAATGAAGGATGTACTCATTGACTACCCAGGCCCCACTAGTATGATCTGCATCATAGTCCTGGAATTCGAGCACACATCCTAAGGGCTTTATCAACATGTAACAGAGAGACAGAAAGTATACATGTTAAGATAAAGAGCAACCAGATAGCGTACTATCATGTCGAGCAAGAAAGTCCTACCTATATATGTCCCAGCATCCACTACAATATACATCCAATGTACAGTAATGGCCTCTAGGGCATACATATAACTAACAATCTCCCACTTGCACTAGGGCCATCTGTAGCAGTGGTTGCAGTATCACATACTCAACCATCCCATAAAAGTCTCTCTTTGGGAAAAGCCCTTCGTGAGTGGATCCGCCGTGTTGTCCTCTGAGTCTACTCTCCTAACCTCGATCACCCTGGAGATCAACTATCTCCATGATCAGGCGATGCTTTCTCAGAATATGTCTGGGTTACTGATGGGATCGGGGTTCCTGGGCCAAAGCTACACTTCCATTGTCATATAATGGTAGGAACCTAGTTCATCTTATGAACCAATATACACCCAAACTGCCTCTTTGGTAGTATCTATAATAGCGATGTTACCAGCCTTTATCGTCTAGTTTGCCACGGTATCTAACTTGGAACTCTTCCAACATACCGTCCCTCCACTGAGGGTAAAGACAATGCCTGTGACTGACATTCAGTCGTCCTTATCACCCTGAAACTTTTCCAGTGATTCTCCCCAGGATCGATTGATACAATCTTACTACAGCTAGTGAGAATCCTAACATCCATTTAGATCTATCTCATAGACCCAAATCCCAGAATTTAGGAGGTATCACTTTGATCCCATTTGGAGAATCCTTGTGATAAGAGGAGATTGACCGTGCGTAGTATAGGAAACTCCTTTCCTATCAAGAGTATGACATCCACGTACTCTATGAGGATCTACCATACTCCATACTACCCTTTTGTACATACAAGGTTCATCTACCATTTTGATGAAGTCAAACTCTTTGACTACTACATCAAAACAGATGTTCTAATTCCGCGATGCCTGCTTTATCCTGTAAAGCAACTTGCACATGTTTCCGCTGCTCCCACTGTTTACGAAGCTCTCTGGCTGTGTACTTATAGACTTTCTATTCTAAATCAGTATTTAGAAAAGCAGTCATGACACCCAACCACCAGATATCGCAGTCATGGTATGTAGCAATGGTAAGTAGGATCTGGATGGACTTAAGTATAGTCCATGGAAAAGGTTTCATCATTTTCCACTCTTGGTCGATGACGAAAACCATTAACAAGTCTAGCTTTGAAAGTCTCAACTTTTCCATCTACACCAAGCAATCTTCTCAAGATATACTTGCTCCTGATGGGGATTTAACCCTTCAGATATCGCAACCAAAGTCTATACTTTGTTGGTGTATATGGATTCCATCTCAGATCGCTAATCATCCAGCCATTCTTACAGAGTCCCTACTCTTGATGGCCTGCTCGAAACTAGTTGGGTCATCATCTCATGATGCATTCCTCGCTCCCACTGTCATCGAGAAACCGAGGTATCTCTCAGGCAGGTGAGGAACCCTACCAGATCGGCGGAGAGGCCGAGGTTCGTCGGGGACTATAGAATCCCTTGGTTCTGTCAAATCATCAACTGCAGTTTTGTATAGCTGGAACCTTTCCAGTTCTACAGAACCGACCTTGCCTCGATCTTGTCCGGATTTTGCTTTTGACATAGTCCGGACAATCCCAAATCTTAACTTACTTAAGAGATAGGCTCTTCCCACACCATATCTCATATGGAGTGGTAGGCACTGATTTGATTTGAACCTAATTCAATAGGTATGCAACTTCTCAAGTGCACAACTCCCTAAAAGAAAACAGGTAACTCAGTAGAACTCATCATAGAGTACACTATATCTTATATGGTGCGATTGCTCCGCCCTGATACACCGTTGTGCTATGGTGTATTCAAAGGAGTAATACTGAGAGAGAATCTCATTTTCTTTTAGAATAGTCCAGGAATGCCATGCACAAGTATTCTCCTCCCTGATCTTATCATAGGACATAATACTTATACCCGTATTTTGGTTCTCTACTTCCAACTTATATTCTGTGAATACCTCAAAAGCTTCGGACTTATGTTTCAACAGGAACATATGACTGAATCTTGAGAGATTATCAGAGAATATAATGAAGTATAAAGAACCAGTCCTGGCATGTGTAGACAGGAGACCTTACATACATCATCATGTATCAGTCCCAAGAGTTCATTAACTCTTTCTCTGTTTCCAATAAACAGGGCTATGGTCATCTAATCTTTGTGACATGACTGGCAAGTTTCACAAGATGTAAATTCAAACTGATTTAAATATGCATCTAAAATGTAACTTCAGCCAGTCGGGTCGCATTGATATGACCTAGTCTACAATGCCTCAAGAAGGATTCGTTTATTTCTGAACTCTTCCTGTGTGGTCTGTATACTAGGAACTGTAGTTTGATTTAGAACGTCAATACTTTTAGATAACGTGCCTGAACCGATCAACTTTTGATATAGGAAATGTTCAAAACATTATCCAACAATACAAAATTATATCCTTTCTTTACTAATAAAGAGACTGATATGATTTTGTATATCAGGTTCGGTATCTAATAGCATTTGTTCAGAATCAATGTATTGGTAATACAGGGAGACAGTGACCAACAGACTTGGCTGCAACACTTGCCCCGTTTTCTGTCTCATGAAACTTATCACCCGTTCTCAGTTTTACTACCTTTTTGTAGCCCTATGTAACGGATTACATATCTGGGATCCTGATCCGGTATCAAATACCCAGGATGCGGAGGATACTGAGAAACATTTCATTGTAATGAACATACCCGAAGGAGATGCATCATATGCACTTTCTTTGTTTGGGCGGCATAGGAATTCTGGTATTCCCCTATTTCCTGCTCTGTCTTATAACAATTATAAGTTGGAGCGGGACCAACGTTCTCCAGCTCAGTATAACAAGCGGGTTCGGTCAATACATCCATATTATTATCTTGATTAAGGCGTGATATGGTCGCTACCTGGAGAGAGAGAGAAGAAAACACTCTGCGTGCGCTCTTGCAAGATCAAATTGGTTATTTATTTTATCTAATCAGGATGGCTCCCACTGTTTTTATCAAATCTTCCTTCAAACCCTAAAAGGAAAGACTAGCCGGGATTAATTACACTCTACAAGTTCGCCAATCTTTCAGCCAGGCCAGTGTCGGTACTTTGAGGGAGGTTCCCCGTGCTTTCGCACGGACCTAATTACAGTAAACCTCGTTTTCCCAGAGGCGTAACCCCGTTGACACCTTTCTAGACACCTACTTGATCGGCTAATTGCAAAGTGCAAAACTCTCCCAGGAGTAACAATTACTCGCAGTGGGTATCGGGATCCAACTATCACATAGAAGGTATGCAATCTCATTGCAAGTTTCAACACTTGAAACTCCCGAGAAAGGTTTTTACCCCTAGCACCTATGACCTTAACTATGGTCAACAAATCATAAGCACTAGTCAAGTTCTACCCGTCATTTCATGATTAATTAGACCCACCCACATGTCTCTTAACTAAGGTCAACAAAGTCACGCGACTGTCCTAACTAATCACATCATATGCAGTGTAGGAAGACATCACTTAGCTACCATACACTGTACCTTAACTAAGGTCAACAAACACAGCACGAATACTAAGTACTCTACTTCCTAAAATGACGGAGGGTTGCGGCTGGTTTTTATGAAAACCTTAAACGCTTTGAACTTGATCTCGTTGCGGAATCAAATGGTTTTTAAATGGAATGTTTTTGAAGCTTTTCTAGTTTTGCTAAAGGGGTCACTCCCGGTGAAGGGATCGTTGGCCCTTTCCTCGTCGAATGAGGTGCGGGATATATCATATATATCATTGTGCAAAGCAGAAACTATAGAAGCAATCAAAAGACAAACCGAGTGTTGTAGCATCTGCTAGTTATTGCTAAAGGATTCACTCCCGGTGAAGGGATCTCGGTCCTTTCCTTATCGAATAAGGTGCAGGATGTTCTACAAGGAACACCGCGATGCAAAGCAAGAACTGTAGCTACCTGTTTTTATTTTGAAATTCGATTCCACAACATCAATTAGGTTTATTTTCTTTCATTAATCTCATTAATGAATGTCCCATCATTTAAGTCCACCTAAACATCACAGATAAATATAACGTACGCTTATGCCATCCGCATTCGCCTCGATGTCCCGTCTACACCGTTAGGTTAGGTAACTAACGCCAGAGCGGGGCAGGGCTAGCGCGGGTGTAAAACATAAGCAACGTCTATATAATATATCATATACACTATATACAATATCTATCTGAACAAATCACATGATCACATCACAGATAACGCAGCAGAAAGTATCATATGAAATATTGGATATATTAGGACGTCCGTGTTTTCAATACGAGCCAGTATAAAACACGGATTCCACGGTCGTGATGAATAGCCAATCCCACACCCCTAGACCCCTACGAGAGCGGCAAGCAATCCTACCAATTCTAGGGTTAGGAGACCCGAACTCGACTCCTCGAGATGGTCTCCCACTGGACCCTAGAACCCGATTACTTGTGCTCCCCTCCTTGGGTCTATCCTAATGCGGAAAAGTAAATAATATACAATGGGTGACATCTTCCGCAACCTGGAAGTGCCCCAATAAAAGAATATTACATACAAGTTTTTACATGAATGAAAAAGAAAAACACTCATCTCACATAAAAAACCCCCGGCTATTCAAACACGACGATCCAATATAACATATCCAGCAACACATAAAAACACATGTCATCAACGTAAGTAAATATGCGCATCCCAATTGTCGTTGACATATAGCAACGAAACCGGCGATATCACATATTACACTTACGGTCACAGAAAAGAAAGTGTAAAACTACAACAGTTGGAATCCGCAACCTGCATAGACATCGCATGCCTAATCAAATGAATTCCTTAGACATCGCATGCCTAATAATTATAAACCCCGCATTTTAGTCTCATTATCGAAAACTCTTTTCAATATTAAGTCGGGCAATTCAACAAGATTCCCGACATCCTGATCGAATGCTCGTCGCAAACTTTAGTAGGCGGCTGCACCCCTAACGCCGTCGACGAAGTGCACCAAGGCGGAACACCGCTACCGCGAGCACCCGAACGGATGCTTTCGGCGACGGGGTTCTCCTACAGTCACTTGGTCGGGGCTATGGGGTGAGGCTGTCTATTAAGTTTACCCGGCGAGTATCCGCGTACGCTACGTGATTGCGACGGACTTTTGATCACATCAAAATTCCATGGCAACCGATCAAGTGAGACTAAACTGCTATGTTTATAACATTCATTCAGTTATCTCATAATTACTTGTGAATTCCAATTGTTGTATCACATTCCGGATAAACAGAAAATGTTAAACTTTCCGATCGAACATTCGAACACCCAAGTTTTCCCGATACAGCTCAACACATGAAATAAGTCTAAAAACATTCAGTTCATGCCTCAGTACCAACGGTCCAGCCGTAGAAGGGTCAAGCCAACGCCTCACATGTGGCACGCCGTACTACCCCAAACCCGAAGGTTCAAAGGGCAGTTCAAGACGGTCACATAATCGAGTTAAGGTTTGTTGTCTTCTAGAGGGACCATCGCGTTACTTGCACTACTTAGAACGTGATTAAACTACAGAAATATCCAACAATTGGAAATTTCCTGGCAGGGGAAAAAGTGGGTATTTATGTCCGGCCGAACTTTTTAACATATTCTAAAATTACCCGGAAAAACACACTGACAAAATTAGACAATCCGATCGAAACACCGAGTCCCCAATACAACCCAGAAAACTCAACTCTTGAGTTAATATTAAAAATTCCCATAAACTCAGCATTTAAATAAAGAAGTTACTGTGCAAAAATTGTTGACTGAAGAGACTAAATGGGCGCGGAACCGCCGCATTAGCATGCTAATGCCGCGGTTCCGCCGCGCTTTAGAGACATCATTAGGTAATTTTTGCACCGTAATTCTTAGAATTTCCTGCTGAATTTTTTAAGCATTTTTAATTTGGAAAAAAACCCAGTTTTTGAAAAAAGTCCAGAGAGCAAATTTATGTTAGGGTTTCGGTTCGATCGGACTTCTAACTCCGTCTACGCATCGCCTAAGGCTCTAGCTTGGCTCTGATTCCACTGTAGGGTTCCTAGGCACACTAATGAAGTCTCACAAGTGATCAAACATGGCCAATTAAAATTTTACAAGTGCCGAGAAACCCTAATACGGATCGTTAACTAGATGTATAGGTGATGTGATAAAAGTAAACAACTTTAACTTAAAGGAAAGAGGCTACAACCTTTGTAGATCCGGTCTTCCACCTCCTAGGCTCCATGATGACGTCCCCTCGCTGTCCATATCGGATCCCGGACTCTAGCATCGGCTTCATCGGAGAAATGGGCGGGCTAGGTCGTCGGCTTCGATGCCGAAGATGATTTACGTCGAGGCAACACAAGATCAAGCTCCAACTTCACCAAGCCATGAAACTTGTGAAGAAAACACCCTATACTACTTGGCAAGAGGTAGAGGATGAAGAAATAGGAAGTGGGTTCACTTTAGAATTGGATTTCTCACTCTTTTTCACTAGTTGCCATTGATGGAGACAAGCTTTCTTCATGTTGAAGAAAGAGAAGAAGAAGAAGATAATATGATAAGTTATTTTCAAAATAGAAAATAATATCAATACTTATCATATGGCAACCATGATTAGGTGTAGAGAATAGACTATGGTTAGTGGGAATGGTTAGGGTTAAGCATGAGACAAATATGGTGGACTTGTTCAAAACTTCAAGAAGCTTCAACAAGCAAACAAAGAAAGCCACCATATCATTTTATTTTCCAAAATAAATAAATAAATAAATAAGTAAGTAAATAATCAAAACCCTAACCATTCATATAACCATGGTTTAATTCTTTACACAAACCCAAGTGAGCTTGTATCATCAAACATGATACAAACAAGTGCACAAAAGTATATCACATATACAATGTGCATTTCAAGTGAGAAAATCCTTTTAAAGTGAACAAATACTAGTTAATGCAAAGTAATATATCAAATATATAATTATGCATTAAATCATTAAATCAATACTTGATTTAACGATCCGGTCATATCGCATATAACCGACTAATATCTAATGTATCGAATTATCGAATCAATCCTCGATTCGATAACTAGGTTATATCACATACAACCATTCGATACATTCATCGCGAAAATAGAATACGGTATCACATACACGCATTATTCTCGGTCCCGCACATATCTCATATGCGCTCCTATTTCGTTTCGCTTGAGCCAGGAAACCTCTGTGTAGGACTCTAAAGACTCGTCAATACGCCGGCAGCAGGCGATGATCATATCAAACACCCACAAGCCGCAAGCGGTCTGCTAAACGTAACGGCCACCCGGGTATTGAGCGATCAGAAGATCGACGAGCAAGCCCGCTCACACTCCTGTGAATCCAACCAGTAACACTTACCGTATAGTCCGGTCTGTTCGTCTGATATGTCGCATATCTCGCCTGGGGGTGGTAAACGTCAGACCCCAGTAGCTCGATAAGTCATGCCGATATAAGATCCATAACATAGCATGAAACTACTGATAACACTTACCAGTAAATCAGTGCAACCCTGGCCAGGGATTTCCAGTTATGGCCAGTCGAGCATAGCACAACAGCAACCCCCAATACCGGGAGAGACGAATCCCCTCCTATCGCTCATTGCCTCCATGTGAATCGGGACTGTACCCAAAAACCACCTGTTTGCACGACTCAGTAGAGCCGTGGTAGGGTGGAAATCAAAGCACAGTGGGAGACATACAAGACTCTATGACGATCTCGGGTCAACAGACTAAGCTGTATCAGTGTCACCAGAGAACTGCCATTTGACGTGAGGTATAATACCATCTGGGAGTTCTCGGTGAGTCCGTTCAGTGTACCCAGTCTCCACTGAGCACCCGCATACCATCTCTGATGTCAAACACCAATGGATACGGGATCATCCATCGCCCATCGCATGGGTCGAGAAGATATACGCTAGTCTACTCTGGAATATCGATGCCCCGTCTCGATATTCCCACGACTAGGAACAATGAAGGATGTACTCATTGACTACCCAGACCCCACTAGTATGATCTGCATCATAGTCTTGGAAGTCGAGCACACATCCTAAGGGCTTTATCAACATGTAACAGAGAGACAGAAAGTATACATGTTAAGATAAAGAGCAACCAGATAGCGTACTATCATGTCGAGCAAGAAAGTCCTACCTATATATGTCCCAGCATCCACTACAATATACATCCAATGTACAGTAATGGCCTCTAGGGCATACATATAACTAACATCTCGATCTCCTGAGAGTCCGATCCTCCTGACGAACATTCCAAAGAAAGTAAAAGACATGAATGTTGTCAGTGAACTAGCGCTCGGTAAGTCTAAAAGAAGGAATAGAATAGGACAAGTAGAGAAAATAGAACTGGTAATTTGTATAAGTATATGTCTGTTATACTAACGTAATTGTTTGTAGTTTGGTATCGAATATATCAGTGTATACGAGAGGAGTCCAACTATCCTGTGGACTATGGTAACATGTAAGTACAAGGCCACGTCTAAACCCACGGGACAACGGCACGAGAGTTTATGTAAGTGTTTTTTACTGTCCATCATCGTGCCACTTTTAATACATTCCGTACCAATCCACACCATTAAGCCTCGTAATATATTTTGTATTGATTATAGTTATAAGGCTTGCCGAAACCATGGATACAAGTTGTTCATGTAATCAGGTTCAGGATGTAAACAAGTAGACATGTAATCAAGTCAAGTTATAGCCATGGTTTGGTCAAGTCAAGTCATGTTTGTATGTTGATATTGTTCTGGTATTCAGGTTCAGGTTCAAGTATGCATGCTTGGTATATTGGATTCATGTTGAATTGGATTCTGATTTGAGTTAGACTCAGACTTGAGTCAGACACTTTAAACATTCCAAAGAAAGAAAGCAGAGAGCAATGTTGTCAGCGAACTAGCGCTCAGTAAGTCCAAAAAGAAATAAGAGAAGATAGTATATAATGTGAATAGAAACCAAATAAACAGAGGACGTGTAAAATTGTATATGATCGTTCATAGGTATATGATGGTTATTCTAACGTGGTTATTTGTAGTTTGATAAAGAAAGTATTCATGTATATGAGAGGAGTCCATCTTACCCCGTGGACTATGGTAACATATAGTACAAAGACCCATCATAACCCACAGGACAACGGCACGTGAATTCATATAGGTGTCTTTTAATGTGACCTCTCGTGCCACGATATACGTTCCGTACCAATCTATCCCTTTATCCCCGCATATGGTATTGTATAGATTAAGATTACAGGTCTTGGCCGATTCCATGAATATAAAAAGTACAAGATCATGTTCAAGATGAAATCATGTGTTCAGGTATTCATGTCAAATTATATCCATGGTTCGGTCAAGTCGAGTCAAGTATTCAAATTCAAGTTTGATATTCGAGTGTTGATTAGTCTGAAATATTGCACATTTGAATGATTATTTTCCCCACTATTGTTAAGTTATAAAAGGTGTTTATTGTAATTATAGAACATATGAGGGAAAATACATCCATATAATATTTAAATGAAATATTGTAATTAAAATATACATATCATATCAAATTTTCCTAATCAATATTCTTAAAAATTTAATATCATATAAAATAGTTAGGATGATATCTCAAATATAACAAATACTACTAACAGTATGAATTGAGATATTGCGCAGATATAAGCTCAGGGTTGGAATCCTCGAGATCCGAGATGTCGGAATAAAATCTGCCGATAAATTGAAACAAATCATAAATGGCAGAGACTCAGAATAAGATTTTCAAAATCCAGATATCTAAGAGATCTACACATGTCAACAGAAGAGTCCACAATAAATCCCATGACCTGATACCACTATAACACCGCGGGTGGACGGCCAACCCCCATGATATGTGGCGGATCCGTGGCCTCCTTATGGCCGTAGGATTTGGGATTTTTTTGGTGTGATCTTATCAGCATATCCTAACATCTGGCAACTAGGGTTTCTAGTTTTGAGACTATATAAGAGATCGAGAGCTTCACATCAAGAAATGATCAACTGAAGAGATTAAGAGGTCCAAAACGATCCACGCATCCGGGTTGATCATCAACCGTTCATCTACTTCCAACAAGATAGAGATCGAGAGCAAAAACTAGGGTTCTTGTACTCTACTTTAAAAGGATTTGTACATGATATAGTTGATTAATAAAAATAGTCTTTTTATTAGTTTTTTCACACTTAATTTCTGTATCTTACATTATGATCTCATTCTTCATCCTTTCTTCTCCAACCATGCATGAGTAATTCCTAACTTGTTACGGTTTGAAGGCTAGAGTAGATCAATGGATGATAAAATATTTTAACTTCTTTTATACAATTTATAGTTTATAAACTTTAGCAAAACAAATGTTAACATTCTTATCGGGCGCGCTACCAATTTATTGATAGTCTCGACCACGATTTGAGATTAGATTAACACTTGTTTTGTTAGGGGCTACATATGAATAGAGATCAATACAAGGACAAGGGTTAGGAGTGGGGAAACCCTAGTTTCTTCCAAAAGAACTCTAATCCGCATTCATCACTATTGATCTAGTTTTAAACTATTAAAACATAAAATGAGTCATTTTTAATTAGTCATCTATTACTACTAAATCATATGAACCCTACAAACCTCTTCTTCATAAATCTTATATCTGTATTACAATAGATCTACAACCAATCAACCCATCTTTCAATCAACTCGTCTAAAGTAAGAAAAAGG
Source organism: Agapanthus africanus (assembly GCA_030015575.1). Taxonomy (NCBI): domain Eukaryota; kingdom Viridiplantae; phylum Streptophyta; class Magnoliopsida; order Asparagales; family Amaryllidaceae; genus Agapanthus; species Agapanthus africanus. The sequence continues at coordinate 803,038,091 of CM057339.1, read as the reverse complement.
TTTACGTTTCCCTGCGGACGATCCGTACTCATCGCGGCTAGCTACTAGCGACACCGTCCTGATTGCGGTTACTTTATTTACGACACTTTTTCACGATCAATCAAATGTTCAGGTTCATGATCAAGTATTCATGTTTTTGTTTGTTTTTGAATTTTTATTTAAGTTTGGATTCAGGTTAGGCTCAGTATCTTATGAAAGGATTTAGTTATTAAATTTCTTAAGTTCGGGAGAAATCGGCAACTGCTGCACATGAACGGTAGGATTTGTGTTTTTTTCCAATACAATTGTCATTGATAACTTCATTAAGTTGTCTAATCTGAATAGGCAAGCATTCACTTTCTCCGGCACTCCGGGGCTTAAGAGAATTGATACCGCTTAAACCTATACTAATCTAGAGTCCTTATTTATATTGTTTGCATTTCTCGAAGGTTTTTTTTAATGAAAAATACCTTAATATTGTTTAAAATTAAATCTCAAGAGTGATTTATAATATTTAGAGTTTTTATGAAGATGTATTTTAATTTTTTTAATGGTATTTTAGCGATAAAACCTTACTTTTAAAAGTTTATGGTATTTTAATGAAAACTAAACCTGGTGGTATTTTATTAAAATTTTAATCTTTCATTTTAAAAATATACTTTCATAATTTGTTTTTATTGAAAATACGGATTCATAGTTTTATATAAATTTTCCAAAGTTTTAAATTGTTTAGAAAATTCGTATTTCTTAAAAACCATATTTTTATTTTCTTTCGAGACCAATACTCCGTAAGGAGTTCTGCATCTTGCTCTATTATTTCAAGGATGTGTGATAATCCGCATCATCTATAAGCGGATCCCCTAACGAGGGTTGTAGAGGCGCAAAATTACAAAGGAAAAACGATTAAATTAAATTCTATGTTATTAAAACTTGAGTTTATTTTAGTTTAGGAGGGGGGGGGATACTATTTGCACTTAATATTAGAACTCTATTACAATTTTTAATAAGCCATCTTTAAACTTAACATCACTCCCGCTAACACCTCGTTTAAATATATATAGTTTCCGAACAATCAACAAAAATGATTATATAAAATATACACTAAGCACAATGTCATGCATACATTGCATTCATGTGCCAATAAACATTCTACTAAACAGTGTAGTATGTCGAGATTATAGCTTTTGGAGTTCTCATCAACAAGTCCTCATAAGCAATATTAAATTAATTAAACCTATGCTATTTAAGGTCTGGCTACAATATAACTTTAGAAACCAACAAAAATTAATGCAGCAAAGGTAACAGATATATTTGTGCATGGTGCAGGATGCAATTAGGTGAAACAAATGTATAATATTAGAAATTGCTTCAATAATTATTACTTCTAAAATAATGAATATTTTGAATGATAGAAGGGGGTTGGCACAAGGTAGGTACTATTATATCAACATTATTAGTTCTAATATTTACAAAAAAATGATCAAAACCTTTGATAACATATTCCGGTAGCGAGTCTAGCATGGAAAATACGGGACGGGAGAGAGTGGGGGGAAAGGACAGGGACTTACCTATGTGTAAGACATGGAAAAACGACGGAAGTCCCATTACGACATCTCATCGAACAATCTGGACGTAAATTTGAAACGTCGACGGATTGAACATCCGGAGGCGTGGAAATGATCGTGTCGCTCACGCGGTCTCGGGCCTATCCATGAAGCCTCGTTTCTCGGTCCGTCACGCATCGAATACTGTAACGACTGTGTTTTCTAATACCCAATAAAAGGTACTTTAATCATTACCAAGTATTTATTTGCGTATTTACTTGATGGAAAAATATTTTATCTTAACGATTTTATTTTTAAAAGTGATGTGAGTAATTTTTCTTAAAACATTGAAAAATAATTAAAGGAATTTTCTAAAATCTATTTATATTTTTCTGGGCTTAAAATGTTCTAATAAAATTTTATAATACCTTAAAATAAATTTCATATTTTTATAAGCAATTAAAATAATTATTTCGTAATTAAAATATTTTCAAGGATAAAATAGATTTTTAAATAATTATAATGATTAACAAATATCATATATATGGAAATATTATTTAGTTTTAGCCAAAATCATTTTTATACTAAAGTTAACAATAAAATATATTTTCTGAAATTTTTCCATAATTTTCCCGTATTTTAAACTATTTTTAACAAATTTTTGAAAACAAATGCGGTTTTAAAAAATATAAACGGTTTAGATTTTAATTTAAAAAGAAAAAAGAAAAAAAAGAAAATATAATTAAACCTCCCTTTAATCTGGACCGTTGGATGAGAGATCTAACGGCCCAGGATCGAGCGCGACTTCCCACGTGGTGGGGACTACGCGAAAACGCGTGATCTCTCACGCGGCCACGTGGCTGCACGGGCGGCGGCTCGTGGGCCGTTGGATTTAGATCCAATGGCCATGATTCAAGGTAGCGGCGGCAAATCATCATATGATGATTTGGGAATCATTTGGGGCACGGATTTTGGTGTATTTTGTCAAATTTTTTGGATTTTATTGTAGGAGAAAGACCCTATAAATAGAGACCTTCAAACTCTATTTTCTCATACTATAGAACTCCGAAAATTCTGGAGAAAAAAAATATCCAGACCTTCGTATCGACGACGTCAATGTTATAGTTCCATCCAATCATCGAGGAAAAATCCGAGCGCGGAGATATTGAGATTTTAGTACAAGTCTACGTTTCCGACCCATCGACATCCAACTTAAACCAAAGGAAGGATCCATCTCTCTCCACTTGTCTGTCACCTTCTTTCCTTTGATGATCTTAGTTTCAAGTTCTAATCTCCAACCTTATTTTAAAATGATATTAAAAATAATTCTGTATGCCTATTGTGATACCTCATAATTATAGATTTGTCACATGCTTGAAATGGATTAATTAATATGCGTAAATATTGCACCCTTATCCTACATGGAAAATGATATGCTTGATGTTATAACCCATGGGGTATCAATCCATCCTTTATGCACACACACTTACCTATGACATCAATAAGATCTCGAAATAGGTTACTTCCATAAAATATCCTTATTTTATTAAAATGTTGTATGCATTTAAAACACCCAGATGATATAAGATGATTTGAATAAAATACTTTAGACACACTAAAATGATTTAAAATAAGATTGGAGATTAGAAAAGGGGAATACTAATCTAAATAATTATGCTATGGTTTTCACCTTAACTCCCTTCCACTTAGAGAGAATATTTTTATATAAATTTTCTTAGCCTATTAACTAAAGTTTAATAAGATACCCTAATAACAGAATATTTCATATGAAACACCCCGTGGTTAATAGACAATCGTCTCTGAAAAGAACACAAATCCTACCGTCCATGTACAGCGGTTATCAACGCGGAGTTGTTCTTGTAGAATATCACCTTTAATAAAATACCCTAATTTTATAGAATAATGTTTTACGAAAATAGCTCGTGGTTGATAGACAATCGTCCCTAAAATGGACACAAATCCTGTCGCTCATGTGCAGCGGTTGCCAACACGGACGTATTTCTAAAATGTTACCCGCAAATAAAAGTTATAACTTTATAAAATTATTATTTACAATAAAATACCTTAATCCATCCTAAAAGGATATAATTTTATTTAAATATCTGGATCTTTACTAAAAGGCTATTTTCAGCAAAAACCATAATCTTTATAAATGATATTTTCCAAAAAGAATACCTAAAACTTTATTAAAAGATAATTTCAAATAAATACCATAATCTTTCATTAAAAAGATATTTTCATTAAAATACCATGGGTTTTCCCAAAATTATAATTACTCTAAAATATCATGATTTCTTATAAACAATGACTACCATTAAATGCCATGATCTTTATTAACTAAGCGTGCTATAAAATATTATGATGCACCTTACAGACTTTAAAAGAGGACAAGATAAAATGGGTGGTTGTGGAAGGTCATATTAAATGAGATTAATTATTTAAATACAAGTTACAATATACATGACATATGATACGGTTAGAGTTAGAATGCGCGAACCACGATATGGAATACTTATAAATGAAGACCCCTGCAGGCAGGGTGAACAGTCTAATGTGTGGACGACTACTAACCCGGTCTCCAGGAGAATACTAACCTGATATTCGGGCGAATACTAACCCTACTTTGAGAACGAATAATCTAATATGTGGATGACATACAATGTGAAAATTCCATGTCTAGATGATATACACACTAACTCTAATTCGTCAAAACCTTTACACTGAATAACGGAGATGGGTAGTTTGATTAGGTAAGGAGATGCGGAACTCGGATTCCCCTACTACTCGATCATGATCCCGGAATGTGAAACGGTACATTTCACTTCCCCGGTTGTTGTTCCGTGGCCACAACGGAATAATCGTGAGTATCCGGACCCCTATTTAACAAACTAATGCGAACTTTTTCCTAACATATACCACATACAAACATACTCTTATTCACATATATCTCATACAAACATAACCATATTCACACATACCTCATTCAACATGACTTATTGGCATACACCTTGTTCCCTCATAAAAAAGAAAAGAAAAGGGGGAATGTAATACCCCAGAGTAGTACGGTCTTAAGACATCATGGTGATCTGCTCTGTCCATACTCAGTGCGGTCTGTTGCGGACATCTTGGTGATCTGAGTGAGGGAGCCATTTCAGAACAATGGGATCGGGTCCCTAAAGCACATTCCAAAAGAGGACCGAACTGCATTATAAATATAATGATACCACCTTCAATTACAGAGGCGCCTTTTAAGTGAACCAGAACTACAGGAGCTTGAGAACTCCGTAGTTAAGCGTGCTCGGGCCAGGGAAGTCTTGGGATGGGTGACTTTCTGGGAAGTGGCCCCTGGTCGGGTCTGGTTCGCTCTAAAGGGAAAAACCATGCGGTTTCGGCCAAAACGGACAATACCATCTGTACTGGGGTGTGGAGTGTTACATTTATGGTGGCCCATGCAGGTCCCTCAATAGTAGGTCTGTGGTTCGAGGACGAACCATTGTTCTTAGATGGGGGGAATGTAATACCCCAGAACAGTGCGGTCATAAGACATCATGGTGATCTGCTCTGTCCACACTCAGTGCGGTCTGTTGCAGACATCTTGGTGATCTGAGTGAGGGAGCCATTTCAGAATAATGGGATCGGGTCCCTAAAGCACATTCCGAAAGAGGACCGAACTGCATTATAAATATAATGATACCACCCTCAATTACAGAGGCGCCTTTTAAGTGAACCAGAACTACAGGAGCTTGAGAACTCCGTAGTTAAGCGTGCTCGGTCTAGGGAAGTCTTGGGATGGGTGACCTCCTGGGAAGTGGCTCCTGATCGGGTCTGATTCGCTCTAAAGGGAAAAACCGTGCGGTTTTGGCCAAAGCGGACAATACCATCTGTACTGGGCGTGGGGCGTTATAGGGAAAATTCCCCACTATTAAAGTCTCACGTGTTAAACATGTGAGCGCGTATATGCAAAGTATATAGGCGCTGCAATCAAATAATTGGCAAGCCAAACAGGCCTTACGTGTTAAACACGTGAAAGTTTATATGTATATGAGAGCTGAAAATAAAGTATGTTGAAACCCATGCTAGGGGTCACATGTTAAACACGTGAGTTCTTCTGCTGCACTCTTTGGCAAGATAGAATTAAATTCTATTTGGGAAATATTTTCCCTGATCTTTCTGATACGGAAAGATTCTTCTCTAACAGAGAATTTTGGATTTAAAATCCAATTGTGATAAAATATCACCAATCAAACCACCTGATAGAATTAAATTCTATGTGGGAAATATTTACTGGGGCGTGGGACGTTACAGGGAAAATTCCCTACTATTAAAGTCTCACGTGTTAAACATGAGAGCGCCTATATGCAAAGCATATAGGCGCTGCAATCAAATAATTGGCAAGCCAAACATGCCTCACGTGTTAAACACGGGAAAATTTATATGCATATGAACGCTGAAAATAAAGTATGTTGAAACCCATGCTAGGGGTCACATGTTAAACACGTGAGTTCTTCTGCTGCACTTTTGGCAAGATAGAATTAAATTCTATTTGGGAAATATTTTCCCTGATCTTTCTGATACGGAAAGATTCTTCTTTAACAGAGAATTTTGGATTTAAAATCCAATTGTGATAAAATATCACCAATCAAACCACCTGATAGAATTAAATTCTATGTGGGAAATATTTCCTTCTTCTTTCTCAAACTAGAAAGATCTTCTTGGTTAAACAGAGGACCTTTGGATAAAAAATCCAACGGTGATTATAAAATCACCCACCGATCATCTGATAGAATAAAAATTCTATCTTAGGAAAAGATATTTCCTAATCTTGTTAAATAAACAAGAAAACTTCTCTGCTAAACAGAGAGCCTTAAAAATCCAATGATGAATAAAATTCACCAAGTGATCCGAGAAATCATTTTGGATTGATTATGAAATCAATCATGATCTCTCAATCTGAGATTTTCATAACAAGTTGATCTTTCTCTTACCCTATAAATAGAAGAGAAAAAACAAAAAAAGGAGAGAAGAGAGACACAGAACTCCCCACAAGCTTCTGCAAAAAAAAAATATACAGTGAGCTCTTGAAAAAGGAAGAGAATTTAATTCTCAAAAGAAGAATAAGACTTGCCTCATTAAAACCCTAGGTAAAAAAAACATATAGAGATCATAGTGTCTCTTCTTTGCCTATCTAAGGGTTTAACCCTTCATATAAGAACTTAGTTCTTCCTCTGGTTGAGATTTGCAGAAGCAAATCTCCCCACAAGTTGAGAATTTAATTCTCATCAGGGAGATTTCGTTCTGCGGATTCAAAACTTAGGGAAAAAGAACTAGGTCATAAAAGAAAAAGAAATAACAGGAGCATATGGGAATTTAATTCCTCCAAAAATTAGGGTTTAACCCTATATAAAGAACTTAGTTCTTCAAACAAATGATGATGATCTAAGATCCTCAAAACTGAAATCTTGATGATCATCAATGACTAAAAATGTCATTAACAGGAGATCGATATCTCTAAGAAAACACAAGAATAGCTTGGTGACTCGTTAGTGCTTCGCACTATGATGAAGCCTCACGTGTCTCCCACGTGAGTGCTTCAAATGAACAAAAAGAACAACCAAAACTGTCTCACTTGTTTCCCCACGTGAGTGCTTAAAAAAGGGAAACAAGCAAATGAAAAACCAAAGCTGCCTTACGTGATACTCACGTGGGCGCCTAAAAAGCAAAGAAAAACTTCTTTATCAATTAGGCAGCCGTCCCAAAAGAAAGCAGCCATATGTTTTGCACGAGGGATCTAATCAAGTGCTTAGCACTTCTGTAAAAGAGGGGCGGCGCCCCATATTTGGGGGCCTCACGTGTTTCACACCTGAGCTCCACAGAACTCTAGTGATCAGCACTAATCCAACGCCCATGTGAAACGCACATGAGCACTGTATGTCTCAGTGCTTAGCACCGTCGAGTAATTATATCTCAGCCCAAATTGGTTAAGTTTCCTGAGGTTAACCTCTTTGATTTTAAATCAACCGAGCTCATATGGCTCATGGTTTCCCAAACCGATCTTAGTCTCAAAAATGACTAGTGGTCTCCTATTGATGATATCCAAAATGATATTCATCCTGTGTCTCCTAAAGTAATCTTAGTCTCAAATACAACTAATGATTCTTAGGTCCACAACAACCATTTTCCCCTCAAATACGGGATTTGGTTCAAAAGGGTACATCTCTCCACACCTCTGATACATGTCATTGTAATTCCTCAACATCTTCAGAGAGGTGGCGGGTCCTGATGACCAACAACTTCTTTCGCTCATGCACTTCCAAATTGACGTGTATGCCTCAAATCGGATCGTGCCCCAAATTGGGCACATTCCATATCAACATTGATGATATCCAAAATGATATTCATTCTATGTCTCCTAAAGTAATCTTAGTCTCAAATATGACTAATGATTCTTAGGTCCACAACAACCCTTTTTCACTCAAATACAAGATTTGGTTCAAAAGGGTACATCTCTCGACACCTCTGATACATGTCGTTATAATTTCTCAACGTCTTTAGAGAGGTGGCGGGTCCCGATGACCAACAACTTCTTTCGCTCATGCTCTTCCAAATTGACGTGCATGCCTCAAATCGGATCGTGACCTAAATTGGGCACATTTCATATCACCATTGATGATATCCAAAATGATATTCATCCTATGTCTCCTAAAGTAATCTTAATCTCAAATATGACTAATGATTCTTAGGTCCATAACAACCTTTTTTCCCTCAAATATTGGATTTGGTTCAAAAGGGTACATCTCTCCACATCTCTGATACATGTCGTTGTAATTTCTCAACGTCTTCAGAGAGGTGGCGGGTCCCGATGACCAACAAATTCTTTCGCTGATGCATTTCCAAATTGACGTGCTTTCCTCAAATCGGATCTTGCCCCATATTGGGCACATTCCATATCTCCATTGTTCACTTCGTCACGTAACAAATACACATGCGCGCAAGATGAATAATGGACCGAAATGTCCTTAAACTAATATTCGCCCCAAATACGGCGATAACGGACCGAAATGTTCTTAAACTAACATTCATCCTCAAAACAGAAATGTTAGACCGAAATGTCCCTAAACTAATACTCGCCCCCAAATACGGCGACAAAGGACCGAAACGTCCTTAAACTAACATTTCGTCTCAAACATGGCGATAATGGACCGCGATGTCCTTAAACTAAAATAATCGAGTCCAAATGCTCATATGTTTAAGCTGATCTTAATCTCAAACCAGATTAATGATATTTAAATCAACCCAAACCCAAATCTAAAAATATACGGATTTGGACTAATCCAGGTCCTACGGGCGACGACAGAAACTAGTCTCTGTATACAATCCACGGGCAACCTAAACAAACAAAAACACACATGACACGAAGTGAACTTCCGGAGCAGGAGAAAGTGGTTATCGCGATGCGGTAACGTAATTAACTGCAGGGGCTTGCGCCTACAGGGAAGAGCATCCCCACAATCAAAACCCCTCACAAACGAGGGGGAATCTGATAAAGTCTGGTACAACGGCCGCATCCGTCCAAACCTCCGATATACGGTGCCATAAATCAACTTGGCATCTTCGGAGAGTTGGACGGATAAATCCAAATAGCATCTGCCCCCAGGATTCAGGCCAGACGTCCCAACATCACGGTCCTTCTTCCGGCGGTGAATAAATTCTGGCATGCCCGGTGGGACCTTTTCCTCTTTCCACTCCACACTTCATGTGTCGTATTTCGCGAACAAAATCACGGATCGCTATGGTTGCCTTCGGATTCAAAGTACTAAGATTTGTTGTCTTGTTCATGTGCAGAAGAAGAAAAAAATTGATGGCTTCCAGCTGCACAACTTGCAACAGCAACTCCCACTCCGTCCCAACTGGAGGAGTGACTTACGAACCCAACGCTACCTTTATATTTTCAATGCCGGTGGGGCAAGTTACGCAAGCTACTACGGGATTGTTCTTCCGAACCATGTTCCCACCAGTGGGTGTCGGTGCTTCAGCGCCGCAGGAAGAAGCTCCCAAGAAGTCGGTCTTCGATCGACTGGCAACCACAACGGCCCCTCTCAACGGGCCGTCCAAATCTGATGCCTCGGTCTTTAACAGGCTGAGCCAAAGCTCAGACGTCACAGTCTTCAACAGACTAAGCAAGAACTAAAACGGGCCAGTAAAGAGGCTCGTGATATCTGAAGGGGCTACCCCAAAACGGATAGCCCTCCCAACTCCTCCTGCATGTGAAGTCGTCAAAAGTGCTTCCCCTACTAGAAGATCGGTCTTCGGGAGATTAGCCATTCCTCCGCAAACCCTACCAAGGACGGCAGTCTTTAATAGGCTGACACCGGCAACAGTCCCTCACCAAAGCCAGGGATATGAAGAAGCCGCTTTCCAAACTGAGGCGGTCCTGTCTGCAAGACACGCTCGACGTCGCCACTGGCGCCGGATGAGAAAAGCTGGGGGCAACTCTCCCTCTGGACTTACTCCGCCAGCTCCAATGGTAGAAGTTGATGCTGTTGTTCCAACCGGGAACAGTTTTGATCTGCTTAGGAGGGTGAGAAAGAACTCTCCAACGGCGGTGCTAAAGAAATTGCCCCCGCCTGCAGAAACCACAATGTAGGCAAAACTAAAGCAGCCCCGTCAACGGCTCTCCTCCCAAATTCATAGAATCTGGCGAAAAGTCTAGGACTCCGTGATTGATCAAAACTACTCTCGTCGACCGAAGAAATCAAAAGCTCGGCAAGAGGAAGACCATCCCTCCACTATACAGCGAGGGACTTCTTCCATACGGGTGCCTGTTATAATGGCTCCTTCAACTTCGACCTCCCATAAAAGGAGGAGGCCGGAGAAAATCCCACCGCCTGCGGCAAATTCCAAAGGCGATGAACCCAAACGTCCCAAGTCTAGGGGCATGATCGTACACACGGTTTACATGGCTTCCGGAAAAGAGGAAAGCCGTGCTTCCGTGGCTCATCGACCGCAAACTCGGTCGTTAACAAAAGCTCAGGAGCAACAATAAAAGCTCCAGAAAATGCTGACCAAAATGGAAGCACTCACAGGACAGAAAGAAAGTCCGGAACCAGCATCTGAACAACGCCAAGAGCAGGAGACCGATATATAGTTCCTGCGAAGGGTGCTTGAAAGAAAGGACAAGGAAGCTGCTGAGCAAGCTGCCAATATAAAGCAGATGGCTCATTTGTTTCAGGATATGGTTGGAATGATGATCTAGCCAGAACCCCCAGCTGAGATCTGCTGATAATCATCGAGCATGACAGAGGGGAAACATTAAACCCTCTTCCGGCTTTATCAACAGCTAAGGTGGAAACGATCTCTAAGGCTGCTCTTGATGATTACATCACTCAACAAATACGAGCTCATCAAGCAAATGAAGCGGTCGGCCAAATTTTCAGAACTAAGTGACCGTATCCAGGCTGGTATGACCAAATTAAGTACCCGCCGGGATATACGATCCCCAAGTTCCATGTGTACAAGGGGACAGGAAATCCACACCAGCACGTCGCGCAATTCAGAGCTCTGTACGACAACACTGGAGGCGACGACAAACTGTTGCTTCTCCAGTTCGTTGGTAGCCTGTCAGAGACGGCCTTTGAATGGTATTCGGAGCTTCCAAATGACTCCGTGAGAACATTCACAGAGATGGAGTTGCTGTTCACACAGCGGTTTGCCAGCGCAAGCGAGTGCACCCCGATCACGGCTTTAATCGATGCCAGGGTAAAGCCGGGAGAAACCTGGGTCCAATATGCGATCCGGTGGCAGAACCCGTGGTCAAAGTGCGAACAACGCATCGAAGAATCCCCTGCCGTGGGCATGTTCATCGGGACCCTAGATCCATAAACGACTGTATCCCAGTTCATGACATTCTTCAAGATGACGACCTTCCAGGCTCTGATTGATAAACTGGCCCAAATGGACCAGATGGGCCACAGACCTTCCTCCTCAAGTAAGGACCCTCGAAATGCCAAGGGTAAAGGGAAAGCGGCCTTCGTTGCCAACACTCAACAACAACTGAGCGACCCAAAATTGGCTGTTCGCCAAAACAATGCACGTCTATGCCTATCCCTGGAAGAAAAGCTAGGACGTGCTTACTCGTTTCCTCGCGATAAGATGAGGAGACTATTTGAGTTAGCAATGCGTAACAAACTCATCACATTGCCAGATCCACGGCGTCCATCGCAACCCGGCGACGTCAACAACCCCAACTACTGCTCCTATCACAGAATGGTGAGCCACTCAATTGAGGATTGCTACTGTTCCCGCCAAAATTTTCGGCCAAGAGCTACTTGTTCCCTTATAAAAAAATAGGGGAGAGTCCTTAAAATTTGGCCTCACGTATTAAACGCGTGAGCGCTCATATGCAAAGCATATGAGTGCTAAATAAAAAAATTAATGGCCAAACATGCCCCACGTGTAAAATACGTGAGCGCTCATATACAAAGCGCATGAGTGCTGAATAAAACAATTAAGGGTTAAACATGCATCACGTGTTAAACACGTGAGCGCTCATATGCAAAGCAAATGAGCGCTGAACATAAATCACCAAGGGCCAAACAGGCCTCACGTGTAAAACACGTGAGCGCTCATATGCAAAGCATATAAGCGCTGAACATAAATCACCAATGGCCAAACATGCCTCACGTGTAAAATACGTGAGCGCTCTTATGCAAAGCATATGAGCCTTGAACATAAACAACGCTCTGTTCAAAATTTGAACTGAGCCAGCGCCTCATGTGCAAACCATGAGAGCGCCGGCGCCCAGAGTTAAAAACTCTAAGGCAGTGCCTCACGTGCAAAGTACGAGAGCGCCAGCACCAAGAGTTAAAAAACTCTGAGGCAGCGCCTCACGTGCAAAGCACGAGAGCGTCGGCGCCAGAACTAAAAGTTCTCCACCATTGGATCAAAGATCCAACGAAGATGATAAATCATCAAATTACAGAGTTAAATTCTGTTGAGGAAATATTTCTCGAATCTTCCTAAAACAAGAAAGGTTAATCTCAGTAAAACAGAGCACCGTTGGATTAAAGATCCAATGGTGATTAAAACTCACCAAGATACAGAATAAGCTCTGTATGGGAAAATATTTTCCCAATCTTGTTGAGAACAAGAAAATATCTTCTGTAAAACAGAAGGCCTATGATCAAAGATCCAACGGTGGATAAAATTCCCAAATTAATTAGGGATCTCTCAATGAGAGATTTCCTTAACTAAATCAACAAATCAGCCTCCACTATATAAAGGCCACAAAACTTCAAGTCTTGTATAGAGGAAACCCCCATAAACTTCAAGTTCAAAAAAAGGAGCAAGCAAAAATAGCTTTAAAAACAGAGAGGAAAGAAGAAGAACTTTCTTCATGGTAAATAGAGATCATAGCATCTCATCTGCATACCCAAGGGTTTAACCCTCATAGAAGAACACAGTTCTTTTCCTGGATCTGAGATTCATGAGACAAATCTCCCACAAATGAGAATTTAATTCTCGCAGGGATGAATTTGTTCTTAGGGATTGAAGATCCAGGGGAGAACAAAGAATTGAACTCTTCAGAAAAATGCACAAAGAAGGAAAAAAGCGCCGAGCGCCCCCGCGTGCCACTCATGTGGGCGCCGCTAAAATAAAGAGTGCTTAGCACTTAGTGGTTGGCGCCCAGCGCTAAGCGCTCCGCATGCCTCTCATGTGAGCATTAATAAAATAAAGAGTGTTATGCACTCAGTGGTTGGCGCCCATCACCAAGCACTTCACGTGCCCCTCATGTAGGCACTAATAAAATAAAGAGTGCTTAGCACTCAGTGGTTGGCGCTCAGCCCCAAGTGCTTCACGTGCCCCTCACATGGGCGCTGCTAAAATAAAGAGCGCTCTGCACTCAATGGTTGGCGCCCAGCGCCGAGCGTCCCACGTGCTTCTCACGTGAGTGTTGTTTAACATAAAGCGCTCTGTAAATAGAGCCAAGCGCCATAAAGAATGTTTAACACTCAATAAAGAAAACAAAAAATAGGGTGAGCGTCAAAGCCTATATCAATGCTCAACATTGTTGAACAAAAGGGGATCAAGTCCAAATAAGTAATCATGTGGGCCGAGCCCAAGGTTGGCTAAACCCCAAAATCGACCGAGCCCAAAGGTCTTCTTCTAAATTGGCCTTAGTTCCAAACATGACTACCAAGTCCCTGATGAGCATTCTTTGGTTCAAGGGTACATCTCTCCACACCTCTGATACATGTCGTTGTAATTCTTCAACGTCTTCAGAGAGGTGAAGGGTCCCAATAACCAATGACTCTTGGCGCACCCCTAAACTAATGAGCCAAAACTGTATGGACTGTGACGTCCTTAAACTCTATGGACTATGCTGTCCTTAAAGCCAATGGACCGCAACGACCTTAAACTAAAATAATAGAGCCCAAACGCTCTTTCGTTGGATCTAAATGATCCTAAAACCTCGTTAAGTAGATCTTAGTCTAAAATTAGAATAACGTATCCTTAACAAACATTTAAGTTTGATCTTAATCTCAAACGAGATTAATGATCCATAAATCAAACAAACCCAAATCTTTGATGACCTCATACACGAGATCGTCGAATGCTATATTGATGACCTCATAGTGAAAAGCAAATCGCATGAGGAGCATTGGGAGCATCTGAAGATAGTGTTTCAACGCCTTCGGAAATACAACCTGAAGATGAACTCTCTGAAATGCGCGTTCGGAGTTTCTTCAGGCAAATTCCTAGGATTCATCGTACGACATCGATGCATCGAAATAGACCCGTCAAAGATCAAGGCGATTATGGAAATGCCTTCGCCTAGAACTCTTAAGCAACTACAGTCTCTCCAAGGAAAACTCACGTATATCCGACGGTTCATAGCTAACCTCTCCGGAAAATGCCGCCCCTACAGTCATCTAATGAAGAAAGGAACCCCGTTCGTTTAGGATCATAAATGCCAAAGCACACTCGACGAAATCAAGCAATACCTGCAGAATCCGCCGGTACTGACCGCTACGGTCAAGGGAAAGACACTCATCCCGTACACAACCGCCCTTGAAGGTTCTTTAGGCGCGCTATGGGCACAGGAGAACGACCAATGGAAGGAGAGAACCCTCTTCTATTTGAGTCGGGTTCTCTTGGGGGAAGAAAACAACTACTCCCCTATCGAAAAACACAGCCTGGCGTTAATCTTCGCGATAACGAAGCTTCGGCATTATGCTTTGGCGCATGAGGTCCATCTCATATCAAAAGTGGATCCTCTCAAATATTTGATGTCAAGAGCCATACTAATGGGACGGCTCGCTAAATGGGCCCTACTCTTAATGAAATTCTCGATAACATACCGACCTCTCAAGTCAATGAAAGGACAGGCCATCGCCGATTTTCTCGCTGAGCATCCGATACCTGCCGATTCACCCCTAAATTGCGAATTGCCAGACGAGCACACATTTGACACGATCAAAAGGGAGAGAGGAGGGAGTGATACCCGATGGGAACTCTACTTTGATGGGGCATCTTCCATGAAGAAGCGAAAGCACAACTCCCCTGTAATCAAATCTGGGGTAGGCCTCATCTTCGTGACTCCACAAGGAGGGATAATGCGCTTTGCCTTTTCCTTAACAGAGCCGAGGACAAACAATGAAGCGGAATATGAGGCTTTGATAGCGGGTCTTGAGATCGCTGTCAACATGGGAATCGAAAACCTCCTCATATACGGAGACTCCCAGCTGGTCGTTAGCCAAGTAAACGGTGACTGTCAGACGTGCAGGCCAGAGTTGGTAAAATATGGCAAAAGAGTGCAACAGTTACTAACTCAAATTCCCTCCTACGCCCTGGAAAGCATACCGCGTACAGAAAATAGCAAAGCGGATGCATTAGCCAAACTCGCTAAAGAACTGGCTGACGAAAACCTCGATGACATAACGATCATTGTATAAAGCCTTCAGGTCCTTGCACCAGCAGAAATATCTCCGGAGTCATGAAGAAAAGGAAGCGACCGAGCAAACAACCCTACAAACAGAGGACCAAGAAAAGTCTAAGGATTGGAGAGAAGTCTTTATAGACTACTTCAAATCCCGTCAAACACTGGAGCATGCATCCTTAAGACATCAGCTCATGAAACGAGCTCTGTCTTTCGCCTTCATCAATGATACTCTATATAAGAGATCGTTCGACTCTCTGTGGCTGAGATGCCTGGGACCAGAAGAAGCAAGGAGAGTCGTCCAAGAAACTCACGATGGACTCCGCGGTTCTCATCAAGCCGGGCCAAAGATGAAGCTGAAGATCAAAAGGATGGGTTACTATGAGCCCACGATGATTCAGGACTGCCTTGAATAAGCGAAGCAGTGCCACTCGTGCCAAATTCATGGAGACTTCATCCACCAGCATCCAAATCTGCTACACCCAACAGTGGCTAGCTGGTCGTTCGAAATGTGGGGAACCGATATAATTGGGCCCATCGAACCAGACTCATCCAAAGGACAACGGTTCATATTGGCGACGACTGATTACTTCTCTAAGTGGGCAGAAGCCATACCACTAAGAGAAGTGAAGACGGAGAACATCCTCCATTTCTTCAAGACACACGTTATCTATCGGTTCGGCACTCCGCAACGGATTATCTCCGATAACGGGCCGGCCTACAGAAGTCACAGAATCAGCCGCTTCGTACAGCAGCATAACATAGACTGGAGATACTCTTCAGTCTATAACCCCCGAGCTAACGGTCTAGCTGAGGCTTTCAACAAAACCTTGACAAAGATCATAAAGAAGACGGTGTCCAAAAATAAAAAGGACTGGCATGAGAGACTGCATGAAGCTCTCTGGGCGTATCGAACTACGTTCAAAACAGCTACGAATACAACGCCGTATGCATTGGTATTCGGCACGGAAGCAGTACTCCCCTTGGAGATAGAGCTACCTTCTATATTAGTGGCGGTTCATTACGAACTAACAGATGAAGAGAATGCTCATCTTCGGCTTGAGGAGTTCGACGCCCTCGATGAAACTCGTATCATGGCGCAGCAAAACCTAGAAGCTTACAAAGCGAGGATGACGCGCTCATACGAAAGATTGACTAGGACGTGAACATTCCGCCAAGGCGAACTCATGCTAGTTGTCAAAAGACCTATGATCCCTAATCGTACCAAACGGGGGAAATTCGAGCCAAACTATGAGGGCCCATACATCATAGACAAAGTCTATCAAGGTGGGGATTACTTGCTCATGGATATGCATGGCGAAAGACCCTTCCGGCCAATAAATGGCTGATTCCTTAAGAAATATTATGCCTGACGATCACGGCCCTAGTCAATGATAGATGACGACGCCTATGTCCGCTCGCTATCTTCTTGAGTCAAGACTCTAAGATTAGTACCCAACAGTATTCCGTCTCGAACATAGAGAGCTATGGATCGTAATGTCCTTAAACTAACAATGGACCGTAATTTCCTTAAACTAACAACGGACCGAAACGTCCTTAAACTAACAACGGACTGAAACGTCCCTAAACTAACAATGGACCGCAATGTCCTGAAACTATCTACGGACCGAAACGTCCCTAAACTAACAATGGACCGTAATGTCTTTAAACTAACAATGGACCGTAATGTCCTTAAACTAACAACGGACCGAAACGTCCTTAAACTAATAACGGATCGAAACGTGCCTAAACTAACAATGAACCGCAATGTCCTGAAACTAGCTACTGACCGAAACGTCCCTAAAGTAACAATGGACCGTAATGTCATTAAACTAACAATAGACCGTAACGTTCTTAAACTAACAACGGACCGAAACGTCTCTAAACTAACAATGGACCACAACGTCTTGAAACTAGCTACAGACCGAAACGTCCCTAAACTAACAATGGACCTAAACGTGCTTAAACTAACAACGGACCGAGATGTCCCTAAACTAACAACGGACTGAGATGTCCTTAAACTAGATGTAGACCGAAAAGTCCCTAAACTAACAACGGACCGAGATGTCCTTAAACTAACGATATGACCGAAACGTCCCTAAACTAACAATGGACCGCAATGTCCTGAAACTAGCTACGGACTGAAACGTTCTTAAACTACTACGAACCGCAGCATCTTTGGGCTAACACGGCAAAAAAAAGGTACGTTCATAAGAGAAATGGGCACGGATGAAAACCCGAAAGGGCTCCGTGAGTAAAAACAGCAGGGCTACCGGCGAGTTTGTGAAAACCCGAAAGGGCGCAAACTCGTAAAAGAAATTCATGCACACTTGCAAGGTCCTCTCGACCTTGTACGGAGAAAATACCTGCATGAGATCCTTACGACTCACAAGGGTGCAATACACTTAGGAGTCCCCACGATTCCTAGGGAGAAATTACACTTACGAGATCTTCACGACTCGTAAGGAGAATCCCCTTATGAGACCCTCACGGCTCATTGGATTCAAAAGCCTTAAGCTACAGGGATCTGAACCTGTTCTTAAGCCATCACATTCCCCAGATTGCCCTACAAACGGTTCAATATTGACCCTTGTATACAATCCACAGGCACAAATAAACGTCTCCCCCACCAAGTTCCACCAATGGCGCGAAATTTCCTCATGTGGCGAACGACACTTGTAAGTCCTCTCGACTTATAAGAAGAAAAACACTCTTGTAAGATCCTTACGACTTATAAGAGAATATGCACTTAAGAATCCTCACGATTCCTAAAGAGAAAACGCACCTATGAGATCATCACGACTCGTAGAGAGAAACACCTTTATGAGACCCTTACGGCTCACGAAGTCAAAAGTCTTAGTCGACAGGATCCTAACCCTATTTGCTAAACCACCTTTGTTCGAATCGACAAAGGAAAATGATGATTCGCTCCTGGAAATATCCCAGTTGTAGCGATGCTGATGCCTAAATCGGTAACAAATTCCAAGTCCTTTCACGGCAAGTGACGATTCGCTCCTGGCAATATTCCAGTCGCAACGATGCTGATGCTAAGATTCGTATTGTAGGGTGTTTTTTCGTCACCCTATTGAGATGGAAATACGCGTGCGCTTGTCAGGCGTACTACAGATTCCCCCTGCCTAGGGTAGGCGGGGGTTTATTGATTGTGGGGATCCGAATCTCCGGCAGCCGCGGACTAAGCTGTCATTAATTACCCCTCGCATTTGGAGCGAGAGAACCTCCGATTGACGGGTCAAACTGGTCTTGCGAACTCAATGTGCAGTGTTGTGTTTTGAAGGGGTTTTGGATATATCGGGGGCTCCACAGAGTTTTTACGGGGGTCCCGCTACCCGGATAGCGGGATGGGGGTTAAGGGGGCGAGCAGCCCCCTTGCGGGGTGCGGGGCAGCGGCCCGTTAGAAATTTTTTTGTAAGGGAGACAGTGTTGCGGGGTGTGTGTGTGCGCGCGCGCGCGCGCGTGTGTGTATATATATATATATATATATATATATAAAGGTAGGAAAGGAGCATCCAAAGGACGCGTGGGCGCCAGCGCCTCACATGCGCGGCATGCGCCAGCAGGAAAATGGGCTTACCCCACAGAGGAGTTGAACTCCCAAAAAGGAGGATTTTTTAGTGGAGTTAAACTCCAAAGGGTTTGGATTTGGAGTTAAACTCCTGAAAGATCTGGATTAGGAGTTAAACTCCTTTGAGGATTTGGGTCTTGGAGTTAAACTCCCTAAAGATTTTCGAAGACAATCAAGAAGAGACCCTGTTCTTCTCCTCAGAGCTCCAGATCTTATCTTGAGCTTTGGATTTTTCCCAAAATGGGATTCTTTTGAGATGGGTCTCCTTCTTCCTCCTTTGTTGGCCGGATCTCGGAGAGAATAGGGGTGAGATTTAAAAATCTTCTCTTTTCGAGATCTGATGGAAGATCTAGGTTCCCCTTTGTGGGTTTTGTGGTGAAAAACTATTTATTTTTGGGAAAGGAAGAGTTAAACTCTTGATTTAATTCAAAAGAGGAAGAAGGTTTTAAAACCTTGAGGAAAGAGGCACAAACCCTAGAATTTTTGAGAGAGAGAAAAAGTTGTTATAGATATTTTCATCATGTTTGCCTTTATAGGCTACAAACTTTACATATAGCCCCTTGGGCTTTACAAAATGGTATTTTGCCCATCCCATGCCTCATGTGCTCATTTCTTGTGCACATGAGCCATGGGTTTTACAAAAAATTGGCTTTATGCCTATTTTTCATATATTTATTCATAAAATAAAATAAAAGAAATACACCAAAATTATTTATTACAAAATTTTTATTTTGGCATGGGGGAGGCCGTCCGCTTCATGTTCGGGCTCGACCCGGGCATTGGCCCACTTGACCTGGGCTTGGGCCCACTTGGCTTAGGGTTTACTTCGATTTTGACTTGGTCAATCGGGATGTAAATTTTTACCCCAACAAATTGCCCCCCATCAATAAATGCACACCACATATGTGGGTTGTGCGCATGAAATTGATGAATCTTCTTTCGCGTGGAGGTCGACTTTATCTGGTTCCCGTTTTAACGACGTGGAGGTCGATGCTGCTATTTTTGCGACGTGGACGGTCAGCGATGCCCTTTTAGCGACTTGGACAGTCGGTTCTGCCCTTTTTGCGACTTGGACGGTCGGTGCTTCCATTTTAGCGACGTGGACGGTCGGTGCTGCCTTTTTAGCGACGTGGATGGTCGGTGCTTCCCTTTTAGTGACGTAGACGGTCGGTGCTTCCCTTTTAGCGACTTGGACGGTCTGTGCTGCCATTTTAGCGACGTTGACGGTCGGTGCTCCCTTTTAGCGAAGTTGACGGTCGGTGCTGCCCTTTTAGTGACGTGTACGGTCGGTGCTGCCATTTTAGCGACTTGGAAGGTTGGTTCTGCCCTTTTTTCGACTTGGACGGTCGGTGCTGCCTTTTTTGCGACTTGGACGGTCAGTGCCGCCCTTTTTGCGACTTGGACGGTCGGTTTTGCCATTTTTGCGACTTGGACGGTCGGTTCTGCCATTTTTGCGACTTGGACGGTCGGTGCTGTCCTTTTAACGACGTAGACGGTCGGTTCTGCCCTTTCTGCGACTTGGATAGTCGGTGCTGTCCTTTTAGCGATTTGGACGGTCGGTTCTGCCCTTTTAGCGTCGTGGACAGTCAGTGCTGCCCTTTTTACGACTTGGACGGTCGGTGCTGCCCTTTTTGCGACTTGGACGGTCGGTGCTGTCATTTTTGCGACGTGGACGGTCGGTTCTGCCCTTTTTGCGACTTGGACGGTCGGTGCTGCCCTTTTTGTGACTTGGACAGTCAGTGCTGCCATTTTTGCGACGTGGATGGTCGGTTCTGCCCTTTTTGCGACTTGGACGGTCGGTGCTCCCTTTTTTGCGACTTGGACAGTCGGTGCTTTGATTTGACTTGCTCCGCTTTCTGCAATGTCGGGATTTGACTTGTTTCCGAGGTGGAGCATGATTCTGCCAGGGAGGTTGTTGGTTGTCTTACTGATTTGATGTGAATTGGGTTGACATCAGCATCACTACGCTAGAATATGGTACCAGGAGCGAATCATCATTTGCCATGAGAGGATTTGGGGATTTTGGTTTTGGTTTGGCATCAGCATCGCTACACAGGAATATGGTACCAGGAGCGAATCATCATTTTCCATGAGGAAATTTCCCTCGTTCCCAGTTTAACGACTTAGGGGTCATCTGTTCCCAGTTTAACGACTTAGAGGTCATCTATTCCAAGTTTAAAGACTTAGGGGTCTATTGGATTGGAGTTTGGAATTTTGGGGTTAGGGTAGGCATCAGCGTTGCTAACACTGAAGCACATGTGCCAGGAGCAATTCATCATTTTCCTTTTCCTGTTAGAGAGCGATGGCTTAGGAGACAGGTTTAGGTCCCTATCACCTAAGGCTTTTCAATTTTATGAGCCGTAAGGGTCCCATAAAAGCATTTTCTTCCTACGAGTCGAAAGGATTTCGTAGGTGTACTTTCTCCTTAGGAGTAGTAAGGACTCCCAAGTGTGTTTTTCCTTTGTGAGTCGTAAGGATCCCACGAAGATGTTTTCTTACGAGTCGTGAGGATCCCATAAGTTTGTCCTCCTCATGTATCGTGAGGACACATGAGTGGGTCTTCCCAAATGGAGCATAATTCCAAGGGTGGAGACCAGCCGCGTAACTGGTGGTTGCAGTAGGGCATGGGTATGATGAGAATTATTTGATCCCGTGGATTGTATACGGTAGTCAACTTAGGGACCAACCGTAGGGCTGGGAGAATTTTGGGAGATTGGATTTTGGTTGGCGTCTGCATCGCTGCACTGGAATATGATATCAGGAGCGACTCATCATTCGCCGTTGGGAAAACTTTGGATTTGGGCTTTTGGTCGGCATCAGCACCGCTAACACTGAAGCAAAATGTCAGGAGCGACTCATCATTTGCTGTTGTCCGTTGGGGAGCGATGGCTCAGGAGACAGGTTTAGATCCCTATCACCTAAGGCTTTTCAATTTTATGAGCCGTGAGGGTCTCATAAAAGCATTTTTTCCCTACGAGTCTTGGGGATCTCGCAGGTGTATTTCTCCCTAAGAATCGTAGGGATTCCTAAGTGTGTTGCTCCTTTGTGAGTCGTAAGGATCTCACGCGGGGATTTTCTCCTCACAAGGTCAATAGGACTTTGCGAGTGTATTTTATCTCTTTTCACAAGTTTGTGCCCTTTCGGGTTTTCACAAACTCGCCGGCAATCCTGCTTTTTTTTTTACTCACAGAGCCCTTTCGGGTTTTTATCCATGCCCGTTTTGCTTGTGGACATACCGTTTTTTAAATTTTTTTCGCTGGTGGGACTTTAAAAGTATTCTCACCGGTAGGACTTGGGAGAGATAGGGGTCGTTTACGCCCGTGGATTGTATATGGTTTTACAGGATGTATGATCTAGACTGTAGGGCTTGTGTGCTCAATTCTCCTGCGACTTAGAGCATTCACGCGTAATATTTCTTGAGATATCAGCCATTGATAGGTGGCATGGGCCTTTCTCCCTCGGCATTTATTAGCTGGTAGGATCCTCCATCAAACACTTTCTCGATGACGTATGTTCCTTCCCAGTTTGTCTCGAATTTTCCCTTGGCATGTCGATTGGGGATGATCGGTCTTTTGATGACCAACACCAATTCACCTTTCTTGAAAGCGCGGAGACGGGTTATCTTGTCATAGGCCCGTGACATTTAGGCTCGGTATAGCTCGAGATTTTGTTGCACCGCGAGCCTCTTTTTTTCGAGGGCGTCGAGCTCTTCTAGCCGAAGGAGCACGTTTTCCTCCTCCGTCAACTCGTGCTGAACAACCATTCTTAAGCTTGGAACTTCGACTTCGAGGGGGAGGACTGCCTCCACTCCGAAGAGCAATGAGTATGGAGTGGACTGAGTTAGAGTACGGTGCGTGGTACGATATGCCAACAACGCCTCGTGAAGTTTGAGATTCCAGTCTCTCTTGTTGGCTGAAGCATTTTTTTCTCAGGAGCTTGCATAGAGTCTTATTGAAAGCTTCGCCTAGCCCATTGGCTCTTGGATTATAGATGGAGGAATATCTCCAGTCTCTCTTATGATGAGCAGCGAACCTTGAGACTTTGAAGCTCTTGAAAGAAAGCCCGTTGTCAGAAATGATTCTTCTTGGTGTACCAAAGCGGTATAGAATATTATGCTGGAAGAACGTCAGAATATTTTCTGTCTTAACTTCTTTTAGCGGGACAGCTTCAGCCCATCTGGAGTAATAGTCAGTTGCGGCCAATATGAACCGGTGGCCTCTGGATGATGGAGGATCAATTGGGCCAACTATGTCGGTTCCCCAGACTTCGAAGGGCCACGACGCCACCGTAGGATGCAACGGATTGGGATGCTTGTGAATGAAATCACCGTGAATTTGGCAGATATGACATTTCTTTGCATGCTCTCTGCAATCCCGTATCATGGTGGGCCAGTAATTCCCAAGCCGTTTAATTTGAAGTCGCATCTTGGGGCCAGATTGGTGAGTACCGCAAACGCCCGAGTGAACTTCTTTCATGACCTTTTGGGCTTCGGCCAATGACAGACACCTGAGCCAGAGTTGGTCATATGACCTGCGGTATAGCGTGCCATTTACAAACACGTATCGGAGAGCACTCTTCTTCAGCTAAATCCTCGCATATTTTTCTTCAGGCAGCTTGTCGTATCGAAGGTACTCTATGAAGGGTTCTCTCTAATCGGGCTCGTCTTGGATGATCGAAGCTTCTTCGGCAGGATTGTTCTCTTGTTCTACGCTTTCTTCTTCACGCAAAGAGGCTGGAGGCAGAATTTGCCGGCTTCTGACTGTGATTAGAATTTCTTCCATGTCAGGATCAGCTAGCACTTTAGCTAGGCGAGCGAGTATGTCGGCTTTTCCGTTCAACGCTCTAGGGACTCTCATTAGTTCAATGTGAGTGAACCGTTTCATGAGTTCCACCACTCGGCTTCTGTACCGAGCTAACTCAGGTTTGTATATCTTATAGTCACCACTTACTTGGTTGACAACAAGCTGGAAATCACCGTAGACTCGTAGCCGAAGGATTTCTATTTCTATAGCGAGCTCCAGACCAGCTATCAGAGCCTCGTACTCAGCATTGTTGTTTGTGCGAGGCTCGGTGAGAGCAAAAGAACGCCGTAGGGTTCCCATCGATGGCGTGATGAACACCAATCCTATTCCTGCTTTTATCTCTGGGACGCTTGATTTACTGGAGGTCCTTATTGATGAGGTTCCATTGAAGTAGAGCTCCCAACATGGCTCGCTATCCTCGAGGTGCAATATTTGTTCATCGGGTAATTCACAATTTAGCAGCGACCCTTCTGGCATAGGATGAGCAGCGAGGAAATCGGTAAGGGCTTGCCCTTTTATTTCTTTCTGAGGAGTATAAACTATGTCAAACTCAAGCAGCATGACAGCCCATCTTGCCATTCTGCCGGCGGGGCTTACTTTGGTCATTAAGTGTTTGAGCGGGTCGACCTTGGAGATCAGCATAACCCGATGAGCAAGCAGATAGTGCCTCAGCTTCTTCACAGCGAATATCAGAGCCAGGCATTGCTTTTCGATCGGGGAATAGTTGTGTTTCGCCCCAACTAAAGTTCGACTGAGGTAGTTGAGGGCATTTTCTTTTCCCTCCTCATTGTTCTGGACGAAGAGTGCACCGAGTGATTCATCTAGCGCGGCAGTGTAGAGAATCAGCGGTTTATTTGGAATGGGAGCGGCCAGCACTGGAGGGTGCAACAAGTACTATTTGATGCTTTCGAACGCTTCTTGACATTCGCCATTCCAGAAAAAAGGAGCTCCTTTCTTCATGAGCTTTGAGAAGGGCCTACATTTCCCCGATAAATTTGAGATAAACCTTCGTATATAAGCAAGCTTGCCTTGAAAAGATCTTACCTGCGTCAGACTCTCTGGAGGGGGCATCTCCATGATGGCTATTATCTTTGATGGGTCAACTTCGATCCCTCGATGTCGGACTATGAAGCCCAGAAATTTTCCCGATGACACGCCAAAAGCGCACTTTATAGGATTCATCTTTAGATCGTATTCCCTCAGTCTAGTGAAAACGGTCCTGAGATCTTAGATGTGATCGGCCTTGGTTTTAGTCTTGACGACCAAATCATCAACATAACATTCAACGACTTTATGGATTAGGTCATCAAAGATATTGGTCATTGCCCTTTGGTATGTAGCACATGCGTTCTTTAGTCCGAACGGCATCGCCTTGTAGCAGTATATTCCAATCGGGGTTCGAAATGCTGTGTGTTTCTCATCCTCAGGCGACATCTTGATCTGATTATATCCAGACGAGCCATCCATGAAGGTGAACAGCTCGTAATTTGAGTGTCATCGACCATCATTTCCATGACCGGTAGCGGGAAGTCGTCTTTAGGGCATGCCTTGTTGAGGCCCTGAAATCGACACAAACTCGGATTTGCCCATTTTTCTTCTTCACTGGGACTATGCGTGCGATCCAGTCCGCATATTTCTCTTCTCTGATGAAGCCAGCATCGATAAGTTTCTTAGTTTCCTCGATAAAATTTTCTTCTAGCTCCCTTCTCATTCTTCGGGGAGCTTGTTTGACTGGCTTAACATCTGGAGAAATAGCCAGCTTATGCACGGCTACCTCAGGGGAGAGGCCAGGCATTTCTTTGTACGTCCATGCGAAGCAGTCATCGAATTCATGCAGCAGGGCTACTATCTGCTCTTTCATTTCCTTTGACAAGAGTGAGCTGATATAGGTCGGCCTTGGATTATCGGGCGTTCCCAAATCAATATCGGTTAGCTCATCGAAGGTTGCTTGTCAGCCATCTTTGAGCTCTTGAGGAGCTTCTTCTGGCTCGGCTATCTCGTCATCATCATTTGATCTTTCGTTGGCTTCAACATGGATCATGTAGCATGCCTTGGAATCAGGTTGAATGAAACCTATGCCTCGTCTATCTTGAATTCATCCATCGATGAGTGCTCGGACCTGAGACGGATGACATAGCCCTTCGTAAAACTTCGCTTCAGAGTCCGTTTGATATAACCGACACCGGCACTTTTTAAAGTATTCCCGCATCTCAGGCGCATAGTATTTAGGATTGAGGAAGGCTCGTATGGCTCTCTCATAGGGAAGGCACGCGACAGACAAATGCCCGTCTGTCCACTTTTTCTTCCAGGAATGTAGAAAGTTTTCAGCTGGTCCATGGTGGAGACCAACAGTGTATCGAGCTCTTTGCACATCTGCTTCGGCACCCTCGTGACGGTTAAGGACCCTTCTGTAACTTCGAAGGTCTCTCGTAGCTTCGCTGTTCGCACGATAGCCCGATTTGCATAGCTGTTGCAAGACGGATCATCTTCTTCTGATTCTTCAGTGTCACTGCCTAAACGAGGGCGGATTTTGCTGTCGGATGGGCCTTCAGTATCAGATTCGTCCGTATCGCTACCGAAATGAGGGCGAGTTTTACAGAAGGACGGACTTCCAGCGTCGGACTCATCAGTGTCACTGCCGAAAACGCGGACGCACATGGGGGTTTCTGCTTTTGAAAGTAACAGCCGGCTCAACTGTGGCTCAGCACTTTGGAGGTTCACAAAGTACCGAGAATCTTCATATCGGACTTCATGCACGCCGAACAGCTGGATGTCTCCGTCAATGCGTCTTTCTTCGCCATTTTTAGTATACTTCATGCATTGATGGAGAGTTGACGGAACAATGCCATAATCGTGGAGCCACGGCCGTCCCAAGAGAATTTTATAAGACGTGTCAGCGTCGATCACGTATATCTTAGCATCAGTTTGCAGATCCCCAAATTTGATTGGCAAAGCTATAGACCCCAGAACTTGCCGGCAGTTTTGATTGAAGCCTTGAATGACAATCCTTTCCCTTGACAGGTGTCGGACGTCCATTGACAAACTCTTCAGATTCCGCAAGTTCATGATGTTCACTGAGGATCCCGGATCAATCAATATGCGATTAATCCGATCTCCGTCGCTGTACTCGGTCACGTAAAGCGGCCGATTATGCTCAGCCGTTCCCAGTAGCAAGTCTTCATCCTTAAACGTGACTGCGGCGGCATGCAGAGCGTACTGGGCTTCTTTCATATTAATTTCCGCAAAGCGAGCCTGATACCGCTCAGGGTTTTGTAGAGCGTGAATGAGAACATCTCTAAGCTCTTTAGATAGGACCAAGGCATCGTAGGTGCTCAAGAGAGACGGAAGCTTCCGGAGATGAGCCAAGACATTGTAGTCCACTGGAGAAGGACTCGAATCTTCATGAGCAAGTTCTCTGCTATTTTTTTCATTAGCGACTTGTTTTTCCTTCTCTTTTGGGACGTTGCCCTGATTTGGCGGTAGAGCCCTGCCGGTTCTGAGCTGGATTTGGTTGGCCTTTATGGCGTGCTCCTCGTCCTCTTCGGGAAAACAGAGCTCCTCCTCAGAGTCGCTGCCCAGATGGATGGCGTAGCAGGTCACTATAAGGATCTCTTCATTGGAGTCTTCTTCTAACTCCTCCAGAATCTCAGCCGCTTCTACAGGGAAGAAATCTTTCAATTGAATTAGAGTTCTTTCTTTTTGTTCATAGTCTTCGAGGGAATCGATATATTTTTGAATGGTCGATCTCCCTGCAAACTCTTTTTCGCGCCGAGCTGTACTTTTCTTCTTCTTGAGCTTTTTGGATTTTAAGCCGGATGGAGCCGCATTGGCAGCTGGAATGGTAGGCTTCTTCTGCCCTTCCCATTCCGTCCTGGGCTCTTTCTGAAGTAGCTTTAGCATCTTCTTCGTCTTATTAGATATATGCTTACTCCAAGGAGGCTGCGGTGAGTCGGTTTCATTTCTCAAGGCAGCGAGTTCGGCTGTCTGCTCCCATAAGGCTTAAGCTTCTGTCTGTATAAAGTTGGTGGTTGCAACTTGATTGTTCACCAACACACTTTTGGACAGCTCGATCTCTCCAGCTTTGTACTGCTTCTCGACCCAGTCTTTGAAGATATAACAATCCTCGATCGCATGGCTCACTACTCGGTGGTACGGGCAATACAGGGGATTGTCGGTCATTTTTTCTTCTTGAGGTCTTTTCGACTCCGGCAATTGTAGACCGTTGTTCAAGGCATCTTTAAATATCTTGCGGACCTTGTCCCTTCTGAAAGAGTAAACCTTGTTCTTTTTCTCCTCTAAGGAAGGCCCTTCTCCTCCCGGCAATGGCTTTTGAGACCGGTTGGTTTTGGAATCGCCTGCCCTTCGCTTGTCTTCATTGTCGGACGCATTGAAGACATTGGTACTGCTGGAATTACGGCTTCTACGATTGTCGTCCCTCTTACTTTTCTAAGTCTTTTCTCTCGGAGAGTCTGGGGTGGACTCTTGCTTCGAGCGTTCCAGCATCCGGACTTTCTTGGTTAGCTCCTGAAACGTCTTGAGGCTTGCTGTAACAAGAATGAGACCATCTAATTGCTGAAGTTCCCAATGAGAAGGATGACGGACTGGTCCTGCTCCAGTGGTGGTTCGCACTTGACCGTGAGATTACGCCATCGGGCGATAAAGTCAGTGTTGCTTTCATTCTTCCCTGGCTTGGTCCTCACAAGGTCAGCAATGGAGATTTTATCACTGACACTCATGAACCTTTGCCGAAACAGAGACTCCATTTGGGCAAAGGTAATGACGGACCCGTCTGGTATTCTCGCCTACTAGTCGAAAGCGACACCAGTCAGACTATTGACAAACTGACGAAGAAGGAGCGCATCATTGCCCCATGTATTTCCGCACGACGCTTTAAAGTGGGCGACGTGCTGATTTTCATTTCTCGTCCCATCAAATCTTCCGAACTTAGGAATGACGTAGCCGCTCGGGAACTCGATCAGATCGTACTGTGCGGGATATGGCCGCCCACTACTGCCAATTTCTTTCTGAGCTTCAGCTTCGGCCACCAATGTTTCAACCTTGCTGGTGACCAAATCCATTATCCGATCTTGTGTTAGTAGGATAGTGCTATCTGGGGCCAAGGAGTCCCCAGAAGCGGAATGCGGCCGGCTTTCGTGCGGCTCGACCAATATTGGACCCAAAGGGACAGGCATCGGCTGCTTTGGATTGTCATCACCCGGCTCATGAGTAGAGACTTGTGGTTGATTGGGAGGTGTTCGAGCAATTTGAGTCGTAAGCTGCATCACAACGTTCGTTAGGTCGTCAATTTTCGAATAGAGCTTGGCCATCTCTTTACCTTTGCTCCTGAGCTATTTTCGAAGCTCTTAAGGCAGCTCTTGCTCTACGGTCCTGGGTCGGAAGTCGGCTCTTCCTCGCTGTCCGAGCTTGACTCTACATGGACTGATGGGTCTTTCTGCATACCATCCTCATCGAGAGGGTTTTCATCATCCAGTGGAGGTGGCTGTTCTTGGGAAGCGGCAACCACATTCAAGCCAGATTGGGCTTGGGATATGGTGGCCCCATCCTTGCTTTTGCTGCGAAGATTGTCGTTAGGGAGCCCGCCCGCCATATAGACCGTATGGATAACATATCCAGCCGCCTTTTTATTATCGACGGCTGATTTCACGGATCGCTGTCTTGACTCTTGTTTCCCCCAATCAAAGCAAAGCTCTGTTCAAATTTCAAATTTTGAAATGAAGCAGCACTTCATAACAGCGCCAGCGCTGAGAGTCAAAGACTCTGAGGCAGCGCTCACGTGCAAAGCATATAAGCACTAGTGCTAAAAGCGCTGCAGCGCACCACGTGCAAAGCACGTAAGCGCTAAGTGCGCTGCACTCTAAGAAGCGCATCACGAGAGCGCTAGCACTTGAACTAAATATTCCCAACCGTTGGATCAAAGATCCAACGAACATGATTAAAAATCATCAGTTGACCAGAATAAAATTCTGTTAAGGAAACATTCCTCATAATCTTTCCAAACAAAAAAAATTTTGCTCTGCAAATCGGAGCACTGTTGGATCAATGATCCAATGGTGATTAAAAATCACTAAAATACAGAATAAATTCTGTGTGGGGAAAGATTTCCCAATCTTGTTGAAAACAAGAAGATTGCCTTCTGTAAATCAGAAGCCCTAGGATCAAAGATCCAACGGTGGGGAAATCCCCAAATCAATTAGAGAAAAGATCTCTTTAACTGATTCAACAAATCAGCCTGCCCTATATAAAGACCCCAAGACTTCAAGTCTTATATAGAGGAAGCCCCCCTAAACTTTGAGAAATTTCAAAGTCAAAGCGCAAGCCCTCAGAAGAAGAAAATTTTCTTTAAGGTAAAAAAAAACAGAGAGATGAAATCATCTCATGCAAAAGAAGAATTTACTTCTTTTCCTAAGATCATAGATTTATAAGACCAAGGTCTTTCACAACAGAGATCAAAGTATCTCATCATAAAAAAATAAGGGGAAGAACTTAATCTTCTTCAGATCATAGATCTGTAAGACAAATTGTCGTTCAGAGATTATAATATCTCATTATAAAAAGGGGGAGAATAATTCAACTCTCTTAGGATCACAGATCCAAAAAGGCAAAGCCTTTCACCAAAAACATAAGAGATTGAAAACATCTCCTATAAAGTAAGAACTTTGTTCTTAAATCCATGAGACAAAATCTCTTATAAGAGAGAACTTAAATCTCATAGCGCAAAGCTGCCTAGAAAGAGCCTTAGCGCTCTAATTAAATCTAACGCTCAGCACTCCAAATCTGGTGCACAACGCTGCAAAGTCATAGCGCTCCAATCAAAAGAAGCGCTTCGGTGCTCCAAAACTAACGCACAGCGCTGCAGAGCCATAGCGCTCCAATCAAAAGAAGCGCTTCAGCGCTCCAAAATTAACGCATAGCGTTGCAGAGCCTTAGCGCTCCAAACTTGACCAGAAGCGCAATGCGCTCATTGTCTGGCGCTCAGCGCGCCACGTGCTCCTCACGCGTGCGCTACTTCACCAGAAGCGCAATGCGCTCATTGTCTGGCGCTCAGCGCCAAGCGCGCCACGTGCTCCTCACGTGTGCGCTACTTCACAAGAAGCGCAATGCGCTTATTGTCTGGCGCTCAGCGCCAAGCGCGCCACATGCTTCTCATGTGTGCGCTACTTCACCAGAAGCGTAATGCGCTTATTGACTGGCGCTCATTGACTGGCGCTCAGCGCCAAGCGCGCCACGTGCTCATCACGTGTGCGCTACTTCACCAGAAGCGCAATGCGCTCATTGTCTGGCGCACAGCGCCAAGCGCGCCACGTGCTTCTCATGTGCGCGCTAAATGAACATAAATTGTTCTTTAAATAACAAAGCCCCAGAGTTATAATAATTGCTTAGCACCTAATAAAAGACAAAAAGGCTGTCAGAATCCAAACCAATGCTCAGCATTGCTAAATGTTCAACATTGTAACTGAGTGGGCTGAGCCCAAAGTGGCCACAGAACCCTCATTCAGATTAATTGAGCCCATATGCTCATAAATCTTTGATCGTAGTCCCAAATTGGATTACAGATCTCCCAACCAATATTGGTTCAAGAGTACATCTCTTCACTCCTCTGATATTTGTCGTTGTAATCCTTCAACGTCTTC
This sequence comes from Agapanthus africanus, assembly GCA_030015575.1. Taxonomy (NCBI): domain Eukaryota; kingdom Viridiplantae; phylum Streptophyta; class Magnoliopsida; order Asparagales; family Amaryllidaceae; genus Agapanthus; species Agapanthus africanus. The sequence goes on along the minus strand of CM057339.1, from coordinate 803,006,574 downwards.
AGAGAGGTGACGGGTCTCGACAACCAGACATTTCACGGACTGTGGGGTCCTTAAACTCATGGACTATGATGTCCTTAAAATTTACAGACTATGATGTCTCTAAACTACCATGGACCATGATATCCTTAAACTTTACGGACTGTGGGGTCCTTAAACTCATGGACTATGATGTCCTTAAACTTTACAGACTATGACGTCTTTAAACTGGACCGCAAAGTCCCTAAACTAAAACAATAGTGTCCAAATGCTCTTTTGTCGGATCTAAATGATCCTGTTAAGTGGATCTTAGTCTAAAATTAGACTAACGTATCCTTAACAAATCGTTAAGTTGATCTTAGTCTAAAATTAGACTAATGTATCCTTAACAAACGTTTAATTTGATCTTAGTCTCAAATGAGACTAACGTATCATTAAACCCAAACCAAAACCCAAATCTAAGAAAATACGGATTTAGAGTAATCCACGCCCTAGAGGCGACAACATAAATTAGTCTCCGTATACAATCCACGGGCAACTAAAAATAACATAAACACACACGACATGAAGTGATCATCTGGAGAAGGAGAAAGTTGTTACCGCGATGCGATAGCATAATTAACTGTAGGGGCTTACACCTACAGGGAAGAGTGTCCCCACAATAAAAAAAACCCCTCAAACGAGAGGGAATCTGACGAAGTCTGCTACAACGGCCGCATCCGTCTAAACCTCCGATATACGGTGCCATAAATCAACTTGGCATCTTTGGAGAGGTGGACGGATAGCACCAAATAGCATCTACCCCCAAATTCAGGCAAGACGAACCTACGCGGTCGCGTCTCTGTGTTCGGCGGAGAACAGATTCTGGCACGCCCGGTGGGACCTTTTCCTCTTTCCACTCCACACTTCATGTGTCGTGTTTCGCGAATGAATCGCGGTTTGCTATGGTTGCCCCTGGATGTGAAGTACTAAGATTTGGTATCTTGCTCCATGCAGAGAAAACAGAAGATCAATGGCTTCGAACTGCACTAACTGCAACTGCAACTCTCGCTCTGTCTCGTCCGGAGGAGTGACTTATGGGCCCCAAGCGGCCTCCATCTTCGCCATGCCAGTGGAACAGGTGACTCAGGCCACCACTGGACTGTTCTTCGGAACCATGCTCCCGCCAACGAGCTTCAGCGCTCCTGTACCATCGCAAGAAGCTCCGAAAAAGTCGGTCTTTGATCGGCTTGCAACTACTGCGGCCCCTCTCAACGGATCTCCCAAGTCCACTGCCTCAGTTTTCAACAGACTGGGCCGAAGCTTAGATGGTCCCATGAAGAAGCCCGCAATTCCTTAAGAGGTTATCCCGAAGCGGATAGCCATTTCTACCCCTGAAGTCGTCAGAGCGGCTCCCCCTGCTAAGGAGTCGGTCTTTGCAAGACTGGCCGTTTCAGCTCCCGTTCCGGACGAAGTCATGAAGGTTGTTTCCCCTGTTCGAAAGTCGGCCTTTGCAAGACTGACTATCCCTTCTCAACGGGCGTCGGTCTTCGACAGGTTAGCACCAATAGTAGCCTCTCCTCAAAGTAAGGGGCATGGAAAAGCTGATCCAACAATGGAGGTGGTCCCGGCCGCTCGCCATGCTCGCCGTCGTCACTGGCATCGAGTAAAGAAGGCTGGGGCAGCTCTCCTTCTGGACTAACTCCGCCAGCTCCAATGGTGGAAGTTGATACTGCTGTTCCAACTGGGAACAACTTTGAATTACTTAACAGGGTGAGCAGGAATTCGCCAACTGTCGTGCTGAAAAAGTCTCCTCCGCCTGTTGAAAAGATCACAAAGACGAAACGGGAGCAGCCCCCTCAGCGGCTGTCCTCCAAAATTTACAAAGCCTGGCGATAGGTCCAAGACTCCGTGATTGATCAAGACCACCCCCGCCAACAGAAAAAGATGAAAGTTCGGCGAGAAGGGGATCACCCTATCAAGCCACAGAAGGTGTCATCTGTTTGGGTGCCCGCTGCAACGGCTCCCTCAACTTCGACCCCCCATAAAAGAAGGAGGCCGGAGAAGATCTCTGCGTCTTTGGCAAATCACAAGGACACTGAATCTAAACGCCCCAAGTCTGGGGGCATGGTGGTGCATACCGTCTATATGGCATCCGAAAAAGAGAATAGCCGTATCTCCACAGGTCATCGACCGCTTACGCGATCAGTGACTAAGGCTCAGGAGCAACAACAACAAAAGCTCCAAGAAATGCTGACAGCCATGGCCGCACTTACGGGACCAAAAGTAAGCCCGGAGATATCATCGGAGCAGCGTTATGAGCAGGAAACAAATGCTGAATTCTTTCGGAGAATGCTTGAGAAGAAGGACAAAGAGGCTGCGGAACAAGCGGCCAACATAAAACAAATGGCCTTCCTATTCCAAGATATGGTGGGCATGATGATGCAGCCGGACCCTCCAGCCGAAGATCCTCCAGTAATAATTGAAGATGATAGAGGAGAGACATCAAATCCTCTGCCGGCTATGTCAGCAGCCAAGGAAGAGACTATCTCCAAAGCCATGCTCAATGATTACATAGCTCAGCAAATACGAGCTTATCAAGCGAATGAAGCAAACAGCCAAGTCGTCAGAACTGGGTGACCATATCCAGGATGGTACGATCAGATAAAGTACCCGCCGGGATACACAATTCCTAAATTACATGTGTACAAGGGGACAGGCAATCCCCATCAACATGTCGCTCAGTTCAAGGCTCTCTGCGGCAACACTAGATGGGATGATAAGCTACTGCTTCCCCAATTCGTCGGCAGCTTGGCGGAGACGGCGTTCGAATGGTACTCAGAGCTTCCCAACGACCCCGTTAAAACTTTTACGGAGATGGAATTGCTGTTTACCCAACATTTCGCCAGCGCTAGTGAGCGCACCCCGATCACCGCGTTAATTAACGCCAGAGTGAAGCCAGGCAAAACATGGGTGCAATATGCGATACGGTAGTGGAATCTATGGTCGAAATGCGAGCAGCGCATCGAAGAAGCGCCCGCGGTAGGCATGTTCGTAGGGACCTTCGACCCTCAGGAGACCATTTCACAATTCATGATGTTCTTCAAGCCAACTACTTTCCAGGCCTTGATTGACAAGCTGGCCCAAATGGATCAGATGGGTCATAGACCATCTTCTTCGAAGATGGAATCTCGAAACGAAAAGGGGAAAGGGAAAGCGACTTTCGTCGCCAATACTCAGCAGCAGCCCAGTGGTCCAAAGGCAAACCGATCGCCAAGATGAAAGACGGCGATTCTTCAATGAGAAACTGAAGCGCCTTTATTCGTTTCCCTGGGATAAAACGAGGAGACTATTCGAGCTGGCGGTGCACAACAGGCTCATCACCTTGCCGGATCCAAAACGCCCATTGCAACCCGGTGAGGCCAATAATCCTAATTATTGCCCCTATCACCAAGTGGTAGGCCATCTAATCGAAAATTGCTTCGTCTTCAAAGTCTGGATTGAGGACCAATACCTACAGGGCAAATTCGCACTGTCCGAGAATTGGAAAGTAAGCCAGCCTCAGCCGCACGCTCTTAAAAGGGGGACGCACCGGGGGCATCATGCTCTTTTATAGAAGAAGCTCCATGGGAGGTCGCTCTTTCAGCCAAGACAAAACGAATGCTGAAGGATCTCCAAACATGCCCGGCGATCAGATGGAAGAGTCCGTTAGAACCCGAGATCATCGAGGGAATGCTGAAGCCGCGCCTGACTCCAAGAATTGGTAGTGATAATCAAAACGCTCAGGCCCAACCGTCAAAGTCTTCGAAGAAGAAGAAGACCAAAAAGCCCGTGAAGCATGGTGACAAGCACACGAACCTGCAAAAATATATTGACGCGCTAGAAGAATATAACCAGAAGGCGCGAACTCCAGTCATACTCCAAGAATTCCTCAACCATATCCTTGAAAATGGAGATGGCGATGAAGATGAGGGAGAAGACTCATCAGATGAATCTGAGTATTATGTGGCAAGCTGCCACGTGATCTCTCACTCGTTAATAAATGGTGAAGAAGCTCCGGATGCAGAGAAACTGGGGGCAGATCCTGAACCTGAACTCCTAGAACCGTCAGACGAGATGATTAACGTATTCCTGAATGAGGCCCATCAGAAAAGCAAAGTTGATCAAGAGCGCGAACTGGCTTCGAAAAAGCCAAACGCCGGTGACTGGACGAAAGGGTAAAAACACTTCCACCAGATCAAACCACATCCGCCGCCAGCAAAAGCAGGTTCAAGATAAGGAAACGGTTCGCTAAAGCCATATCGATGGGGATGAAGCTGCCACCTTCCGAAGAAAACACTCCTAGTGTGATACATCCCGACAAAATAGACGCACATCCAAACTACTGCTTATACCATCAGAGGACTACACACCCTACTGAAGAGTGAAACGCCTTTAAAAATTGGTGGCAAGGATACGTTGCTCATCGGCAGCAGTTCAAGCGGATGAAGCGCAAAACTCATCGAGAGCAGAAGGGCATGACAGATGAGCATAAAAGAACTGCCGGTGAATGTCACATGGTTAATTCCGGAGGATCGCAAGTTCTCACCTTCGGGAGTGATTCTGATGAAGAAATAGCCCTCGGCCCACTCTTCAAGAAATCCATCTCTGAAACAGGTGAGATGAAGACCTGCGAGAACATTCAGCTGCGCAATCGCACGCTACCTGAAAAGAATCTCAGACCTGCAGACAAGGGATCAAACAAAAAGGATAAGGGGAAAGAAAGGTCCCTAAGGATTGTTCCCGTCAAAAATTTCTGCGCAAAAGAGCCCAAGGTATCAAATGGCAGTGATACGCTTAAGAAAATGTGAACCAGTATCTTCCGGGCTGTTTTTTGACAAACTCCCGAATGAGAAACAGCTAAATTCTGATGATATTGGAAGCATCTCGAAAAACCCTTCGATTTGATATATTATGGGCTTCATAATTCATCCGGGATCAAAAGTTATGAGCAAATATGCTATGCACTGTTCCCTGATTAAAAAATCAGGAATTACCTCAATGAGGTATCACGTGCTCACACGTGATCAATGGTCACGTGTTGACACGTGATAGTTAAAACATGAATAGAAACAAACGGCTGAAGAAGGACCCAATTGGGGGTCACGTGCTCACACGTGACCAATGGTCACGTGTTGACACGTGATAGTTAAAACAGAAATAAAAAACAAACGGCTGAAGGAAATACCTCAATGAGGTATCACGTGCTCATACGTGACCAATGGTCACGTGTTGACACGTGATGGTTAAAATTGAAGCATAAATAAACGCTGAGAAAATGACTCAATTGGGGGTCACGTGCTCACACGTGACCAAGGGTCACGTGTCAGCACGTGACTGGCTTCGAAAGCCTTACAGTTTAATAGAATTAAATTCTAAAAAAGTTTCTAAATCTTTCCAAATGGAAAAGGATTATGGCGACTGTTGGATTAAAGATCCAAGGGTGATTAAAAATCACCAATTTATGGAAAAAATCTTAGACAAGGAAAGATTTCCTCTAAATCTCACTGAAAATAACAAACAGAATATCTTTTAGATTTAAAATCTAACGGTGAATAAAATTCACTGAATGATCTAAAGGATCATATTAATTATGAAAACAAATCAAATCTTTCAATGAAAGATTTACATAACAAATTGATTCTTTTCTTTCTCCTATAAATAGGAGCCAAGAAGAGAAGAGAGGGATCTACTTTTTTTTGGAGAGAAGAACAGAGAGAGGAGAATTTAATTCTCAAGAGAAAAAAGAGAGAGGAGAATTTAATTCTCAAGAGAGAAGAAAAGAGAGGAGAATTTAATTCTCAACAAAGAAAACCCTAGGTGAGAAAAGAAAGGGAATCAAAACTTTAAAAAGAGAATTTAATTCTCAATCCAAGAGTTTAACTCTTATACAAAAAAGAACTCAGTTCTTCTTCTGGTTGAAGATCTGCACAGAGCACATCTCCCCATAAGTTGAGAATTTAAATCTCATCGGGTCGAGATTCTGCCATGCAGATCCTAAACTTAGAAGGGGAATTGAGTTTTTGAGAATTTAATTCTCCTAAAACAAAACTAGGGTTTAACCCTCTATGAGAATTTAATTCTCCCAAACTCACAGGAATTTAATTCCTCCTAAAATGAAATTAGGGTTTTACCCTAAATAAGAATTTAATTCTTTTACATATCTAGGAATTTAATTCCTTTAAAAAGAAATTAGGGTTTTACCCTAAATAAGAATTTAATTCTTTCACAATAGGAATTTAATTCCTCCAAAACAAAATTAGGGTTTAACCCTACAGAGAATTTAATTCTTAAAAAAGAGACTTGAAAGATCTCCATGCATGCAAAAGACCAAGGTCACGTGTCCCCACATGACCCCTGAAGAGAATTAAATTAATGAGAAGGAGGAAAGCTTTGAGGCAATGTCTCACGTGCTCCCACGTGACTCCCAAAACGCAGAAAGAAAAAGCAAAGGAAATGTTGGCTCTGGACGCTCTCACGTGTTACCACGTGACCCCTAATAAATGCCTTAACAAATCAGTGCATGAATGCTTATCACGTGCCCGCACGTGATGGCCAGAAAGTCAAAAAGTGTTTAACACTTAATTGCACAACGAGGAAAAGGGATCTGGTCCCACCTTTGGGCGCTCTCACGTGTTCACACGTGACCCCTCTTTCTTTAGTGTTTAACACTAATTTGGAGATTATATTTCCAGTGTTTAACACTGATTGTTTCTAGTGTTTAACACTAAATTGAAGATTATATTTTCAGTGTTTAACACTGATTGCCTTTTAGTGTTTAACACTAATTTGAGAGTTCTATCTCCAGTGTTTAACACTGTTGTTCTCTAGTGTTTAACACCACTTTTAGCCAAATTGGCTAATTTTCTAGAGGCAAAAGTCTCTCCTCCAAATGAATCTCAAAATTGAGGAAATCAAAGATAAAATGTTGTCAGAGCCCCCAAACCTCTGTTTAGCACTGCTGAATGATGAGGGCCTGAACCCAAACAAATGTCTAATGGTCCAAAGGGCCAATATTTCAAACATAATTGGACTTAGCCCAAACTGGCCATAAGTCCTCAAATCATCTTGAACTGAGCACATCTGCTCTTTCAACCAACTTATTGGTTCAAAGGTACATCTCTGAACTCCTCTGATATTTATCGTTGTGATCCTTCAACGTCTTCAGAGAGGTGATGGGTCCCGACAGCCATACATTTTATGGACCACTATGTCCCTAAACTGGTATTGGACCACTATGTCCCTAAACTGGCGATGGACCACCATGTCCCTAAACTGGCAATCGACCGCAATGTCTCTAAACTAAACAATAGAGTCCAAATGCTCTCTTGTTGGATCTAAATGATCCCGTTAAGTCGATCTTAGTCTCAATTAGACTAACGTATCCTTAACAAACGTTTGAGTCGATCTTAGCCTCAAAAATGGTTAACGTATCCTTCAAACAGACTTTAGTCCTAAATTGGACTATAAATCTCCCAACCAACTTTGGTTCAAGGGTACATCTCTGAACTCCTCTGATATCTGTCGTTGTAATCCTTCTACGTCGTCAGAGAGGTGACGGGTCCCGACGGCCATACATTCAATGGGCCGCTATGTCCCTAAACTAGAACAATAGAGCCCCAAATGCTCTTTTGTCGGATCTAAACGATCCCGTTAAGTTGATCTTAGTCTTAAACTGAACTAACGTATCCTTAACAAACGTTTGAGTTGATCTTAGCCTCAAATATGGCTAAAGTATCCTCAAACCAAAACCCTAAACCCAAATCTAAGAAAATACGGATTTGGACTAATCCACGTCCTACGGGCGACGACATAAATTAGTCTCTGTATACAATCCACGGGCAACCACAAACAAAACAAACACCCCATGACACGAAGTGAAATTCTGGAGAAGGAGAAAGTTGTTACCGCGAAGCGGTAGCGTAATTAACTGCAGAGGCTTGCGCCTGCAGGGAAGAGCGTCCCCACAATCAAAAGCCCCTCAAGCAAGGGGGAATCTGACGAAGTCTGCTACATCGGCCGCATCCGTCTAAACCTTCGATACACAGTGCCATAAATCAACTTGGCATCTTCGGAGAGGTGGACGGATAAAACCAAATAGCATCTGCCCCGAATCTCAGGAAAGACGTCCATGTCTTGGCCGCCATTCGGAGGGGAACAGATTCTGGCACGCCCGGTGGGACCTTTTTCTCTTTCCACTCCACACTTCGTGTGTCGTGTTCGCGAACAAATCGCGGTTTGCTGTGGTTGCCTATGGATTCGAGGTACTGAGATTTGGTGTCTTGCTCCGTGCAGAAAACAGAAGATCAATGTCTTCAAACTGTACTACCTGCAACTGCAACTCGCGCTCCGTCCCTGCTGGAGGAGTGACTTATGGGCCCCAAGCGGCCTCCCTTTTCAAGATGCCAGTGGAGCAGGTAACTCAAGCCACCTGTTCATATCAGATTTTTGCATTTTCATACCGCCCAATTTTTGTCATATTGCATATCGGTAGATACTCTTGAGCCGTGTTTGCTAGTCAATTGCAGGATACAGGTTCTCGGTTCTAAAACGGTGAAATTCATGGAAAACACAACAAAATCCGGGTTCCTGCCAACCACTGAGAAAACACGGTCTCCGCTCGTCATCCGTATGTTGCCAGATACCAGTTTAGGAAGACAAAATGTCAAATCAATGTCACCTTCATGCACAAGGCTCAATGGCAACAACAAGTTCCAAGAAATCTACGCGGAGCTCGAGGCAATCATGCCAAATCTTGACAAAAAGTCCACCTTTCCCTCAACAGAAATTCTGGAAAAATCGTGGAGCCAAATTCAGAAAATACATATACCAGAATAAAGGGGACATCAAACCAGGAAAGCCCAAAAAAGAAGAAGCCCCAACTCCTCCAAAGGGCCGCGAATCCGCGGCCAAAGGGGGGTCTAGACCGCGGATCCGCGGCCGTCTAGGCGCCGCTTGTGCAGAGATTTTGGGGGTATTTTGGTTTTTTCGTTTTTGTTCTGGTGGTTGCCCTAGGTTTCCATTCTCCAGCCTATAAATAGCCCAGAACTTTGAGAAGGAAAATGTCCATTCTTGTATTTTCTTTTTGCTAGGTTTTAGATTACATGTTCTTCTTCTTCTCATCTCTTCTCCATTAAACTTGAGTGAGCTTTGTGAGTGAAGAATGGTGAATAAAGAAGATCATTTTATTATCATGCTTGTCTTACTTTTGCAATAATTGTTGTAACTTTAATTCGTTAAGTAGTTGTTGTTATTTTCTTGTTGTTTCTTTCTTCTCTCTTTTTCTTTATCCTTAATACGACAATGATGCTTACGCTCGATCCTCGCCAAGGTGAGGTCGCAAATAGCTAGTCGTATTCTTCTAATCTCTTTCTTTCTATCTTCCTCTTTTGTTTTGTTTTATTTTTCCGTATCATTATGTATGAGTAGTTCATACTTGTTAGGGTAGGATAAGGGAAGTTTGAGAGAAGGAAATCTCTCTCACTCTTTCCTTGCCCAACAGCTTAAATCGACTCCCGTTAATTGAACCACAATCCGCTCCTTACGGCACCCTATCCTACATGATAGCGGTGATTCCGTAGTGAGACCGGTTGTGGTTGAATTAACCGGAGGTTATGGCTAAGAGCCAAGAACGGACGGACAAGCACCAAAAGGAAGGACTTATGCGTTGGAAAGCCTAGCTTATACTCGCAAGTTCCTTCCTAGTCGTGCTAATCCCCGTTGTTGCCGATTACCGTAACACCGATATTAAGAGGGGCAATGAAAGATGAGGAGACTCCTAACTCAAACTAACCTAATCCTAACCCTAACAAGCTCTCTTTAAATATCAACTCAACACTTAGATAATCACAAACAAATCTGAAAACCGGACTTAACTCGTTAAAGCACATAGAAAAAGACTCCCATCTCCCTGCGGACGACCCGTACTCAACCGGCTAGCTACAAGCGAAACCGTCTTGATTGCGGTATTTAAACTAAAACTTGAACACGCACATACTCTAACAATCAAATACAATCCACCCTCGCAAGGACAGGATCAGGTTAATGCTGCCTTCCAGCAAAGACCGAGGAATGATCCATACTCTTCCACCTACAATCCCGGTTGGAGGAACCACCCCAATTTCGCCTGGAATCAGAATCAGAATCAATTGCAAGGCAACAATTTCTAAAGGGCCCCTCCACCGCAACAACAAACTCAGTATCAGCAGCCCTTCCAACCCCAACCTTTCCAAAATCAGACGAACAACTTTGCACCCAACAATTCTTTTCCACCAAACAACTTTGTTCCGTCAAACAACGATAAGGTTTCCTCGCTCGAACGAAGTCTGGAGGCGTTTGTTAAACAGTCGACTCAGTCCACCGCCAACATCCAGTCTTCCATTCAATCTTTAGTGCAATACACTGCCGCACACGGGCAAAGCATCAAGACCATCGAGGCCCAGATTGCACAGCTGAACGCGGCCTTAAGCGAGCGAGTGAAGGGGAAGCTCCCGTCCCAGCCACTTCCAAATCCCGGTCACCCACATAATGCACATGTTGCTCTTGAACAACAAAACCATAATGTGAGTGCCGTGACTACACTGAGATCGGGGAGGATGCTGCAAAACAACATTGGCAAACGGATCAACGATGACACCCCGGCCGCTTCTTCTTCTTCTTCTTCTTCTTCTTCATCTTCTGAGCCTATTCTCCGTTCTTCACAAGGCTCCCCTTCCTCTTCTTCTGCTCTGAACGGACCCACTTCTCACTCCACGAAAACACCTATTCTGGGATCCGTTCCAACTCCACAATCTCCTCCTCCAGCATTAGACTCAACCAATTTTCAAAATGTTCCATTTCCAAACCGGTTGAGATCTAATAAACAAAATCCTCAAATGGAGAAGATTATGGAGTTATTTAAGCAAGTTAACATTAACATTCCTCTTTTAGATGCTGTCCAACAAGTCCCGTCCTACGCGAAAATCTTAAAGGACTTGTGTACGAAAAAGAGGAAGTCTCAGGTACCCAAGAAAGTTTTCTTGGCTAGTGCTGTGAGTGATGCCCTTACCCAATCTTTACCACAAAAACGGAAGGACCCTGGCTGTCCTACGATTTCAATTACCATTGGGGATAAGAACATCAACCGCGCACTATTAGATCTTGGTGCCAGTGTTAACTTGCTTCCGTATTCAGTATACGAGCAATTAGGCGTCGGAGAGCTGAAACCCACGCACTGCACTCTCCAAATGGCCGACCGATCGATCACCCATCCTAGGGGTGGCTAGAGGATGTGTTGATAAGAGTCGGGGACTTCATATTCCCCGTTGACTTCATTGTATTAGATACACAGCCTGTAGCTAACCCCCGGAATCAAATTCCGGTGATACTCGGTCGCCCATTTCTCGCAACCTCAAATGCTGTGATCAATTGTCGCAATGGTTCGATGAACCTCTCTTTTGGAAATATGATGATTGAACTCAACATTTTTAGGTTGGGGAATCAGCCCGCCGAACCTAATGCTCATATACTGGACGTCTGCTCGATCCAGGAGATCACCCCAGAAGAGTGTGAATTCGAGAAGTTTCTGTTTGATCACGATAATATTGACGCCACTAGTGCGTTTCTCTTCGAACCTGCTGCTGTTTCTGCGCCCGACAACGACTACGAGTGTTTCACGTTTTCAAAAGATCTTAGCTGCGCACAACCCGAGTTTGAATCCTTCGACTTTCCGGATGAGTTACCACCACTGGATTATTCTTCGGGACCATGCTCCCACCGATGAGCTTCAATGCCCCAATGACGTCGCAAGAAGCCCCAAAGAAGTCGGTCTTTGATCGACTTACCACTGCCACGGTCCCTCTCAACGGGTCGCCCAACTTCAATTCCTCAGTTTTCAACAGACTGGGCCAGAGCGTCTACAAGCCCGCGATACCCGAAGTTGCCATCCCAAAGTGGATAGCCATCCCGGCTCAAGCGGACAAAATCATTGGAAAGGCTTCTCCTTCCAAAAAGTCAGTTTTTACAAGGATGGCCGTTCCGGCTTCTGCTCCAGGCGAGGTCCTCAAAGCTGCTTCCTCTGCCCAGAGGTCTGTCTTTGACAGATTAGACATTTGCTTCTCAATGGGTGTCAGTCTTCGACAGGCTAGCACCAATAACGGTCTCTCCTCAAAGCAGGAGGCATGAGGAGGTTACCCCTACGGCTGAAACAACTCCATCCGCACGACACGCTCGACGTCGCCACTGGCGCCGAGTAAGGAAGGCTGGGGGCAACTCCCCCTCTGGGATAACTCCGCCAGCTCTAATGGTGGGGATCAATCCTGCCGTTCCAACCGAGAACAGCTTTGAACTGCTCAATAAGGTGCACAGAAACTCTCCTACTGCGGTGCTAAAGAGAATTCCTTCACCTGTGAAGAATGCTACAGAGAAGAAGCCGGAGCAACCTCCTCAATGGCTATCCTCTGAAATTTACATGGTCTGGCGTCAAGTCCAAGACTCCGTGATGGATCAAGACTATCTCCGTCGACAGAAAAAGATGAAGGTTCGGCAGGAGAAAGACTACTCTGTCAAGCCAGAAAAAGCAACAGCTGGATGGGTGCCCACTGCAACGGCTCCCTCAACGTCAATCACTCAAAAGAAAAAGAGGCCGCAAAAAGCCCCTGTGGACATGGCGAACCGTAAAAGCGCTGAGCACAAACGCCCCAAGTCTGGGGGCATAGTGGTACATACTATTCATATGGCATCCGGGAAAGAGGATAGCCGCGCTTCGATGGGTCACCGACCGCTCACCCGATCTGTGACAAAAGCCTAGGAGCAGCAACAGAAGCTTCAAGAAATGCTAACGCAAATGGCCGCACTCACCGGGCCAAAAGAAAGTCCAGAGGCGTCATCAGAGCAGCGTCACGAACAAGAAACTGATGCTGACTTCCTCCGCAAAGTTCTCGAAAAGAAGGACAGAGAAGCAGCAGAACAAGCGGCTAATATAAGACGAATGTCGCTTCTCTTCCAAGACATGGTCAGGATGATGTTACAGCCGGATCCTCCAGCTGAAGACCCTCCGATCATTATTGAAGACGATAGAGGGGAGACATCGAACCCTCTGCTGGCTCTGTCAGCAGCCAAGGAAGAAACCATCTCAAAAGCCACGCTCGATGATTATATAGCTCAACAAATACGAGCTCACCGAGAGAACGAAGCGGCTGGCCAAGTCGTTAAAACTGGACGACCATATCCAGGATGGTATGATCAAATAAGTTACCCGCCGGGATATACGATCCCCAAATTCCATATGTACAAGGGGACATGCAATCCTCATCAACATGTCGCTCAGTTCAGGGCTCTTTGCGGCAATACTGGAGGTGATGATAAACTTCTACTTCGCTAGTTCATCGGTAGTTTAGCAGACACAGCTTTTGAATGGTACTCGGAGCTTCCCGACGACTCCGTCAAAACGTTTACAGAAATGGAGTTGCTATTCACTCAACGGTTCGCAAGCGCCAGTGAACGCACCCTGATCACGGCATTGATCAATGCCAGAGTAAATCCGGGAGAGACGTGGGTGCAGTATGCAATCCGGTGGCAGAACCTATGGTCGAGATGCGAACAACGCATAGAAGAAGCTCCTACCGTGGGCATGTTCATGTGGACCCTTGACCCTCAGTCGACTATCTCCCAGTTCCTGATGTTCTTCAAGCCAACTACTTTCCAGGCCTTGATTGACAAGTTGGCCCAAATGGACCAGATGGGTCATAGACCATCTCCTCCAAAGACGGACTCTCGAAATGAAAAAGGGAAAGGAAAAGAAACTTTCGTCGCCAATACTCAACAACAGCTGAGCAACTTAAAGCCGATTGTTCGCCAAAACAATATGCGTCCACGCCCATCCCTCGAGGAGAGACTAGGACGTCCTTACTCGTTTCCCCAAGATAAAACGAGAAGACTGCTCAAGCTGGCAGTCCGCAACAGGCTTATAAATTTGCCGGACCCAAAACGTCCGTTGCAACCAAACAACGTCAATGATCCCAATTACTGCCCCTACCACCGAGTATTGGGCCATCCGATCGAGGACTGCTACGTCTTCAAAAATTGGGTTGAAGACCAATACCAACAAGGCAAGTTCGCGTTATCGGAAAACTGGAAGGTGAAACCGCCACAACCTCACGCCCCTAAAAAAGTGGACGTGCCGGGGGCATCGTGCTCATTTATAAGGGAAGCCCCGTGGGAGGTCGCCCTTTCAGCCAAAACTAAAAGAATGCTGAAGGATCTCCAAATGTGTCTGGCAATTAGGTGGAAAAATCCACTAGAGCCCGAGGTCATTGATGGGATGCTGAAACCACGCCCAATACTGAGAATTGATAGCAGTGGGCAAAACACCCAAGCACAGCCGTCAAAGTCTTCGAAGAAGAAGAAGAAGACCAAAAAGCCCGTGAAACCTGGTGACAAGCGCACGGACCTGCAGAAACATATTGACGCGTTGGAAGAATATAATCAGAAGGCGCGGACCCCAGTCGCACTCTAAGAATTTCTCAGCGACGTCCTTGAGGACGGAGATGATGACAATGGAGAAGACTCGTCGGATGAATCTGAAGATTGTGTGGCAAGCTGCCATGTGATCTCTCACTCGTCAATAAATGACGAAGAAGCTCCTTACACAGAGAAGCTGGGGGAAGATCCTGAGCCAGAACTTCTTGGACCATCAGACGAAATAATTGATGCATTCCTGAACGAAGCCCGTCTTAAAAGCAAAGCTGATCGAGAGCGCGAGATAGCCATATTCGAGAAAGCCAAACGCCGGCGACTAGATGAAAGGGTTGAAACACTCCCACCGGATCAAAGTACATCCGACGCAAATGAAAGCAGGATCAAGACAAGGAAACGATTCGCCAAAGCCATATCGATGGGGATGAAGCTGTCCTCTTTCAGATAAAATTCTCCTGGCGGTATACATCTTGATGAAGCGGACGTACATCCTAACTTCTGTTTATATCATCAAAAGATTGCACATCCTACTGAAGACTGCAACTCCTTTAAGTGTTGGTGGCAAGGGTATGTCGCTCACAGGTAACACTTCAACAGGACAAAGCATGAAGCTCGTAGACAGCAGAAAAATACGACATATGAGCGTAAAAGAATTGCCGGCAATTGTCATAGGGTTGATCCCGAGGGATCGCGAGTTCTCACCTTCGGGAGCGACTCCGACGAAAAAGTAGTCCACGGTCCTCTCTTCAAGGAATCCATCTTTGAAACGAAAGAATTGAGGAGTTGCAAGAACATTCAGCCGTGCAATCGCACGCTACTCGGAAAGAATCTTGGACCCGCAAACAAGGGATCGAACAAAAAGGATAAAGGGAAGGGAAGAACGGCCTTTATCGCCAACGCTCAACAACAATCGAGTGGCCCTAGACCGGTTGTTCGCCAAAGCAACAAGCGACAACCCCTCTATGAGAAGTTGAAACGTCCTTACTCATTTCCTCGAGATGAAACAAGGAGGCTGTTCGAACTAGCAGTGCGCAACAGGTTTATCACTCTACCGGAGCCGAAACACCAGCTACAACTGAATGATGTCAACAATGCTAATTACTATCCTTACCACCAAGTATTGGGCCATCCGATCGATAAATACTACGTCTTCAAAAACTGGGTTGAAGACCAGTACCAACAGGGCAAGTTCGCGCTGTCTGAAAAATGGAAGGTGAACCCACCACAACCACATGCTCCGAAAAAGATGGACATGCCGGGGGCATCGTGCTCTTTCATAGAGAAAGCCCCATAGACCAAAAAGTCCGTAAACTAGAAACTCGCCTCAAGTATGACAACAATAGACCGAAACGTTGTTAAACTAACGATGGACCACTATGTCCTAAAACTGGCGTCGGACCGAAACGTCCCTAAACTAACGACGGACCGCAATGTCCTAAAACTTGCAAATGACCGAAACGTCGTTAAACTACTATCAACCTGCGGCATCCTCAGGCTGGGGTGGTTAAAAAAAACGGTATGTCCATAAGCAAAATGGGCACGGATGAAAACCCGAAAGGGCTCCGTGAGTAAAAACAGCAGGGCTACCGGCGAGTGTTTATGAAAACCCGAAAGGGCGCAACCTCGTTAAAACACTAACAGGGTCCTCTCGACCTTGTAAGGAGAAACCGCCCGCGTGAGATCCTTACGACTCACAAGGGAGCAACACACTTAGGGATCCTCACGATTCCTAAGGAGAAATTACACTTGCGAGATCCTCACGACTCGTAAGGAGAACTCTCTTATGGGACCCTCATGGCTTATAAGATTTGAAAGTCTTAAGTTACAGAGACCTGAACCTGTTCTTAAGCAACTCCCAGAACCTTCGATACTGCCCTACAAGTGGTTCAATACTGACCCTTGTATACAATCCATGGGCGCGAATAAACATTTCCCTAACCAAGTCCCACCTGTGACTAGGGATATGTCCATATGGTGAACAACCCTTGTAAGTCCTCTCGACTTATAAGGAGAAAACCCTTTTGTAAGATCCTTACGACTTACAGGGGAACATACACTTAGGAATCCTCACGATCCCTAAGGAGAAAACACACCTACGAGATCCTCACGACTCGCAGGGAGAAATACCTTTACGAGACCCTTACGGCTCATGAAGTCAAAAGCCTTACTCGACAAGATCTTAACCCTGTCTACTAAGCCACCTTTGTTCGATATCAACAGAGGCAAATGATGATTCGCTCCTGGTAATATCCCAGTGGTAGCGATGCTGATGCCTAAGACGCTATCAAATTCCAAGTCCTTTTACGGCAAATGATGATTCGCTCCTAGCAATATTCCAGTCGCAGCGATGCTGATGCTAAGATTGGTATCAGATTCCAAGTTCCACACTCGCGATAAAAAAAAATCAGCGAGCCATACGTGCATACGAAATAGCCGAAATGATGAGGCAACTTGCAATAAAAAGCAGCAAGTAAAAATGTATGCATACA
This sequence comes from Agapanthus africanus, assembly GCA_030015575.1. NCBI lineage: Eukaryota > Viridiplantae > Streptophyta > Magnoliopsida > Asparagales > Amaryllidaceae > Agapanthus > Agapanthus africanus. Next base: position 802,989,637 of record CM057339.1, on the reverse strand, counting down.
AAAACAGCCGAAATGATTGGGCAACTCGCAATAAAAAGCAGCGAGTAAAAAGAAAAATAGCCGAAATGATTGGGCACCGCGAAAAATAGCCGAAATGATTGGGCAATCGCGATTTTCGCGATATAAAAAGCTGAAATGATAGAGCATCGCGGAAAGAATAAAAAAATGATGAAAGAATGAAACTTTTTGCCCTACAGTTGAGATCACATCGATCCCTGTATACAATCCAGGGGCACAAACAAAGAGGGAACCATACCTTCCCAACAGGCTCCATCAGAAAACGAAGCCAAATCTCGACGGTTCATAGACAACCTAGAGACAACCTCGACATTTGTCGCAATATTGCAGACACAATGTCAACAAATGAAGCAAAGGAAGATCCCTAGCTTCAGGGTCTCGACGTCAATATCGACAACTTAGAGATCACCAACGGCGTTTCTCCTCACTCCAACCAGATGCAGATGTGATGTCAACAATCGACCTCAGAGTCGCAACGAAACGGAACCATAGCAAAGTCCCTAGTTCCAAATCTCAATGGACACATCTGCAGCCTGGAGACCAACGACGATGGGCCTCCTCATTCCAGCATGACACAGATGTTACACCATCAAACGGAGCCATGGCAAAATCCCAGTTCCATCTCAGCACTCGTCTCGATACAACAGACGAGATGTCAACAATGGCGTTCCTTTGCAGTCCAGCAGGATGCAGATGCAACGTCAACAAAAGACCTCACGGTCGAAACAAAGCGGAGCGACGGCAAAATCCCAGCTCCACCTCAGCATTCGTCTCGATACAGCAGACGAGATGTCAACAATGTCATTCCTTCGCAGTCCAGTAGGATGCAGATGCAACGTCAACAAAAGACCTCACGGTCAAAACAAAGCGGAGCGACAGCAAAATCCCAGCTCCACCTCAGCATTCGTCTCGATACAGCAGACGAGATGTCAACAATGGCATTCCTTCGCAGTCTAGCAGGATGCAGATACAACGTCAACAAAAGACCTCACGGTCGAAACAAAGCGGAGCGACGGCAAAATCCCAGCTCCACCTCAGCATTCGTCTCGATACAGCAGACGAGATGTCAACAATGGCGTTCCTTCGCAGTCCAACAGGATGCAGAAGCAATATCAACAAAAGACCTCATGGTCGAAACAAAGCGGAGTGACGGCAAAATCCCAGCTCCACCTCGACGTTCGTCTCAATACAGCAGACGCAATGTCACCCCATGATCAAAGCAATGGAGCCATGGCAAAGTCCCTAGTTCCAGGTCCCAACGGTTCACCAACAATCTAGAGACCACCTTGACGTTCGTCTCGATACAGCAGATGCGATGTCGCCCCAGCGTTCTTCCTCCAATAATATGCAGACGCGACGCCAAAGCAAACGAAGCGAAGGCCAAATTCCTAGCTTCAGGGTCTTGATGGTAACTCATATAAAACCTGAAAGACAATCGGAGATCATCCCACATGGAGTGGTCATCACCTCGACGTTCGTCTCGATACAGCAGATGAGATGTCACCACAGCGTTCTTCTTCCAGCATGATTCAAACGCGACAATCTAACAATGGAGCCATGGCAAAATCCCTAGTTCCAAACCTCGACGGTTCACCAGCGACCTAGAGACAACCGCGACATTCGTCTCAATACAGCAGACGCAATGCTAGCAAACGAAGCGAAGGCCAAATTCCTAGCTTCAGGGTCTTGACGGCAACTCATATAAAGCCTGAAAGACCACCGGAGATCATCCCACACCAGCGCGGAGTGGTCACCACCTCGACGTTCGTCTCGATACAGCAGACGAGATGTTACCACAGCGTCCTTCCTCCAACAGGAGCCGGACACGCCAAAGCAAACGAAGCGAAGGCCAAATTCCTAGCTTCAGGGTCTTGACGATAACTCATATAAAACCTGAAAGACAATCGGAGATCATCCCATACCAGCACGGAGTGGTCACCATCTCGACGTTCGTCTCGATACAGCAGACGAGATGTAACCACAGCGTCCTTCCTCCAACAGGAACCGGACACGCTAAAGCAAACGAAGCGAAGGCCAAATTCCTAGCTTTAGGGTCTTGACGGTAACTCATATAAAACCTGAAAGACTGCCAGAGATCATCCCACATGGAGTGGTCACCATCTCGACGTTCGTCTCGATACAGCAGATGAGATGTCACCACAGCGTTCTTCCTCCAACAGGACTCAGACGCGACAATCAAACAACGGAGCCATGGCAAAATCCCTAGTTCCAAATCTCGACGGTTCACATGCAACCTAGAGACAACCGCGACATTCGTCTCGATACAGCAGACGCAGTGCGAGCAAATGAAGCGAAGGCCAAATTCCTAGCTTCAGGGTCTTGACGGTAACTCATATAAAACCTGAAAGACTATCGGAGATTATCCCACATCAGCACTGAGTGGTCACCACCTCGACGTTCGTCTCGATACAGCAGATGAGATGTCACTACGGCGTCCTTCCTCCAACAGGATTCGGACACGCCAAAGCAAATGAAGCGAAGGCCAAATTCCTAGCTTTAGGGTCTTGACGGTAACTCATATAAAACCTGAAAGACTACCGGAGATCATCCCACATGGAGTGGTCACCACCACGACGTTCGTCTCGGTACAGCACATGAGATGTCACTACAGCGTCCTTCAGGATTCGGACACGCCAAAGTAAACGAAGCGAAGGCCAAATTCCTAGCTTCAGGGTCTTGACGGTAACTCATATAAAACCTGAAAGACTACCGGAGATCATCCCACATGGAGTGGTCACCACCTCGACGTTCGTCTCGATACAGCAGATGAGATGTCACCACAGCGTTCTCCCCCCAGCAGGATTCAGACGCGACAATAAAACAGCGGAGCCACGGCAAAATCCCTAGTTCCAAACCTCGACGGTTCACCAGCAACCTAGAAACAACCGCGACATTCGTCCCGATACAGCAGACGCAATGCCGGCAAACGAAGCAAAGGCAAAATTCCTAGCTTCAGGGTCTTGACGGCAACTCATATAAAGCCTGAAAGACTATCGGAGATCATCCCACACCAGCGCGGAGTGGTTATGACTCATCGGGGCTCTCCAAAATGAGCCTAACCTCAGGTAAAAAGCGGCATGGCAAAATTCCTAACGCTTGCTCTTCCGACGGTCAAACTGCCTAGGAAGATTTCTTGAAGACGTCTTGTCCAGCTCCCGAAGGGATCAGAGACACGACAGTCGCAAGGCTCTCGAATAGCAAGATTGCCAATCGAGGAATACATCAGCCAACGCGACGGTACGACGGACAAAATCCTAGTACCACAGACCCTAACGGACCTTTGTCGTAAATAGCAGAGGTTAACTGTGACGTTAGGACATCTTTGCGAGAACTTCTCGATTCGTCTCGACTCGTAAGGCAAAGCCTTAGGCAATGGGGATTAAAAAACCTGTTTCCTAAGCACTGGGGCCCTGCAAGTCGGTCCAAAATGGACTCTTGCATACTATTCACGGACCACACTCTCCAAATTTGAATCTCGACAAGGAGGGAAACAACCACTTATGAGTCCTCTCGACTTGTAAGGGGGAAAATTCTCTTATGAGATCCTTACGACTCTCAAGAAAAACCGCACTTAGGAGTCCTCACGACTCCTAAGGAGAAAATACACCTATGGGATCCCCGCGACCTGTAGGGAGAAAATTCTTTGTGAGACCCTCATGGCTCATAAATTTGGAAAGTCTTAGGTGGCAGATCCTAACCCTGTCTCCTAAGCCATCGCTGTCCTATAAAGAGTTCAAGAGGAACTGTTATCTACCATCTATGGGCCACACTTGCCAAAGCTACATGTTACTAAAATGGAGAAGTTACTCATGAGCATATAAACTCCTTCACACCAGAGTAAGACATAAAGAAATAGAAGGGTGCGGCTCATGGGGCTGAGGGTTTGGAACTATATCCCTTAAGAGTTGAGATTTGAGTCAATGATAAATGACGACGCTTGTGTCCGCTCGTTATCTTCTCAGATCAAGATTCTGAAAGTTATATACCAACCCGAAACTGGTCATACGCCATGCATAACTCTGCACTACTTCACCCACGTACATACTTACATGGGCAAAGTAGTGGGGAGCATTTGTTCCCGTCAAAAATTTCTGCGCAAAAGAGCTCAAAGTATCAAATGGCAGTGATACGCTTAAGAAAATATGAACCAGTATCTTCCGGGCTGTTTTTTTTGACAAACTCCCGAATGAGAAATAGCTAAATTCTGATGATATTAAAAGCATCTCGAAAAACCCTTCGATTTGATATATTATGGGATTCATAATTCATCCGGGATCAAAAGTTATGAGCAAATATGCTATGCACTGTTCCCTGATTAAAAAATTAGGAATTACCTCAATGAGATATCACGTGCTCACACGTGATCAATGGTCACGTGTTGACACGTGATAGTTAAAACATGAATACAAACAAACGGCTGAAGAAGGACCCAATTGGGGGTCACGTGCTCACACGTGACCAATGGTCACGTGTTGACACGTGATAGTTAAAACAGAAATAAAAAACAAACGGCTGAAGGAAATACCTCAATGAGGTATCACGTGCTCACACGTGACCAATGGTCACGTGTTGACACGTGATGGTTAAAATTGAAGCATAAATAAACGCTGAGAAAATGACTCAATTGGGGGTCACGTGCTCACACGTGACCAAGGGTCACGTGTCAGCACGTGACTGGCTTCGAAAGCCTTACAGTTTAATAGAATTAATATTTAAAAAAGCTTCTAAATCTTTCCAAATGGAAAAGGATTATGGGGACCATTGGATTAAAGATCCAAGGGTGATTAAAAATCACCAATTTATGGAAAAAAATCTTAGACAAGGAAAGATTTCCCCTAAATCTCACCGAAAATAACAAACAGAATATCTTTTGGATTTAAAATCCAACGGTGAATAAAATTCACTGAATGATCTAAATGATCATATTAATTATGAAAATAAATCAAATCTTTCAATGAAAGATTTACATAACAAATTGATTCTTTTCTTTCTCCTATAAATAGGAGCCAAGAAGAGAAGAGAGGGATCTACTTTTTTTTTGAGTGAAGAACAGAGAGAGGAGAATTTAATTCTCAAGAGAAAAAAGAGAGAGGAGAATTTAATTCTCAAGAGAGGAGAATTTAATTCTCAACAAAGAAAACCCTAGGTGAGAAAAGAAAGGGAATCAAAACTTTAAAAAGAGAATTTAATTCTCAATCCAAGAGTTTAACTCTTATACAAAAAAGAACTCAGTTCTTCTTCTGGTTGAAGATCTGCACAGAGCACATCTCCCCATAAGTTGAGAATTTAATTCTCATCGGGTCAAGATCCTTCCATGCAGAGCCTAAACTTAGAAGGGGAATTGAGTTTTGAGAATTTAATTCTCCTAAAACAAAACTAGGGTTTAACCCTCTATGAGAATTTAATTCTCCCAAACTCACAGGAATTTAATTCCTCCTAAAATGAAATTAGGGTTTTACCCTAAATAAGAATTTAATTCTTTTACATATCTGGGAATTTAATTCCTTTAAAAAGAAATTAGGGTTTTACCCTAAATAAGAATTTAATTCTTTCACAATAGGAATTTAATTCCTCCAAAACAAAATTAGGGTTTAACCCTACAGAGAATTTAATTTTTAAAAAAGAGACTTGAAAGATCTCCATGCATGCAAAAGACCAAGGTCACGTGTCCCCACGTGACCCCTGAAGAGAATTAAATTAATGAGAAGGAAGAAAGCCTTGAGGCATGCCTCACGTGCTCCCACGTGACTCCCAAAACGCAGAAAGAAAAAGCAAAGGAAATGTTGGCTCTGGGCGCTCTCACGTGTTACCACGTGACCCCTAATAAATGCCTTAACAAATCAGTGCATGAATGCTTATCACGTGCCCGCACGTGATGGCCAGAAATTCAAAAAGTGTTTAACACTTAATTGCAGAACGAGGAAAAGGGATCTGGTCCCACCTTTGGGTGCTCTCACGTGTTCACACGTGACCCCTCTTTCTTTAGTGTTTAAAACTAATTTGGAGATTATATTTCCAGTGTTTAACACTGATTGTTTCTAGTGTTTAACACTAAATTGAAGATTATATTTTCAGTGTTCAACACTGATTGCCTTTTAGTGTTTAACACTAATTTGAGAGTTCTATCTACAGTGTTTAACACCACTTTTAGCCAAATTGGCTAATTTTCCAGAGGCAAAAGTCTCTCCTCCAAATGAATCTCAAAATTGAGGAAATCAAAGACAAAATGTTGTCACAGCCCCCAAACCTCTGTTTAGCACTGCTGAATGATGAGGGCCTGAACCCAGACAAATGTCTAATGGTCCAAAGGGCCAATATTTCAAACATAATTGGACTTAGCCCAAACTGGCCATAAGTCCTCAAATCATCTTGAACTGAGCACATCTGCTCTTTCAACCAACTCATTGGTTTAAGGGTACATCTCTGAACTCCTCTGATATTTGTCGTTGTAATCCTTCAACGTCTTCAGAGAGGTGATGGGTCCCGACAGCCATACATTTTATGGACCACTATGTCCTTAAACTGGTATTGGACCACTATGTCCCTAAACTGGCGATGGACCACCATGTCCTTAAACTGGCAATCGACCGCAATGTCTCTAAACTAAACAACAGAGTCCAAATGCTCTCTTGTTGGATCTAAACGATCTCGTTAAGTCGATCTTAGTCTCAATTAGACTAACGTATCCTTAACAAACGTTTGAGTCGATCTTAGCCTCAAAAATGGTTAACGTATCCTTCAAACAGACTTTAGTCCTAAATTGGACTATAGATCTCCCAACCAATTTTGGTTCAAGGGTACATCTCTGAACTCCTCTGATATCTGTCGTTGTAATCCTTCAACGTCGTCAGAGAGGTGACGGGTCCCGACGTCCATACATTCAATAGACCGCTATGTCCCTAAACTAGAACAATAGAGCCTCAAATGCTCTTTTGTCGGATCTAAACGATACCGTTAAGTTGATCTTAGTCTCAAACTGGACTAACGTATCCTTAACAAACGTTTGAGTTGATCTTAGCCTCAAATATGGCTAAAGTATCCTCAAACCAAAACTCCAAATCCAAATCTAAGAAAATACGGATTTGGACTAATCCACGTCCTACGGACGACGACATAAATTAGTCTCCGTAAACAATCCACGGGAAACCACAAACAAAACAAACACCCAAGAAACGAAGTGAAATTCTGGAGAAGGAGAAAGTTGTTACCGCGAAGCGGTAGCGTAATTAACTGCAGGGGCTTGCGCCTGCAGGGAAGAGCGTCCCCACAATCAAAAACCTCTCAAACGAGGGGGAATCTGACGAAGTCTGCTACATCGGCCGCATCCGTCTAAACCTTCGATACACAGTGCTATAAATCAACTTGGCATCTTCGGAGAGGTGGACGGATAAAACCAAATAGCATCTGCCCCGAATCTCAGGAAAGACGTCCATGTCTTGGCCGCCATTCGGAGGGGAACAAGGATATCACCCTCGATGACCGAGTCTTCGAAGAGCTGGCAGCCAAGGACCCACCCAAGAAAAACAGGGTGGATTACAATATTCTGGCACACCTGAGGAAAATACCCTCGCAGCTAAGCATTCTCGATGCCCTTCTACTATCTAAAGAGGCGAGAGATTCTCTGATCAAGGCACTACAAGAACCTGACCAGTTTCAAGCTTTCCTTGCCAAAGAAAAGATGAAGGACGAGCTAGAAGAAGTTCACACAGCCGACATCACCTTCAGCGACAAAGACCTCCTCCTCGAGACATGCGAGCATAACCGTCCTTTGTACGTCACCGGATACTGTCATGACATCAAGATAGGGAAGATCCTGGTCGACAATGGATCCTCCGTCAATCTTCTCAATGTGAGAGTGTTGAAAGAGATTTGCATGAGCGTTCAACACCTCGCTCTGGATAAAATCACTATTTCTGGGTTCGACTATCAGTCATCACGGACACTCGGGTCTGTGATACCGAAGTTACGCTTTGGGCTGCTCGTCAAGGATATCAAGTTCCATGTCATTGACGCCAAGACTTGCTACAACGCTTTGCTCGGCAGGCCATGGTTGCACGAGTACAACATCATCCCTTCTACACAGCATCAGTGTATGAAGTATTTCAAGGATGGTCTCGAGTATACTGTGACAGGGGTGCTGGACCCATTCTCCATGAATGAAGTTCGAAAATACGAAGCTGCAAAATACTTCTTGCCAGACATTGATTGAATGGATTTTTAGATCAAAAATATTTATTAACCGCAATCAAGAACGGCGTCGCTTGGTAGCTAGCCGGTGAATACGGGTCGGTCTACAGGGATGATGTGTATTTCCTAATTGTTCTAACGAGTTAATTCCAAATGGTGTTTGGATCTTTATCACTAAAACTAATTTGATTTAGACTAGGATTTAGAAATCTTGCTAGGGTTAGGTTTAGGTTAAGTTTGGTAAAATAAAATTTCCCACCTCTTTCAATGCCCTAAATTAGATCTTTTTAGGTGTTATGGTAATTATTAATAGAGGGGATTAGGACGATCGGGAAGAAACGATGTTTCTTCCTCTAGGTCCTTGTCCGTCCTTTATTAATCCTTACCCTAACCTCCATGGATAACATGCACATCCGGTCTTTTATACTATGGTATCACCGTTACCTCGTGGGTAGGGTGCCGTAGGGAGCGGAATATGTATGTATGCATGGAGTCCTAATTATTAACAAGTGATTGGGCAAGAAAGGGGTAAGAGATTCGCATATCTCAAACCCTTCCCTATTCCTAACCCTAACAAGGGAGGAAACTACTCGCTCATTGAGGGATCTACAAGAGTCATAATTTTTATTTTGGTTTTGGAGTTAAGAGATTAATTAACTACTGCAGATTAATAAAAATTCTAATCTAGATTGAACTAAGGCAAATAAGAATTTTATCTAAGGCAGAAATTAAAAACTAATAACTAGGGCAAATAAAAAAGAACTACTTACAAATTGATGCTCTCCAAAACTTGAAAGAATTCTAAATTTTATTAATGAAAAGAGGCATGACCTAATACAAGTTTAGGGTCTCTATTTATAGCACATAGAAAACCCTAGGTTTACAATCTCCGCATGTATGCTTTTACAAATATACCCCTAGGAAGACTATTCAACGCGCCGCCAATTACCATAACTTTTTTCCATCATTACGGGCAATACACGGCCGCGGAACCGCGGCCATAGGTCAGGTTTGGCCACGGTTCCGCGGCGAAACAGTGAGCTTGTTAGTTCAGTTTTTTTGTGCTGGTTCTGCCTCTCTTTGTCTTCCTATTTCTTTGGTTGGTTCTTCATAATGTCTTCTATTTCTCTTCCAGATCTCCACAGTGAGTAATGTAGTGGATTTTTACCATTCGCTTCGTGTCGAAGTCTTGAACCTTGCGTTGCCTTGTTCTTTGTGAACCGATCTTCGTTTATTCTCCAACTATAGGCTTGGTCAAGATTCTTCCCTTTGTTGGTCATAGTCTCACTTTTGTATCGTCTTTTGTCTTTTTCACTGTTTTTGTTCCGAGAATCTGTAACCTGCAACTATGTAGCAGACATGGGTTAAAAGCACCTGTTTATTTGTAAAATGCATAAGAATGGGGAATATAATAAAGCAATATTATGATATGAACAAATACCCTCAAACTTATTTTTTGCTCGTCCTCGAGCAAACCTAGTTTTATTCTCAACAAAAATCCTAACCTCACTTTCGCAAGAAATCGCGATTGCACTGAGCTCGTGCAACAAGCCGTTAAACCTCTAGGTGACCCTAGTAGGAGGAGTGTTGTCTCCTGAGGGTTTTCAGCGGATACTACCCATAAAATCCTATCAATTTGGCCCATTAACTTTTATTATCCAATTAGGTTTTCCAACAAGGAATTCTATTATCTTCGACTCATAAATTATCCACCCATATTCTTCATGCTTCCTTATCATTTAGCTTAAAATTATATATATCCTTGTGAATTTACTTAGCTTTTGGCATCTCTTAAGTTTTCCTTCTTGGGTTCCATCTCAACTTAGGAATTTTTATCATCTCTATTAAAGATATAAGTCCTATTCTTCATTCCTATCTCTTATCTAAACCCCAATCACATACCCCCTACGTGTGTGTGTATATCACCCCTACACTTGGAAATTCAAATCAAGCTATTATACTCTTGTCCATCGTCCAAAGTACTTTTCAATTGGTGAATTTTTAGATGAAATTGCTCACACATTCTTCATGCGACCGTTAATACTTCTTGAGCTACCAACGACCGATTACAAAATGTGTTTGCACATTAAAGCGTAATTCCTAGTCTTGTAACACCTAAGGCTTTAGCAGTGACTCCCAAACCAGTTGGTCTAAGGCACTAGGTGATGAAACACCCTCGCTAAATATTTTTTCTATTAATGCAGCCTTAAGTAATTACAAAAACCAGTGTTCATTTTTTATATCTCTTTATTCACACTTATAACTTTATTTTCCTTCATACCAAAGATTTTAGACAAGAGCATTTCAAGGTATCCTCTACTATTCCAAGTTTCAAGGTGCGTGTTTGTGTAATTTGTAGGGTATATATTTTCAGAATTTAGACTTAAGCTTAGGGATTATTTTTCAGACTTATATTTTAATAAAAATATCAATACTTTTCCCTTGTTTTAAATTAGCCCAAAAAGTCAACTCGAAATTTGTATATTTCTAGATAAACTACAAAGACATATACTTTCTACCGTTAAATTTTAAGAAAGGTTATTTTTAGGGTTTTTAATTTACTACGTCTAAGATCTAGTTGTTCCTAGCTAGTTAACTTTTTTTGTCAAACTTAAGTCAATTAAGGCCAAAATTGAATTTTTAATTTTTATAATTATTAATAAAATTCAATTTTTATGGGTTTTAAAATAAGTATGCAAATGCAAAAATATACACATGAATGCGAAAGAAGAAGGCTTACCGAGCATACCCCCAAACTTAAACTTGACAGTGTCCTCACTGTCAGGCTACACCAAGAGGGTCGAAAAATATCGGCACTCCGCTGTTTATTTTTTTTAATATTTTTTTTATTGTTAAAAAAAACAAAATATATATATACAAAAATGTTCCCCCCAAACTTAAGTGAAACAGTGTTTCCACTGTTTTAAGCGTTTAAAGTTCAGAGTTAGGGAGGATAAAAATCAAACTATACAAGGCCTTACACAGAACAAAGGTTAGCACCAATCATTCAAAAATTCTATCGTGATAATGGTAGGGTTGGTGAAAGAATGGAGTGTAGAGAAAAGAAATGGGAAGCACATGAGACCGTGTGGGATGAAAGGTGGAATATGGTCTCGGTGGAGGAGAAGAATGGCTGAAAAGAGAAAGAAGTGTAGTACGAACTTGAGGGTGTAAATCGAGTAAATAAATTAGCGCAATTTGTGATGACCGATGTGTTAAAAGCGATTGTGCTAATTTATCAACCCGTCGAGAAATGGGGTCAAATCCCTCAAGATTCGCAAGAAAACATGGGTACATTGAACTTGGTAAACCATCCATTGGAAATGGAAACGCGACGGATTCTTGCGTGGTCGAAACGATAGGAAGGACGAAAGGGAGTGATTTAGGGATAGTCTTATTCTCATCTAAGTATTCTGTCTCGAACTTGAAGGATTCCATCAATAGTTCTAAATGACTGTAAGCAACCGAGTCTGATGGTTCAACTAACTCATCTGAAAATTCAAAGGACTCAAACTCGGGCGGTGAGTCTTCAAAATCGTCCGGAAAAGTGAAACACTCATAATCGTTATCAGCTGTGAGAACTGTGTCAGATTCAAAGAGGTACGCACTAGTGGCGTCCAAACTGCTGTGATCGAAGAGAAATCTTTCAAGCTCACGGTCCTCCTGCGTGATCTTTTGTGTGGTCGGAACGATGGAAAGGAGGGAAGGTGATTTAGGAAGTCTAACAGTTAAAGGTTCACGAGGATGAATTGGAAAATCCGACACATCAAACAAAAATAGTTCATCCTCAATACTATCCTCAATACTCTCCTCAATGCTATCCTCATAATTCTCCTTAAAAGTTATCTCATCCATGCAATTATCATCAAAATCAAGACGCATATGAGGTTCGGGAGAAACATTTAATGATTCGGGATGATGAATTGGAGATAAAATTTCAGTCAAATCTACGGGTTCGTCATCCAAAATATTCCCGGCGTCAATATCCTCAATCAAGTGAAAATCATTTTTTTGGACACCTCATCAAAAGCATGGATATTTATCAATTCAGGTTCTAGATTGGAGGTGTAGAGATCGAAAGGATTAGGTGTGGTTTCACTTGAAAGGGGCTCTTCACAATCTGGCAAATCAAGCACTACAAAGTCGCACAGCTCATTAAACGTTTTATTTTCAACGGGTGAATCTTTTGGAACACATGATAGACATTCGAAACCAAAGTTGTGGAATTCAATTTGTGATGGGTAGGTTTGATTTGGAAGGGTGTATAGCTCACTTTCTCCACTCAAATTCTCGATCTGTCCAACTGCCCCATCATACATTGGAATTTTTGGAGCTAGTTGGAAACTAGCTACCGGTTCACTAGGTTGTCTTGATGAATTAAGGGCGGTAATGGACGCATCCAAATTCCTCATCTATCGGTTTGTTGCTGCAATGTACGCTTCCAACGACTGTTCCAGACTAGACATGGGTTGTGAAGGGGTTTCAGTAAAAGATTCAAAATTGTTTGGATACGTGAAACTCCCAAATGGTTGTGTAGAAGCAATGTCTATGGAAGGTGTGAAAGTCAGGTAGGACTGGTAGGAATTAAATGGTTGGACAGGAGTAGGATCAACATTTGGATAAAAAGATGAATGGACTTGTTGATCCTAAGAACTAGAAGTGTTGAAAGGAGTGAAAGATCGGTTACGAGATTGTTCAATATGTTCAGCAATAGACATGGATTTCGGAGTTACAACAGGACTAGAAAAAGGGGTATCAACGAAAGAAGGCGGTGAATGTTGAAATGATTGATACAAAGTGGATTGCGGATTCGAACTGTTTCTCCTAGACGCTTCTATTCGATCTTTCAACGAAATTTTGGGCATGGAGGGGTCGTCCGTAAATCGACCAAAACAATTCGCGTAAGAAGCAAAGTTTGGTTGAGGGTACCAAAGTTCGGCAAGAGATTTATGAGGTGGGGTACCCATGATGTAAGAAAGGAGAAGAAAAAGAATGTGGGTGCATGTGGGGTGCACGGAATTCTTAGCGACAAGTTGTAAGTTTTTGTAAATTTTTTTTTTCGTTTTGTGTTTTTTTTATGGAGCTTTTTGCAAAAAGATTTTCAAAAGGCTTAGACACACGTTTAATCAACCACAAATGCACAATCAGGCCTAGATCTAGGGTCACCTAGGTCAGCTAGACTGCTCCTAACTGTTACAAAGAGCAAGAAGTAGGACCTCAAACCGCCTCTTCACCGCCAATTGTGGCCAGGTAAGTGCCAGGTGAGTGGGAGGCTCTCCACTACAAGTAGTGGCCCTAATTAAGTAACCACTCGCCGTAGACACACTTGCCTAGACACCACAAAGTCGGGTTAGGATAAACGGTCGATGCCTACAACTAGTCCTTTGTCCTATTGAGCGCGAAGTCCTTAGGGCTGAGTCTAATCTTTTTTAATTAAGTGATGGTCAATGCAATATGCCTTATGTGATTTCTGGGGTCCTGGAAAGGGTGATGAAATCCCCACCCAATCTGGATTGGTCTCAAGCCCCTTAAAGTCCGATTAAATATGCAAAACAGTAAACAACCACTTGCAATCAATTTTTATTTTTAAGCGCGGTGCAAAGAATCCTGCACAAGATCAATTATTGGAAGGGGGAGAGATTTTTTAAGCGCAAAGAATCCTGCAGGAGATTTGACAGAGAAGATATTTGGGGTTGCAAAGGAAGGAGAGAGAAACAAACAGAGGGAATCTGGATTTCTGACGTAAGCAGGGCGCGGCGCTTTCGCGACCGGAGGTAGGGTGCGGCGGCGGTTCCGCGGTGGAGGCGACGGCTCGGTTCCCGAAAAAAATTCTCCTCCTCTGGTTTGACTTTTCTCTGTTGTTCAGATCTGCCGTTTTCTGTTTTGATCTCTGGATTTTTCCAGATCCGAACTCGTTCGTCGATCCTGCAAAAATTCACACAAGAAACCCTTCAAACAATAAAAGATGATAAAATTTTTATATTTTTCAATTTTTCAGTTTTTTATGATTTTTATATTTTATATTAACCTGAAATCGCAAAAAGAAAATACTACGCCATCCCCGGCAACGGCGCCATTAGATTGAATGGATTTTTAGATCAAAAATATTTGTTAACCGCAATCAAGAATGGCGTCGCTTGGTAGCTAGCCGGTGAATACGGGTCGATCCACAGGGATGATGTGTATTTCCTAATTGTTCTAACGAGTTAATTCTAAATGGTGTTTGGATCTTTATCACTAAAACTAATTTGATTTAGACTAGGATTTAGAAATCTTGCTAGGGTTAGGTTTAGGATAATTTTGGTAAAATAAAATTTCCCACCTCTTTCAATGCCCTAAATTAGATCTTTTTAGGTGTTATAGTGATTATTAATAGAGGGGATTAGGACGATCGGGAAGAAACGATATTTCTTCCTCTAGGTCCTTGTCCGTCCTTTATTAATCCTTACCCTAACCTCCATGGATAACATGCACATCCGGTCTTTTATACTACGGTATCACCATTACCGCCTGGGTAGGGTGCCGTAGGGAGCGGAATATGTATGTATGCATGGAGTCCTAATTATTAACAAGTGATTGGGCAAGAAAGTGGTGAGAGATTCGCATCTCTCAAACCCTTCCCTATTCCTAACCCTAACAAGCGAGGAAACTACTCGCTCATTGAGAGATCTACAAAAGTCATAATTTTTATTTTGGTTTTAGAGTTAAGAGATTAATTAACTACTGCAGATTAATAAAAATTCTAATCTAGATTGAACTAGAGCAAATAAGAATTTTATCTAGGGCAGAAATTAAAAACTAATAACTAGGGCAAATAAAAAAGAACTAC
Organism: Agapanthus africanus; assembly: GCA_030015575.1. Taxonomy (NCBI): domain Eukaryota; kingdom Viridiplantae; phylum Streptophyta; class Magnoliopsida; order Asparagales; family Amaryllidaceae; genus Agapanthus; species Agapanthus africanus. The sequence goes on along the minus strand of CM057339.1, from coordinate 802,974,582 downwards.
TTACAAATTGATGCTCTCAAAAACTTGAAAAGAATTCTGAATTTTATTAATGAAAAGAGGCATGACCTAATACAAGTTTTAGGGTCTCTATTTATAGCACATAGAAAACCCTAGGTTTACAATCGCCGCATGTATGCTTTTACAAATATACCCCTAGGAAGACTATTCAACGCGCCGCCAATTACCATAACTTTTTTCCATCATTACGGGCAATACACGGCCGCGGAACCGCGGCCATAGGCCAGGTTTAGCCGCGGTTCCACGGCCAAACAGTGAGCTTGTTAGTTCAGTTTTTTCTGTGCTGGTTCTGCTTCTCTTTGTCTTCCTATTCTTTGGTTGGTTCTTCATAATGTCTTCTATTTCTCTTCCAGATCTCCACAGTGAGTAATGTAGTGGATTTTTACCATTCGCTTCTTGTCGAAGTCTTGAACCTTGCGCTCCTTGTTCTTTGTGAACTGATCTTCGTTTATTCTCCAACTATAGGCTTGATCAAGATTCTTCCCTTTGTTGGTCGTAGTCTCACTTTTGTATCGTCTTTTGTCTTTTTCACTGTTTTTGTTCCGAAAATCTGTAACCTGCAACTATGTAGCAGACATAGGTCAAAAGCACCTGTTTATTTGTAAAATGCATAAGAATAGGGAATATAATAATGCAATATTATGATATGAACAGACATCGAAGACATGGAAAGATGCTATAAGACATAGAATAAACAAAAGCTATCACCACCATTCCGGTCTTCGGGAGCGATACCGAGGAGAAGGAAGAGATAGTCTATTCAGTACCGCTCCAATGCAACAAGCCGGGACCATCCATCCCTATTCCAGTCTTCGGCAGCGACTCTGAGGATGAGGTCAATGCAATATTTTCTGTTCGGCCATCAATACAAACCTTCATTGGAGATGATCAGAGTTTACAGATCGCCATGGTTCCGCAAGAGCATTACAAAGAGCTCGACGCACTTGATACCTACAGTGTGCAAGAACTGCAGACGTTCTACGTCCCTCCCAGGCGAAGCGATGAAAAGGCGATCTTCTTTTATCGATCCACGGAAACCAAAGTGGAGAAAGAGATCTGGCATGGTGCCGATTTTATGCTTGACAGGCTCCAGCCCATCCGTTTTCCCAGATACTACATAGGATAATTAAAAAAGCTATTGAGGCGCCAAGGCGTACCCTTGAAGCAGACTGCTCGAAAAGCTCAGTTCTACAACAGGATCTGGAATGTCTCTAGAACTCTGCGAAAGTTGCCTAGTGGGAGAATGAAAACGATCGGGCTGGGATATGTTCAATCCAAGAAACGGGAGCGATTCTATGGCTGCTACGTTATACATGACTTTGATGAAGAAGGAGATGCTCTGATAGAAGACGCTAACCCTGAACCAAAACAAGGTCTCGCCATGAAAGTGCCAAGTCCATCGTTCAAAGAACAGATGGATAAGCTAATAAAGGAAGCGGGTCAAAAGGCCCGGGATGACCATAGCCGCGAAATGGTCATTTACGAGAAATCCAGGACGCAGCGCCTCCTTCACCAGGCTATGGAGAATGACGACGCCCTTCGTCGCCAGCCCGTCATACAAAATACCCGACGCGGAGGCAAAAACAAACTAAAGAATGGAAAAAATGTCCGACAGCAGTCAAGCGGGTCTAAGAAGCCACGCGATCGAGAATTGGGCAGCCTGGATTCATCTCTTGTAAAGAAGATGGGTCGATCATATTCTTTTCCCCAAGAAAAGACAAGGAAGATATTCGATCTTGTCATAAAACATTAGATGATGACACTCCCAGAGTCCAAGCACCCCGAACAAGCAGACGAGGTCTCTCACCCGGGTTATTGCTCCTATCACCGAGCGATAGGACATCCTCTCGAAGACTGCTTCACATTCAAAGATAGGGTAGAAGACCAGTATCAGCAAAGCGGGTTCGCTTTATCCAGCAGTTGGAGGGTAACCTTGCCACAGAAGCATGAACTGAAAGCCACACATGTAGCGAGAGCAGAGCCGGATCAACATCGGTCTTGGAAGCGATCTCGTACCTGCCACATGATAAGGATGTCGGAAGGAGTGCATGAGGGTATGTCTGACCTCCCCTGGTGCTTCGATAACAATGATGATGAAGTGATCTCAGAGTTTCCGCCGGCGCTAAAAAAGATGGAACATGGGATACATACTACTGTAGATAACCTCAGAAAAATCGACTTGGGGACGGCAAATGACCCACGGCCGACGTTCGTCAGTGAGTTGTTGTCTGAAGAAAAGGTGGCTACGCTCAAGGAGGTGCTTGTGCAGTATAAAGACTGCTTCGCATGGAACTACTCTGAGATTCCGGGGCTAGATCCAAAGATAGCTGTGCATAAATTGGCGATATCTCCGGACGTCAAGCCGATTAAACAAGCACCGAGAAGAATACGGTTCGAACTTGAAATGAGCATCAACACCGAGGTCAAGAAGCTAATCGACTCCGGCTTCATCCAAGAGGTTCAGTACCCTGACTGGATCGCCAACATCGTCCCAGTGATGAAGAAAAATGGGACGGTGCGCATCTGCGTAGACTTTCGGGACCTCAACAAAGCATGTCCGATGGATGATTTTCCTGTACCGGTTACCGAGCTGAAGATAGACAACACGTCCACTCACAAAGTCTTCTCCTTCATGGATGGCTCATCAGGGTACAATCAAATAAAAATGCATCCCAAAGACCAGAAGCATACCGCTTTCCGGACTCCTCTGGGCATATTCTGCTATAAAGTGATGCCTTTCGGCTTGAAGAACGCCAGCGCTACCTATCAGAGGGCCATGACGAAGATTTTCGATGACCTCATACATGAAGTCATTGAATGCTATATCGACGACCTTGTGGTGAAAAGTAAATTGCATGAGGAACATTGGGAGCATCTGAAGATAGTATTCCAACATCTTCAGAAATACAACCTCAAGATGAACCCTCTGAAATGCGCGTTCGGAGTTTCCTCGGAAAATTCCTAGGATTCATTGTACGACATTGAGGCATCGAAATAGATCCGTCGCAGATCAAGGCGATCATGGAAATGCCCCCGCCAAGAACTCTCAAGCAACTGCGGTCTCTCCAAGGGAAGCTCGCTTATATTCGGCGGTTCATAGCCAATATTTCCGGTAAATGCCGTCCCTACAGTCACTTGATGAAGAAGGGAACCTCGTTCGTTTGGGATCGCAAATGCCAAAGCGCACTGGACAAAATCAAGCAATACCTGCAGAATCTGCCAGTACTGACTGCTCCGGTCAAGGGAAGGCCTCTCATCCTGTACACAACAGCCCTTGAAGGTTCTTTAGGAACGCTATGGACACAGGAGAACGACCAAGGGAAGGAGAGAGCCCTCTACTATTTGAGTCGAGTTCTCCTGGGGGTAGAAAACAACTACTCCCCCATCGAAAAACACTGCATGGCGTTAATCTTCGCGATAACGAAGCTCCGACACTACGCATTGGCGTATGAAGTCCACCTCATATCAAAGGTAGATCCTCTCAAATATTTGATGTCAAGAGCCATACTAACAGGACGGCTCGCAAAATGGGTCCTCCTCTTGATGGAGTTCTCGATAACATATCGACCCCTCAAAGCAGTAAAAGGTCAGGCTATCGCCGACTTCCTCGCTGAGTATCCTATACTTGCCGATTCACCCCTAAATTGAGAATTGCCGGACGAGCACGACTTTGACACAATAGACGGGGAGAAAGAAGATAGTAACACCCGATGGGAACTCTACTTCGACGGGGCATCAAGCGAGAGCACAGAACCCCCATAATCAAATCTGGGGTAGGCCTCATCTTCGTGACTCCACATGGAGGGATAATGGGCTTTGCCTTTTCCCTAACAGAGCCGAGGACAAATAATGAAGCCGAATATGAAGCTTTGATAGCAGGTCTTGAGATCGCTGTCGACATGGGAATTAAAAACCTCCTCATATACGGAGACTCCCAACTGGTCGTTAACCAAGTAAACGGCGACTATCAGACGTGCAAACCGGAGTTGGTAAAATACGGCGAGAGAGTACAACAATTGCTGACTCAAATCACTGCCTATGCCCTGGAAATCGTACCGTGCACGGAAAATATCAAGGCGGATGCATTATCCAAGCTCGCTAAAGAACTGGCCGATGAAAACTTCGATGACGTGAGGATCGTCGTGCAAAGCCGTCGGGTTCTTGCACCGGCCGAAATATCTCCAGTCGTTCGAAGAAAAGGGAGCGACCAAGCCAACGACCCTACAAATAAAAGACCAAGAAAAGGCTAAGGATTGGAGAGAAGTCTTTATAGACTACTTCAAATCCCATCGAACACCTGAAGATGCGTCCTCAAGACATCAGCTCATGAAACGAGCTCTATCCTTCGCCTTCATCAATGACACTCTATATAAGAGATCATTCGATTCCCTATGGCTAAGATGCCTGGGACCTGAAGAAGCAAGGAGAGTCATCCAAGAAACTCATGACGGACTCTGCGGTTCTCACCAACCCGGGCCGAAGATGAAACCGAAGATCAAAAGGATGGGCTACTATTGGCCCACGATGATTCAGGATTACCTTGAATACGCGAAGCAATTCCATTCGTGCCAAATTCATGGGGACTTCATCCATCAGCATCCGAGTCCGCTACACCCAACGGTTCATATTGGCGACAATTGGGCCCATCGAACCAGCATCGTCCAGAGGACATCGGTTCATATTGGCGACAACTGATTACTTCTCCAAGTGGGCAGAAGCAGTACCACTAAGAGAAGTGAAGACGGAGAATATTCTCCATTTTTCAAGACACACGTCATCTATCGGTTCGGCACTCCGCGACGGATTATCTCCGATAACGGGCCGGCCTACAGAAGCCACAAAATCAGCCGCTTTGCACAACAACATAATATAGACTGGAGATACTCTTCGGTCTACAATCCCCTTGCTAATGATCTGGCTGAGGCTTTCAACAAGACCCTGACGAAGATCATGAAAATGACAGTGTCCAAAAATAATAAGGACCGGCATGAGAGACTCCATGAAGCTCTCTGAGCGTATCGAACCACGTTCAAAACGGCCACAAACACAACGCCGTATGCATTGGTATTCGGCGCTGAAGCAGTACTCCCCTTGGAGATAGAGCCACCCTCCTTACGAGTGGCGGTCCATTATGAGCTAACAGACGAAGAGAATACTCATCTTCGGCTTAAGAAACTTGATGCCCTCGACGAAACCCGGCTCATGGCGCAGCAAAACTTGGAAGCTTACAAAGCAAAGATGACGTGCTCATACGAGAGATTGACTAGGCCGACAACATTCCGCCAAGGCGAACTCGTGCTAGTGGTCAAAAGACCTATGATCTCCAATCGTACCAAATGAGGGAAGTTTGAGCCAAACTATGAAGGCCCGTACATCATAGACAAAGTCTACCAGGGTGGAGCTTACTTGCTCATGGATATGCATGGTGAAAGACCCTTCAGGCCGATAAACGGTCGATTCCTAAAGAAATACTACGCCAGACAAGTTACGGCCTGGGTTAATGATAGATGACGACGCCTATGTCCGCTCACTATCTTCCTAAGCCCAAACTTTATAAGCAGTAGCCAACGAAACCGTTGCAACAATGGACCGAAATGTCCCTAAACTAACAGCGGACCGAAACGTCCCTAAACTAACGATGGACCACAATGTCCTAAAACTTGCAATTGACCGAGACGTCTATAAACTACTATGGACCGCAGCATCCTAAGGCTGACACAGAAAAAAACGGTACGTCCATAAGAGAGATGGGCACGGATGAAAACCCGAAAGAGCTCCGTGAGTAAAAACAACAGGGCTACCGGCGAGTTTGTGAAAACCTGAAAGGGCGCAATCTCGTTAAAAGACACTTGCAAGGTCCTCTCGACCTTGTAAGGAGAAAATACCTGCGTGAGATCTTTACGACTCACAAGGGAGCAACACACTTAGGAATCCCCACGATTCCTAAGGAGAAAACGCACTTACGAGATCCTCACGACTCGTAAGGAGAATTCCCCTTTGAGACCCTCACAGCTCATAGGATTCAAAAGCCTTAAGCTACAGGGATCTGAACCTGTTCTTAAGCCATCACAACCCACAGACTGCCCTACAAGCATTTCAATATTGACCCTTGTATACAATCCACGGGCACGAATAAACATTTCCCTAACAGAGTCCCACCAGCGATAACAGAGTCCCACCAGCGATTAGGGATATGCTCAAACGGTGAACAAACACTTGTAGGTCCTCTCGACTTGCAAGGAGAAAACACTCTTGTAAGATTCTTACGACTTATAAGAGAACACACACTTAGGAATCCTCATAATTCCTAAGGAGAAAATGCACCTACGAGATCCTCACGACTCGTAGGGAGAAATACCTTTATGAGACCCTTACGACTCGTAAATTCAAAAAGCCTTAGTTAACAGGATCCTAACCCTGTTTGCTAAGCCACCTTTGTTCGACATCGACAGAGGCAAATGATGATTCGCTCCTAGCAATGTCCCAGTGGTAGCGATGCTGATGCCTAAATCGGTATCAAATCCCAAGTCCTTTCACTGCAAATGATGATTCGCTCCTAGCAATATTCCAGTCATAGCAATGTTGATACTGATATTGGCATCGGGTTCCAAGTTCCATACTTGCAACAAAATCAGCGAGTTAAAACAAAAAATAGCCGAAATGATTGGGCACCGCGAAAAAATAGCTGAAATTATTGGGCAATCGCGACTTTCGCGATATAAATAGCTGAAATGATAGAGCATCGTGGAAAGAAAACAAAAATACATATGAAATGAAATTTTTACCCTACAGATGAGATCATATCGATCCCTGTATACAATCCAGGGGCACAAACAAAGAGGGAATCATATCATCCCACCAAGCTCTTTCAAACAAAGAGTCAAATCTTAACGGCGATATCTACAGCCTAGAGATCATCAACAGCGTTCCTCCTCATTCCAGCAGGATACGGACGCGACATCCACCAAACGGAGCCATGGCAGAGTCCCTAGTTCCATATTTCAACGGCGACATCTACAGCCTAGAGATCATCAACAGCGTTCCTCCTCATTCCAGCAGGATACGGACGCGACATCCACCAAACGGAGCCATGGCAGAGTCCCTATTTCCAGATTTCAACGGCGACATCTACAGCCTGGAGACTTACAACAGCGTTCATCCTCATTCCAGCAGAATACGGACGCAACATCAACAAACGGAGCTATGTCAAAGTCCCTAGTTCCAGATCTCGACGGTTCACAGATAACCTAGAGACTACCTCGACATTCATCTCGTTACAGCAGGCGCAAAGTCAGCAAAGCGGAGCCGCGGCAAAGTTCCCATTTCCAGGACTCGGCGGTGCACAGACAACCGAAAGTCAACCCCTGACCCCGTACGGCGAAAGTCAATCCTGACCCGTATGGCTAAAGTCAACCCCTGACCCTGTACGGCCAAAGTCAATCCTGACCCCGTATGGCTAAAGTCAACCCCTGACCCCGTACGGCCAAAGTCAATCCTGACCCGTATGGATAAAGTCAACACCTGACGCCGTACGGCCAAAGTCAATCCTGACCCCGTACGGCCAAAGTCAACCCCTGACCCCGTACGGCCAAAGTCAATCCTGACCCCGTAAGGCTAAAGTCAACCCCTCACCCCGTACGGCCAAAGTCAATCCTGACCCCGTAAGGCTAAAGTCAACCCCTCACTCCGTACGGCCAAAGTCAATCCTGACCCCGTATGGCTAAAGTCAACCCCTGACCCCGTACGGCCAAAGTCAATCCTGACCCCGTACGGCTAAAGTCAACCCTCTGACCCCGCGAAAAATGACTAAAGTCAATCCTGACCCCGTGGAAAATGGTCAAAGTCAACCCTTGACCTCCCCGTCAAAGCAACGCTTTGATTCGGGAGCATGTCAACTCATCAATCACTTATGAGTCCTCTTAACTTGTAAGGGAGAAAATTCTCTTGTGAGATCCTTACGACTCTCAAGAGAAAAGCACACTTAGGAACCCTCACGATTCCCAAGGAGAAAATACACCTAGGAGATCCTCTCGACTCGTAGGGAGAAAAATCTTTATGAGACCCTCATGGCTCATAAAGTTGAAAAGTCTTATGTGGCAGATCCTAACCCTGTCTTCTAAGCCATCATTGCCCTGCAGGGAGGTCAAGATAGACTATCTACGGGCCATATTCTCCGAAGTCGAACATCGGCAAGGAGGGAAACAATCACTTATGAGTCCTCTCGACTTGTAAGGGAGAAAATTCTTTTGCAAGATCCTTACGACTCTCAGGAGAAAACACACTTAAGAATCCTCACGATTTCTAAGGAGAAAATACACCTACAAAATCCTCACGACTTGTAGGGAGAAAAATCTTTATGAGACCCTCATGGCTCATAAAATTGAAAAGTCTTAGGTGACAGATCCTAACGCTGTTTCCTAAGCCATCACCGCCCTGCAAAGAGTCCAAGATGGACAGTTATATACTATCTACAGGCCACACTTGCTAAAATCATATGGTAACAACACAGCAAGGAGAAGAAAGCAACAGTAGAACAAAAAATGTGTATCTTTTATTCATAAATTCAATTGAGTACAAGACGAATCATATAAAAGAATAAAAATGGATACATGTTATTCAAAGATTACAAGTGTTCAATCTATACAAAACCAGCTACTGAGAGGGAGGCGTCTTCAATAAATCAGCTAGCTGCTCGCGCACTCCTCTCAACTCCTTCTAACGATTAGCCGCTGCGGCCAACTCTGCATCAATTTGGGCCCGTTGCTACAGACAAGATGAAAGTTTCTGATCAATTTCCTGCTGAGCAGCCTCCTGACTCTGCGCAACCTGCTCACTAAGATCAAGCTTCTTCCTCAGCACCATCCCGTCAGAGATACATCGTTGAAGGTTTTCAAAGATGGAGTTCAGCTGGGCAGCATTTGCTACGACCTCAGCGCGCAGTTGAACAGATTCAGCGGAAGTCGCCTCACATTCCTTTCGCTTAAGGGTTGCCTCTTGTTCGAAATGGCGAAAGAACGGAACGCTCTGCTCAACCCATGCAGCTCGCTGGGAGTTCAAAGCCAATGCCTCCGGAACAGGACGCCTAAGCTCAAGCTCATGCAGGCAGGCCTTAATCTTCCTGCAGTGATTAACCCAAGACTCAACGATGCCTTCGCTATGGAAGTTCATGAGCGTCTCCAGCATGGGATTAACCTCGGCAGCAAAATCTGTAGCAAATGAAGGGACCTCCGCGTTAAGCTCCTCGATGTACTCACTTAACATGCGCAGGCTGGTCACAGCGCTCTTGGAAGATGGACGTCTGGAAAAAGGCCCTGCCGGTATTAAGATGCGAGACTCGAAAGGAGCTGGAGTCTGTGCGATCACTGCAAAACAAATCATAGTCAGATATTGGCTTAAGAGACAAAGAAGATGCAAGAGCAATGAAGGCTACTATACTGGTTACGACAGGTGGCAGAGCTGGGAGTACTGGTGGCGCGACAATACTCTTGTCCCTTCCTTCAATTTGTAACGCTGTAATCAATTTAAAGTCAACAACGGTAGGGTCGCCCATTAAAGAAAAGAAAAGACTTCGGTTAGAGAAGATACTCACCGACACTATCAGGCAGACTAACTTCCGAATGGAAGGAGAAGTGCGGGTTCAACACTTGATACAGATAATCGAAGAGAACTCCTGCAAGGTTACGATGATACATAGTCAGTACACGAAAGATGTTGTCCCATTTTTAAATTAATCGCAAACCCATACCTTCCAGCATTTGAGAGGATATAAGAGGAGACGAAGGGGCAGCGACCGTCAAAACAGCAACTGGTGGTGTTTCTTCAGGTGTCACAACCTCAGCGCTCACCACACCTACATTTGAAAGGAACAAAATGTCATCAGAAGGGATTGCAAAATGAAAAGAATGCAGCGACCCAAGACCTACCAGACAGGTCATCAGCCAAAACGGTGACGGAAGCATCGCCAAGAATCATGACTTCTTCGATCTCATTCGGGGGAACGGTTTCGCCGCCCGTAGCTTCATCCCCTGATTCCACGAGGGCCGTCGTGACACTCGCAATGCCAGACGTTGGCAGGGAACCACAGGTGGAAATAGCGGCAATTGGAGCAGTCCCGGACTCTTGAGAAAGAGTAGCCGCTTCGGGCTCGGAAGTTGCCGTCATCTCGCCTGCCACCTCCTCACCCGGATTTAGCCCTGCAGGATACAATAATATGAGAATCTGAAGATCAAACTCTAATAAAAGGATCCGGTGTTACGTTACCTTGAGACGGCTTTGCGATTGCCTCCCGAGCCGCGCGCAAAACCTGTCTACGAACGGTAGACAAGACGGCTGGAGCATCTTCGGATGAAATAATGACGGATGGAATAGCGCTTGAGCCTACACCTATAGCCAAAGCGGCATCATGTTCCTTAGTTGCGCGCTTTCTACGCTTCTTGTCGGCCTTGGCAAAGAGAAGTCACCTCTTCAAAGCCTCCGTCAAGGAGATGTCATCATCCGAACCAAGTTCTGCCTCTGGAGCCTCTATGGCATCCGTCATCGGCTATTTGAGCGAGACTTCTTTCGGCAATACTGGGGGAGCTGGGACTTTGGCAGCCGACCTTGGGAGCGTCGCCACGTCACCACTCGCGATCGGCACTGCACTTGGGATAACCTGAGTCAAGGTAGTCCCTACAATAAGATGGAAAAGAAGAGTTAGTTTACCCATAAAAACGGGAATGGAAGCACTGTGATCCAAAATGTACCAATGCCCAAGGAAGCATGAAGCCTTTCCTCCTCTTCAAAAGTCTTGAGAGAAGCCGCGAGAGCTTCTTCAGTGGAGATGCTTGTTGAAGAAGAAGTGTCAGTCAAGGCATGATAATAAAAATGTAACAGTGAAAAGATATGATTGAAGTTTACCAGACTGTGCAAGGGTGACCAGTCCTGCTTTGTGGCTCGCTAATCGCTCGGAAGCTGCAATAGTAGCCTCGAGGTCGGTATCATCCGGTGCCATGAATAAGCCTTCATTGGTCCCGTATTCGCTCAAGCCCTCGCTATAAGGAGCATGGGGCTCTTGGCCAAATACAACGTCTACAGAAAGTATAGACTTCTTTTTCTTCTGACGAGTGCCGGTAGACGATAACACAAGCTTGTGCTTGGTGGGCAACTTTGGGCGACGAGTCCCAATTTCCGTACCCACACCCGACTCGAGAAACGCAGAAGCTGCCTCTTTTTCAGGCACACTGGGTAAGGGCAGCTCACGTATAGCACGTGGAATCACAGCCGCAGCAGCTTCTCTCAAGGGAGGACGGACAATGGTCCGTCGCTTCAGAGGAACATTTGGATTACCAGCCGGCACTGCACCTTTGCGATCAAGCAGCAATCTCTTTTCCTCTCTAATAACGGCACCCATCGAGTGCTGGTACCATACCACATATACGTTTAGGGCTTTTGGAATGCAACTCGGCTCACTAATAAAGAAATTGAAGCCGGTGTTCAACCGCATAAAATGATGCAACGCGCTGCGGATACCCTCTTCAATAGCAGCCAGTTCTGCCAAGAAGGCCTCAAGCGGGACGTCCTGATTATAGCTTAACTGCTGGGTGAAATGATGTGGGTTGTATCTCATAAACAACGCTGAATTATTCTTCCTAAACACGAGAAAGCCCGGCCTAATGGAGTATAAACGAAGAATCTCCCGAGCTTTCAAGACAGAAGCCTCGTCTTTAAAGATGTCCTGCAATGGCTGCACCGTTTTCGTGGATTCCTGGCCGACGGTCAGAATTTTATCGGTGAAGGTCATGCCATCTCCAATCATGCGCGGACGAAGGAGCAAACCCTTAGCTTCCCGCGGTGTCGGATTTACAATGGATGCGTCGACTAGCCGCATGATCCGAGGGAACTTACACTTGTCATAGAAGCAAGGCTTTTTATGGATACTAAAAACGCCAAGTACATGTAGCTCGATCCAGGACATAAAATAATGCATCGAGAAGTTCACGTACTGCACCCCTAGTTCAGTAGTGTCTGCTGCCAAGCTGAGGCCGTGATATAAATGGGCTAACCCAGCGATCCCGACGGCCACTTGCATCCAAGCAACCATTCGGTGAGCTGGATAAAAAACGGACGACCTCATATGGCGAGGGTGCATCGGAAGTGCAAACCAGTTTAGCCATAGCCCGAGGAACCCCAAAAAGAATGTTTTTTCGTCAATTCCAGGAATTGCAAGTTCTGTGAAAGAGATGACCGGAGTGTTGGGGAGAAAGAAATTTCTCTGATCCGCTTCCACTGCCGGTTGGTTGTCCAAACCGAAACCAATAGGATCGTCGAGTTTGGCAAATTTCGTGACTTCCTTCGACAGGACTTCCGAGCGGAGAAAACGGGCGATGAAATCTGTGAAATTAACCCCGTGGCCTCCGAATTCGAGAAAGAGGCTCTCATAGATATTCAACACCTTTATCAAACTCGGGAATTGGTGTTGAATGGCGTTCTCTGGGGTAAGACCCATTACCGCTGATTTGGTGGCAAAAATATACTCATCCTGAGGAAGCAACGCTTCGTAATGTTCCCCCCAACCGGTAAGCTGGAAACCTCTGCAAACTCCTCTAAAGAAATTGAAACTTCTCGATCCAATAGAAGGAAGGTGTGGGTCGGAATGTTTCATTGCTCCAGAAAAGCCTTAACCCACCAGGCAGAAGGCGTTGAATACTGAAAGAAAGACGCATAAATTGCGGGATACAATCCAAGCTTCAGCAGTTGCGACTTCTTAACCGACAAAATATAGCGGGCCCATTACAGATATCTAGCTGGGTGATGGGGAGTTAAGCTTATGTTATATGGCCGTCCCCAAGGACGCGACTCACCCTGGCATATACGCCGTCCTAGAGTATCCAAAGCCGCCGGCGGCTGTACGGGTATTGCAGCCATAGAAGGCTGAAGGAGACCCTCTGAAGTCCAATTGACCTCCTCCACGGCATAGTTTATCGGGGGTGCATCTGCATAAGGGATCGTCGAAATAGGCTCCGAGGGCGTCGCACAAGAAAAGCTCCGCCAGCCTCTGATAATTTGACTGTACCATCTACCCCATAGATGAAGATTCTTGTGCTCTGGGTCATGATCCTTTATCAATGCGAAGACTTTCTTATCCACTGGCGCTGTAGGGAATCCGCCTTCTGAACGGACAATGGGAAACGAAGTATCGAGAGGCATAGTACCTGCGCAGAAAAGAACAAAGTTAGCCGCCAATGCTACAAGTCAAGTTCGGTACTTGGTACTTTAAATCCGTATCACACTGTAATACAGTAAAAAGGGGCCAAAGGGGACCCACACAATCTAGATGATAACTCATCATTAATAAAACAATCTCATCATTTGATGAGACTGTCATTAAATGAGGAAATCCCCAAAAAATTCTCATTTAATGAGGGCCCTCGGGCCAAGGAGTAAATCTCCCATTAAGAGCAGCGCTCTACAACAGAGTGACATCTGTCAACTCTGATGATGAAAGGAATAAAATTCCTCAAAAATCTTGAAGAGCCGTGCTCTGTAAAATGATGGAATAAACCATCAGAAAATTTAAAGCAAAGCTTTTTAATGAATCAAAAATTCTGAAATCTTCAAGATCTATGAACAAACTCTAAGAGTTTTCATGAAAGATTAACAAATCTATATGACTTGAAAAGAGCAAAGCTCTGTTAATGGGTTAAGAAACCCTAAGAAAAGATCTCTTTAGATCTATAAAGAGCAAAGCTCTATTAAGAAACCCTAAAAAATCTATATGATTTGAAAAGAGCAAAACTCTATTAATGGGTGAAACCCTAGAAAGATTTAATCTTTACCTAAATTTTTGACAGAGTTTTGTCCCTAAGAAAATTCTTAAGATGAAGAGATGTACTTTGAAGGAGAAATAATTCTCAGAAAAAGTTAAGAAGATGAACAGAGATCATCTCAAAGGGCCAAGAGTCCTATTTATAGGTACTGAGGTCCGTTTCAACTTTTAAGTTTATCTAAGGGCGCAGATGTTGCCACCGTTGCACTTACGTATGAGCCACGTGAGCGCAATGGTAGGGGGAATTTGTTTCCCCCAATCAGAGCAAAGCTCTATTCAAATTTCAAATTTTGAAATGAAGCAGCATTTCATAACAGTGCCAGCGCTGAGAGTCAAAGACTCTGAGGCAGCGCTCACGTGCAAAGCACATGAGCGCTAGCGCTAAGAGCGCTGCAGCGCACCACGTGCAAAGCACGTAAGCGCTAGCGCTAAGTGCGCCGCACTCTAAGCAGCGCATCATGAGAGCGCTAGCGCTGGAACTAAATATTCCCAACCATTGGATCAAAGATCCAACGAACATTATTAAAAATCATCAGTTGACCAGAATACAATTCTGTTAAGGAAACATTCCTCATAATCTTTCCAAACAAAAAAGATTTTGCTCTGCAAATCAGAGCACCGTTGGATCAATGATCCAATGATGATTAAAAATCACTAAAATACAGAATAAATTCTGTGTGGGGAAAGATTTCCCAATCTTGTTAAAAACAAAAAGATTGCCTTCTGTAAATCAGAAGCCCTAGGATCAAAGATCCAACGGTGGGGAAATCCCCAAATCAATTAGAGAAAAGACCTCTTTAACTGATTCAACAAATCAGCTTGCCCTATATAAAGGCCCCAAGACTTCAAGCCTTATATAGAGGAACCCCCCCCAACCCCATAAACTTTGAGAAATTTCAAAGACAAAGAGCAAGCTCTCAGAAGAAGAAAATTTTCTTTAAGGTAAAAAAGAACAGAGAGATGAAATCATCCCATGCAAAAAAAGAATTTACTTCTTTTTCTAAGATCATAGATCTATAAGACTAAGGTCTTTCACAACAGAGATCAAAGTATCTCATCATAAAAAAATAAGGGGAATAACTTAATCTTCTTCAGATCATAGATCTATAAGACAAATTGTCTTTCAGAAATTATAATATCTCATTATAAAAAGGGAGAGAATAATTCAATTCTCTTAAGATCACAGATCCAAAAAGGCAAAGCCTTTCACCAAAAACATAAGAGATTGAAAACATCTCCTATAAAGTAAGAACTTTGTTCTTAAACTCATGAGACAAAGTCTCTTATAAGAGAGAACTTAATTCTCAGAGCGCAAAGCCGCCTAAAAAGAGCCTTAGCGCTCTAATTAAATCTAGCGCTCAGCGCTCCAAATCTGGCGCACAACGCTGCAGAGCCATAGCGCTCCAATCAAAAGAAGGGCTTCGGTGCTCCAAAACTAACGCACAGCACTGCAGAGCCATAGCGCTCCAATCAAAAGAAGCGTTTCAGCGCTCCAAAATTAACGCATAGCGTTGCAGAGCCTTAGCGCTCCAAACTTCACCAGAAGCGTAATGCGCTCATTGTCTGGCGCTCAGCGTTAAGCATGCCACGTACTCCTTACGCGTGCGCTACTTCACCAGAAGTGCAATGCGCTCATTATCTGGCGCTCAGCGCCAAGCGCGCCACGTGCTTCTCAAGTGTGTGATACTTCACCAGAAGCGCGATATGCTCATTGACTGGCGCTCAGCGCCAAGCGCGCCACGTGCTCCTCACGTGTGCGCTACTTCACCAGAAGCGCAATGCGCTCATTGTCTGGCGAACAGCGCCAAGCGCACCACGTGCTTCTCATGTGTGCGCTAAATGAACACAATTGTTCTTTAAATAACAAAGCCCCAGAGTTATAATAAGTGCTTATCACCTAATAAAAGACAAAAAGGCTGTCAGAATCCAAACCAATGCTCAGCATTGCTAAATGTTCAACATTGTAACTGAGTGGGTCGAGCCCAAAGTGGCCACAAAACCCTCATTCAGATTAATTGAGCCTATATGCTCATAAATCTTTGATCTTAGTCCTAAATTGGATTACAGATCTCCCAACCAATATTGGTTCAAGGGTACATCTCTTCACTCCTCTGATATTTGTCGTTGTAATCTTTCAACGTCTTCAGAAAGGTGACGGGTCCCGACAACCAGACATTTCATGGACTGTGGGGTCCTTAAACTCATGGACTATGATGTCCTTAAACTTTACAGACTATGATGTCTCGAAACTACCAGGGACCATGATGTCCTTAAACTTTACGGATTGTGGGGTCCTTAAACTCATGGACTATGATGTCCTTAAACTTTACAGACTATGACATCTTTAAACTGGACCGCAAAGTCCCTAAACTAAAATAATAGAGCCAAAATGCTCTTTTGTCAGATCTAAATGATCCCGTTAAGTAGATCTTAGTCTAAAATTAGACTAACGTATCCTTAACAAATCGTTAAGTTGATCTTAGTCTAAAATTAGACTAACGTATCCTTAACAAACGTTTAAGTTGATCTTAGTCTCAAATGAGACTAACGTATTCTTAAACCCAAACCAAAACCCAAATCTAAGAAAATACGGATTTGGACTAATCCACACCCTACGGGCGACAACATAAATTAGTCTCCGTATACAATCCACGGGCAACCAAAAATAACACAAACACACACGACATGAAGTGATCATCTTAAGAAGAAGAAAATTGTTACCGCGATGCGATAGCATAATTAACTGCAGGGGCTTGCGCCTGCAGGGAAGAGCATCCCCACAATATAAAAAAAACCTCAAACGAGGGGGAATCTGACAAAGTCTGCTACAACGGCCGCATCCGTCTAAACCTCCGATATACGGTGCCATAAATCAACTTGGCATCTTCGGAGAGGTGGACGGATAGCACCAAATATCATCTGCCCCTAAATTCAGGCAAGACGAACCTATGCAGTCGTGTCTCTGTGTTCAGCGGAGAACAACCCTCCTGTTTCGGTAATGGGCAGTAGACTGAAGGCGGCTGGCCTGGCCGGATTCTTTAATGGTGCTGACGCTTCCTTTTTGGTTTTTCCCCGCTGTTTTCGCGCGACACAGAGCGCCTGATAGACTCTTGAAGAGACAGTGTTATACTTTTTCTGTTGGGGCCGGGACACGTCTCTTTGCAGCAACGTACGGACCGCTGTCTTCTTGATTCTGGCAGTCATGGTATTTTTCTGAACCCACTTCAGATGTTCGAAAGAATTGCTGACTTTTATGGTCAACTCAGCCGCCGTCGCAGGATGACTCTGCTCTTGGAATCTCACAAGATTCCACTTGTCCGGAGTCCTGGCCCTCTTGTTGGCTCGATACCTGAGCCGCTTCTGTCTCAGCCTTTCAGTTTTGAGCAATTGGCTGGTTACGGCTCTTCGGGAAGCCGCCGTAGACCGGCCGATAGAGGACTTTGGAGATACGCCTGATTGTGCACTTGTTGGAGTCATCGCCTGAGCTCGTACACAACATTTGATGTTGCCCTTTGTACCGGAAATCTTGCCCCCAGCTGGAGCACCAGAGGGTCGTTCAGACACCGTCTCAAGTTTCGGTCGCGGTGCCTTAGCGATCACAACATTCGGCCTCTTGCCCCTTGAGACCAACTTGGCCACCTGTTTTGCCGGGATTTCTGCCAGATGAGCGCTTCCAGCAGGGTAGATGATGACGGAACCAAACTGGCGGGGCAGTTCCTCCTACTGGCTACTGAGGCTTGCGGGGAGAACCACACGAGCATTGATCTTGACCACGTACGGAATCGGGTTCGCATCAGAAGCTGGATCCATCTTAGGAGACATTTTCGTTGAAAGTTGATTGCTGCACGAAAAGAAAACTACTTCAGTACAAACATCGATATATATGCTAAATGAGTTCGCATGAACGCTTGACCCGAGATATGGGAGGAGAGAAATGTCCCACCGGGCGTGCCAGAATCTGTAGGGTGTTTTTCGTCACCCCGTTGAGATGGGAATACGCGTGCGCTTTTCAGGCGTACTACAGATTTCCCCTGCCTAAGGTAGGCAGGGGTTTATTCATTGTGGGGATCCGAATCTCCGGCAGCCGCGGACTAAGCTGCCGTTAATTACCCCTCGTATTTGGAGCGGAGAACCTCCGATTGACGGGTCAAACTGTAGGGTTGCTATGCATGCGCACAAGGTTCTACGAGGCATCAACCATGCCCGATTTAAAAATTAGCCGTGCCGAACAACCCGAAGCCGGATCTTTAAACTAGAGATTAGGCGAAAACTAACATGTTAAACACTTTAACACAAAGTGAGAGAGATTACAACCTTTGTAGATCCAGTCCTTCACTTCATTAGCTCCGTGTTGAGGTCCCTTCGCTGCGATCATTATACTCCGGACTCTCGAGAGGCTTCACTAAGAGAATGATGCAACCTTTGCTTCCGATCTTCGATACAAAGATGATCTACCTTGAAGTTTCGTTAACACAAGCTAACACTCATAATATGAAGTGAACACCCTCATCTAAATGGCAAGGATAGATGAGGATGATGAAGTGGGATTATTGTTCTCATTTGTTTTCTATTTCTCACTCATTTTCCATCACAAATAAAAAGCAAGAAAGCTTTGCAAAAGGAGGAGGAAGAAGAAGAATAGTGATCCATTTCATTTGTGATGAATAATGAAAGGATTAATATGATAAATAATGCAACCATGGTTGACTTAACCATTGTAGAGAATTAACCAAGGGCTAGGGTTTGGGTTGGGTTAAGAGTGAGTCACACAAAAATATCAAGACAAATATCTTTATCATGACAAAAAGAAACCTTCTAGAATCATCTAGAAGTCTTAACCCTAATCCAAACCCTAATCATGTTTAAACTCCACTAATCATGTTGCATTAGTTATTATATCATGTTACAATATTATATATCACATATATAATATTTATTGTAACCAAAATAAAATAATACAATTAACATATATCGCATATATATCAATGTATTACCCGAGTGAGAAAAAGAATCTTTTAGTGAGCTAATATTAGTTAATGCAATTTAATATATCATATATATTATTATACATTAAATTATCGAATCAACACTTGATCCGGCAATCCGGCTATATCGCATATAACCGACTAATATTTATCCGTACCGATTCATCGAATCAACACTTAATCCGATAACCCGGCTGATATCATATATCGCGAGAATAGAATACAGTATCTCATATCGCATTATCCTCGGTCCCGCACATATCACATATGTGCTCCTACTCCGTTTTGCCTGAGCCAAGAAACCTCTGTGTAGGACTCTAAAGAATCGTCAATACGCCGGCAGTAGGTGATGATCATATCAAACACCCACAAGCTGCAAGCGGTCAGCTAAACGTAACAGCTACCCAGGTATTGAGCGCTCAGAAGATCAACAAGCAAGCTTGTAACTTCTCCTGTGAATCCAAACAGTAACACTCACGTACAGTCCGGTCTCGTCGTCTGATATGTTGCATATCTCGCCTAGGGGTGGTAAACGTCAGACCCCTGTAGCTCGATAAGTCGTGTCGATATGAGGTCTATAACAGTTCGAGAAACTACTGATAACACTTACCAGTAAATCTCAGCAACCCTGGCCAGGGATTTCCGGTTATAGCCAATCGAACACAGCACAACATCAACTCCCTATACCGGGAGAGACGAATCCCCTCCTATCGCTCATTGCCTCCATGTGATTCGGGACTGTACCCAAAAGCCACCTTTTTGCACGCCCTCTTGGACGTGGTATGATGGAATCAAAGCACAGTGGGAATCACACAAGACTCTATGACGATCTCGGGTCAACAGACTACTCTGTACCAGTGTCACCGGAGAACTGCCATCTGACGTGAGGTATAATACCATCTGGGAGTTCTCGGCGAGTCCGTCCAGTGTACCCAGTCTCCACTGAGCACCCGTACACCATCCTTGATGTCAAACACCGATGGATATGAGATTATCCATCGCCCATCATATGGGTCAAGATGCGTATACACTAGTTTACTCTGGTGTATCGATTCCTTGTCTCGATACACCCTCGACTAGGAACAGTTATAGGATGTACTCGTCGACTACCATGGCCCCACTAGTATGATCTCATCATAGTCCCAGTAGTCGAGTACATATCCTAAGGGTTTTATCAACATGTAACATAGAGACAATCAGAGTACATGTTAAGATAAAGTACAACCAGATAGCATACTATCATGTCGAGCAAGAAAGTCCTCCCTATATATGTCCTAGCATCCACTATAATATACATCGTATGTACAGTAATAGCCTCTAGGGCATACATATAACTAACAATCTCCCACTTGCACTAGGGCCATCTGTTGTGGTATCGCATACCCAACAATTAGCTGTGGTTGATGTATCTCATACTCAACCATCCCATAAAAGTCTCTACTGGGAAAAAGGCCTTAGTGAGTGGATCCGCGTTGTTGTCCTCTGTGTCTACTCTCCTAACCTCGATCTTCCTGGAGATCAACCATCTCCATGATCAGGTGATACTGCCTAAGAATTATATCTGGATTTCTGATGGGACGGTAGTTCCTTGGCAAAAGCCACAACTCCATTGTCACACAATGGTAGGAACGAAGTTCATCTCATGAACTTATATCTATCCAGACTGACTCTTTGGTAGCATCCTTGGTAACGATGTATCTTGCCTTTAATCGTCTAGTAAGTCACGGTATCTAGCTTGGAACTCTTCCAACATACCGTCCCTCCACTGAAGGTAAAGACAATGCCTGCGAATGACATTCAGTCATCCTTATCACCCTGGAACCTTTCCAGTGATTCTCCTCAGGATTGATTGATACCATATCACTACAACTAGTGAGTATCCTAACATCCAATTAGATCTATCTCATGGATCCAAAACACAGGATTTAGGAGGTATCGCTTTGATCCTATATGGAGAATCGTTGTGCTAAGCGGAGATTGACCGAGCGTAGCATAGGAAACTCCTTCCCTATCAAGAGTATGTCATCCACGTACTCTACGAGGATCACCACCATACTCCCTACTACCTTTTTGTATATACAAGGTTCATCTACCATTTTGATGAAGTCAAACTCTTTGACTACCACATCAAAACAGATGTTCCAACTCCGCGATGCCTGTTTTATCATATAAAACATCTTGCACACGTTTCCGCTGCTCCCACTGTCTATGAAGCCCTCTGGCTGTGTACTTATAGACGCTCTTTTCTAAAACATCATTTAGAAAAGCAGTCATGACACCCAACCACCAGATATCGTAGTCATGGTATGTAGCCGTGGCAAGTAGGATCTGGATGGACCTAAGCATAGCTTTGAAAGTCTCAACTTTTCCATGTACACCAAGTAATCTTCTCAAGATATACTTGCTCCTGATGGGGATTTAACCCTTCAGATAAAGCAACCAAAGTTCATACTTTGTCGGTGTATAAGGATTCCATCTCAGATTGCTAAGCATCCAGCCATTCTCACAGAGTCCCACTCCTGATGGCCAGCTCGAAACTAGTTGGGTCATCATCTCATGATGCAATCTTCGCTCCCACTGTCATAGAGAAACTGAAGTATCTCTCAGGTGGGTGAGGAACCCTACTAGATCGGCGGAGAGGCTGAGGTTCGTTGGAAACTATTGAATCCACATTCAATAGGTATGCAGCTTCTCAAGTGCATAACTCCCAAAAGGAAATAGGAAACTCAGTAGTACTCATCATAGAGCACACCATATCACATAGGGTGTTATTGCTCCACCCCGATATACCAGCATGCTATGGTGTATACGGAGGAGTAATGCTGAGAGAGAATCTCATTCTCCTTTAGAATAGTCCAGGAATTCCGCGCTTAAGTATTCTCCTCCTTGATCTCATCAAAGGACATAATACTTATACCCGTATTTTGGTTTTCTACTTCTAACTTATATTCTTTGAATATCTCAAAAGGTTCAGACTTGTGTTTCAACAGGAACATATGTCTGAATCTTGAGAGATCATCAGAGAATGTAATGAAGTACAAAGAACCGGTCTTGGCATGTGTAGACAGGGGACGTTCATACATCAGCATGTATCAATCCCAAGAGTTCACTAACTCTTTCTCTGTTTCTAATAAACAGAGCTGTGGTCATCTTATCTCTGTGACATGACCGGCAAGTTTCACAAGATGTAAATTCAAATTAATTTAAATATGCATCTTTATGTAACTTCAGCTAGTCGGGTCGCATTGATATGACCTAGTCTACAATGCCTCAAGAAGGATTCGTTCATTTCTGAACTCTTCCTCTCGTGTGTGTCCTGTATACTAAGAACTGTAGTTTGATTTAGAACGTCAATGTTTTTAGATAACGTGCCTGAACCGATCAACTCTTGATATAGGAAATGTTCAAAACATTATCCAACAATACAAAATTATATCCTTTCTTTACTAATAAAGAGACTGATATGATGTTGTATATCAGGTTCGGTATCTAATAACATTCGTTCAGAATCAATGTATTCAGGTAATACAGGGTGATAGTGACCAACAGACTTGGCTGCAACACTTGCACCGTTTTCTGTCTCATGAAACTTACCACCCGTTCTCAGTTCTCTACCTTTCTGTAGCCCATGTAACAAATTACATATGCGGGATCCTGATCTGGTATCACATACCCAGGACGTAAAGAGTACTGAGAAACAGTTCTCTGTAATGAACATACCCGAAGATGATCCATCAACATGCACTTTCTTCGTTTGGGCGGCACGGGAAATCTGGTATTCCCCAATTTCCTGCTCTGTCTTATAACTATTATAAGTTGGAGCGGGACCAACGTTCCCCAGCTCAGTATAACAAGCGGGTTCGGTCAATATATCCGTATTATTATCTTGATTAAGGCGTGATATGGTCGCTACCTGGAGAGAGAGAGAAGAAAACACTCAGCGTATGCTCTTACAAGATTAGATTGGTTATCTAATATATCTAATCAGGATGTCTCCCACTGTTTTAATCAAATCTTCCTTCAAACCCTAAAAGGAAAGACTAGCCGGGATTAATTACACGCTACAAGTTCGCTAATCTTTCAGCCAGGCCAGTGTCGGTACTTTGAGGGAGGTCCCCCGTGCTTTCGCACGAACCTAATTAAAGTAAACCTCGTTTTCCCAGAGGCGTAACCCCGTTGACACCTTTCTAGACACCTACTTGATCGGCTAATTGTAATGTATAAAACTCTCCCAGGAGTAACTCTTACTCGCAGCGGGTATCAGGATCCAACTATCTCATAGAAGGTATGCAATCTCATTGCAAATTTCAACACTTGAAATTCCCGATAATATTTTACCCCTAGCATCCTATGACCTTGACGAAAGCCAACAAACCATAGGCTACTAGTCAAGTCCAACCCGTCATTTCTTGATTGAATTAAACCCACCCGCATGACCCTTGACGAAAGCCAACAAAGCCGCACGACTACCCTAATCCAATCGCATCATATGCAGCTGATAAGCAGCAGATAGCTACCGCACACTACACCTTGACGAAAGCCAACATATGTAGCACGAATACTATATACAACTTATCTCTAATGACGGAGGGTTACGACAGGTTTTTCTGAAAACCTATTGCGTAATGAACTTGATATCGTTGTAGAATCGAGTGATTTTAAATGGAGTGTTTTTGAGGCTTTTCTAGTTTTGCTAAAGGGGTCACTACCGGTGAAGGGATCGTCGGCCCTTTCCTCATCGAATAAGGTGCAGGGTATATCACATATACCGCTGTGCAAAGCAAGAACTATAGAAGTAATCAAAAGACAAACCGAGTTTGTAGCATCTACTAGTTTCACTAAAGAGATCACTCCCGGTGAAGGGATCTCGGCTCTTTCCTTATCGAATAAGGTGCTGGATGTTCTACAAGGAACACCGCTATGCAAAGCAAGAACTAGAGCTACCAGTTTTTTTTTTAAACAAGTTTCTACAACATCTTAGGTTTCTTTTATTTCATTAATCTCATTAATGAAGTCCCATTTTAATATGCTTCACAAGCATCTCATTTGAAACGAAACCTGCAATATAACAAATATCTCATATATATAATATAAACATTCATCTCAGGCAGTAATATGATCTCATCACAGAACATTGCAGCAGAAGAACATATATGAAATATTAGATATACTAGGACGTCCGTGTTTTCAATACGAGCCTGTATAAAACACGGATTCCACGGTCGCGATGAATAGCCAAACCCATATCCCTAGACCCCTACGAGAGCGGCAAGCAACTCTGCCAATTCTAGGGTTAGGAGACCCGATCTCGACTCCTCGAGATGGTCTCCCACTGGACCCTAGAACCCGGTTACTTGTGCTCCCCGCCTTGGGTCTACCTAATGCGGAAAAGTAAATAATATACAACGGTGACATCTTCCGCAACCTGGAACTGCCCCAATAAAAGAATATTACATACAAATGAATATTACATGAATGAAAAAGAAAAAACTCTCATCTCACATAAAACCCCCGGCTATTCAGAACGTGACGATCCAATATAACATATCACAGCAACACATAATATCTCATATCATCAACGTAAGCAAGTATGCGTATCCCGATTGTCGTTGATGTATAGCAACGAAGCCGGCGATACACCACATACTACGCTTACGGTCACAGAAAAGAAAGTGTAAAACTACAACAGTTGGAATCCGCAACCTCTTTAGACATCGCATGCCTAACCAAATGAATTCCTTAGACATCTCATGCCTAACAATTATAAACCCCGCATTTTAGTCTCATTATCGAAAACTCTTTTCAATATCAACTCGGGCAATTCAACAAGATTCCCGACATAATGATCGAATGCTCGTCGCAAACTTTAGTAGACGGCCGCACCCCCGGATGCCGTCGACAAAGTGCACTAAGGCGGAACACCGCTGCCGCAAGCACCCGAACGGATGCTTTTGGCGACGGGGTTCTCCTACAGTCACTTGGTCGGGGCTATGGGGCGTAGCTGTCTATTAAGTTTACCCGGCGAGTATCCGCGTACGCTACGTGATTGCGACGGACTTTTGATCACATCAAAATTTCGTGGCAACCGATCATCTGAGACTAAACTGCTATGTTTATAACATTCAAATTAGTTATCTCATAACTTTTTGTGGATTCCAAATATTGTATCACATTCCACATAAATAGACAATGTTAAACTTTCCGATCGAATAATCAAACACCCAAGATTTCCCCAATATATCTCAACACTTGAAATCAGTTTAAAAACATCTATCACACGCCACAGTACCAATGGTCCAGCCGTAGAAGGGTCAAGCCAACGCCTCACATGTGGCACGCCGTACTGCCCCAAACCCTAAGGTTCAAAAGTCAGTTCAAGACGGTCACATAATCGAGTTAAAGTTTGTTGTCTTCTAGAGGGTCCACCGCGTTACTTGCACGACTTAGAACGTTCTTAAATACGAGAAAAAATCCAACTTTTGAAAAAATTTCCGACAGGGGAAAAAGTGAGTTATTGATATCCGTTCGAACTTTTTAACAGTTTCTAAAAATTATCCGGACAAAACTAAACAAAGAATCAGGAATTAGCTACGGAGGTTACTGTGCAAACCCTATCCCTCAATCCTTCCTTCTTGCCGCGGAACCGCCGCCAATACCTAGGTTTGGCCGCGGTTCCGCGGTGCTTTGGGGGATTTAGGGGGTCGGGTTTCACAGTAATTCCTATAATTCCTTGCTGATTTTTTTTAGTATTTTTAATTTACAAAAAATCACATTTTAGAAAAATTTCCAGAGAAGGGGTTTTATCGGGTTTTCCGGGTTCGATCGGACTTTAAACTTCGTCTAGACTTCGCCTAAAGCTCTAGCTTGGCTCTGATACCACTGTAGGGTTGCTATGCACGCGCACAAGGTTCTACGAGGCATCAACCATGCCCGATTTAAAAATTAGCCGTGCCGAACAACCCGAAGTCGGATCTTTAAACTAGAGATTAGGCGAAAACTAACATGTTAAACACTTTAACACTAAGTGAGAGAGATTACAACCTTTGTAGATCCGGTCCTTCACTTCATTAGCTCCGTGTTGAGGTCCCTTCGCTACGATCATCATACTCCGGACTCTCGAGAGGCTTCACGAAGAGAATGATGCAACCTTTGCTTCCGATCTTCGATACAAAGATGATCTACCTTGAAGTTTCGTTAACACAAGCTAACACTCATAATATGAAGTGAACACCCTCATCTAAATGGCAAGGATAGATTAGGATGATGAAGTGGGATTATTGCTCTCATTTGTTTTCTATTTCTCACTCATTTTCCATCACAAATAAAAAGCAAGAAAGCTTTGCAAAAGGAGGAGGAAGAAGAAGAATAGTGATCCATTTCATTTGTGATGAATAATGAAAGGATTAATATGATAAATAATGCAACCATGGTTGACTTAACCATTGTAGAGAATTAACCAAGGGCTAGGGTTTGGGTTGGGTTAAGAGTGAGTCACACAAAAATATCAAGACAAATATCTTTATCATGACAAAAAGAAACCTTCTAGAATCATCTAGAAGTCTTAACCCTAATCCAAACCCTAATCATGTTTAAACTCCACTAAACATGTTGCATTAGTTATCATATCATGTTACAATATTATATATCACATATATAATATTTATTGTAACCAAAATAAAATAATACAATTAACATATATCGCATATATATCAATGTATTACCCGAGTGAGAAAAAGAATCTTTTAGTGAGCTAATATTAGTTAATGCAATTTAATATATCATATATATTATTATACATTAAATTATCGAATCAACACTTGATCCGGCAATCCGGCTATATCGCATATAACCGACTAATATTTATCCGTACCGATTCATCGAATCAACACTTGATCCGATGACCCGGCTGATATCATATATCGCGAGAATAGAATACGGTATCTCATATCACATTATCCTCGGTCCCGCACATATCACATATGTGCTCCTACTCCGTTTTGCCTGAGCCAAGAAACCTCTGTGTAGGACTCTAAAGAATCGTCAATACGCCGGCAGTAGGTGATGATCATATCAAACACCCACAAGCTGCAAGCGGTCAGCTAAACGTAACAGCTACCCAGGTATTGAGCGCTCAGAAGATCAACAAGCAAGCCTGTAACTTCTCCTGTGAATCCAAACAGTAACACTCACGTACAGTCCGGTCTCGTCGTCTGATATGTTGCATATCTCGCCTAGGGGTGGTAAACGTCAGACCCCAGTAGCTCGATAAGTCGTGTCGATATGAGGTCTACAACAGTTCGAGAAACTACTGATAACACTTACCAGTAAATCTCAGCAACCCTGGCCAGGGATTTCCAGTTATAGCCAATCGAACACAGCACAACATCAACTCCCTATACCGGGAGAAACGAATCCCCTCCTATCGCTCATTGCCTCCTTGTGATTCGGGACTGTACCCAAAAGCCACATTTTTGCACGCCCTCTTGGACGTGGTATGATGGAAATCAAAGCACTGTGGGAATCACACAAGACTCTATGACGATCTCGGGTCAACAGACTACTCTGTACCAGTGTCACCGGAAAACTGCCATCTGACGTGAGGTATAATACCATCTGGGAGTTCTCAGCGAGTCCGTCCAGTATACCCAGTCTCCACTGAGCACCCGTACACCATCCTTGATGTCAAACACCGATGGATATGGGATCATCCATCGCCCATCATATGGGTCAAGATGCGTATACGCTAGTCTACTCTGGTGTATCGATGCCCTGTCTCGATACACCCTCGACTAGGAACAGTTATAGGATGTACTCGTCGACTACCATGGCCCCACTAGTATGATCTCATCATAGTCCCAGTAGTCGAGTACATATCCTAAGGGCTTTATCAACATGTAACATAGAGACAATCAGAGTACATGTTAAGATAAAGTACTACCAGATAGCATACTATCATGTCGAGCAAGAAAGTCCTCCCTATATATGTCCTAGCATCCACTACAATATACATCGTATGTACAGTAATGGCCTCTAGGGCATACATATAACTAACACAAACTGGTCTTGCGAACTCAATATGCAGTGTTGTGTTTTGAAGGGGTTTTGGATATATCGGAGGCCCCGCAGAGTTTTTACGGAGGTCCCGCTACCCGGTTAGCGAGCTGGGGGTCAATGGGGCGAGCAGCCCCCTTGCGGGGTGAGGGGCAGCGCCCCATTAGAAATTTTTTTCTAAAGGCAATAGTGTTGCGGGGTGTATATATATATATATATATATATATAATGTGGGAAAGGAGCGTCCAAAGGACGCGTGGGCGCCAGTGCCTCACGTGCGCGGCACGCGGGCGCCACCGCCTCACGTGCGCGGCACGCGAGCACGTGGGCGCTAGCGCCTCACGTGTGCGTCACATGCCAGCAGAAAAATGGGCTTAGCCCCTAGCAGAGGAGTTGAACTCCCCAAAAGGAGGATTTTTGAGTGGAGTTAAACTCCAAAGGGTTTGGATTTGGAGTTAAACTCCTGAAAGATTTGGATTAGGAGTTAAACTCCTTTGAGAATTTGGGTCTTGGAGTTAAGCCCCCTAAAGATCTTCAGAGACAATCAAGAGGAGACCCTGTTCTTCTCCTCAGAGCTCCGGATCTTCTCTTAAGCCTTGGATTTTTCCCAAAATGGGATTCTTTGGAGATGGGTCTCCTTCTTCCTCCTTTGTTGGCCGGATCTCGGAGAGAATGGGGGTGAGATTTAAAAATCTCATCTTTTCGAGATCTGATGGAAGATCTAGGTTCCCTTTTGTGGGTTTTGTGGTGAAAAACTATTTATTTTTGGGAAAGGAAGAGTTAAACTCTTGATTTAATTCAAAAGAGGAAGAAGGTTTTAGAACCTTGAGGAAAGAGGCACAAACCCTAGAATTTTTGAGAGAGAGAAAAAGTTGTTATAGATATTTTCATCATGTTTGCCTTTATAGGCTACAAACTTTACATATAGCCCCTTGGGCTTTACAAAATGGCATTTTGCCCATCCCATGCCTCATGTGCTCATTTCTTTTGCACATGAGCCATGGGTTTTACAAAAATTTGGCTTTATGCCCATTTTTCTTACATTTATTCATAAAATAAAATAAAAGAAATACACCAAAATTATTTATTACAAAATTTTTATTTTGGCATGGGGGAGGCCGGCCACTTCATGTTCGGGCTCGACCCGGG
This sequence comes from Agapanthus africanus, assembly GCA_030015575.1. Classification (NCBI taxonomy): domain Eukaryota; kingdom Viridiplantae; phylum Streptophyta; class Magnoliopsida; order Asparagales; family Amaryllidaceae; genus Agapanthus; species Agapanthus africanus. The sequence goes on along the minus strand of CM057339.1, from coordinate 802,945,575 downwards.
CATTGGCCCACTTGACCTGGGCTTGGGGTGGACTTCGATTTTGACTTGGTCAACCGGGGTGTAAATTTTTACCCCAACAGGCATCAGATCTCAGGTCCATACTCGCAACAAAATCAGCGAGCCAAAAATACAAAAAAAATATATAGCCGAAATGATTGGGCAACTCGAAATAAAAATCAGCGAGTAAAAAGAAAATAGCCGAAATGATTGGGCACCGCGAAAAATAGCCGAAATGATTGGGCAATCGCAACTTTCGCGATATAAAAAGATAAAATGATAGAGCATTGCGGAAAAAAAATGATGAAAGAATGAAACTTTTGCCCTACAGGCGAGTCCATACTGACCCCTGTATACAATCCATGGGCATAAACGAAAAGGGAACCATATTTCCTAACAGACTCTGTCAAAAGGAGAGTCAGATCTCGACGGCAGCATCTGCATCCCAGGAGATCAACGCGACGTTCCTTCCCAACACCGCAGAAAGTGGAAACAAGTCAACCAATGACCTCCCCACCGGAACAACGCTCCGTCTCGGAAACAAGACAGCCAATGACCTCCCCGCCGGAACAACGCTCCGTCTCGGAAACAAGTCAGCCAATGACCTCCCCGCCGGAACGACGCTCCGTCTCGGAAACAAGTCAGCCAATGACCTCCCTGCCGGAGCTACGCTCCGTCTCGGAAACAAGTCAGCCAATGACCTCCCCGCCGGAACAACGCTCCATCTCGGAAACAAGTTAACCAATGACCTCCCCACCGGAGCAATGCTTCGACTCGGAAACAAATCAACCAATGACCTCCCCATCGGAGCAATGCTTCGACTCGGAAACAAGTCAACCAACGACCTCCCCACCGGAACAATGCTCCAACTCGGAAACAAGTCAACCCACGAACCTCTAAACTCGCATAAAAGAAAATTCTCTTGTGAGATCCTTACGACTCTCAAAAGAAAACGGACTTAAGGATCCCCACGATTCCTAGGGAGAAATTACACCTACGAGATTCTCTCAACTCGTAGAGAGAAAAGTCTTTATGAGGCCCTCACGGCTCATAAAGTTGAAAAGTCTTAGGCGACAGATCTGAACCTGTTTCCTAAGCCATCGCTGTCATACAAGAAGATCAAGATGGACTATCCACGGGCCACATTCTCCAAAGTCGAATATCGACAAGGAGGGAAAAGACCACTTACGAGTCCTCTCAACTTGTAAGGGGGAAAATTCTCTTGTTGGATCCTTACGACTCTCAAGAGGGAACGCACTTAGGAGTCCTTATGACTCCTAAGGAAAAAATACACCTGCGGGATCCTCTCGACTCGTAGGGAGAAATAACCTTCTTGAGACCCTTACGGCTCATAAAAACCAAAAAAGTCTTAGGCTACAAGGACCCTAAACTTGTCTCCTAGGCCATCAATTCTATGGTCACACATTACTTTGCACTACTTTACCCACGTACATACATACATGGGCAAAGTAGTGGGGGCATTTGTTCTCGCCAAAATTTTCGGCCAAAAGCTACATGTTCCCTTATATAAAATAGGGAGAGTCCTCAATATTTAGCCTCACGTGTTAAACACGTGAGCACTCATATGCAAAGCGTATGAGTGCCGAATAAAACAATTAATGGCCAAACAGGCCTCACGTGTAAAACACATGAGCGCTCATATGTAAAGCGTATAAGTGCTGAATAAAACAATTAAGGGCCAAACAGGCATCACGTGTTAAACACGTGAACGCTCATATGCAAAGTATATGAGCGCTGAACATAAATCACCAAGGGCCAAACAGGCCTCACGTGTAAAACATGTGAGCGCTCATATGCAAAGCATATAAGCGCTGAACATAAATCACCAATGGCCAAACAGGCCTCACGTGTAAAACACGTGAGCGCTCATATGCATAAACAAGGCTCTGTTCAAAATTTGAATTAAGACAGCGCCTCACGTGAAAAGCACGAGAGCGCCAGCGCCCAGAGTTAAAAACTCTGAGGCAGTGCCTCACGTGCAAAGCACGAGAGCGCCGGCGCCAAGAGTTAAAAAACTCTGAGGCAGCGCCTCACGTGCAAAGCACGAGACCGCCGGCGCCAGAACTAAAAGTTCTCCACCATTGGATCAAAGATCTAACGAAGATGATAAATCATCAAATTACAGAGTTAAATTCTGTTGAGGAAATATTTCTCGAATCATCCTAAAACAAGAAAGGTTAATCTCTGTAAAACAGAGCACCGTTGGATTAAAGATCCAATGGTGATTAAAAATCACCAAGATACAGAATAAACTCTGTATGGGAAAATATTTTCCCAATCTTGTTGAGAACAAGAAAATATCTTCTGTAAAACAGAAGGCCTGGGATCAAGATCCAACGGTGGATAAAATCCCCTAATCAATTAGAGATCTCTCAATGAGAGATTTCCTTAGCTAAATTAACAAATTAGCTTCCACTATATAAAGGCCCCAAGACTTCAAGTCTTGTACAGAGGAACCCCCCCCCCCCATAAACATCAAGTTCAAAAATTAGAGCAAGCAAAAAGAGCTTTAAAAACAGAGAGGAAAGAAGAAGAACTTTCTTCAAGGTAAATAGAGATCATAGTATCTCATCTGCATACCCAAGGGTTTAACCCTCATAGAAGAACATAGTTCTTTCCCTGGATCTGAGATCTACGAGACAAATCTCCTACAAATGAGAATTTAATTCTCGCAGGGATGAATTTGTTCTTGGGGATTGAAGATCCAGGGGAGAACAAAGAATTGAACTCTTCAGAAAAATGCACAAAGAAGGAAAAAAGCGCCGAGCGCCCCACGTGCCACTCACGTGGGCACCGCTAAAATAAAGAGTGCTTAGCACTCAGTGGTTGGCGCCCAGCGCCAAGCGCTCCACGTGCTTCTCACGTGAGCGCTAATAAAATAAAGAGTGTTCTGCACTTAGTGGTTGATGCCCAGCGCCAAGCGCTCCACATGCCTCTCACATGGGCACTAATAAAATAAAGAGTGCTTGGCACTCAGTGGTTGGCGCTCAGCGCCAAAAGCTCCACGTGCCCCTCACGTGGGCACTGCTAAAATAAAGAGTGCTCTACACTCAATGGTTGGCGTCCAGAACCGAGCGCCCTACGTGCTTCTCACGTGGGCATTGTTTAACATAAAGCGCTCTGTAAATAGAGCCCAGTGCCATAAAAAATGTTTAACACTCAATAAAGAAAACAAAAAATAGGGTGAGCATCAAAGCCCATATCAATGCTCAGCATTGTTGAAAAAAAGGGGATCAAGTCCAAATAAGTAATCAAGTGGGCTGAGCCCAAGGTTGGCTAAACCCCAAAATCGACCGAGCCCATAGGTCTTCTTCTAAATTGGCCTTAGTTCCAAATAGGACTACCAAGTCCCTCATGAACATTCTTTGGTTCAAGGGTACATCTCTCCACACCTCTGATACATGTCGTTGTAATTCTTCAACGTCTTCAGAGAGGTGAAGGGTCCCAATAACCAATGACTCTTGGCGTACCCCTAAACCAATGAGCCAAAACTCTATGGACTATGACGTCCTTAAACTGTATGGACTATGATGTCCTTAAACCCAATGGATCGCAACGTCCTTAAACTAAAATAATAGAGCACAAACGCTCTTTCGTTGGATCTAAATGATCCTAAAACCTTGTTAAGTAGATCTTAGTCTAAAATTAGACTAATGTATCCTTAACAAACATTTAAGTTTGATTTTAATCTCAAACGAGATTAACGATCCTTAAATAAAACAAACCCAAATCTAAGAAAATACGGATTTGGACTAATCCCCGCCCTACGGGCGACAACATAAATTAGTCTCCGTATACAATCCACGGGCAACCAAAAATAAAACAAACACACACGACACGAAGTGACCTTTTGGAGCAGGAGAAAGTGGTTATCGCGATGCGGTAACGTAATTAACTGCAGGGGCTTGCGCCAGCAGAGAAGAGCGTCCCCACAATCAAAAACCCCTCGCAAATGAGGGAGAATCTGATGAAGTATGCTATAACGGCCGCATCCGTCCAGACCTCCGATACACGGTGCCATAAATCAACTTGGCATCTTCGGAGAGGTGGACGATAAATCCAAATAGCATCTGCCCCCAAATTCAGGCAAGACGATCCATCCCAGATCCGTCTCTGTTTTCGGCGGTAAACAGCTACATCTTCAAGAACTGGGTCGAGGATCAGTATCAACAGGGGAAGTTCGCGCTTTCTGAGAACTGGAGGGTGAACCCGTCACAGAAGCACATTCCCAAAAAGGTGGATGCACCGGGGGTATCATGCTCGCTCGTGGAAGAAACTCCATGGGAAGTCGTTCTTTCAGCAAAGACCAAAAGAATGCTGAAGGATCTAAAGGTATGTCCGGCAGTCAGGTGGAAAAGCCCACTCGAACCTGAAATTATCGAAGGGATGCTGAAACCGCGTCCCATACCGAAAGTTGTTGACAAAGGGCAAAATCCCCAAGTCAAGCTTTCAAAGCCTTCAAAGAAAAAGAAGAAGACCAAGAAACCGGCGCAGCCTGCCGAGTATGACGACAAGCGCACAAACCTACAAAAGTACATCAACGCGTTGAAGGAGCACAACCAGAAGGCGCGGACACCGGTCGCCCTCGAAGAGTTCTTCAAGCATATTCTGTTAGTTATATGTATGCCCTAGAGGCCATTACTGTACATACGATATATATTGTAGTGGATTCTTGGATATATATAGGGAGGACTTTCTTGCTCGATATGATAGAATGCTATATGGTTGCTCTTTATCTTAACATGTACTCTGATTGTCTCTATGTTACATGTTGATAAAGCCCTTAGGATATGTACTCGACTACTGGGACTATGACAAGATCATACTAGTGGGGCCACGGTAGTCGATGAGTACATCCTATAACTGTTACTAGTCGTAGGAGTACCGAGATAGGGTATCGATACTCCAGAGTAGACTAGCGTATACGCATCTTGACCCATATGATGGGCGATGGACGATCCCATATCCATCGGTGTTTGACATCAAGGATGGTGTACGGGTGCTCAGTAGAGACTGGGTACACTGGACGGACTCGCCGAGAACTCTCAGATGGTATTATACCTCACGTCAGATGGCAGTTCTCTGGTGACACTGGTACAGGTTAGTCTGTAGACCCGAGATCGTCATAGAGTCTTGTGTGATTCCTACTGTGCTTTGATTTCGATCATACCACGTCTAAGAGGGCGTGCAAAAAGGTGGCTTTTGGGTACAGTCCCGAATCACATGGAGGCAATGAGCGATAGGAGGGGATTCGTCTTTCCCGGTATAGGGAGTTGATGTTGCGCTGTGTTCGATTGGCTATAACTGGAAATCCCTGGCCAGGGTTGCTGAGATTTACTGGTAAGTGTTATCAGTAGTTTCTCAAACTGTTATAGACCTCATATCGACACGACTCATCAAGGTACTGGGGTTTGACGTTTTACCACCCCTAGGAGATATATGCGACATATCTGATGAAGAGACCGGACTGTACGGGAGTGTTACTGACTGGATTCACAGGAGAATGTACAGGCTTGCTTGTTGATCTTCTGAGCGCTCAATACCTGGGTGGCTGTTACGTTTAGCTGACCGCTTGCAGCTTGTGGGTGTTTGATATGATCATCACCTACTGCCGGCGTATTGACGATTCTTTAGAGTCCTACACAGAGGTTTCTTGGCTCAGGCAAAACGGAGTAGGAGCACATATATGATATGTGCGGGACCGAGTATAATACGTGTATGTGATACCGTATTAGATTCTCACGATATGAGATATCGGCCGGGTATATGTGATATAGCCGGGTCATCGGATCAAGTGTTGATTCGATGAACTGATACAGATTATATTAGCCGGTTATTTGTGAAATAGCCGGATTATCGGATCAAGTGTTGATTCGATAATTTAATGTATAATTATATATTTGATATATTAAATTACATTAACTGATATAAGCTCACTAAAAGATTCTTTTTCTCACTCGGGTAATACATTGATATATATGCGATATATGTTAATTGTATTATTTTATTTTGTTACAATAAATATTGTATATATGATATATAATATTGTAACATGTTATGGTTATAAATGCAACATGTTTTGTGGAGTTTAATTGAGGGTAGGGTTTGGATTAGGGTTAAGTCTTCATGAAGCTTTGACTTTGACTAGGATATTTTGCATAGATATTTCCTTAACCCAACCCAACCCTTTACCCTAGTTAAATCTCTACATTGGTTAAGTCTTCATACTTAACCTATGGTTGCAATTCTAACCATACTAGAGTTTCATTATTCATCACAAAAGGATTCTTCTTCTTCTTCCTTGAGTTCTTGATGGAAAAGCTTACTAGCTTTTTCATTAGTGATGATTTTGATTGAGATTATGAAAACAAATGAGAGCTAAAATCCTACTTCATCATCCTAATCTATCCTAGCCATTTAGATTAGGGTGTTCACTTCATTTGTGAGTAAGAACTTGTGTTAAAGAAACTTCAAGGTAGATCATCTTTGTTATCGAAGATCGGAAGCAAGTTTGCATCATTCTCTTCGTGGAGCCTCTCTAGAGTCCGGGTACATGATGATGGCAGCGAAGGGACCTCAACACGGAGCTTATGAAGTGAAGGACCGGACTACAAAGGTTGTAATCCCAAACTCTTAGATGTTAAAGTGTTTAACATGCTTTGTTTCGCCTAATTTCTAGTTTAAAGATCTTGGTTAGGGTTGTTCGGCACGTCTAAATTTTAAATCGGGCATGGTGATGCCTTATAGACCCTTGTGTGTGTGCCTAGTAACCCTACAGTGGTATCAGAGCCAAGCTAGAGCTTTAGACGAAGTCTAGGCGAAGTTTAAAGTCCGATCGAACCCCGAAACCCCGGTTTATACCCTTCTCTGGAAATTTTATAAAAATGTTGATTTTTTCATATTAAAAATACTCAAAAACATCAGCAGGGAAATACAAGAATTACTGTGCAATACGTGCCACTAATCTTATTAAAGCGCCGCGGAACCGCGGCCGTACCATGGCTTGCGCGGCGGTTCCGCGGCTATACAGTCGAGTTTGGGTCAATTCTTTGCACAGTAATAACCGTAGGTACTTCCTGATTCTTCTGGGAATTTTTAATTTTACTCAAGTGTTGAGTTTTCTAGGATGTATTGGGGACTCGTTGATTCGATCGGATAATTTAACTTCGTTTAATTTTTCCCGGGTAATTTTAGAACGTGTTAAAAAGTTCGAACGGATATCAATAACTCACTTTTTCCCCTGTCGGAAAATTTTCAAAAGTTGGATTTTTTCTCGAGTTTGAAACTTTCGGAAAATCATGCAAGTAACGCAGTGGACCCTCTAGAAGAACACAAACCTTAACTCGATTATGTGACCGTCTGAACCGCCTCTAAACCTTAGGGTTTGTGGCAGTACGGTGTTGCCACATGTGAGGCGTTGGCTTGACCCTTCTACGGCTGGACCATTGGTACTGTGGCATGTGATAGATGCTTTTAAACTCCGCTCAAGTGTTGAGCTATTTGGGAAAACTTGGGTGTTTGATTATTCGATCGAAAAGTTTAACATTGTATTTTTATCTGGAATGTGATACAATATTTGGAATCCACAGGTAGTTATGAGATAACTAATTTGAATGTTATAAATCTAGCAGTTTAGTCTCAAATGATCGGTTGCCACGGGATTTTGATGCGATCAAAAGTCCGTCGCAATCACGTAGCGTACGCGGATACTCGCCGGGTAAACTTAATAGACAGCCACGCCCCATAGCCCCGACCAAGTGACTGTAGGAGAACCCCATCGCCAAAAGCATTCGTTCGGGTGCTCGCAGCAGCGGTGTTCCGCCTTAGTGCACTTCGTCGACGGCATCCGGGGGTGCGGCCATCTACTAAAGTTTACGACGAGCATTCGATCAGGATGTCGGGAATCTTGTTGAATTGCCCGACTTGATATTGAAAAGAGTTTTCGATAATGAGACTAAAATGCGGGGTTTATAATTGTTAGGCATGCGATGTCTAAGGAATTCATTTGGTTGGGCATGCGATGTCTAAAGAGGTTGCGGATTCCAACTGTTGTAGTTTTACACTTTCTTTTCTGCGACCGTAAGTGTAATATGTGGTGTATCGCCGGTTTCGTTGCTATACATCAACGACAATTGGGATACGCATATTTACTTACGTTGATGATATGTGATATTATGTGTTGCTGTGATATGTTATATTAGATCGTCGTGTTCTGAATAGCCGGGGGTTTTATGTGAGATAAGAGTTTTTCTTTTTCATTCATGTAAAATTCATTTGTATGTAATATTCTTTTATTGGGGCACTTCCGGGCTGAGGATGATGTCACCGTTGTATATTATTTACTTTTCCGCATTAGGTAGACCCAAGGCGGGGAGCACAAGTAACCGGGTTCTAGGGTCCAGTGGGAGACCATCTCGAGGAGTCGAGACCGGGTCTCCTAACCCTAGAATTGGCAGTGTTGCTTGCAGCTCTCGTAGGGGTCTAGGGATGTGGGTTTGGCTATTCATCGCGATTGTGGAATCCGTGTTTTATACAGGCTCGTATTAAAACACGGACGTCCTAGCATATCCAATATTTCATATATGTTCTTCTACTGCAATGTTCTGTGATGAGATCAAATTACTGCCTGAGACGAATGTTTATATTATATATATGAGATATATGTTATATTGCAGATTTCGTTTCAAAAGTGATGCTTGAGAAGCACAATAAAATGGGACTTCATTAATGAGATTAATGAAACTAAAAGAAATCTAAAGATGTTTTAGAAACTTGTTTAAAAACTGGTAGCTCTAGTTCTTGGTTTGCATAGCGGTGTTCCTTGTAGAACATCCAGCACCTTATTCGATAAGGAAAGAGCCGAGATCCCTTCACTGGGAGTGACCTCTTTAGTGAAACTAGCAGATGTTGCATACTCGGTTTGTCTTTTGATTGCTTCTATAGTTTTTGCTGTGCATAGTGGTATTTGTGAAATATTCTGCACCTTATTCGATGAGGAAAGAGCCGACGATCCCTTCACCGGGAGTGACCTCTTTAGCAAAACTAGAAAAGACCTCAAAAACATTCCTTTTAAAATCACTCGATTCTACAACGACATCAAGTTCATTACGCAAAGGGTTTTCTTAAAAACCTGTCGTAGCCCTCCGTCATTTCAGATAAGTACTTCATAGTATTCGTGCTGCGTTTGTTGGCCTGCGTCAAGACGTAGTGTGCGGTAGCTATTTATGCTTATCTGTATAAGCATATGATGCGATTGAGTTAGGGTAGTCGTGCGACTTTGTTGGCCTGCGTCAAGAGTCGTGTGGGTGGGTTTAATTCAATCCGGAAATGACGGGTTGAACTTGACTAGCGGACTATGGTTTGTTGGCCTGCGTCAAGGTCATAGGACGCTAGGGGTAAAATATTATTGGGAATTTCATGTGTTGAAATTTGCAATGAGATTGCATACCTTCTATGAGATAGTTGGATCCCGATACCCGCTGCGAGTAAGAGTTACTCCTAGAAGAGTTTTACACATTACAATTAGCCGATCAAGTAGGTGTCTAGAAAGGCGTCAACGGGGTTACGCCCCTGGGAAGACAAGGTTTATTTTAATTAGGTCTGTGCGAAAGCGCGGGGAACCTCCCTCAAAGTACCGGCACTGGCCTGGCTGAAAGATTGGCGAACTTGTAGGGTGTAATTAATCCCGGCTAGTCTTTCCTTTTAGGGTTTGAAGGAAGATTTGACTAAAACAGTGGGAGACATCCTGATTAGATAAATTGATAACCAATCCAATCTTGTAAAAGCGCACGCTGAGTGTTTTCTTCTCTCTCTTTCCTGGTTGCGATTATGTCACGCCTTAATCAAGATAATAATACGGATGTATTGACCAAACCCGCTTATTATACTGAGCTAGGGAACGTTGGTCCCGCTCCTACTTATAATTGTTATAAGATAGAGCAGGAAATAGGGGATTACCAGAATTCCCATGCCGCCCAAATGAAGAAAGTACATGCTGATGCATCTTCTTCGGGTGTGTTCATTACAGAGAACTGTTTCTCAGTATCCTTTACATCCTGGGTATGAGATACCGGATCAGGATCCCACATATGTAATTTGTTACATGGGCTACAGAAAGGTAGAGAACTGAGAACGGGTGATAAGTTTCATGAGATAGAAAACGGTGCAAGTGTTGCAGCCAAGTCTGTTGGTAACTATCACCCTGTATTAGGAAATACATTGATTCTGAATGAATGTTATTAGATACCGAACCTGATATACAACATCATATCAGTCTCTTTATTAGTAAAGAAGGATATAATTTTGTATTGTTGGATAATGTTTTGAACATTTCCTATATCAAGAGTTGATCGGTTCAGGCACGTTATCTAAAAGCATTGACGTTCTAAATCAAACTACAGTTCTTAGTATACAGAACACACACAAGAGGAAGAGTTCAGAAATGAACGAATCCTTCTTGAGGCATTGTAGATTAGGTCATATCAATGCGACCCGACTAGCAAAGTTACATTTAGATGCATATTTAAATTAGTTTGAATTTACATCTTGTGAAACTTACCGGTCATGTCACAAAGATACGATGACCATAGCTCTGTTTATTGGAAACAGAGAAAGAGTTAGTGAACTCTTGGGATTGATACATGCTGATATACGAAGGTCCCCTGTCTACATATGCCAAGACCAATTCTTTTGTACTTCATTATATTCACTGATGATCTCTCAAGATTCAGACATATGTTCCTGTTGAAACACAAGTCCGAAACTTTTGAGATAATCACAGAATATAAGTTAGAAGTAGAGAACCAAAAACGGGTATAAGTATTATGTCCTTTGATGAGATCAAGGAGGAGAATACTTGAGTATCTTGACCCATATGATGGGCATATATGCATCTTGACCCATATGATGGGCGATGGATGATCCCATATCCATCGGTGTTTGACATCAAGGATGGTGTACGGGTGCTCAGTAGAGACTGGGTACACTGGACGGACTCACCGAGAACTCCCAGATGGTATTATACCTCACGTCAGATGGCAGTTCTCTGGTGACACTGGTACAGGTTAGTCTGTAGACCCGAGATCGTCATAGAGACTTGTGTGATTCCCACTGTGCTTTGATTTCCATCATACCACGTCCAAGAGGGCGTGCAAAAAGGTGACTTTTGGGTACAGTCCCGAATCACATGGAGGCAATGAGCGATAGGAGGGGATTCGTCTCTCCCGGTATAGGGAGTTGATGTTGCGCTGTGTTCGATTGGCTATAACTGGAAATCCCTGGCCAGGGTTGCTGAGATTTACTGGTAAGTGTTATCAGTAGTTTCTCGAACTGTTATAGATCTCATATCGACACGACTCATCAAGCTACTGGGGTTTGACGTTTTACCATCCCTAGGCGAGATATGCGACATATCAGACGAAGAGACCGGACTGTACGGGAGTGTTACTGACTGAATTCACACGAGAATGTACAGGCTTGCTTGTTGATCTTCTGAGCGCTCAATACCTGGGTGGCTGTTACGTTTAGCTGACCGCTTGCAGCTTGTGGGTGTTTGATATGATCACCACTTACTGCCGGCATATTGACGATTCTTTAGAGTCCTACACAGAGGTTTCTTGGCTCAGGAAAAACGGAGTAGGAGCACATATATGATATGTGCGGGACCGAGAACAATACGTGTATGTGATACCGTATTAGATTTTCACGATATGAGATATTGGCCGGGTATATATGATATAGCCGGGTCATCGGATCAAGTGTTGATTCGATGAACTGATACAGATTGTATTAGTCGGTTATTTGTGAAATAGCCGGATTATCGGATCAAGTGTTGATTCGATAATTTAATGTATAATTATATATTTGATATATTAAATTACATTAACTGATATAAGCTCACTAAAAGATTCTTTTTCTCACTCGGGTAATACATTGATATATATACGATATATGTTAATTGTATTATTTTATTTTGTTACAATAAATATTGTATATGTGATATATAATATTGTAACATGTTATGGTTATAAATGCAACATGTTTTGTGGAGTTTAATTGAGGGTAGGGTTTGGATTAGGGTTAAGTCTTCATGAAGCTTTCAAGAAGCTTCTTGAAGCTTTGACTTTGACTAGGATATTTTGCATAGATATTTCCTTAACCCAACCCAACCCTTTACCCTAGTTAAATCTCAACATGGGTTAAGTCTTCATACTTAACCCATGGTTGCAATTCTAACCATACTAGAGTTTCATTATTCATCACAAAAGGATTCTTTTTCTTCTTCCTTGAGTTCTTGATGGAAAAGCTTACTGGCTTTTTCATTAGTGATGATTTTGAATGAGATTATGAAAACAAATGAGAGCTAAAATCCTACTTCATCATCCTAATCTATCCTAGCCATTTAGATTAGGGTGTTCACTTCATTTGTGAGTAAGAGCTTGTGTTAAAGAAACTTCAAGGTAGATCATCTTTGTTATCAAAGATCGGAAGCAAGTTTGCATCATTCTCTTCGTGGAGCCTCTCTAGAGTCCGGGTACATGATGATCGCAGCGAAGGGACCTCAACACGGAGCTTATGAAGTGAAGGACCGGACTACAAAGGTTGTAATCCCAAACTCTTAGATGTTAAAGTGTTTAACATGCTTTGTTTCTCCTAATCTCTAGTTTAAAGATCTTGGTTAGGGTTGTTCGGCACGTCTAAATTTTAAATCGGGCATGGTTGATGCCTTATAGACCCTTGTGCGTGTGCCTAGTAACCCTACATATTCTTGAGAACGAAGATAGTGACAACGATGAGGAAAATGACTCGTCAGAAAAAACAGAGTTCTATGTAGCAAGTTGCCACATGGTCTCCCATTCATCGTTAACTGGCGAAGAAGCCCCCTCAGCATCAGAAAACAGCGCAGGGGAACTAGGGGCAGAATCGGCGCTAAAATCCCCGGAACTGCCAGAAGACCTGATTGATAGACTGTTAAACAAAGCCTTTCGAAAAAGCAAAGCTGACCGAGAACGCGAAACAACCATATACGAAAAGGCTAAGCATCAGCGTCAGGATGAAGAAGCTGCGACGAGGATGAGTCGTAAAGTACTCCAACCAAACCGAAGCACCCCTGCCATAAATAGGAGCAGGATCAAAGCAGAGAAGTGGTTTGCCAAAGCCCTATTAATGGGAATGAAGCTGCCACCTCTGATAGGAAATACTCCCAAGGTCATACGTCTTGACGGAGAGGATTCATATCCAAACTACTGCCTATATCATCGGAGGATTACCTATCCCACCGAAGAGTGCAGTGCCTTCAAGAAGTGGTGGCAGGGATATGTTACCAATCAAAAACACTTCAAGAGGATGAAGCGTGAAGCTCGTCGACAGCAAAAAGGTGCGACAAGTACGCGTGAAAAAACGACTGGCAACGGTCATATGGTTGATACCGGTCCGGAAAGGAAAAAACCACAAGTTCTTACCTTCGGGAGCAATTCTGAGGACGAAATGACCCTCAGCCCTCTCTTCAAAGACTCCACCTCCGAAAAATAAGAGGGGAAGAAGAACTGTAAGAATATTCAGCTGCGTAGCCGCACGCTACCTGAAAAGAATCTCGGACCTACAAACAAGGGTTCGAGTAAAAAAGACAAAGGGAAAGAAAAAATCCCTGAGGAAATTGCCCTCGACGAAACTCGCCTTATAGCACAGCAAAACCTGAAGACTTATAAGGTAAGGATGATACGGTCATACGAAAGACTGGCTAGGCCGAGAACATTCCGCCAAGGCGAGCTCGTACTAGTTGTCAAAAGACCAATGATCCCCAATCGTGCAAAACGGGGGAAATTCGAGCCAAACTGTGAAGGCCTGTATATCATAAACAAAGTCTGCCAAGGTGGAGCCTACCTGCTCATGGATATGCATGGCGAAAGACCCTTCCGACCAATAAACGGCCGATTTCTTAAAAAATACTACACCTAACGAGTCATGACCTAGGTCAATGATTAATGACGATGCTCGTGTCCGCTCGCTATCTTCCTGGGTCAAAAACTCTAAGAGTAGTATGCAAAGAAACTCCGTCGCCCTAAATGGCTATAAAGGACCGAGATGTTCTTAAACTAGAAATTCGTCTCAAACACGGCGACAAAGGACCGAGATGTCCTTAAACTAGAAATTCGCCTCAAGCACGGCGACAAAGGACCGAGATGTTCTTAAACTAGAAATTCGCCTCAAGCACGGCGACAACGGACCGAGATGTCCTTAAACTAAAAATTCGCCTCAAACATAACGATAATGGACCGAGATGTCCTTAAACTAAAACCCGGCCTCAAATATGGCGACATTGGACAGAGAAGTCCTTAAACTAGAAATTACTGCCTCAAACATGGCGATAACGGACCGAGATGTCCCTAAACTAGCACATCGCCTCCAAAACGGTGATATGATTCCTTGAGATCTATATTGCAATCGAAGTCTCAACGGCGAGCGTTGCAACTCAAGTCCTACCGGCTACACAGCTATTCTAGCGAAGAAGCCACCCCCAAATCCCACCAGCAAACAGATGGGTCACTTATGACGAAACTACTTTCGAGAGTTTCGTAAAAAAAATTGTATGTTCACAAGCAAAATGGGCACGGATGAAAACCCTAAAGGGCGCCGTGAGTAAAAACAACAGGACTGCCGGCGAGTTTGTGAAAACCCGAAAATGCGCGAACTCGTAAAATAAATATTCATGGGCACTTGCAAGGTCCTCTCGACCTTGTGAGGAGAAAATACATGCGTGAGATCCTTACGACTCATAAAGGAACACACACTTAGGAATCCCTACGATTCATATGGAGAAATTACACTTGCGAGATCCTTACGACTCGTAAGGAGAATCCCTTCTATGAGACCCTCATGGCTCGTAGGATTCAAAAGCCTTAAGCTACAGGGATCTAAACCTGTTCGTAAGCCATCGTATCCCCCAAGTTGCCCTATAGGCGGTCCAATATTGTCCTTTGTATACAATCCACGGGCACGAATAAACATTTCCCCACCAAGTTCCACCAATGGCGAGAAATATCCTTATATAATGTACGGCACTTGTAAGTCCTCTCAACTTATAAGGAGAAAATACTCCTGTAAGATTCTTACCACTTATAAGAGAAAATACACTTAGGAATCCCCATGATTCCTAAGGAGAAAATACACCATTGAGATCCTCACAACTTATAGGGAGAAACACTTTTATGGGACCCTTACGGCTCATAAAGTCAAAAAGGCTTAGTCGATAGGATCCTAACCCTGTTTGCTAAGCCACCTTTGTTCAAATCAATAAAGACAAATAATGATTCGATCCTGGCAATATCCCAATTACAGCGATGCTGATGCCTAAACAGGTGTCAAACTCCAAGTCCTTTCACGGCAAATGATGATTCGCTCCTGGAAATATTCCAGTCGTAGCGATGTTGATGCCAAGGTTGGTATCAGATTCCAAACTCGCAATAAGAAAAAAAAACAGCAGCGAGTAGCAAAAAAATATGCATATAAAAACAGCCGAAATGTTTGGACAACTCACAATAAAAAAACAGCGAGTAAAAATAAAAAATATAGCCGAAATGATTGGGCACCGCGCATAAAAAAGCCGAAATGATTGGGCAATCGCGACTTTCGCGATAAGAAAAACTGAAAAGATAGAGCATCGCGGAAATCAAAAATAAAATAAAATAAAAGGAAAATTCCTCTGCCCTGCAGGTGAGTCTACACTGACCCCTGTATATAATCCATGGGCGCAAATGAAAAAGGGAACCATATTTTCCTACCAGGCTCCGTCAAAGGGATAGCCAGACCTCAATGGAAACATTTACAACCTAGAGATCACCTCGACGTACCTTCTCATTCCGACAGAATGCAGACACGACGTCAACAAAGACCTAAGGGTCAAATAAAAGTGGACCGATAGCAAAAACCCTAGCTCCAGCTCGACGTTCTCCTCATTCCAGCAGGGTGCAGGCGTAACTGTCAAATGAAATTGGAGTAATGGCATATTCCTAGCTCCGGACCTCGATGGCGATACATAGAGTATAAAGGTCATTTGGATGTCTACCCAACTTCAGCAAAGAATTGGTATGACATCACCAAAATAAAACTAGAGCAACGGCATATTCCTAGCTCCAGATCTTGATGGCAACATTTACAGCCTAGAGATCAGCTCGGCGTTCCTTCTCGGGGCATACGCAACGTCAACAAAGACCCAAGGGTCGAACAAAATGGAGCAATGGCATATTCCTAGCTCCAGCCCGACGTTCCTTCTTATTCCAGCAGGATGCAGACACAACATCAACAAAGACCCAAGGGTCAAATAAAAGTGAAGTGATGGCGAAATCCTAGCTCCAGCCCGACGTTCCTTCTCGATGCAAACGCAACGTTAACAAAGACCTAAGGGTCAAAACAAAAACGGAGCCACGGCAAAATCCTAGCTCTAAGTCTCGACAGCGTATATACAACCTAGAGACTACCTCGACGTTTCCCTCCTCATTGCAACAGGATGCAGACGCAACTATCAAATGAAATTGGAGCAATGGCGTATTCCTAGCTCCGGACTTCAACTGCAATACATACAGTATAGAGGTCCTACAGATGTCTATCCTACTTACACAAAGAAACTGCACGACATCGTCAAAACAAAAATGAAGTGACGACATATTCCTAGCTTCAGGTCTTGACGGCAACTCATATAAAGCCTAAAAGACTATCGGAGATCATTCCACTCCAGCGCGGAGTGGTTATGACTCATCGGGGCTCCAATCTGAGCCTAACCTCAAGTAAAAAGGGACATGGCAAATTCCTAACGCTTGCTCTTCCGACGGTAATATAACCTAAGGAGATTACTTGAAGACGTCTTGTCCAGCCCCCGAAAGGATCAGAGACACGGCAGTCGTGGGGCTAGTCGAACAACGGCTTAAAAACCGCATATCGAGAAATAAATCAGCCAACGCGACGGTACCACGGACCAAAACCCTAGTACTACAAAACCTAACGGACCTCTGTCGTAAAGAATGGAGGTTATATATATACAACGTTAGGACAAGTTTGCATGTAAACCCAAGAGAGGTAAACTAAATAAACTCCGAAATGAGTGCATAAACTAGAGACTCCAAAACGAGTGAATAAACTACAAACTCTGAAATGAGTACCTAAACTACTTTACGCCAAGTCAAGACATCAAGAAACAGAAAGGCGCAACCCATGAGCCTCGGGGTTCAGAACTACATTTCTTAAGGATCGAGATATGAGAAGACGCTTGAATCCGCTCGCTATATTCTCATATCAAAATTCTAATAAAAGTTGTGTATGCCAGCTAGAAACCGGCAAAATGCTATGCATCACTTCAGTCCAATGTTCACCTATGTATAGATGTTTGCATCAGAAACTTCTAAAGATTAAAATACAAAATATGTGTACAGAGGCAGGATGCCTATATGAATATGAGCCGGGGATGAAACATTCAGTGGTCAACATTATTTTTATTTATGGGAATCAGAGCAAGGAGGTGAAACGACTCCATCCGTAGCACCTCACGTGCACGATACATGAATGCCCGCATTGATTCTTTCCGAGACTAGAGCGGCGCCTCACGTGCATAACATATGAGTGCCGGCGTTAGTTCAGGATTAAACTCCTCAGCAGCGCCTCACGCGCATGACACAGGGGCGCCAGCAACGGTTTTTATATATGTATAACAACACTTCATGTGAGACACATATGAGTATTAGCATAAAGAGAAAAGGGAATTTTGTCATTCATACTTCGAAGAAATTTATACATTGGTGAAAAAAAGACAACAACAATAAAAAAAACATCATCAAAGTGTTTACAACGGCAAAACACTGAATCCTGAACACGGATTCAGGAACTTGGAAGCAAGTCTGAGTAAAGTGCTTCCGGCTTCTTTAGCCATTTTCTTATGCATTTTCTCATGAATGCAAGCGTCAGGATCCTCACTAATATCATTCGTCCTATAGTATGCGGATATTATCACCTTCTGTTGGAAGACGCGATGCAAAATATCGACAAGATCATCTCTTCGCTTCTTTGAGATCAGGCTCATCAGATATACTGAATGCACCTTGTCTTCGGCATCATCAAGCGCCTCGAGCGGCATAGCCTCATCAAGCCCAGGAATTACTGCCCAGATCGACCCAACTGTTCCCGCCAAAATTTTAGGCCAAGAGCTACTTGTTCCCTTATAAAAAAGGGGGAAGAGTCCTCAAAATTTGGCCTCACGTGTTAAACACGTGGGCGCTCATATGCAAAGCATATAGGCGATGAAATTAAAACAATTAATGGCCAAACAGGCCTCACGTGTAAAACACGTGAGCGCTCATATACAAAGCATATGAGCGCTGAATAAAATAAACTTAAAGGGCCAAACATGCCTCACGTGTAAAACACGTGAGCGCTCATATGCAAAGCATATAAGCACTGAACATAAATCACCAATGGCCAAACATGCCTCACGTGTAAAACACGTGAGCGCTCATATGCAAAGCATATAAGCGCTGAACATAAACAGGTTAAAACCCACAGCAGGGGTCACGTGTTAAACACATGAGTTCTCTTGCCTCTCACATGCAAAGCATGTGAGCACCCCAATTTAAAATGCTCCTATCAAAATTCTAGAATTAAATTCTATTTTGGGAAATATTTTCCTGATCTTTATCAAACTAAAAAGATTTTCTCTGTTAAACAGAGGACCTTTTGATCAAAGATCCAATGGTGATCATCTAGTAGAATAAAGCTCTATCATAGGAAAATATTTTCCTAATCTTGTTAAATTAACAAGATATTCATATGATTAGAATTCTATATTAGAATAAAATTCTAATCTTGTTAAAACTAACAAGATATTCATAATCTTGTTAAACAAACAAGAAATCTTCTCTGTTAAACAGAAAGCCTTTGGATTAAAAATCCAACGGTGAATAAAATTAACCGATTGATCTAAAACATCATGAAATCAATCATGATCTCTCAATGAAGGATTCTCTTAACAAATTGATTCTTTTTCTTTTCATATAAATAGGAGCAAGGAGAGGAGGAAAAGGGAGACACGTAGAGAGGGGAAGAAAAATATAGATAGAGAATTTAATTCTCTAGAAAGAAGAGGAACCCCTCCCAAAAGCTCCCACAAAACAAAAGAGAATTTAATTCTCAAATCAAGAGTTTAACTCTTCTCAAAAGAACTTTGTTCTTTCTCTGGTTAAGATCTGCAGAAGCAGATCTCCCCACAAGTTGAGAATTTAATTCTCATCGGCGAGATTCTGTCATGCAGATTCAAAACCTAGGGGAAAGAACTGAGTTCAAAAGTGTTTAACTCTTACAAAACGTATGGGAATTTAATTCTTCTGAAACTAGGGTTTAACCCTTTAAAAAGAATTTAATCCCTGCAAAGAACAAAAGGAGAACTTGATTCCTCATAACCATAGAAGAACGGCCTGATGATTCATTAGCGTTCAAATGCTACGTAACAGATCACGTGTTCCCATGTGAGTACCTCTGAGGAATAAAAAGGAACAACTAACATCGAGTCACGTAATCCCACATAACCCCCTAATAGTGCTTAGCACTTTCAAAAGGAAAAGGGGAATAAATCAAAGACAGTTCCCATTTTGGGGCGCCTCACGTGATCCCACATGACCCCCTAGTAGTGCTTAGCACTTGTAAAAGGAAAGGAGAATAAATCAAAACAGTTCCCATTTTTGGGGAGCCTCACATGATCCCACGTGGCCCTCAATAGTGCTTAGCACTTATAAAAGAACAAGGGAATAAACCCAAGTGAACAGCGCCAACTTTCAAGAGCCTCACGTGCCACACGTGAGCCTCCCCTAAATTTCAATGTTTAACACTGCCTTGGAGTCTCACATGGGAGCACGTGAGCACGAGTATACATTGGTGTTTAACACTATAGGAAGCCAACTCCAACTCCAAATTGGCTAAGTCTCCCTGAGGATTAAAACATCTTGGATTTCCTAATAGACCGAGTTACTATGTTCATGACTTCCCAAAATGATGATGATTCCTCAATCTCCTAAGTTAATCTTAGTCTCTAAAAAACGACTAATGATTCTTGGATGGGCTACTATGATTTTTCCTCTCAAATGTGGAATTTGGTTCAAGGGTACATCTCTCCATACCTCTGATACATGTCGTTGTAATTATTCAACGTCTTCAGAGAGGTGGAGGGTCCCGACAACCAACAGCTCTTTGGTGCAAACCAAAACCCATGAGCACATCCCTATGGACCGCAACGTCCTTAAACTAGCTATGGAATGCAATGTCCTTAAACTAGATGTGGACCGCAACGTCCTTAAACTAAACCCTCATACCAAAAATGGTGATCTATGGATCGAAACGTCCTTAAACTAACAATGGACCGCAACGTCCTTAAACTAGCTATGGACCGCAATATCCTTAAACTAGCTGTGGACCGCAACGTCCTTAAACTAAACCCTCACACCAAAAATGGTGATCTATGGACCGAAACGTCCTTAAAATAACAACGGACCGCAACGTCCTTAAACTAGCTATGGACCGAAAACGTCCTTAAACTAATGCAATAGAGCCCAAATGCTCTTTTACTTGGTTTGAACGATCCCAAAATCCTGTTGAGTAGATCTTAGTCTAAAATTAGACTAACGTATCATCATCAAACATTTAAGTTGATCTTAATCTCAAACGAGATTAACGATCTTTAAACCAAACCCAAATCTAAGAATATACGGATTTGGACTAATCCACGCCCTACGGGTAGCAACATAAATTAGTTTTCGTATACAATCTACGGGCAACCAAAAATAAAACAAACACACACGACACGAAGTGAACATCTGGAGCAGGAGAAAATGGTTATCGCAACGCGGTAACGTAATTAACTGCAGGGGCTTGCGCCTGCAGGGAAGAGCGTCCCCACAATAAAAAAAACCCTCACAATGAGGGGGAATCTAACGAAGTCTGCTACAACGGCCACATCCATCCAGACCTCCGATACACGGTGCCATAAATCAACTTGGCATCTTCGGAGAGGTGGACGGATAAATCCAAATATCCTCTACCCCCAAATTCAGGAAAGACTTCCTAACGTCCCGGTCGCGTCTTTCGACGGTAAACAGATTCCAGCACGCCCGGTGGGACCTTTTCCTCTTTCCACTCCACACTTCATGTGTCGTGTTTTTCCGCGATCAAATAATCATGATATATATGTTTATGGTTGCCCTTGGGTGATGGGATACTGAAGCCAGCGCTGCGTCTCTATGAAAAATGGCATTTGCTCCTACCCTAGCAACTCAGGCTCTGTCACATCTGGTGGAGTCAAGTATGGGCCACTTGCAGCCTCAAATCTCTGCTATCCAGCTCTTCAAGAAATCAACGGGCTCCTCTTTGGGTCGATACTCCCACATCCCACCCTCGGTGCCTCAACGCCGATGGAGGAAGCCCAGAGGAAGTCTGTCTTCCACAGGATGGTTCCCTAAGCTGCAACTTTTCTGACGGAATCAATCCTCAAACAACTAGCACCTGCCAAGGACCAAGGTCGACGCAGGGGGCAGAATATTCAAGCTCTCAAAGGAAACAAGGGGCAGGCTTGGAAAAATCCTGAAGCTAATCAAATCCCGGCCGTAAGAAACGGTCGACGTCGATATCGGCATCATATAAAATGAGCTGGGGGCAGTTCTCCGTATGGTCCTGTTTCAACCCCAGTAGTGAATGTTGTTGTTCTAACTGGGAACAGCTTCAAATTGTTATGAAGGGTCAGACAAAATTCTCCTACCACAATATTGAAGAAATCTCCGCAGCCCATGGAGATCCCACGAGAGCAGAAACCAGTTCGCTCCCTGAGACAACTCTCCTCATCTATATATAAGGTGTGGAAGCAGGTGAAGGGGACTCATCCCAAGATAGATCCTGATACAGCGGTTCCTCCCAAAACCAAAGCGGCTTTTCACAAAAAAAGAGAGGCCTAATAAAGATCAAGTGCCCGAAGCAAACTCCAAAGGCCAAAACTCCAAACACCCCAAGCCTGGGGGCATGGTAGTTCACATAGTCTATGTGGTGAATTCCAAAGACGGAGTTCGAGCTTCTACTAGTCACAGACCTCAAAC
Organism: Agapanthus africanus; assembly: GCA_030015575.1. Classification (NCBI taxonomy): domain Eukaryota; kingdom Viridiplantae; phylum Streptophyta; class Magnoliopsida; order Asparagales; family Amaryllidaceae; genus Agapanthus; species Agapanthus africanus. Next base: position 802,923,442 of record CM057339.1, on the reverse strand, counting down.
TCGGTCCCTGACAAAAGTTCAACTGCAACGTGAAAAGCTGCAGGAGATGCTTGCTCAGGCGGCATCACTCGCTAATCCATCGTCTAAGGCAAATCCCGAAGACGCGCCTGGAGAAAGAACAGAGCACGAGTTGGATATTGATTTCCTAAATCACGCTCTCAAAAAGAAAGATGAAGAAGCGGCAGAAATGTCCGGAACGATGGTTCAATCGAAACCACAAGCAAGTGAACTGCCGGTAGTCGCTCTTAAAGACAAAGGTGACATTTCAAATCCTCTACGAGTCTCATCAACGGCCGAAGAGGAAATGATTCCAAAATCAAAGCTGGATACATATATCGCTCAGCAAGTCAAAACTCACTATGCCAGTGAAGCTTCAAATAGGCCAATCAAGACTATGTTAGTTATATGTATGCTCTAGAGGCCATTACTGTACATAGGATGTATATTGTAGTGGATGCTGGGACATATATAGGGAGGACTTTCTTGCTCGACATGATAGTATGCTATCTGGTTACACTTTACCTTAACGTGTACACTGATTGTCTCTCTGTTACATGTTGGTAAAGCCCTTAGGATGTGTACTTGACTACCTGGACTATGATGTGGATCATACTAGTGGGGACATGGTAGTCCATAAGTACATCCTTCAAAGTCCCTAGTCGTGGGTGTATCGAGACGGGGCATCGATATACCAGAGTAGACTAGCGTATACCTTCTCGACCCATACAGATGGGCGATGGATGATCCCATATCCATTGGTGTTTGACATCGGAGATGATATACGGGTGCTCAGTGGAGACTGGGTACACTGGACGGACTCGCCAAGAACTCCCAGATGGTATTATACCACACGTCAGATGGCAGTTCTCAGGTGACACTGGTACAGAGTAGTCTGTTGACCCGAGATCGTCATAGAGTCTTGTGTGGTTCCCACTGTGCTTTGATTTCCATCTTACCACGTCCAAGAGGGCGTGCAAAACGGTGGTTTTTGGGTACAGTCCCGAGTCACATGGAGGCAATTAGCGATAGGAGGGGATTCGTCTCTCCCGGTATAGGGAGTTGATGTTGCGCTGTGTTCGATTGGCTATAACAGGAAATCCCTAGCCAGGGTTGCTGAGATTTACTGGTAAGTGTTACCAGTAGTTTCTCAAATTGTTATAGACCTCATATCGACACGACTTATCGAGCTATTGGGGTCTGACGTTTACCACCCCTAGGCAAGATATGCGACATATCAGACGATCAGACCGGACTGTACGGTAGTGTTACTGGTTGGATTCACTAGAGTGTGAGCGGGCTTGCTCGTCGATCTTCTGATCGCTCAATACCCGGGTGGCCGTTACGTTTAGCAGACCGCTTGCGGCTTGTGGGTGTTTGATATGATCATCACCTGCTGCCGGCGTATTGACGAGTCTTTAGAGTCCTACACAGAGGTTTCCTGGTTCAAGCGAAACGAAATAGGAGCGTGTTTACCCCAATCAGAGCAAAGCTCTGTTCAAATTCTAAGGCGGGAGGTGAAGCAACGCTTCATCTTCCTCCAATCAGAGCAAAGCTTTGCTTTAAAAATTTAAACTTTAATAAATGAAGCAACGCTTCAGATTCTTTGCGCTGCGCGCAATGCGCCATGTGTCAGAAGTTGACACGGCAGCACAACGCCCAAGGCGGCACGACCGATCAGAGCAAGGCTCTTTAAAAACATAAGTAACACTTAACTGCGCAAGCGCACGGCAGCGCGACACGTGTCTGCGCAGTTGCGCAAGCACAACTGCGCAAGCGCACGGCTATGCGACACGTGTCTGCGCAATTGCGCAATCGCAACTGCGCAAGCGCACGGCTGCGCGACACGTGTCTGCGCAATTGCGCAAGCACTGTTGCGCAAGCCTTCCACTGCGCAACACGTGTCATTCATTGGGGAGTTGCGCAGAAACAGAATTAAAATTTATGAAATCTTTTCTGTTCTTTCCAAAACCAGAAGATTTTCTTCTGCCTTTGGATCAAAGATCCAGCGGTGGGAAAATTCCCAAAATCACTCAGAAAAGATCTTGTTAACAAATTCAACAAATTTGTGAGCACTATAAATAGGACCCCAGACCTCATTCGATTGGCATCAACTTCAAGAATCAACTTCTGGCATAAAAAAAAGAGAAGAGAAAGAACTCTTGAAGATTAATCAAGAACATAAAAAAAAAGGTAAAAACTTCTTTTGAAGAAGAGAAAAATCTCTGAAGAACAGAGGATTAAAAAGTGAATAATTCAATAAAAGTAAATAAATAGTGCCTTGCACTTGTTGTGAACCCTTGGTTCTGTGAAATCAGGGAAAACAAGAAGAAAAACTTGTTTTCCTTTTATCCAAATTTGGATCAAAAGTGCTATGCACTTTTGTTCTTAAATCTGAAAAATTCTTGAGGTTCTGCACAAATGCAACCCATTATTTAAAAGGGCCTGGCCCAAATCAAATTGCAAAATAATAAAGGGGCAGAGCCCTGTTTGGAAAATTCTTGAGGTTCTGCACAAATGCAACCCATTATTTAAAAGGGCCTGGCCCAAATCAAATTGCAAAATAATAAAGGGGCAGAGCCCTGTTTGGATTGATTTTCTAGTCGGGCAAAGCCCAAAATAAATATAAAAAATTGGACTTAACCCAATCCTGGCTGTAAGTCCTTAAATTAAATTAATTGAGCAAAATGGTTCTCCTAAACCAATTCACGACCGGTTCGAGGGTACATCTCCGAACTCCTTTGACATCCCTCGTTATAATTCCTCAACGACGTCAAAGAGGTGACGGGTCCCAACGACCACACATCCAAATGGACCGAAACGTCCCTAAACTAATATTGGACCGAAACGTCCCTAAACTAATATGGACCGAAACGTCCCTAAACTAATATGGACCGAGACGTCCTTAAACTAATGATGGACCACTACGTCCCTAAACTGGCGTTGGACCGAAACGTCCCTAAACTAATGACGGACCACTACGTCCTTAAACTGGCGACGGACCGAGATGTCCCTAAACTAATAATGGACCACTACGTCCCTAAACTAGAACAACAGAGCCAATCGCTCTTTCGCTGGATCTAAACGGTCCCGTTTAAGTTGATCTTAGCCCCAAACACGGCTAACGTATCCTTAAACATTCAAATGAACTATAGAACTCCAAATAAACTCTAGTCCTAGGGTACATCTCTGAACTCCTCTGACATTTATCGTTGTGATCCTTCAACGACGTCAGAGAGGTGACGGGTCCCGACGGCCATAAATAAAATGGATCACTACGTCAAGTTGATCTTAGTCCAAAACAGGACTAACGTATCCTTGATGAACGTTTAAGTTGATCTTAGCCGCAACGCGACTAACGCATCCTTAAACTAAAAACACCAAACCCAAATCTAAGTAAATACGGATTTGGACTAATCCACGTCCTACGGGCGACGGCATTACTCAGTCTCCGTATACAATCCACGGGCAACCATAAACAAAACAAACACACACGACACGAAGTGAAATTCTGGAGAAGGAGAAAGTTGTTACCGCGATGCGGTAGCGTAATTAACTGCAGGGGCTTGCGCCTGCAGAGAAGAGCGTCCCCACAATCAAAAACCCCTCAAGCGAGGGGGAATCTGACAAAGTCTGCTACATCGGCCGCATCCGTCTAAACCTCCGATACACGGTGCCATAAATCAACTTGGCATCTTCGGAGAGATAGACGGATAAAACCAAATAGCATCTGCCCCGAACCTCAGGCCCGGACGCCCTAACGTCTCGGCCGCCGTTCGGAGGGGAACAGATTCTGGCACGCCCGGTGGGACCTCTTCCTCTTTCCACTCCACACTTCGTGTGTCGTCTTCGCGAACCAATCGCAGTTTGTTAAATGGTTGTCTTCGGATTTCAAGTTGCTAAGATTTAGTCTTTTACCTGGAGCAGAATTCAAGATTCAATGGCCACCAACTGCACCAACTGCTCGAAATGCCACTGCAACGGACGCTCCACCTCACCGAGAGGTGTAACATATGGGCCCCAAGCGGCCTCTTTCCTCGCTCTGCCGGTTGAACAGGTGACCCAGGCCACCACTGGCCTGTTTTTCGGGACCATGGTCCCACCTGCAAGCTTTTCTGCACCAATACCTGCACCGGAGGTGGGTAAAAAGTCGGTCTTCGACCGGCTCACTGCTACCACGACCCCTGTCAACGGGTCGCCTGCTACTAAACCAACAGCCTCCGTTTTCACCAGGCTAGGTCAGAACTATAAAGTGGCCGTCCCAAAGAGGGCAACGGCCGCTGCTTTGGAAGTCGTTAAAGCGGCTTCTCCCATCAGAGGGTCGGTCTTCACAAGATTGACGGTTCCCACTCCTCCCCTAGCTGGTCAAAAGGCATCAGACTTCGATAGGCTGACATCGGCAGTTACCCCACACTCAAACAGGGGGCAACAAGAAACCATATCGACTTCCGAGCCAGTCCCAACGGCTCGTCGTGCGCGACGTCGCCATTGGCAACGGGTAAGGAAAGCAGGGGCAACTCCCCCTCAGGGCTAACCCCACCTGCTCCAGTGGTGGAGGTCAACGCTGTTGTTCCAACTGGGAACAGCTTTGAATTGCTGAGGAAGGTGAGAAAGAACTCTCCGATTGCTACATTGAAAAGATCTCCTCCGCCTATGGAAAAAGCTCCGGAGACAAAGCAGGAACAGCCCCCTTAACGGCTGTCGTCAAAAATTTATAAAGTTTGGCGGAGGGTTCAGGACTCCGTGATTGACTCAGACCACTTCCGTCGCCAAAAAAGGGCAAAGGTGGAAAAGAACAAAAACCGCCCCATTAAACAGCAGGGGGCAACAAATGCTAGGATGCCCACTTCAACGGCTCCTTCAACCTCAATGGTCCACAAAAGAAAAAGGCCAGAGAAAGCTCCTGTGACACTGACAAAGTTTAAAAGCGGTGAACCTAAACGCCCCAAGTCAGGGGGCATAACGGTTCATACGGTTTATATGGCTTCTGGAAAGGAAGAGAGTCGTGCTTCTACGGGTCACCGACCGCTTACCCGATCAGTGACCAAGGCTCAGGAGAAGCAACAAAAGCTCCAGGAGATGATGACTACAATGGCTGCACTCACGGAGCCAAAAGAGAACCCTGGGACGTCCTTAGACGAACGCCAAGAGGAAGAGACCGACGCCGAGTTCCTCCGCCGAGTACTGGAAAAGAGAGACAAAGAGGCTGCTGAACAAGCAGCCAATATACAGCGTATGGGCCTCCTCTTCCAGGACATGATAGGGATGATGATACAACAAGATCCCCCGACTGAAGAACCCCCGATTGTCCTTGGGGATGATAGGGGAGAGACATCAAACCCTCAGCCCGTTCTATCAACGGCTAAAGAGGACACAATCTCTAAAACTGATCTGGACGAATATATAGCCCAGCAAATAAAGGTTCATCACGCGGCCGAAGCAGCCGGCCACGTCGTAAAAACGGGGCGACCGTATCCAGGCTGGTATGACCAAATCAAGTACCCGCCAGGTTATACAATCCCCAAGTTTCATGTCTACAAAGGGACCGGCAATCCCCATCAACATGTTGCCCAGTTCAGGGCGCTTTGCGGTAACACCGGCGGCGACGACAAGCTTTTGCTTCGCCAGTTTGTTGGAAGCTTATCAGATACGGCCTTCGAATGGTATTCTGAGCTCCCCAATGACTCTATTAAAACCTTCGCGGAGATGGAGCTGCTCTTCACCCAACGTTTTGCAAGTGCCAGCGAGCGTACCCCGATGACGGCACTGATTAATGCCAGGGTAAAACCCGGCGAGACATGGGTTCAGTACGCTATACGGTGGCGTAATCTATGGTCTAAGTGTGAACAGCGCATAGAAGAAGCCCCTGCGTTGGGAATGTTTGTTGGAACCCTTGATCCACAAGCAACCATCTCACAGTTTATAATGTTCTTCAAGCCGACTTCCTTCCAGGCTTTGATCGACAAATTAGCACAGATGGACCAGATGGTCCATAAACCCCCTCTCCCGAAGCCGGACTCCCGAAACGATAAAGGGAAGGGAAAAGCGATCATTGTCGCTAATGCCCAACAACAACCGAGCGAATCGAAGTCGGTTGCTCGTCCAAACAATACACGCCCATACGTACCCCTTGAGGACAGGATGGGACGTCCTTACTCCTTCCCCCGTGATAAAACAAGGAGGCTATTCAAGCTGGCGTTGCGCAACAGACTCATAAATCTGCCAGATCCAAAACGCCCGTCGCAACCAAGCGACGTCAACGAGCCCAACTACTGCCCTTACCATCGAGTGCTAGGACATCCGATCGAAGACTGTTACGTTTTCAAAAATTGGCTTGAAAACCAGTACCGCCAGGGCAAATTTGCGCTATCCGACAAATGGAAGGTGAATCCCCCGCAGCCCCACACCTCTAAGGGGATGAATACGCCGGGGGCAACATGCTCCGTCATTGAAGAAGCTCCCTGGGAGGTTGTATTATCAGCCAAAACGAGGAGAATGCTAAACGATCTTCAAACCTGTCCAGCGGTCAAGTGGAAGAACCCCTTGGAGCCGCAGGTTATTGAGGGGATGTTGAAGCCACGTCCAACTCCAAAGACCGATGGTGGTAGTTCAAGCGTTCATAACCAGCCGTCAAAATCTTCGAAAACGAAGAAGAAGAAATCTAAGAAGCCCGTGAAGCCTGGCGACAAGCGCACGGACTTACAGAAGCAAATAGACGCACTGGATGAGTACAACCAAAAGGCGCGGACTCCCATTACGCTCCAAGATTTCCTTGATCACGTCTTTCAAAAAGAAGATGAGGGGGAAAGTTCATCGGATGAATCCGAGGAATATGTGGCGAGCTGTCATATGATCTCCCACTCAACCTCGAACGATGAAGGGACTTCTGGCACTAAAATGCCGGGGGCAAATACTGAGTCAAGGGTTCCGGAATTATCAATCGAAATGATTGACGTGTTTCTTAGTGAAGCTCGATTGAAAAGTAAAGATGATCGAGAACGCGAGACGGCTATATTCGAAAGAGCCAAGCGCCAGCGACTTGAGGAAAGAGCTGAGATGATCCCGCTGGAGCAAAATGCCTCCACCGCTGACAAAAGCCAATTCAAGATAAAAAAGAGGTTTGCTAAGGCTATATCAATGGGCATGAAGCTACCATCCTCTGAAGGAAAAATGACTGGTGTGGTAGAAATGCACCCCTCTTATTGCTTATATCATCAGAAGGTCTCGCATTCCACTCAAGAGTGCAAGGCTTTCAATAGATGGTGGCAAGGATACATCGCTAATCAACAACGCTTTAAACGGAAAAAGCGTAAAATTCGTCGGGAGCAAAGAAACACGACCAAAGAGCTTGAAAGAATTGCCGGCAATTGCCACATGGTTAACACTACCAGGTCACAAGTGCCTACATTTGGGAGCGACTCTGATGAGGAGCTAGAGCTTGCCCCTCTCTTTAGAGAGTCAACTTCGGGAAAAGAAGAGGAGCCAGTGGTTTGCGAAAATATCCGGCTGTGGAATCGGACACTGCCTGAAAAGAACCTCGGACCCTCGAATAGAAAAGATAAAGGGAAAGAAAAGGTCTCTGAAGACATCGTCTTAGATGACCAAGTTCTGGAAGAGCTAAACGCCGAGAACCCGCCAAAAAGGAATAAAGTGGATTACAATGTCTTGGCGCATCTGAGAAAGCTACCCTCACAACTCAGCATTCTCGATGCCCTATTACTATCAAAAGAGGAGAGGGATTCTTTGATTAAGGCCCTACAAGATCCGGACCAATTCCAAGCTTTCCTGGCCGAACAAAAGATGAAGGATGAATTGGAAGAGGTGCACACAGCCGACGTTGCTTTTGGTGATGAAGACCTTCTCCTCGGGACGTGTGAACACAATCGCCCCCTTTATGTCTCAGGATACTGCCATGACATAAAGATAGGTAAAATCTTGGTCGATAACGGATCGTCTGTTAATTTACTCAATGTGCGAGTGTTAAAGGAGATTTGCATGAGTGTCCAACACCTCGCCCGAGACAAGATCACTATCTCCGGTTTCGACTCTCAATCCTCAAAGACTCTTGGATCTGTGATATTGACGCTACGCTTCGGGTTGCTCGTCACAGACATCAAATTCCATGTTATAGATGCCAAGACGTGCTACAATGCTCTGCTCGGCCGACCATGGCTACACGAGTACAATATCATCCCTTCTACACAGCATCAGTGCATGAAGTATTCTAGGGATGGCCTCGAGTACACAGTGGCGGGAGAGTTGAATCCGTTTTCCGTAAACGAAGTTCGCAAGTATGAAGATGCCAAATACTTTTTACCGAGTTTCGAAGACACGGAAAGGTGTCACAAACCGGAGAACAAAACTAACGCCACCATCCCTGTCTTCGGCAGTGACACCGAGGAGGAAGAGGATATAATTTATTCAGGTCCATCTCAATCCACCAGACCAGGACCATCCGTTCCTTCGCTGATCTTCGGTAGTGATTCAGAGGATGAAGTTCATGCTGTATTCCCTGCTCGGCCTTCAATACGGGTTTCCGCTGATGAAGAGCGAAGTCTGCAGATAACCATGGTGCCGCTTGAACATTACAAAGAATTGGATGCACTTGACACCAACAGCGTAGAAGAATTGCAGACATTCTATATCCCTCCCGGACGAAAAGGCGAGGAGGCAATCCTATTCTACCGTTCTGAAGAAAACAAGGTGAAAAAAGAAATTTGGGATGGCGCGGATCCCACGCTCGACAGGCTTCAGCCTATCCGTCTTCCCAGATATTATACCGAAGGTTTGAAGAAACTGCTGAAACGCCAGGGGATATCCTTCACACAGACCGTTAGAAAAGCCAAATTCTATGATAAGGTCTGGAACGTTCCCGGGACTCAATGCAAACTGCCTAACGGGAGAATAGAAACAAAAGGGCTTGGGTACATCCGGTCAAAGAAACGGGAGCTAGTAAACAGCTGTTATGTTATGTATGACTTCGATGAAGAGGCGGACGCTCAATGGGAGGACGCTAATCCTGAGCCAGCAAAAGTTCCTGATGCAAAACCGCCCAGTCCATCATTTGAAGACCAAATGGGCAAACTTATAAGGAATGCGGATCAAAAAGCCCAAGATGATCACAATCGTGAAATGGCAATCTATGAGAAAGCCAAGACACAGCGCCTCCTTCAACAGGCGGTGAAGGATGAAAATGCCGCTCCTTGCCAACCTGCTACAAAAAAGGCTCGACTCGAAAGCAAAAACAAGTCAAAGGGCAGAAAAGGCGCTCAACAACCACAAAGCAGAGCTAAGAAACCACGTATCCAAGAGTCGGGCGTTATTGACTTAGCCCTCAGGAAGAAAATGGGTCGAGCATACTCATTTCCTCGGAACAAGACAAGGAAAATACTTGATCTTGCTCTAAAACATCAAATTCTTACACTGCCAGAGTCTAAACACCCTGAGCAAGCAGGCAAAGTCTCCAGCCCAAATTATTGCTCTTACCATCGAGTAGTAGGGCATCCGCTTGAAGATTGCTTCACCTTTAAGAATTGGGTTGAGGACCAATATCAGCTTGGCAAATTCGCGTTGTCTGACAACTGGAGGGTAGCGCCGCCGCAAAAGCACGAACCCGAAAACACAAGGATAGAACCAACTCCGCATTGGGATTGGCAGAAAATTCGCACTTGCCACGTGGTAACAATATTAAAAGAAGAATCCGAGGACATGAACAGCCTTCCCTGGTGCTTCGAAAATAGCAATGATGAGGTAATCTCGGAATTTCCCCCAGCTCCGAAAGAACTGGAGTATGGAATCCATACTACTGCAGATAACCTCAAGAAAATCGAGTTGGGGACAACGAATGATCCGCGACCGACATTCGTCAGCGAGCTGCTGTCTGAAGAGAGGGTGGCTGCGTTAAAAGACGTCCTTGTGCAGCATAAAGATTGCTTCGCATGGAACTATTCCGAGATGCCGGGACTAGATCCAGAAGTGGCTGTACATAGACTAGCAATATCCCCGAACATCAAGCCAGTCAAACAGGCGCCAAGAAGAATGCGACTCGAGCTTGAGATGAGCATAAATACCGAAGTCAAAAAGTTAATCGACTCCGGCTTCATCCAAGAAGTTCAGTACCCTGAATGGATCGCCAACATCGTCCCAGTGATGAAGAAAAATGGGACAGTGCGCATATGCGTAGACTTCCGGGATCTTAATAAAGCTTGCCCGAAGGATGATTTCCCAGTGCCAGTCACTGAACTGATGATAGACAATACATCCACTCATGAAGTCTTCTCCTTCATGGACGGCTCATCGGGGTATAACCAGATAAAAATGCATCCAGAAGACCAGAAGCACACAGCCTTCAGGACTCCTCTTGGTATATTTTGTTATAAAGTGATGCCCTTCGGTTTGAAGAATGCCAGTGCTACTTATCAGAGGGCCATGACAAAGATCTTCGACGACCTTATACACGAAATCGTTGAATGCTATATCGACGACCTCGTGGTTAAAAGCAAATCATACGAGGAACATCTCGAGCATCTGAAGACTGTATTTCAACGCCTTCGGCAATACAACTTGAAGATGAATCCTCTTAAATGTGCGTTCGGGGTTTCCTCGGGCAAATTCCTGGGATTCGTTGTTCGACACCGAGGTATTGAAATAGATCCGTCAAAGATTAAAGCGATCATGGAAATGCCTCCGCCGAGGACTCTCAAACAGCTGCGGTCTCTCCAAGGGAAACTCGCATACATACGGCGATTTATAGCCAACCTTTCAGGAAAGTGCCGTCCTTATAGTCACCTGATGAAGAAGGGAACCCCATTCGTTTAGGATCAAAAATGCCAAGGCGCACTGGACGAGATCAAGCAACACCTGCAGAACCCGCCGGTGTTGGCTGCTCCGGTTAAGGGGAAGCCTCTCATTCTTTATACAACCGCCCTCGAAGGTTCCTTAGGCGCATTATGGGCATAAGAGAACGATCAAGGGAAAGAAAGAGCACTCTACTACTTAAGTCGAGTTCTGCTGGGGGCAGAAAGCAACTACTCTCCCATTGAAAAACACTGCCTGGCGTTGATCTTCGCAATAACAAAGCTTAGGCACTATGCGTTGGCGCACGAGGTCCGTCTTATTTCAAAAGTGGACCCTCTCAAATATCTAATGTCAAAAGCCATATTGACAGGGCGACTCTCTAAATGGGCCCTGCTCTTGATGGAATTTTCGATAACATATCAACCTCTCAGGGCAGTAAAAGGCCAGGCCATCGCCGACTTCCTTGCTGAGCATCCCATACCTGCCGATTCTCCGTTAAATTGCGATTTGCCAGACAGACATGCGTTTGACGCAATCGACAGTGGTGATAGCCGGTGGGAGCTTTATTTCGATGGAGCATCTTCCATGAAAAAGCACAAACAAAATACGCCAATGATCAAATCAGGGGTAGGACTCATCTTTGTGACTCCACAAGGAGGAATAATGCGCTTCGCCTTCTCCTTAACAGAGCCGAGGACGAATAATGAAGCTGAATATGAAGCTTTGATAGCAGGCCTCGAGATCGCCATTGATATGGGAATTGAAAGCCTCCTCATATATGGGGACTCCCAGCTGGTCGTCAGTCAAGTGAACGGCGATTACCAAACATGCAAACCGGAATTGGTAAAATACGGTAAAAAAGTGCAGCAACTGCTAACCCAAATTCCCTCATACACGTTGGAAAGTATACCGCGCGCGGAAAACAGCAAAGCGGACGCACTGGCCAAACTTGCTAAAGAATTGGCTGACGAGAACCTCGATGACGTTAGAATCGTGATACAAAGCCGTCGAGTGCTTGCCCCAGCAGAAATACATCTAGAATCATATAAAGAAAAGGGAGCAACTGAACAGGCGACCCTACAAATAAAAGGCCATGAGAAGACCGAAGACTGGAGAGAAGTCTTCATAGATTACTTCAAGTTCCACCGAATGCCTGAAGAAGCGTCCATAAGACATCAGCTCGTGAAACGAGCTCTGTCTTTCGCCTTCGTCAACGATACTCTATACAAGAGGTCATTCGATTCTTTGTGGCTGAGATGCCGAGGACCTGACGAAGCGAGAAGGGTCGTCCAAGAAGTTCACGACGGACTCTGCGGTTCCCACCAAGCAGGCCCTAAGATGAACTTGAAGATAAAACGGATGGGCTACTACTGGCCCACGATGATGCAGGATTGCCTAGAATACGCGAGGCAATGTCATTCATGCCAAATTCATGGGGACTTCATCCATCAGCATCCCAATCCACTGCATCCAACAGTGGCTAGTTGGCCATTCGAAATGTGGGGAACTGACATAGTCGGCCCCATCGAACCAGCATCGTCAAAGGGACATCGTTTCATCTTGGCGACGACTGATTACTTCTCCAAATGGGCAGAGGCGGTACCGTTGAGGGAAGTAAAGACGGAGAACATCCTCCATTTCTTCAAAACGCATGTCATATACCGGTTTGGAACCCCAAGAAGGATCATCTCTGATAATGGGCCAGCCTACCGAAGTCATAAAATTAGCCGCTTCGCACAACAGCACAATATAGACTGGAGATATTCCTCAGTTTATAATCCGCGAGCTAACGGTCTAGCCGAGGCCTTCAACAAGACCTTGACGAAGATCATGTAGAAAACAGTGTCACGAAATAAGAAAGATTGGCACGAAAGATTGCAAGAAGCTCTTTGGGCGTATCGAACTACATTTAAAACGGCCACAAACACAACGCCATACGCGTTGGTATTTGGGACGGAAGCAGTACTCCCTCTCGAGATAGAATTACCCTCTCTACGAGTGGCAGTCCACTACGAGCTGACAGACGAAGAAAATGCTCACCTTCGGTTTGAAGAGCTTGACGCCCTTGATGAAATCCGGCTTCTAGCATAACAAAATCTGGAAGCTTATAAAGCAAAGATGACGCGCTCATACGAAAGATTGACCCGACCGAGGACATTTTGTCAAGGCGAACTCGTGCTAGTGGTCAAAAGGCCTATGATCCCCAATCGCGCCAAGCGAGGAAAATTCGAGCCAAACTATGAAGGCCCGTACATCATAGATAAGGTCTACCAGGGTGGGGCCTATCTACTCATCGACATGCACGGTGAAAGGCCTTTCAGGCCGATAAACGGTCGCTTCCTAAAGAAATACTGCGCTTAATGAGCCATAGTTTAGGTCAATGATAGATGACGACGACTATGTCCGCTCGCTATCTTCCTAAGCTCAAGCTTTATAAAAGTAGCCGGCCTTCTCCGTGACGGACCGAAACGTCCTTAAACTAGCGACGGACCGAAACGTCCTTAAACTAACGATGGACCGAAATGTCCTTAAACTAATATCAGACCGAAACGTCCTTAAACTAGCGACGGACCGAAACGTCCTTAAACTAACGATGGACCGAAATGTCCTTAAACTAATAGCAGACCGAAACGTCTTTAAACTAAAACCACAGCATCCTTAGGCTGACGAGATATAAAAAAAAAACATATAAAAATAAAATAAAATAAACGGTATGTCCATAAGCAAAAAGGGCACGGATGAAAACCCGAAAGGGCTCCGTGAGTAAAAACAGCAGGGCTGCCGGCGAGTGTTCGTGAAAACCCGAAAGGGCGCAACCTCGTAAAAAAAAAGAAAAAGAAAATAAGAAGAAGAAAAAACGGTATGTCCCTAAGCAAAATGGGCACGGATGAAAACCCGAAAGGGCTCCGTGAGTAAAAACAGCAGGACTACCGGCGAATGTTTGTGAAAATCCGAAAGGGCACAACTTCGTTAAAGAACCCTTATGGAGTCCTCTCGACCTTGTAAGAAGAAACCACCTGCGTGAGATCCTTATGACTCACAAAGGAGCAACACACTTAGGGATCCCCACGATTCCTAAGGAGAAAATACACTTGCGAGATCCTCACGACTCGTAAGAAGAACTCTCTTATGGGACCCTCACGGCTCATAAGATTTGAAAGCCTTAAGTTACAGAGATCTAAACCTGTGCTTAAGCAAACCCCCACAAACTTCCAATATTGCCCTACAAGTGGTCCAATATTGACCCTTGTATACAATCCACGGGCGCGAATAAACATTTCCCTGGCCAAATTTCATCCGTAATTAGGAATACGTTCGCATGGTGAACAACCCTTATAAATCCCCTCGATTTATGAGGAGAAAACCCTCCTGTAGGATCCTTACGACTTACAGAGGAACAAAACACTTAGGAACCCTCACGATTCCTAAGGAGAAAATACACCTACAAGATCCTCACGACTTGTAGGGAGAAATACCTTTATGAGACCCTTACGGCTCATGAAATCGAAAGCCTTAGTCGACAGGTCCCTAACCCTGATCGCTAAGCCTCCTTTGTTCGACAATGACAGAGGCAAATGATGATTCGCTCCTGGCAATATCCCAGTTGCAGCGGTGCTGATGCCAAAATCGGTGTCCAATTTCAGGTTTACGGCGAAAGCCAGTAGGCCGCTCATGCATACGAAATAGCCGAAATGATAGGGCAACTTGCAATAAAAAGCAGCAAGTAAAATGTATGCATGCAAAATAGCCGAAATGATTGGGCAACTCGTAATAAAAAGCAACGAGTAAAGATAAAATAAATAGCCGAAATGATTGGGCACCGCGAAAAATAGCCGAAATGATTGGGCAATCGCGACCTTTGCGATATAAAAGCTGAAATGATAGAGCATCGCGGAAATAAAATAAAATAAAAAGAAGAAATGATAAAACTTCGGCCCTACAGTTAAGATCACATCGATCCCTGTATATAATCCAAGGGCGTAAACAAAGAAGGAACCATACTTCCCCAGCGGATTCCGTCAAACGACGAAGTCAAACCTCAACGGTTCATTTCAACCGAAGAAGCCAGTGACTTCAACAAAAAATTCCTCGACTCACGGATACAAACACTCCTTGATGAGAGCCTCCTGATCCGCGTCGACCCGCAGAGCCACCAGTGCCTCTGTAGGAATCCTCGACTCGCTTCAAACCCCAAGGAAACAAATAATCCTTGGCGCTTGGGAAACAAATAATCCCAGCAAATTCCTCGACTCACGGATACAAACACTCCTTGACGAGAGCTTCCTGATCCGCGTCGACCCGCAAAGCCACCAGTGCCTCCGTAGGAACCCTCGACTCGTTTCAAACCCCAAGGAAACAAATAATCCTTGGCTCTTGGGAAACAAATAATCCCTAGCAAATTCCTCGACTCACGGATACAAACACTCCTTGACGAGAGCTTCCTGATCCGCGTCGACTCGCAGAGCCACCAGCGCCTCCGTGGGAACCCTCGACTCGTTTCAAACCCCAAGGACACAAATAATCCTTGGCGCTCGGGAAACAAATAATCCCAGCAAACTCCTCGACTCACGGATACAAACACTCCTTGACGAGAGCCTTCTGATCCGCGTCGACTCGCAGAGCCACCAGCGCCTCCGTGGGAACCCTCGACTCGTTTCAAACCCCAAGGACACAAATAATCCTTGGAGCTCGGGAAACAAATAATCCCTAGCAAAATCCTCGACTCACGGATACAAACACTCCTTGACGAGAGCCTTCTGATCCGCGTCGACTCGCAGAGCCACCAGTGCCTCCGTGGGAACCCTCGACTCGTTTCAAACCCCAAGGACACAAATAATCCTTGGCGCTTGGGAAACAAATAATCCCTCGCAAAACTTCTCAACTCACGGATACAAACACTCCGTGACGAGAGCCTCTTTGACTCATATCTCGGGCAGTAAGGATTCAAAAACTTGCTTCCTGAACAATGGGACCCTGCAAGTCAATCCTAAATGGTCTCTTGCATACTATTCACGGGTCTCACTCTCTGAAGTCGATTCTCGACAAAGAGGGAAACAACCACTTACGAGCCCTCTCGACTCGTAAGAGGGAGAAATTCTCTTATAGGATCCTTTCGACTTATGAGAGAAAACCACACTTGGGAATCCTCATGATTCCTAAGGAGAAAATCCACTTACGAGATCCTCTCGATCCGTAGGGAGAAAAGTCTCTATGAGACCCTCACGGCTCATGGAGTTGGAAAGTCTTAGGCAGCAGATCTGAACCTGCGGCCTAAGCCATCGCTATTTCTTAAGAAAGTCAAGATGCGTGCTCTATTATCTGTTAACCATGTTTATCAAGATAGCATGCCGATAGTAAGAGAAAGAAGAAAGCTACAGAAGGAACATCCGATTTACGTTTGATCGAGCATTCGAGACACACTCATTCATGCGCAAGCAAAAGACTCAGAACGAAAAAATAAAGACAAGCTGGGATAAAAATTTTCCATTAATATGGCCAATGGTTCTTACAATCATAAAAGCGATAAACGAAGAAACATCATTACAAGGGAATAACCTCGAACCCAGGACATGGATTGAGGAACTCGAAAGCAACCCTATCTATGACTTTCCAGGCCTCGCAAACCATCCTAATATGCTTTCTCTCGCGAGCACAAGCGTCAGGGTCCCCCCTGATGTCTTCCACCCTCCGATAAGCGGCGAGTATGGCAGACTGTTGAAAGACCTCGTGCAAGAGATCGATGAGACTGTCTCGCCGTCTCTTTGAGATAAAGTTCAACAGGTACACCGAGTGCACCTTATCCTCAGCGGCAACCAGCGCCCTAAGCGGCACACCGGAACAAAACAGGGGAAGCGTTTCCCAGATGGCTCCCACGATAAGCTTAAGAAGGGAGGAACGCCGGGGAAGCAGGGGACCGTTGTATGCGTCGAAGCGGCTCATTATCTCAGCGCACTCCTCGTTCGTGAACTCTCGATTCTGAGAGCGGCCAAGTCGGCGGATGTCCCCGTAAGAGATGATCTCGTTAAGAGCATACATATGGGCGTCCATTGTTCCTGTAAAAGAAGATCGACAACAATCAGCAACCCTTAAAAGTTATGTTATATAATTTAAAAGGAGCAAAGCTCCATTAATGAATCAAGAAATTATAAATGAAAATCTTTCGGAGAGCAAAGCTCTATTAATGGAACCCTAACAGGGTTATCCTTAATCCTCTTTAGACCCCTTTAGAGCAAAGCTCTACTAAATGAAACCCTAAATGGGTCTTCTTTAGATCAGGGATCTATTGAGAGCAAGGCTCTGTCAATGAAAATTAATCTAATTTAATTTAATTCAAATTAAAATTTTCACCTAAAAGTTTTAAGAGTTAACTTTTGAAGTTCTTGAAAATAAAGAGCAGGGCTCTGAGGTTCTGAAGAGAAAATTTTTGGAGATGATGATCATCTGTGAAGGACCAAAGGTCCCATTTATAGGCACTAAGTGCCCTTCCAACTTCCAAAAGCCACCGCGACGGTTGGGATTCTGCCACCGTTGCACTTGCATTTGGAGGCCACGTAAGTGCAACGGTGGGGGGGCATTTGTTTACCCCAATCAGAGCAAAGCTCTGTTCAAATTCCAAGGCGGGAGATGAAGCAACGCTTCATCTTCCCCCAATCAGAGCAAAGCTTTGCTTTAAAAATTTAAACTTTAATAAATGAAGCAGCGCTTCAGATTCTTTGCGCTGCGCGCAATGCGCCACGTGTCAGAAGTTGACACGGCAGCACAACGCCCAAGGCGGCACGACCGATCAGAGCAAGGCTCTGTAAAAACATAAGTAACACTTAACTGCGCAAGCGCACGGCAGCGCGACACGTGTCTGCGCAGTTGCGCAAGCACAACTGCGCAAGCGCACGGCTACGCGACACGTGTCTGCACAATTGCGCAATCGCAACTGCGCAAGCGCACGGCTGCACGACACGTGTCTGCGCAGTTGCGCAAGCACAACTGCGCAAGCACAACTGCGCAAGCGCACGGCTGCGCAACACGTGTCTGCGCAGTTGCGCAAGCACTGTTGCGCAAGCCTTCCACTGCGCGACACGTGTCATTCATTGGGGAGTTGCGCAGAAACAGAATTAAAATTTATGAAATCTTTTCTGTTCTTTCCAAAACCAGAAGATTTTCTTCTGCCTTTGGATCAAAGATCCAGCGGTGGGAAAATTCCCAAAATCACTCAGAAAAGATCTTGTTAACAAATTCAACAAATTTGTGAGCACTATAAATAGGACCCCAGACCTCATTCGATTGGCATCAACTTCAAGAATCAACTTCTGGCATAAAAAAAAAGAGAAGAGAAAGAACTCTTGAAGATTAATCAAGAACATAAAAAAAAAGGTAAAAACTTCTTTTGAAGAAGAGAAAAATCTCTGAAGAACAGAGGATTAAAAAGTGAATAATTCAATAAAAGTAAATAAATAGTGCCTTGCACTTGTTGTGAACCCTTGGTTCTGTGAAATCAGGGAAAACAAGAAGAAAAACTTGTTTTCCTTTGATCCAAATTTGGATCAAAAGTGCTATGCACTTTTGTTCTTAAATCTGAAAAATTGGATTGATTTTCTAGTCGGGCAAAGCCCAAAATAAATAAAAAAAATTGGACTTAACCCAATCCTGGCTGTAAGTCCTTAAATTAAATTAATTGAGCAAAATGGCTCTCCTAAACCAATTCACGACCGGTTCGAGGGTACATCTCCGAACTCCTTTGACATCCCTCGTTGTAATTCCTCAACGACGTCAAAGAGGTGACGGGTCCCAACGACCACACATCCAAATGGACCGAAACGTCCCTAAACTAATATGGACCGAAACGTCCTTAAACTAATATGGACCGAGACGTCCCTAAACTAATATCGGACCGAGACGTCCCTAAACTAATGATGGACGACTACGTCCCTAAACTGGCGTTGGACCGAAACGTCCCTAAACTAATGACGGACCACTACGTCCTTAAACTGGCGACAGACCGAGATGTCCCTAAACTAATAATGGACCACTACGTCCCTAAACTAGAACAACAGAGCCAATCGCTCTTTCGCTGGATCTAAACGGTCCCGTTTAAGTTGATCTTAGCCCCAAACACGGCTAACGTATCCTTAAACATTCAAATGAACTATAGAACTCCAAATAAACTCTAGGCCTAGGGTACATCTCTGAACTCCTCTGACATTTATCGTTGTGATCCTTCAACGACGTCAGAGAGGTGACGGGTCCCGACGGCCATAAATAAAATGGATCACTACGTCAAGTTGATCTTAGTCCAAAACAGGACTAACGTATCCTTGATGAACGTTTAAGTTGATCTTAGCCGCAACGCGACTAACGCATCCTTAAACTAAAAACACCAAACCCAAATCTAAGTAAATACGGATTTGGACTAATCCACGTCCTACGGGCGACGGCATTACTCAGTCTCCGTATACAATCCACGGGCAACCATAAACAAAACAAACACACACGACACGAAGTGAAATTCTGGAGAAGGAGAAAGTTGTTACCGCGATGTGGTAGCGTAATTAATTGCAGGGGCTTGCGCCTGCAGGGAAGAGCGTCCCCACAATAAAAAATCCCTCAAGCGAGGGGGAATCTGACAAAGTCTGCTACATCGGCCGCATCCGTCTAAACCTCCGATACACGGTGCCATAAATCAACTTGGCATCTTCGGATAGATAGACGGATAAAACCAAATAGCATCTGCCCCGAACCTCAGGCCCGGACGCCCTAACGTCTCGGCCGCCGTTCGGAGGGGAACAGAGCGCATATGAGATATGTGCGGGACTGAGAATAATGCGTGTATGTGATACCGTATTCTATTCTCGCGATGAATGTGTCGTTTGGTTGTATGCGATATAACCTAGTTATCGAATCAAGTATTGATTCGATAAGCCGATACATTGGATACTAGCCGGTTATATGCGATATAACCGGGTCATTGAATCAAGTGTTGATTTAATGATTTAATGTATAATTATATATTTGATATATTACTTTGCATTAACTAGTATTGGTTCACTTTAAATGGATTTACTCACTTGGTTTGTACACATTGTATATGTGATATACTTTTGTGCACAAGATTGTATCATGTTTGATGATACTTGCTCTTTTAGGTTTGTATAAAGATTAAACCATGTTTAGTGAATGGTTAAGGTTTCTTTTCTCTTATTTATTTATCCATTTATTAGTGTTTTGGAAAAGATAAAGAGAAAAAGGGAATGGTGGCTTAGTTTGTCTTTTCTTTGAAGCTTCTTGAAGGTTTGAACAAGTCTACCATTCTTGTCTCTTCTTTAACCCTAACCACTCATCTAAACCTTGGTTAAATCTCTACACTAAACCATGGTTGAAGTTATGATAAGTATTCTTTTTATTTTCCTTTTTAAATTAACTTATCATATCTTCTTCTTCTTCTTCATCTTCTTCAACAAAAGAGAAAGCTTGCTACTCCAATGGCAAGTGATGAAAACTAGTGAGAAATCCAAAACTAAAGTCTACCCACTTCCTATTTCTTCATCCTCTACCTCTTGCCAAGTAATAGAGTGTGTTTCCTTCATGAGTTTTCATGGCTTGGTGAAGGTGGAGCTTGATCTAGCGATGCTTCGACGTAGATCATGGACATCGACGACCTAGCTCGCCTATTCTCCGATGAAGCCGACGCTAGAGCCCGGGATTTGTTTTGGACAGCAGAGGAATTCATTGCGGAGCTATGGAGGTGGAGCACCGGATCTACAAAGGTTGTATTTCCGTATTCTATTAGTTAAGTGTTAACTAGTTTATAGTTTCGCCTAGAAATCTAGCCAACGATCCGTAGTCGGGTTTCTCGGCACCTATAATTTTTTAAATTGGCATGGTTGATGCCTTGTGAGACCTCACTAGAGTGCCTAGGAACCCTACAGACTGGTCAACCGTATCCGGCGTGGTACGATCAAATACAGTACCCGCCAGAATACATACTTCCGACTCTACATATACAAAGGAACTGGGAATCCTCACTAGCACATTACGCAATTTAAA
Source organism: Agapanthus africanus (assembly GCA_030015575.1). Taxonomy (NCBI): domain Eukaryota; kingdom Viridiplantae; phylum Streptophyta; class Magnoliopsida; order Asparagales; family Amaryllidaceae; genus Agapanthus; species Agapanthus africanus. The sequence goes on along the minus strand of CM057339.1, from coordinate 802,902,610 downwards.
TCCATGTGCGGTAACACTGGAGAGAATGATATACTTCTCTTCTGATAGTTCGTCAGCTGTCTAGCGTGTATTGCCTTCGAATGGTATGCGGAACTCCCGAATGACTCCGTGAGTACCTTCGACGAGATGGATATGCTCTTCTGTCAAGGATTCGCTAATGGGAACGAACATACTACCGTGACGGCGCTGGTCAACGAAAGGGTTAGACCGAATGAGACTTAGGTTCAATATGTTACCCGATGGCGAAATCTCTGGTCAAATACAAGCAACGCATCGATGAAGTTGCAGCCATGGGAATGCTCATAGCCACCCTTGACTATAATTCAAAGGTGTCCTCGTATATGGCCCTCTTCAAGCCGACGACCTTCCAAGAACTCATGGATAAAATGGCTCGATTAGATCAAATGGGTCAAGACACTTTCTCATTCGATGATGACGAGTAAAAAAAGCGGAGGCAAGATGGCGTTTGTCTCCTACGCTCAACAAAAATAAGCGGTTCTGAAGCAACCAGTCGCCAAAATAGCGACGGTGTGGGTACTCGTTCCCCCCGAGATATACACAGGGGGCATGTTCCTCACTGGCAGAAGAATCTCTATATAGAATGGTCCTTGTTGAAGTCAAAATTTGCACCCCGGTTGACCAAGTCAAAGTCAAGGTCAACCCCAAGCCAGGTGGGCCCAAGCCCAAGAAAGTGGGCCAATGCCCAGGTCGAGCCCGAACACGAAGCGTCCGGCCTCCCGCCATGTCAACAAAAAAAATCATGTAATAAATAATTTTTATGTAATTGTTTATGCATGAATGTAAACAAAATGGGCATAAAGCCAATATTTTGTAAGCCCATGGCTTATGTGCAAAAATGAAATGGCACATGAGCCATGGGATGGCTAAAATGCCATTTTTGTAAAGCCCAAGGGGCTATATGTAAATATGTAAGCCTATAAAAGGCAACATGATGAATAAAAAAGGACAACTTTTCATTCTCTCCAAAAAAAAATTAGATCTGAGATCTTTCTCCTTCTTCAAGGTTCCAAAACCTTCTTCTTTCTCTTGAATTAAATCAAGAGTTTTACCCTTCCTTTTCAAAAACAAAATAGTTTTTCACCACCAAACCCACAAAGGGGAACTTGGATCTGTCATCAGATCTCAAAAAGGAGAGATTTTGAGATCTCACATCTCTTGATCTTCAAGATCCAGCTAACAAAGGAGGAAGAAGAAGAACCCCCTCCATTAACCCCAAAAACACACTCAGGAGTCCAACTCTTTTCTGATTTCTCTTCAGAGAAATCTTTTTAGGCTAAAAGCCTATTTTTCTCGCCGGCGCTCAAGCGCAGAGCGCCCACGTGCCGACACGTGGCGCGCTTGTGCTCAAGCGCTCGCGCTCGAGCGTAAAGCGCCCACGTGCCGACACGTGGCGCGCTTGCGCTCAAGCGCAAGCGCTCGAGCGCAAGTCGCCCTCATGCCGACACGTGGCGCTCTTGCGCCCGAGCGCAAGTCACCCCGGTGCCGACACGTAGCGCGCTTGCGCTCCAGCGCAAGCGCTCGAGCGCAAGTTGCCCTCGTGCCGACACGTGGCGCTCTTGCGCTCAAGCGCAAGCGCTCGAGCGCAAGTCACCCCGGTGCCGACACGTGGCGCGCTTGCACTCCAGCGCAAGCGCTCGAGCGCAAGTCGCCCACATGCCGACACGTGGCGCGCTTGCGCCCAAGCGCTCAGCGTCCAAGCGCAAAGCGCCCACGTGCTGACACGTGGCGCGTTGCGCTCCAGCGCTCTGCGCTTGAGAGCAAAGCGCCCACGTGCCGACACGTGGCGCGCTTGCGCTCAAGCGCCCAGGCGCTGGCCCCACGCATCCTTTGGATGTCTTTTTCCCCCTTTTTTATATATATACATATGTATACAAATTTACACACACATGTACCCCACGACACTGTCCCTGTTAGAAAAAAATTTCTAACGGGGCGCTGCCCCGCACCCCGCAAGGGGGCTGCTAGCCCCCTTGACCCCCAGCCCGCTATCCGGGTAGCGGGACCCCCGTAAAAACTCTGCGTGGCTCCCGATATATCCAAAACCCCCCTTTTCAAAACACAACACACGTACACCGCACATTGAGTTCGCATGACCGGTTTAACCCGTGAATCGGAGGTTCCCTCGCCCCAAAGGCGAGGGGTAATTAACGGCAGCTTAGTCCGCGGCTGCCGGAGATCCGGATCCCCACAATCATTAAACCCCGGCCTACCCTAGGCAGGGGGAATCTGTAGTACGCCTGACAAGCGCGCGCGTATTCCCATCTCAATGGGGTGACGAAAAACACCCTACAGATTCTGGCACGCCCGGTGGGACCATCTCTCCTCCCATATTTCGGGTTAAATGTTCATGCGAACTCAATCTATATACATGTCTATACTTATACTAAAATAATGCTTTTTCATGCAGGTTTTCAAGCAATCACTTTCCAACAATGTCTCCGAGGATGAACTCAGCTCTCAGAACGGCTCCCGTCTCCTACACGATGAGGATAGACTCTAGGACGGTCCTCCCGGCCAGTCTCGGACGACAATGGGAGGAGCCGTTGCTACCATTCGGCTCTATTATGTTCATGCCAGTTGGCGCTCGAGCGCAAGTCACCCCTAAACCCGTCTCCTAAGCCATCGCTCCGCCAACAAGAGTAGGCAAATGATGAAATTCTTCCGGCACCTCTGCTTCAGTGTTAGCAACGCTGATGCCGGCCCCTACCTCAAAATTCCAAGCTCGCCATCAATAGACCCCTAAGTCTGTAAACTGGAAACAGATGACCACCAAGTCGTTAAACTGGAAATAGACGACCTCTACGTCTTTAAACTGGAAACAGATAGACCACTATGTCGTTAAACTGGAAACAGATGACCTCTAAGTCGTTAAACTGGAAACAATCGACCTCCACGTCTTTAAAACTGGAAACAGATGACCACCAAGTCGTTAAACTGGAAATAGACGACCTCTACGTCTTTAAACTGGAAACAGATAGACCACTACGTCGTTAAACTGGAAACAGATGACCTCTAAGTCGTTAAACTGGAAACAATCGACCTCCACTTCTTTAAAACTGGAAACAGATGACCACCACGTCGTTAAATTGGAAAAAGATGATCTCTAAGTCGTTAAACTGGAAACAGTCGACCTCTAACTCATTAAAATGGGAACGAGAGTAATCCACTCATGTGTCCTCACGATACATGAGGAGAACAAACCTTCGTGTGATCCTTACGACTCACGAAGGAAAAACACACTTAGGAGTCCCCACGACTCTTAAGGAGAAAATACACCTGCGCGATCCTTACGACTCGCAGGGAGAAAATGCTTTTATGGGACACTCACGGCCCATAAAATTGAAAAGCCTTAGGCGATAGGGATCTAAACCTGTCTCCTAAGCCATCTCTCCCCAATCCCCAAATGGCGAATGATGAGTCGCTCCTGGTACCATATTCCAGCGTAGCGATGCAGACGCCAACCAAATTCCAAATCCAAATCCCCAAGCGGCGAATGATGAGTCGCTCCTGGTACCATATTCCAATGCAGCGATGCAGACGCCAACCAAATTCCGACTCCCATACCCAAACGGCGAATGATGAGTCACTCCTGGTACCATATTCCAGTGCAGCGATGCAGACGCCAACAAAGTCCCGAAATGTTTTTGGCCCTACGGTCTGGATCATACATCCTGCAAAACCGTATACAATCCACGGGCGTAAAACAATCCCCATCTCTCCAAAAAATAAAAAAGAAAAAAAAAGAAGAAAAAAAAGAGAAAAAAAGAAGAACGGTATGTCCACAAGCAAAACGGGCACGGATGAAAACCCGAAAGGGCTCCGTGAGTAAAAACAGCGGGACTGCCGGCGAGTTTGTGAAAACCCGAAAGGGCGCAAACTCGTAAAAAAAAAGAAGAAGAAATGCACTCGCAAAGTCCTCTCGACTTTGTGAGGAGAAAATTTCCGCGTGAGATCTCTACGACTCACAAAGGAGCAACACACTTAGGAGTCCCCACGACTCCTAAGGAGAAAATACACCTGCGGGATCCTCACGACCCGTAGGGAGAAAATACTTTGTGAGACCCTTATGGCACACAAAATGGAAAAGCCTTAGGTGATATGGATTTAAACCTGTCTCCTAAGCCACCAATTCCCAAATCCTCTCGGAGCAAATAATGAGTTGCTCCTGGCATTATTCCAGTGCAGCAATGCAGATGCCGACAAAGAAAATCCCCAAATTCTCTCGGGGCAAATGATGAGTTGCTCCTGGCGTCATTCCAGTGCAGCAATGCAAATGCCGACAAAAAAAATCCCCAAATCCTCTCGGGGCAAATGATGAGTTGCTCCCGGCATCATTCCAGTGCAGCAATGCAGATGCCGACAAAAAAATCCCTAAATCCTCTCGGGGCAAATGATGAGTTGCTCCTGGCATTATTCCAGTGCAGCAATGCAGATGCCAACCAAAACCAATCCCAAAATCCTCTCATGGCAGACCATGATTCGCTCCTGGTACCATATTCCAGTATAGCGACGCTGATATCAACTCAAGTCAAACAAATCAAACCAACCAATTCCAACATCGACCTTCGCGTCAAACAACGACACTCCGCGCCGGGGAAAAGTCCATCAGCGACACTCCGTGCAGGGGAAAAGTCAACCACCGACACTCCGCGCCGGGGAAAAGTCCATCAGCGACACTCCGTGCCGGGGAAAAGTCAACCACCGACACTCCGCGCCGGGGAAAAGTCCATCAGCGACACTCCGTGCAGGGGAAAAGTCAACCACCGACACTCCGCGCTGGGGAAAAGTCCATCAGCGACACTCCGTGCCGAGGAAAAGTCAACCACCGACACTCCGCGCCGGGGAAAAGTCCATCAGCGACACTCCGTGCAGGGGAAAAGTCAACCACCGACACTCCGCGCCGGGGAAAAGTCCATCAGCGACACTCCGTGCCGGGGAAAAGTCAACCACCGACACTCCGCGCCGGGGAAAAGTCCATCAGCGACACTCCGTGCAGGGGAAAGGTCAACCCGACACTCCGCGCCGGGGAAAAGTCCATCAGCGACACTCCGTGCAGGGGAAAGGTCAACCCGACACTCCGCGCCGGGGAAAAGTCCATCAGCGACACTCCGTGCAGGGGAAAAGTCAACCACCGACACTCCGCGCCGGGGAAAAGTCCATCAGCGACACTCCGTGCAGGGGAAAAGTCAACCACCGACACTCCGCGCCGGGGAAAAGTCCATCAGCGACACTCCGTGCCGGGGAAAAGCGCCGGGGAAAAGTCCATCAGCGACACTCCGTGCCGGGAAAAAGTCAACCACCGACACTCCACGCCGGGGAAAAGTCCATCAGCGACACTCCGTGCAGGGGAAAGGTCAACCCGACACTCCGCGCCAAGGAAAAGTCCATCAGCGACACTCCGTGCAGGGGAAAAGTCAACCACCGACACTCCGCGCCGGGGAAAAGTCCATCAGCGACACTCCGTGCCGGGGAAAAGTCAACCACCGACACTCCGCGCCGGGGAAAAGTCCATCAGCGACACTCCGTGCAGGGGAAAGGTCAACCCGACACTCCGCGCCGGGGAAAAGTCCATCAGCGACACTCCGTGCAGGGGAAAGGTCAACCCGACACTCCGCGCCGGGGAAAAGTCCATCAGCGACACTCCGTGCAGGGGAAAAGTCAACCACCGACACTCCGCACCGGGGAAAAGTCCATCAGCGACACTCCGCACCGGGGAAAAGTCCATCAGCGACACTCCGTGCCGGGGAAAAGTCAACCACCGACACTCCGCGCCGGGGAAAAGTCCATCAGCGACACTCCGTGCAGGGGAAAGGTCAACCCGACACTCCGCGCCGGGGAAAAGTCCATCAGCGACACTCCGCGCCGGGGAAAAGTCCATCAGCGACACTCCATGCAGGGGAAAAGTCAACCCGACACTCCGCGCCGGGGAAAAGTCCATCAGCGACACTCCGTGCAGGGGAAAGGTCAACCCGACACTCCGCGCCAGGGAAAAGTCCATCAGCGACACTCCGTGACGGGGAAAAGTCAACCCGACACTCCGCGCCGGGGAAAAGTCCATCAGCGACACTCCGTGCCGGGGAAAAGTCAACCACCGACACTCCGCGCCGGGGAAAAGTCCATCAGCGACACTCCGCGCCGGGGAAAAGTCAACCACCGACACTCCGTGCCGGGGAAAAGTCCATCAGCGACACTCCGTGCCGGGGACACGTCAACCAGCGACACTCTGCATCCGGGAAAACGTCCAACACAGACACTCCGCATCAGGGAAACGTTAACCAACCGATACTCCGCCTCGGGGAAACGTCAAGCAGACACTCCGTGTCGGGGGCACATCGACAACAGACACTCCGGCTCGGGGAAACGTCGACCAGCGACACTCCGTGCCGGGGACACGTCTACCAAATCGCTTCGGATCAGAGCGTCGACCGTCTATGTCGGAAAAAGGGCAGTGTAGGCTCCCGCAAATTGGGAACCCAAATTGCTCCGTAACAGAGCATCGACCGTCTATGTCGCAAAAAGGGCAGTGCAGGCTCCCGCAAATTGGGAACCCAAATCGCTCCGTAACAGAGCGTCGACCGTCTACGTCGCAAAAAGGGCAGTGTAGGCTCCCGCAAATTGGGAACCCAAATCGCTCCGTAACAGAGCGTCGACCGTCCATGTCGCAAAAAGGGCAGTGCAGTCTTCCTTCAAAGCCGGAACCAGATCGCTCTGGGCCAGGGAAACGTCTACCACGGACACTCCGTCCCGGAGACGCGTCAAGCGTCGACCGTCCACGTCGTAAAAAGGGTAGTGCATCCCAAAAAGTGGGGACCAAAGCAAGTCGCCTCCACGTGAAAGAAGATCCATCAATTTCATGCACACGACTCACATATGTAGTGTGCATTTATTGATGGGGGGCACTTTGTTGAAGTCAAAATTTTCACCCCGGTTGACCAAGTCAAAGTCAAGGTCAACCCCAAGCCAGGTAGGCCCAAGCCCAAGCAAGTGGGCCAATGCCCAGGTCGAGCCCGAACACGAAGCGTCCGGCCTCCCGCCATGTCAAAAAAAAAATCATGTAATAAATAATTTTTATGTAATTGTTTATGCATGAATGTAAACAAAATGGGCATAAAGCCAATATTTTGTAAGCCCATGGCTTATGTGCAAAAATGAAATGGCACATGAGCCATGGGATGGCTAAAATGCCATTTTTGTAAAGCCCAAGGGGCTATATGTAAATATGTAAGCCTATAAAAGGCAACATGATGAATAAAAAAGGACAACTTTTCATTCTCTCCAAAAAAAAAAATTAGATCTGAGATCTTTCTCCTTCTTCAAGGTTCCAAAACCTTCTTCTTTCTCTTGAATTAAATCAAGAGTTTTACCCTTCCTTTTCAAAAACAAAATAGTTTTTCACCACCAAACCCACAAAGAGGAACTTGGATCTGTCATCAGATCTCAAAAAGGAGAGATTTTAAGATCTCACATCTCTTGATCTTCAAGATCCAGCTAACAAAGGAGGAAGAAGAAGAACCCCCTCCATTAACCCCAAAAACACACTCAGGAGTCCAACTCTTTTCTGATTTCTCTTCAGAGAAATCTTTTTAGGCTAAAAGCCTATTTTTCTCGCCGGCGCTCAAGCGTAGAGCGCCCACGTGCTGACACGTGGCGCTCTTGCGCTCCTGCGCTCCAGCGCTCTTGCGCTCCAGCGCTCGCGCTCGAGCGCAAAGCGCCCACGTGCCGACACGTGGCGCGCTTGCGCTCTTGCGCCCGAGCGCAAGTCGCCCCCATGCCGACACGTGGCGCTCTTGCGCCCGAGCGCAAGTCACCCCGGTGCCGACACGTAGCGCGCTTGCGCTCCAGCGCAAGCGCTCGAGCGCAAGTTGCCCTCGTGCCGACACGTGGCGCTCTTGCGCTCCAGCGCAAGCGCTCGAGCGCAAGTCGCCCACATGCCGACACGTGGCGCGCTTGCGCCCAAGCGCTCAGTGTCCAAGCGCAAAGCGCCCACGTGCCGACACGTGGCGCGCTTGCGCTCAAGCGCCCAGGCGCTGGCCCCACACATCCTTTGGATGTCTTTTTCCCCATTTTTTATATATATACATATGTATACAAATTTACACACACATGTACCCCACGACACTGTCCCTGTTAGAAAAAAATTTCTAACGGGGCGCTGCCCCGCACCCCGCAAGGGGGCTGCTAGCCCCCTTGACCCCCAGCCCGCTATCCGGGTAGCGGGACCCCCGTAAAAACTCTGCGTGGCTCCCGATATATCCAAAACCCCCCTTTTCAAAACACAACACACGTACACCGCACATTGAGTTCGCATGACCGGTTTAACCCGTGAATCGGAGGTTCCCTCGCCCCAAAGACGAGGGGTAATTAACGGCAGCTTTGTCCGCGGCTGCCGGAGATTCGGATCCCCACAATCATTAAACCCCGGCCTACCCTAGGCAGGGGGAATCTGTAGTACGCCTGACAAGCGCGCGCGTATTCCCATCTCAATGGGGTGACGAAAAACACCCTACAGTCCTTTCTTCTCAAAAGTCAGGAAGGATATTAAGGGGCCTACAAACAGGTCCCACAATATAGTGGAATGCCCCGCTTAAAAAAAAAGGTATGTCCGCAAGCAAGATGGGCACGGATGAAAACCCGAAAGGGCGCCGTGAGTAAAAACAGCAGGACTGCCGGCGAGCTTGTGAAAACCCAGAAGGGCGCAACCTCGTTAAAATAAATACACTTACGAGATCCTCACGACTCGTGAGGAGAATCCCCCTGTGAGACCCTCACGGCTCATAGGATTCAAAATCCTTAAGTTACAGGGATCTAGACCTGTTCTTAAGCATCTCTCAAATTGCCCTACAGGCATGGGCATGAATAAATATTTCTTTGCTAAGTTCTACAAATGGCAAGAAATGTCCCCATATGGTGAATAACACTTGTAGGTCCTCCCGACTTATAAGGAGAAAACACTCTTGGAAGATCCTTACGACTTACAAGAGAAGACATCACTTAGGAATCCCCATGATTCTTAAGAAGAAAATACGCCTACGAGATCCTCACGACTCGTAGGGAGAAAACCCTTTATGAGACCCTTACGGCTCATAAAGTCAAAAGTCTTAGTCGACAGAGTCCTAACCCTGTCTACTAAGCCACCTTTGTCCAAATCGACAGGGGCAAATGATGAGTCGCTCCTGGTGATATCCCAGTTGTAGCGACGCAGATGCCTAAACAGGTGTCAAACTCCAAGTCAACCTCTCCGGCAAGTGCCGTCCCTACAACCATCTAATGAAGAAAGGGACTCGTTCGTTTGGGATCATAAATGCCAAATCGCACTGGATGAAATCAAGCAATATCTGCAGAACCCACCGGTACTGACCGCTCCAGTCAAGGGAAAGCCCATCATCCTATACACAACAACCCTTGAAGGTTCTTTAGGTGCGCTATGGGCACAGGAGAAGGACCAAGGGAAAGAGAGAGCCCTCTACTATTTGAGTCGGGTTCTCCTGGGGGCAGAAAACAATTACTCCCCTATCGAAAAACACTGCCTGGTGTTCATATCATAATTTTGCATTATTATATTCCCCATTCTTATTCATTTTATAAATAAACAGGTGCTTTTGATCCATGTCTGCTACATAGTTGCAGGTTACAGGTTCTCGAAACAAAACAGTGAAAATGATGAAAAGACGACACAAAAGTGAGACTACGACCAACAAATGGAAGAATCTTGATCATGCCTACAGTTTGAAGAATAAACGAAGATCAATAGACAATTTCACAAAGCACAAAGGCAGCACAAGATTCAAGACTTCAACACGAAGCAAACGGTAAAAGTCCACGACATTATGCACTGTGGAAATCTGGAAGAAAACTAGAAGACAATCTGAGAAACCAAGTGAAGAAACAAGTACCCAAATGCAACCAGACCAAGACCAGAAAAAATGAAACAACAACCCCACTATATGGCCGCGGATCCGCGGCCAAACATGGCTCTTGGCCGCGGTTCCGCGGCCATAGTGAACACGTGTCAGTGCTAAAAAAGTCGGCGTGGCGGTGCGTTGACTAGTCTTCTTTAGGGTATATTTGTAAATGCAGAAGTGAATCGAATGTAACCTTAGGTTTTCTATGATCTATAAATAGAAACCCTAAACCTCTTTTTTAGGGTATGCCTCTTTTTATTTCATCTATTCAGAATTTTAATTCGGTATAAATGTTTGAAGAGAGCCATCAAATAAAGTAAGATTTTTATTTCTATGCCCTAGTTCTTAAATTCCTTTCTTCCCTAGTATAGATTTTATTATCTGCCCTAGTTAATTAGTTTAGCACTTTTAATTATTTGCCGTAGATAAAAATGTTTCTTGTAATCAATTCCCTAATGAGTGAGTAGTTCCTCACTTGTTAGGGTTAGGAATAGGGAAGGTTTGAGAGATGAAAATCTCTCACCCTTTTCTTGCCCATCACATATTTTTATAGGACTTCATGCATACATACACACACCGCTCACTACGGCACCCTATCCCACGAGGTAGCGGTGACACCGTAGTTTAAAAGACCGGTTGCGTATGTTTTCCATGGAGGTTAAGGTAAGAATTAAGAAAGGAAGGACAAGAATCTAGAGGAAGAAACATCATTTCTTCTCAATGGTACTAATCCACTTTATTAATTATTACCATAACACCTCAATAGATCTAAATTAGGGCATTGAAAGCGGTGGGAAATCTTAAATTTCCAAACTTAACCTAAACCTAACCCTAGCAAGATTCTAATCCTAGTCTCAATCAACTTAGTTTTTAGTGATAATCAACCCAACAATGTTTGAAATTAACTCGTTAAAACAAATTGAGAATACACAAAATCCCTGTGGACCGACCCGTACTCACCGGCTAGCTACCAAGCGACGCCGTTCTTGATTGCGGTAATTAATTCTTTGATCACAAATACTTAGCACAAATCAAATGGCGCCGTTGCCGGGGATGGCGTAGTATTTTCTTTTTGCAATTTCGGGTTAATAGAATATCATAAAATTCATAAAAACTGAAAAAATTAAAAAATATATAAAAATTTTATCATCTTGTTATTGTTTGAAGGATGTTTCGTTTGAATTTTTGCAGGACCAACGAACGAATTCAGATCTGGAAAAATCCAGAGAGCAAAACAGAAAACCCTAGATCTGAACAACAGAGAAAAATCAGACCAGAGAAGAAGAAAAATTTTCGGGAACTGAACTGCATAGAGCACCGCAGAAACGCGGCAAAAACTCACTTCGGGCGGCGGAAACGTGGTCTGTTGGTGACGTCATCATCTGAGATTTCCTCTGTAAGCTTTCTCTTCTCCTTCTGAACCCCCTGATATCTCCTCTGTAAAAATTTCCTGCAGGATTCTTTGCGCAAAAACTTCTCCCCTTCTCCAATAACTTGATCTTGTGCAGGATTCTTTGCGCCGCTAAAAAATTGTTTGCAAGTGATTGTGTTTACTGCTTTGCATATTTAAATTGACTTTAAGGGGCTTGAACACCAATCCAGATTGGGTGGGGATTTCATTACAATTCCCAGGACCCTAAAAATCACATAAAGCATATTGCATTGACCACCAAGTTAATTAAAAAAGATTAGACTCAGCCCTAAGGACTTCGCGCTCAATAGGACAAAGGAATAGTTGTAGGCATCGACCGTTGATCCTAACCTGACTTTGTTGTGCCTAGGCTAGACAGGTAGGGAAAGGTAACTTTAAAAGGCCCGTCTCACGGTGATTCGTGAGCGGATCCCTCCTTTCTCTACTTGTGCTTACCTGGCCACAATTAGCGGTGAAGAGGCGATTTGAGGTCCTTACTTCTTGCCCTTTGGAACAGTTTGGAGCTGTCTAGCTGACCTAGGTGACCCTAGATCTAGGCTTGATTGTGCATTTGTGATTGATTGAGCGTGTGTCTAAGCCTTTTATCGAAAATCTTTTTGCAAAAAGCTCCTTATATATAAAAAAACACAAAAAGAACAAAAAGGAAAAAATTTACAAAAACTTGCAACTTGTCGCTAAGAAATTCGTGCACCCCACTTACACCCACTTTCCTCTCATTGACATTTTCTTACCCCCACCTTCTATTTTTCACCTTTTTGACTACACTATCTCTTTAGTGTATGTCCGGTTGGACTAGGGACACTAGTGCCCGATTAGTCCGTGTCTCGTTAGTACCGACTGACGACGCTTTCGACTCCGAAGTCGAAATTCCTTCCACTTCCTTACCTTCACCTTCACATTCTTCGTCTTCTAAGGAGATGTCGGGATTCAATCCTAACAACACCTTACTCGCGGGACTGATTCCATCTCCGCTAGGTGCGAATAACCCACAACACCCGCCTGTTGAAGCGCCTCAACGAATCGCGCTCCAGGATCTTTTCTACCCTATCCGCACCGCCTTACCTACTTGTCTTTCACTCCCACCGGCAAATGGGGACAACTTTGATATCAAGCCCCACTTCATCAACATGTTGCCAAAATTTCACGGACTGGAATCCGAAGATGCCTATATCTTCATAAACAAATTCCAGAATGTTTGCGCAATGATGAAAACAACACAACTTTCTGATGATGCTATAAGGCTACGGGTCATTCCTTTCACCTTATGTGACTTAGCCGAGAAATGGTTGTATAGCACAGCATCACACTCGATTAAAAATTGGGAAGAGTTTGTTAAAGCTTTTCTTAAAAAGTTTTACCCACATCACAAGACTGCGAGAATTCGCAATGAAATCATTCAATTTTCCCAGCTTCCTTCCGAACCATTTTGGAAGTGTTTTAAAAGATTTAAAGACCTAATTGTTCAATGCCCTCACCACGGTATCGAAAATTGGCAACTTTGCCAAACTTTATATGAAGGATTGAACCCAGCAACTAAGCAGTTGTTGGAAACCATTTGTCAAGGTCACTTTCTAACAAAATCTAGCGAGGAAGCTTGGCAGTTTCTCGACGATCTTGCTGAACAAACACTTCAGTGGGAAAGCACTAAGACCACCTCATCTTCTTCAACGGGTCAGTCTAGGGCAGGCATACATCAATTAGATATGTCGATTGCAATAAAGGCCGAAATGGCCGCACTTACAAAAAAGCTAGAAGCAATTGAGACCAAAATCTCATCGCCTTCTCCTGCCCCTGCTTTACCCCCACGAACTGTTTGTGCTTGTTGTTCGGATCCATCACATCTTACTGAATAGTGTTCTTAGAATCCACCTGTTCAAGAACAAGATCAAATCAATGCTGCCTTTCAGCAAAGACAAAGAAATGATCCATACTCTTCGACTTATAATCCGGGTTGGAGGAGTCACCCAAATTTTGCTTGGAATCAAAATCAACAATTCCAAGGAAATAACAACTTTCAAAGGCCTCCTCCACAACAACAAGCACCCCAACAAACTCAATACCAGCAACCTTTCCAACCACAAGCTTATCCAAACCAAATGAACAATTTTGTGCCCAACAACTCTTACCCTCCAAACAATTTTGTTCAACCAAATGACGATAAGGTTACCTCGCTAGAAAAAAGTCTAGATGCGTTTCTAAAACAATCTACACAATCCGCAGCAAGGTTGGAGACTTCCATTCAGTCTTTGGTGCACAACAGTGCTTCACATGATCAAAGTATCAAATCAATCGAGGCGCAAATTGCACAACTAAATGCTGCGTTTAGCGAGCGAGAAAAGGGAAAGCTTCCATCTCAACCATTGCCAAATCCCGGTCACACACACAACGCACATGTTGCTTATGAACAACAAAATCATAATGTAAATGCTGTGACCACGTTGAAATCTGGAAGAGTGTTGCACAATAACGTGGGTAATAGTGAAGATACCCCTGCCGGTGCTTCTTCGTCATCTTCTTCCTCTTCATCTTCATCTTCATCTTCTTCGTCAGAGCCTGTTCTTCATTCTTCAAAAGGCTCTTCTTCTTCTAATCCGAACGGACCCACATCTCACGTCACGAACACACCAACACTAGGATCCGTTCCAACTCCACATTCTACTCCACAGACATTGGACTCAACAAATTTTCAAAATGTTCCTTTTCCAAACAGGTTGAGATCCAATAAACCAATTCCCCAAATGGAGAAGATTATGGAGATATTCAAACAGATTAGTATAAACATACCTCTCTTGGATGCAATCCAACAGGTCCCTTCTTACGCGAAAATCTTAAAGGGCTTATGACCACGAAGAGAAAGTCTCAGATACCCAAGAAAGTGCTCGTAGCTAGTGCCGTGAGCAATGCTATTACCCAACCTCAACCCTTGCCCCAAAAACGAAAGGACCCTGGCTGTCCTACAATTTCAATAACAATTGGGGATAAGGACATCAATCGAGCACTTTTAGATCTTGGTTCTAGTGTTAACCTGCTTCCCTACTCCGTGTATGAGTAATTAGGTGTTGGAGAGTTGAAAACCCATTGTACTCTCCAAATGGCTGATCGATCAATCACCCATCCTAGGGGTGAGTTAGAGGATGTGTTGATCAAAGTAGGGGACTTCATATTCCCCGTTGATTTTATTGTTATGGACACACAACCTGTTACTAACCCACGGAACCAAATTCCGGTGATTCTTGGTCGACCATTTTTGGCCACTTCCAATGCTGTAATTAATTGTCGCAATGGCTCTATGACTCTATCCTTCGGGAAGATGTCAAGTGAGTTCAACAATTACAAAATAGCAAGTCTGCCCTCCGCACCTAAAGCTAGTATACGTGAAGTTTGCTCGATCCACGAAATCACGCAGGAGGACTGCGAGCTTGAAAAATTTCTGTTTGATCACACCAGTTTTGACGCCACTAATGCGTCCCTCCTTGAATCTGACACAGTTTGCACAACCGATAGCGATTACGAATGTTTCACTTTTTCGGACGATTTTGAAGACTCACCGCCCGAGTTTGAGTCCTTTGAATTTTTGGATAAGTTAGTTGAACCATCCGACTCGATTATTTACAGTGATTTCGAACCATTGATGGAATCCTTCGAGTTCGAGACAGTCTCACCAATTTTACCACCTTCAAAACTCGAACTCAAGCTATTGCCGTTTCACTCTAAATGCGCTTACTTAAGTGAGAATGAGACCCTTCCTGTTATCATATCGGCATCTCTAGCTCTCGAGCAAGAGAAAACCCTTTTAATGGTCTTACAAAATAACCGCCAAGCTTTTGGCTGGACTATGGCGGACATCGAGGAGATTAGTTCCCTCATAATTGAACATCATATACATATGATGGATGATGCCAAGACAGTAAAGAATCCACAGCAACACCTCGAGGATTTTGTGGTTAATCAACCTCCACCTCTAAAAGTTGAACCACCACCTTTTTTTAAATAAAATACGAGAATGCCAATATTCCACTCATTTCTGATCATTCCCATTCTCGTTTTTATTTATCATCACTTCTTATCTCCTCACATTCATATTCACGCAAACCCTTTCCTTACCACCTCGTATCTCTTCACTTCTTCTTCTTGGTTCTTTATAACATGTTCTTCCACCGACCTATACGTTACACAGATAAATTTTTCAACTGGTTGGTGTTGACTTTTGGTCTTTGCAAAGCTTGGCATTGACTTGTAATATTGTTTAACTCAAGTTTGGGGGGACCTTTTTGTATATATGTTTTGTTTTTCTTTCAACAATAAAAAAAATAATAAACAGGGGAATACCGGCCATTTTGACCCTCTTGGTGTAGCCTGATAGTGAGGACACTATCAAGTTTAAATTTGGGGGTGTGCTCGGTAAGCTTTCTTCCTTCGCATTCATATGTATATTTTTACATTTGCATACTTATTTTAAAATCCATAAAAATTGAAAAATTTTAATAAAAATTGAAAAATTCAATTTTGGCCATAATTGACTTGAGTTTGACAAGAAGGTTAACTAGCTAGGAAAAACTAGATCCTAAACTTAGTAAATTAAAAACCCTAAAAATAACCTTTCTTAAAATTTAACGGTAGAAAAATATATGTTTTTATAGTTTACTTAGAAATATGCAAATTTTGAGTTCACTTCTTGGGCTAAGTCAAAGTAAAGGAAGAGTATTGAAATTTTTATTAAAGTGTAAGTCTAAAAAATAATTCCTAAGCTTAAATATAATTTCTGAAAATATATACCCTACAAATTGCACAAACACGAACCTTGAAACTTGGAATAGTAGAAGAGACCTTGAAATGCTCTTGTCTAAAGTTCTTAGTACGAAGAAAAATAAAATAAAAATACAAGTGTGAATAAAGAGATAAAAAAAAATGAACACTGGTTTTTGTAATTACTTAAGGCCGCATTAATAGAAAAAAAAACATTTAGCGAGGGTGCTTTATCACCTAGTGCCTTAGACCAACTGGTTTGGGAGTCACTGCTATAAGCCTTAGGTATTACAGGACTAGGAATTACGCATTAATGTGCAAGCACATTTTGTAATCGGTCGTTGGTACCTCAAGAAGTATTAACGATCGCATGAAGAATGTGTGAGCAAATTTCATCTAAAAATTCACCAATTGAAAAGTACTTTGGACGATGGACAAGAGTATAATAGCTTGATTTGAATTTCCAAGTGTAGGGATGATGTATACACACACGTAGGGGTATGTGATTGGGGTTTAGATAAGAGATAGGAATGAAAAATAGGACTTATATCTTTAATAGAGATGATAAAAATTCCTAAGTTGAGATAGAACCCTAGAAGGAAAACTTAAAAGATGTTAAAAGCTAAGTAAATTTACAAGAACATATATAATCTTAAGTTAAATAATAATGAAGCGTGAAAAATACGGGTGGATAATTTCTGAGTCAAAGATAATAGAGTTTTTTGTTAGAAAACCTAATTGGAGAATAAAAGTCAATAGGCCGAATTGATAGGATTTTGTGGGTAGTATCCGCTGAAAACCCTCAGAAGACAACACTCCTCCTACTAGGGACACCTAGAGATTTAATGGCTTGTTGCACGAGCTCAGTGCAATCGCGTTTCCCTGCGAAAGTGAGGCTAGGACTTTTTCGAGAATAAAACTAGTTTTGCTCGAGGACGAGCAAAAGATAAGTTTGGGGGTATTTGTTCATATCATAATTTTGCATTATTATATTCCTCATTCTTATTCATTTTACAAATAAACAGGTGCTTTTGATCCATGTCTGCTACATAGTTGCAGGTTACAGGTTCTCGGAACAAAACAGTGAAAATGATGAAAAGACGACACAAAAGTGAGACTACGACCAACAAATGGAAGAATCTTGATCATGCCTATAGTTTGAAGAATAAACGAAGATCAATAGACAATTTCACAAAGCACAAAGGCAGCGCAAGATTCAAGACTTCAACACGAAGCAAACGGTAAAAGTCCACGACATTATGCACTGTGGAAATCTGGAAGAAAACTAGAAGACAATCTGAGAAACCAAGTGAAGAAACAAGTACCCAAATGCAACCATACCAAGATCAGAAAAAATGAACCAACAACCCCACTATATGGCCGCGGATCCGCGGCCAAACATGGCTCTTGGCCGCGGTTCCGCGGCCATAGTGAGCACGTGTCGGTGCTAAAAAAGTCGGCATGGCGGTGCGTTGAATAGTCTTCTTTAGGGTATATTTGTAAATGCAGATGTGAATCGAATGTAACCCTAGGGTTTCTATGATCTATAAATAGAAACCCTAAACCTCTTTTTTGGGGTATGCCTCTTTTTATTTCATCTATTCAGAATTTTAATTCGGTATAAATGTTTGAAGAGAGCCATCAAATAAAGTAAGATTTTTATTTCTATGCCCTAGTTCTTAAATTCCTTTCTTCCCTAGTATAGATTTTATTATCTGCCCTAGTTAATTAGTTTAGCACTTTTAATTATTTGCCGTAGATAAAAAAATTTCTTGTAATCAATTCCCTAATGAGTGAGTAGTTCCTCACTTGTTAGGGTTAGGAATAGGGAAGGTTTGAGAGATGAAAATATCTCACCCCTTTCTTGCCCATCACATATTTTTATAGGACTTCATGCATATATACACACACCGCTCACTACGGCACCCTATCCCACGAGGTAGCGGTGACACCGTAGTTTAAAAGACCGGTTGCGTATGTTTTCCATGGAGGTTAGGGTAAGAATTAAGAAAGGAAGGACAAGAACCTAGAGGATGAAACATCATTTCTTCTTAATGGTACTAATCCACTTTATTAATTATTACCATAACACCTCAATAGATCTAAATTAGGGCATTGAAAACGGTGGGAAATCTTAAATTTCCAAACTTAACCTAAACCTAACCCTAGCAAGATTCTAATCCTAGTCTCAATCAACTTAGTTTTTAGTGATAATCTACCCAACACTGTTTGGAATTAACTCTTTAAAACAAATTGAGAATACACAAAATCCCTGTGGACTGACCCGTACTCACCAGCTAGCTACCAAGCGACGCCGTTCTTGATTGCGGTAATTAATTCTTTGATCACAAATACTTAGCACAAATCACCTGGCGTTAATCTTCACGATAACGAAGCTTCGGCATTATGATTTGGCGCATGAGGTCTATCTCATATCAAAAGTGGATCCTCTCAAATATTTTATGTCAAGAGCCATACTAACGGGACGGCTCGCTAAATAGGCCCTACTCTTAATTAAATTCTAGATAACATACCGACCTCTCAAGGCAGTGAAAGGCCAGGCCATCGCCGACTTCCTCGCTGAGCATCCGATACCTTCTGATTCACCCATAGATTGCAAATTGCCAGACGAGCACGCGTTTGACAGGATCAACGGGGAGAGAGGAGAGAGTGATACCCGATGTGAACTCTACTTCGATGGGGCATCTTCCATGAAGAAGTGAAAGCACAGCTCTCCCATAATCCAATCTGGGGTAAGGCATTATCTTCGTGACTCCACAAGGAGGGATAATGCGCTTTGTCTTTTCCTTAACAGAGCCAAGGACAAACAATGAAGCAGAAATGAGGCTTTGATAGCAGGTCTTGAGATCGCTGTCGATATGGAAATCGAAAACCTCCTCATATACGAAGACTCCCAGCTAATCGTTAGCCAAGTAAACGGTGACTATCAGACGTGCAAGCTAGAGTTGGTAAAATATGGCAAAAGAGTGCAACAGTTACTAACTCAAATTCCCTCCTATGCTCTGGAAAGCATACCGCGTACAGAAAACAGCAAGGCGGACACATTAGCCAAACTCGCTAAAGAACTGGCTGACGAAAACCTCGATGACGTAAGGATCATTGTACAAAGCCACCGGGTTCTTGCACCAGCAGAAATATCTCCGGAGTCGTCTAAAGAAAAGGAAGCAACCAAGCAAATAGCCCTACAAATAGAGGACCAAGAAAAGGCTAAGGATTGGAGAGAAGTCTTTATAGACTACTTCAAATCCCGTCAAACACCGAAAGATGCATCCTCAAGACATCAGCTCATGAAACGAGCTCTGTCTTTCGCCTTCGTCAATGATACTCTATATAAGAGATCGTTCAACTCTTTGTGGCTGAGATGCCTGGGACCGGAAGAAGAAAGGAGAGTCGTCCAAGAAACTCACGACGGACTCTGCGGTTCTCATCAAACCGGAACAAAGATGAAGCTGAAGATCAAAAGAATGGGATGCTATTAGCCCACGATGATTCATGACTGCCTCGAATACGCGAAGCATTGCCATTCGTGCCAAATTCATGGAGATTTCATCCACCAGCATCCAAACCCGCTACACCCAACAGTAGCAAGCTGGCCGTTCGAAATGTGGGGAACCGACATAATTGGGCCCATCGAACCAGCGTCATCCAAAGGACATCGGTTCATATTGGCGACACCTGATTACTTTTCTAAGTGGACAGAAGCCATACCGCTAAGAGAAGTGAAGACGAAGAACATCCTCCATTTCTTCAAGACACACGTCATCTATCGGTTCGGCACTCCGCGACGGATTATCTCCGATAACGGGCCGGCCTACAGAAGTCACAGAATTAGCCGCTTCGCACAGCAGCATAACATAGACTGGAGATACTCTTCGGTCTATAATCCTTGAGCTAATGGTCTAGCTTAGGCTTTCAACAAAACCTTGACAAAGATCATAAAGAAGACGGTGTCCAAAAATAAAAAGGACTGGCACGAGATACTGCATGAAGCTCTCTAGGCGTATCGAACTACGTTCAAAATGGCTACGAATACAACGCCGTATGCATTGGTATTCGGCACGGAAGCGGTACTCCCCTTGGAGATAGAGATACTCTCTCTACGAGTAGCAGTTCTATACAAGCTGACGGATGAAAAGAATGCCCATCTTCGACTCGAGGAGCTCGATGCCCTCGATGAAACTCATCTCATGGCGCAGCAAAACCTAGAAACTTACAAAGCAAGGATGACGCTCTCATACGAAAGATTGACTAGGCCGAGAACATTCCGCCAAGGCGAACTCGTGTTAGTCGTAAAAAGACCTATGATCCCCAACCGTGCCAAACGGAAGAAATTTGAGCCGAACTATGAGAGCCCGTACATCATAGACAAGGTCTACCAAGGTGGAGCCTACTTTCTCATGGATATGCATGGCGAAAGACCCTTCCAGCCAATAAACGGCCGATTCCTGAAAAAATACTATGCCTGACGAGTCACAGCCCCGGTCAATGATATATGACGACGCCTATGTCCGCTCGCTATCTTCTTGAGTCAAGACTCTAAGAGTAGTACTCAACAGTACTCCGTCTCAAATATGGAGAGCTTTGGACCGTAATGTCCTTAAACTAACAACGGACCGCAACGTCCTTAAACTAGCCGTGGACCGAGATGTCCCTAAACTAACAACGTCGCCTCAAACACGGCGATAGTGGAATGCAAGTCCACAAGTCCCAGCGGTGAGGACTGCAACTCAAATTCCACCGGCAAACGGATGGATCACATGCGGCGAAGCTATTCTCGAAAGTTTCATCGTGCAAAAAAAAGGAGGTACGTCCACAGGCGAAATGGACACGGATGAAAACCCGAAAGGGCGCCGTGAGTAAAAACAGCAGGATTGCCGACGAGTTTGTGAAAACCCGAAAGGGCGCAATCTCGTTAGAATAAAGACACCTGCAAGGTCCTCTCAACCTTGTGAGGAGAAAATACCTGCGTGAGATCCTTACGACTCACAAGAGAGCAACACACTTAGGGATCCCCACGATTCCTAAGGAGAAATTGCACTTACGAGATCCTCATGACTCGTAAAGAGAATTCCCCTTCTGAGACCCTCACGGCTCATACGATTCAAAAGCCTTAAGCTACAGGAATCTGAACCTGTTCTTAAGCCATCACATTTCCCAAATTGCCCTACAAGCGGTTCAATATTGACCCTTGTATACAATCCACGGGCACAATTAAACGTCTCTCTAGCCCAGTTCCACCAATGGTGTGAAATTCCCCTATCTAGTAAACAACACTTGTAGGTCCTTTCGACTTGCAAGGAGAAAATGCTCTTGTGAGATCCTTACGACTCTCAAGAGAAAACGCACTTAAGAGTCCTCATGACCCCTAAGGAGAAATTACACCTACGAGATCCTCACGACTCGTAGGGAGAAATACCTTTATGAGACCCTTACGGCTCACGAAGTCAAAAGCCTCAGTCGTCGGGTCCCTAACCCTGTCTACTAAGCCACCTTTGTTCAATAGCGGCGAAGGCAAATGATAATTCGCTCTGGCAACGTTCCAGTAGCAGCGATACCGATGCCTAGATCGGTAACAAATTCCAAGTCCTTTCACGGCAAGTGCTAATTCGCTCCTCCTGGCAATATTCCAGTCGCAGCGATACTGATGCTAAGATTGGTATCAGATCTCAAGTCTATACTCATAACAAAATCAGCGAGCCAAAAATACATTAAAAAAATAGCCGAAATGATTGGGCAACTCGCAATAAAAAGTAGCAAGTAAAAAAGAAAAATAGCCGAAATGATTGGGCACCACAAAAAATAACCGAAATGATTGGGCAATCGCGACTTTCGCGATATAAAAAGCTGAAATGATAGAGTATCGCGGAAGGAAATTAAAAAATGAAAGAATGAAACTTTTGCCCTACAAGCGAGTCCATACTGACCCCTGTATGCAATCCATGGGCTTAAACAAAAAGGGAACCACATTTCCCAACAGACTCTGTCAAAGAGAGAATCAGATCTCGACTGCAACATCTGCATCCCAGAAGATCAACACAGCGTTCCTTCTCGACACCGCAGAAAGCGGAGCAAATCACCCTGACACCGCAGAAAGCGGAAACAAGTCAACCAATGATCTCTCCGCCGGAACAACGCTCCGTCTCGGAAACAAGTCAACCAATGACCTCCCCGCCGGAACAACACTCCGTCTCGGAAACAAGTCAACCAATGACCTCCCCGCCGGAACAACGCTCAGTCTCGGAAACCAGTCAACCAATGACCAATGACCTCCCCTCCGGAACAACGCTCCGTCTCGGAAACGAGTCAACCAACGACCTCCCCGCCGGAACAACGCCCCGTCTCGGAAACAAGTCAACCAATGACCTCCTCGCCGGAACAATGCGCCGTCTCGTAAACAAGTCAACCAATGACCTCCCGGCCGGAACAATGCT
The DNA here is from genome assembly GCA_030015575.1 of Agapanthus africanus. NCBI lineage: Eukaryota > Viridiplantae > Streptophyta > Magnoliopsida > Asparagales > Amaryllidaceae > Agapanthus > Agapanthus africanus. Next base: position 802,880,057 of record CM057339.1, on the reverse strand, counting down.
CCGTCTCGGAAACAAGTCAACCAACGACCTCCCCGCCGGAACAATGCGCCGTCTCGGAAAAAAGTCAACAAATGACCTCCCCGCCGGAAAAACGCTCCGTCTCGGAACAACGCTCCATCTCAGAAACAAGTCAACCAATGACCTCCCCGTCGGAACAACGCTCCGTCTCGAAAACAAGTCAACCAACGACCTCCCCGCCGGAACAACTCTCCGTCTCGGAAACAAGTCAACCAACAACCTCCCCGCCGGAACAACTCTCCGTCTCGGAAACAAGTCAACCAATGACCTCCCCGCCGGAACAATGCTCCGTCTCGGAAACAAGTCAACCAACGACCTCCCCGCCGGAACAACACTCCGTCTTGGAAACAAGTCAACCAACGACCTCCCCGTCGGAAAAATGCTCCGTCTCGGAAATAAGTCAATCAATGACCTCCCCACCGGAACAACACTCCGTCTCGGAAACAAGTCAACCAACGACCTCCCCACCGGAACAACGCTCCCTCTCGAAAACAAGTCAACCAACGACCTCCCTGCCGGAACAATGTGCCATCTCGGAAACAAGTCAACCAATGACCTCCCCGCCGGAACAATGCTCCGTCTCGGAAACAAGTCAACCAATGACTTTCCCACCGGACCAATGCTCCGTCTCGGAAATAAGTCAACCAATGACCTCCCCGTCGGAACAATGCGCCGTCTTGGAAACAAGTCAACCAATGACCTCCCCGCCGGAACAATGCGCCGTCTCGGGAATAAGTCAACCAATGACCTCCCGCCGGAACAATGTTTCATCCCGGAATCAAGTCAACCAATTATCTCTCGATTCAGGAAAATTAGTGTCCTTGGTGAGAATCCCTCGATTCGTTTCGAACGGAAAGGAAATCAGTGTCTTTGCAGGAATCTCTCGATTCGCCTCGACCCCCAGGGAAATCAGTGTCCTTGGTAAAAATCTCTCGATTCAGGGAAATCGGTGTCCTTGGCGAGAATCTCTCGATTCATTTCGACCCGCAAGGAAATCAGTGTCTTTGCAGGAATCTCTCGATTCGTCTCAACCCCCAGGGAAATCAGTGTCCTTGGTAAAAATCTCTCAATTCAGGGAAATCAGTGTCCTTGGAGAGAATCTCTCGATTCGTTTCGACCCGCAAGGAAATCAGTGTCTTTGCAGGAATCTCTCGATTCGTCTCGACTCCCAGGGAAATCAATGTCCTTAGCAAAAACCTCTCGATTCAGGGAAATCAGTGTCCTTGGCGAGAATCTCTCGATTCAATTCGACCCTCAAGGAAATCAGTGTCTTTGCGAGAATCTCTCGATTCGTCTCGACCTGTAGGGAAACTAGTGTCCCCGCGCATGAAAAGAAAATTCTCTTGTGAGATCCTTACGACTCTCAAGAGAAAACGCACTTAGGACTCCTCACGACTCCTAAGGAGAAAATACACCTACGGGATCATCTCGACTCGTAGGGAGAAAAGTCTTTATGAGACCCTCATGGCTCATAAAGTTGAAAAGTCTTACGTGGCAGATCATAACCCTGTCTCCTAAGCCATCACTGCCCTGCAAAGAGGTCAAGATGGACTATCTACGGGCCACACTCTCCGAAGTTAAACATCGACAAGGAGGGAAACAACCACTTACAAGTCCTCTCGACTTGTAAGCGGGAAAAATTCTCTTGTGAGATCCTTACGACTCTCAAGAGAAAACGCACTTAGGAATCCTCGTGACTCCTAAGGAGAAAATATACCTATGAGATCCTCTCGACTCGTAGGGAGAAAAGTCTTTATGAGACCCTCACGGCTCATAAAGTTGAAAAGTCTTAGGCGGCAGACCTGAACCTGTTTCATAAGCCATCGCTACCCTATAAGGAGGTCAAGATGGACTATCTACGGTCCACATTTTCCAAAAAGCCACATTCACCGATGAAATAAAGAAGCTACTTACGGATCATCACGATTCGTAAAGAAAAATACCCGAGTGAGATCCTTACGACTCATAGAGGCGATGAACACTTAGAAATCCTCACGATTTTTAGGGAGAAAATACATCTACGGATCCTCTCAACTCGTAAGGAGAAAAACCTTCTTGAGACCCTTACGGCTCATGAAGATGGAAAAAGACTTAGGCTACAAGGACCCTAAACTTGTCTCCTAAGCCCTCAATCCTATGTCGATGCATAACTCTGCACTGCTTAACCCACGTACATACATATGTGGGCAAAATAGTGGGGGGGGCATTTGTTCCCGCCAAAATTTTCGGCCAAGAGCTACTTGTTCCCTTATAAAAAAGGAGGGAGAGTCCTCAAAATTTGGCCTCACGTGTTAAACATGGGGGCGCTCATATGCAAAGCATATGGGCGCTGAAAATAAAACAATTAATGGCCAAACATGCCTCACGTGTAAAACACGTGAGCGCTCATATGCAAAGCATATGAGCGCTGAATAAAATAAACTTAAAAGGCCAAACAGGCCTCACGCGTAAAACACGTGAGCGCTCATATGCAAAGCATATAAGCACTGAACATAAATCACCAATGACCAAACAGGCCTCACGTGTAAAACACGTGAGCGCTCATATGCAAAGCATATGAGCGCTGAACATAAACAGGCTAAAACCCACAACAGGGGTCACGTGTTAAACATATGAGTTCTCTTGCCTCTCACATGCAAAGTATGTGAGCACCCCAATTTAAAATGCTCCTATCAAAATTTTAGAATTAAATTCTATTTTGGGAAATATTTTTCTGATCTTTATCAAACTAAAAAGATTTTCTCTGTTAAATAGAGGACCTTTGGATCAAAGATCTAACAGTGATCATCTGGTAGAATAAAGTTCTATTATAGGAAAATATTTTTCTAATCTTGTTAAATTAACAAGATATTCATATGATCAGAATTCTATGTTAGAATAAAATTCTAATCTTATTAAAACTAACAAGATATTCATAATATTGTTAAACAAACAAGAAATATTCTCTGTTAAACAGAGAGCCTTTGGATTAAAAATCCAACGGTGAATAAAATTGACCGATTGATCTAAAAGATCATGAAATCAATCATGATCTCTCAATGAGGGATTCCCTTAACAAATTGATTCTTTTTCTTCTCATATAAATAGGAACAAGGAGAGGAGGAAAATGGAGACACACAGAGAGAGGGGAAGAAAAATATAGAGAGAGAATTTAATTCTCTAGAAAGAAGAGGAACCCCTCCCAAAAGCTCCCACAAAACAAAAGAGAATTTAATTCTTAAATCAAGAGTTTAACTCTTCTCAAAAGAACTTAGTTCTTCCTCTGGTTAAGATCTGCAGAAACAGATCTCCCCACAAGTTGAGAATTTAATTCTCATCGGGGAGATTCTGTCATGTAGATTCAAAACCTAGGGCAAAGAACTGAGTTCAAAAGAGTTTAACTCTTACAAAATGCATGGGAATTTAATTCCTCTGAAACTAGGGTTTAACCCTTTAAAAAGAATTTAATCCCTGCAAAGAACAAAAGGAGAACTTGATTCCTCATAACCATAGAAGAACAGCCTGATGATTCATTAGAGTTCAAATGCTACGTAACAGATCACGTGTTCCTACGTGAGCACTTCTGAGGAACAAAAAGGAACAACTGATATCGAGTCACATGATCCCACGTGCCCCCTAATAGTGCTTAGCACTTTCAAAAGGAAAAGGGGAATAAATCAAAGACAGTTCCCATTTTGGGGCGCCTCACGTGATCCCACGTGACCCCCTAGTAGTGCTTAGCACTTGTAAAAGGAAAGGGGAATAAATCAAAACAGTTCCCATTTTTTGGGTGTCTCACATGATCCCACTGACCCCAATACTGCTTAGCACTTATAAAAGAACAGGGGAATAAACCCAAGTGAACAGCGCCAACTTTCAAGAGCCTCACGTGCCACACGTGAGCCTCCCCTAAATTTCAGTGTTTAACACTGCCTTGGAGTCTCACGTGTGAGCACGTGAGCACTGAGTATAAATTAGTGTTTAACACTATAGGAAGCCAACTCCAACTCCAAATTGGCTAAGTCTCCCTGAGGATTAAAACATCTTGGATTTCCTAATAGACCGAGCCACCATGCTCATGACTTCCCAAACTGATGATGATTCCTCAATCTCCTAAATTAATCTTAGTCTCTCAAAAACGACTAATGATTCTTGGACGGGCCACTATGATCCTTCCCCTCAAATCTGGAATTTGGTTCAAGGGTATATCTCTCCATACCTTTGATACATGTCGTTGTAATTCTTCAACGTCTTCAGAGAGGTGGAGGGTCCCGACAACCAATAGCTTTTTGGTGCAAAACAAAACCCATGAGCACATCCCTATGGACCGCAACGTCCTTAAACTAGCTAAAGACCGCACTGTCCTTAAACTAGCTGTGGACCGCAACGTCCTTAAACTAAACCCTCACACCAAAAATGGTGATCTATGGATCGAAACGTCCTTAAACTAACAATTGACCACAACGTCCTTAAACTAGCTATGGACCGCAACGTCCTTAAACTAGTTGTGGACCGCAACGTCCTTAAACTAAACCCTCACACAAAAAATGGTGATCTATGGACCGAAACGTTCTTAAACTAACAACGGACCGCAACGTCCTTAAACTAGCTATAGACCAAAAACGTCATTAAACTAAAGCAATAGAGCCCAAATGCTCTTTTGCTGGGTCTGAACGATCCCAAAATCCTGTTGAGTAGATCTTAGTCTAAAAGTAGACTAACGTATCCTCAACAAACATTTAAGTTGATCTTAATCTCAAACGAGATTAACGATCCTTAAACCAAACCCAAATTTAAGAATATACGGATTTGGACTAATCCACGCCCTACGGGCGGCAACATAAATTAGTCTCCGTATAGAATCCACGGGCAACCAAAAATAAAACCAACACACATGACACGAAGTGAACATCTGGAGCAGGAGAAAGTGGTTATCGCTATGCGGTAACGTAATTAACTGCAGGGGCTTGCGCCTGCAGGGAAGAGTGTCCACACAATCAAAAACCCCTCACAATGAGGGGGAATCTAACGAAGTCTACTACAACGGCCGCATCTGTCCAGACCTCCGATACACGGTGCCATAAATCAACTTGGCATCTTCGAAGAGGTGGATGGATAAATCCAAATAGTATCTGCCCCCAAATTCAGGCAAGACGTCCTAACGTCCCGGTCGCATCTTTCGGCGGTAAACACCAACGATAATGTTCAAGAGAGCAGAACGACGAGGGGGGGTAACCGACCGTTGTAGTCGTCAAAATGACGCATCACCTCAGCACATTGGGCATCGGTAAATTCTTGGCCTTGACAACGGCCCTGGATACGAATATCCTCATAAGAGATAATCTCTTCAAGATCATAAAGACGAGAAGCCATAATATCTGGAAAGAAAAATCAGTAAGGGGTTCGCAATCAAAATGATGAGGAAAGCACTCATTGTAAGAATCTAAAAAGATTCTCATTTAATGAAGAATCTCATTAAACTGTGGAGTTAAACTCCCAATACCCTCGGAAAATGTGTTCCACAACAGATTCAAATCTGTGAAAAGGGTATTAAAACCCTAAAAATATGCCCAAGAACAGAAGGGGAATAAAATTCCCAAAAGTCTCCGGGCCTCTCAAAGCTAAGCTCTGTAAGATGGAGTTAAATTCATTTATTAATGGGATTAAATACCAGAAACCCCCATGATAGGGAAACAAAGAAAATGGAAATAATTCCAAGAATCATCAAAGATCGGTGATAGGGTAAACCCTAAGAGGAGAACTAACGATTCTCAAGACCCCAGAGACTTCTTAAAAAAAGGGGGTGTTTTTAGATCTCTGAGAGATCAGTTCAAGGCAAGAGCAAAGCTCTGTTGATGGATTTGAAATCTAAAGAAAAAAGGGGGTTTTCCCTAAGGGATAAATTTCGTTCAAGATCCTTACCCAAAAAGAGAGTTTTTGCAGAGTTTAACTCTAAAAGATCTATAGACAGAGAGCTAAGCTCTGAAAGGAGAATTAAATTCTCAAGAAAAAATTAAGGAAGAAAATGAAAAAACAGTGATCATCTAAAGAGCTAAACCCTCCATTTATAAGACGTGATGGGGAGCGGTTCATCTCCACGTTCCCCTAGGCAATCCAACGGTTTTAAGGGTGGACAGCGTCGCACTCACGTGCAAGCCACGTGAGAGCAACGCTAGGGGGCATTTGTTCCCTCATAAAAAAGAAAAAGGGGGAAAGTTCCCCACTATTAAAGTCTCACGTGTTAAACACGTGAGCGCCTATATGCAAAGCATATAGACGCTGCAATCAAATAATTGGCAAGTCAAACAGGCCTAACGTGTTAAACACGTGAGAGTTTATATGCATATGAGCGCTGAAAATAAAGCATGCTGAAACCCATGCTAGGGGTCACGTGTTAAACACGTGAGTTCTTCTGCTGCACTCTTTGGCAAGATATAATTAAATTTTATTTGGGAAATATTTTTCCTGATCTTTCTGATACGGAAAGATTCTTCTCTAACAGAGAATTTTGGATTTAAAATCCAATTATGATAAAATATCACTAATCAAACCACCTGATAGAATTAAATTCTATATGGGAAATATTTTCTTGATCTTTCTCAAACTAGAAAGATCTTCTCTGTTAAACAGAGGACCCTTAAATCAAAGATCCAACGGTGATTATAAAATCACACACCGATCATCTGATAGAATAAAAATTCTATCTTAGGAAAAGATATTTCCTAATCTTGTTAAATAAACAAGAAAACTTCTCTGTTAAACAGAGAGCCTTAAAACTCCAATGATGAATAAAATTCACTAAGTGATCCGAGAGATCATTTTGGATTGATTATAAAATCAATCATGATCTCTCAATCAGACCTTTTCCTAACAAGTTGATCTTTTCTCTTATCCTATAAATAGAAGAGAAAAAACAAAAAAAAAAGAGGAAAGAAGAGAGACACAGAACTCCTCACAAGTTTCTGCGAAAAAAAAATATACAGTGAGCTCTTGAAAAAGAAAGAGAATTTAATTCTCAAAAGAAGAAGAAGACTTGCCTCATTGAAACCCTAGGTAAAAAAACACACAGAGATCATAGTGTCTCTTCTTTGCCTATCTATGGGTTTAACTCTTCATATAAGAACTTAGTTCTTCCTCTGGTTGAGATTTGCAGAAGCAAATCTTCCTACAAGTTGAGAATTTAATTCTCATTAGGGAGATTTCATTCTGCGGATTCAAAACATAAAGGAAAAGAACTAGGTCATAAAAGAAAAAGAAATAACATGAGCATATGGGAATTTAATTCCTCAAAAAATTAGGGTTTGACCCTATATAAAGAACTTAGTTCTTCAAAAAAATGATAATGATCCAAGATCCTTAAAACCAAAATCTTGATGATCATCAATGACTAAAAATGTTATTAACAGGAGATCGATATCTCTAAGAAAACACAAGAATAGTTTGGTGACTCATTAGTGCTTAGCACTATTATGAAGCCTCACGTGTTTTCCATGCGAGTGCTTCAAATGAACAAAAAGAACAACCAAAACTGCCTCATGTGTTTCCTCACGTGAGTGCTTAAAAAAGGGAAACAAGAAAAAGAAAAGCCAAAGCTGCCTCACGTGATTCTCACGTGGGCGCCTAAAAAGCAAAGAAAAACTTCTTTGTCAATTAAGCAGCCGTCCTAAAAGAAAGCAGCCATGTGTTTTGCATGAGGGATCTAATCAAGTGCTTAGCACTTCTGTAAAAGAAGGGCAGCGCCCCATATTTGGGGGCCTCACGTGTTTCATACGTGAGCGCCACAGAACTCTAATGATTAGCACTAATCCAGTGCCCACGTGAAACGCACGTGAGCACTATATGTCTTAGTGCTTAGCACTGAGGAGTAATTATATTTCAGCCCAAATCGGCTAAGTTTCCTGAGGTTAAACCTATTTGATTTTAAATCAACCGAGCTCATATGGCTCATGGTTTCCTAAACTGATCTTAATCTCAAAAATGACTAGTGGTCTCCCATTGATGATATCCAAAATGATATTCATCATGTGTCTCCTAAAGTATTGTTAGTCTTAAATACGACTAATGATTCTTAGGTCCACAACAACCATTTTCCCCTTAAATACGAGATTTGGTTCAAAAGGGTACATCTCTCCACACCTCTGATACATATCGTTGTAATACCTCAACGTCTTCAGAGAGGTGGCGGGTCCCGATGACCAACAACTTCTTTCGCTCATGCACTTCCAAATTGACGTGCATGCCTCAAATCGGATCGTGGCCCAAATTGGGCACATTCCATATCACCATTGATGATATCCAAAATGATATTCATCCTATGTATCCTAAAGTAATCTTAGTCTCAAATACAACTAATGATTCTTAGGTCCACAACAACCATTTTCCCTTCAAATACGGGATTTGGTTCAAAATGGTACATCTCTCCACACCTCTGATACATGTTGTTGTAATTCTTCAACGTCTTCAGAAAGGTGGCAGGTCCCGATGAATAACAACTTCTTTCGCTGATGCACTTCCAAATTGACGTGCATGCCTTAAATCGGATCGTACCCCAAATTGGGCACATTCCATATCTCCATTGTTCACTTTGTCATGTAACAAATAGACGTGCGCGCAAGATGAATAATGGACCGAAATGTCCTTAAACTAATATTCTCCCTAAATACGGCGATAACTGACAAAAATGTTATTAAACTAACATTCGTCCCCAAACGGGAATGTTGGACCGAAATGTCCCTAAACTAATACTCGCCCCCAAATAAGGCGAAAAAGGACCGAAACGTACTTAAACTAACATTTCGCCTCAAACATGGCGATAATGGACCGCGATGTCCCTAAACTAAAATAATCGAGCCCAAATGCTCATATGTTTAAGCTGATCTTAATCTCAAACCACATTAACGATCCTTAAATCAACTCAAACCCAAATCTAAAAATATACGGATTTGGATTAATCCACGCCCTACGGGAAACGACAGAAACTAGTCTCTGTATACAATCCACGGGCAACCTGAACAAACAAAAACACACACGACACGAAATGAACTTCCGGAGCAGGAGAAAGTGGTTATCGCGATGCGGTAACGTAATTAACTGTAGGGGCTTGCGCCTGCAGGGAAGAGCATCCCCATAATCAAAAACCCCTCGCAAACGAGGGGGGATCTGATAAAGTCTGCTACAACGTCCGCATCCGTCCAAACCTCCGATATACGGTGTCATAAATCAACTTGGTATCTTCGGAGAGGTGGACGGATAAAGCCAAAAAGTATTTTCCCCCAGGATTCAGGCCAGACGTCCCAACGTCCCGATCCGTCTTCCGGTGGTGAACACACCTCATACCCTTATACCCATATACATCATATCTGTACACACACATCATACTTGTATATACTTGCCCGTTTCTGTACCTTTACTTCCTTGAGGCAATCCTACTCGAGTGTAACTCGCTGACGGGCTTTCCTTTTCTCTTCTCTATCTCCGGAATGTCCGTTAGATGAGAATGAGTATTATGATGGGGATCAAGGTATGGGCCTATTAATGAAGATTGTGCGGGCTTGACGACGGAAGATTAGCTAGTTTTTTTTCTTTTGCCCACATGCTTAGGGCTTTTTGCTTCTGCTTCGATGTAATTGAACTACTTAGTTTATTTTACTCATTCGTTTGGAATGTAATAAAGTTTGGTTAATGGAAATAAATGCCTTCCGCTTTTATTATTTTGTTTTGGTATATATTCTGCATGTTATAGATATTCATACGCTTAACGTAACTGTATTGAATAGACCACCTTCAATACAGTTAGGTTGCAGACCATGCCACGTCATCCTTCACCTTCTTTTGGGAAGCGGGGCGTGACAGGTTTAGTGGTGGCCCATGCAGACCCTCAATGTACTAAAATGAAACTGTTAACTGACTTATTATATTTGTGAATCTTATCCACTTATATCGATTTCATAATTTTCCTATGTTCCTGTCCTTTCCTTAGCATTATGCATCCTGACCATGGCCTTCCTTTTCAGGTCATGGCCAATCTTTCAGACGAGGACAACATGTCAGACATCACCTTTGAGTCTCCGCTTGGATATTTGGATGACAAAGTATTAAGCCCCCAGACGGTTATTTCTGACAATGACTCGGAGGATAAGGAAGTCGATGTTGCAGTACCGGAGTCTATGATGGCCACTGACTCCGAAGACGAAGAAGAAGATCCTATAAAAGATGAACCTATGGAAGATGATCCTGAAGAGGTGGCTTCCGCAAAAGAAGAAGACCATATAGAAGGGGAATCTGAGAACGAGGCTCCAGCCGAGGATGAGTCGAAGGACGAAGCTTCAAATGAGGAGGAACTCGAGGCCGAAGAAACTCAGGCAGTTGTCCCTGCACACTGTGGGAATAGCCGCCCCTCTCTTAGTGCGAAAGCCTATCGCAACATGTTGAACTCTCATAATCGAGATTAATAAGACTTATTTTTTTCCTTTTGGCCGAATAAAACGATGTATAGCAGTAGAGACATGTCCTTCCTTTCATTTGTACTCTCCTTATTGAAGTTGGATAATAAAATCTTAATTTCGAGCAAAATCTTTCTTGTGTCTCTTGCTCTTCTTTTATTAGTTTTCCTCTTGCATTAATTGTTGTTCTTTCATGCAAGTTGCTATCGTAACCTGACCCTCTTATCATTCAGAACACAATAGCCAGATGACACCCTAACCGCAACAGAAGAGAAAATAGGATCAATGAAGCCGCGGCTCAGCAAGCAGCTATGTTACAAGTGATGCAAGGATTACTAGAACAACAGCAGCAGCAGACGGCTGCCTTTCATCAGGAGCTGCGAGAAAGTAGGCAGCAACAAGCGGAGATTTTAAGGAAGGCACTAGCCCTCGTTCCTTAAGGTGCAGCATGAGTGAAACAATTCAGATCACTTTACCCTAAGACCTTTTCAGAGAAGGAAACTCCCTTAGAAGCTGAGGAATGGATTAAAGGAACAGTCAATGATCTCGGTGCCGCTCAGATTCCTAAGGATGCATGGGCAAATATTGCTAAACTACAACTCACGGATAATGCTAGAGTATGGTGGGAGGCAGAGGAAAGAAGATTGAAGGAGCCCATCGATTGGGAGACGTTCAAACAACGTTTTGATACCCAGTACTTTCCAGCCGTGGCACGTCTATATATGGAAAGAGAATTTGTACAACTCCAACAAGGGAGCTTGTGGGATAAGCCTATAGACGAGTACGCTTCAGGGTTCGCAAGGTTAAGTCGGTTCGCACATCATCTGGTAGCAACCCCAGAACTATATGCTAAGAGGTTCTGACAAGGGTTGGACCTGAAGACGCAGTCCTTCTTGTCTTCTGCTACTCTTTCGATGTATGACACAATCTTAGATGCAGCACGAAACTTTGAAGATCTATAGAAACGCATAAGGAAGAATGACCATTTGTCAGGTGTTAAGCGACCGGCAATGTCACGCCCCGCTTCCCAGAGTACGCAAGATTGGGCACGTGACATAGCCAACCATGCTACCTGTGGGTAGGAAGTATCCATCCACAGTCACATTACGGCTGTAAAGATATCAAGAACAAGATAAATAAACTATCTAACACATGTCCAAATCCATAATAACAAGAGTCAATGAAAAATAAGTGCGGAAGCAAATGATCCAATATAATAATAGAAAGGTACGTCCCATAATGCGGGATCACACCTGGAAATAAAATGCAATAAATGAACTAACCACTACAGAACTCACAAATCAGCCTGCTGGCTGAAGTACTCCTGCTCGGTCGGCGACAGTGGTAAAGAATCTGGGCCATGCAAAACCCAGACGTCAGCGCGTCATGTCAACCAATAATATAATATGAACATGGTAATAAGCAATGCAGGGAAATAAACATGAATAAAGCAGTAATATGAAACAAGCAGTGCAGGGTAGTGTGCAGTGGGTAACTAAACTGTTCTATCAGGTTTTCTATTCTAAAGTCTTTGAAATCAATTGGTGACTCGTCGATGTAACTCAATAGTATCCCGTGCATGCCCGGGACCACGGTCAAGACCCTCGGGGCTGAATCCGAGACGTGCCGCTAGGCAGTAACAAGTAGCAGGATGGACGAGTGATGTCAGCATCATCACTCCCGGACTGGCCAAGCCCGTAAGACTGATCAGAACAGGTATCGAACTGTTGAGTTACAAGTCGGTTTCACCTTTGATTTCCCCATACCCCCAAGTTATGCATGTCAGGTCAGGTATTCAGTAATCAAGAACTAATGCCAACACAGGATCAGGTAACAGCAGGTTTGTCTGGGTAGACAACAGGAATGGTCCATGAGGACCCCAAGGCAGGTTTGTTGGCATTAGGCATGAGATCAGGTAACAAGTCAGGTCATGGTACAACAGGTTGAGTTGGGTAATGTATAAAGGTGTCATGTCATGTCAAGAGTGTACGGTACCATGTCATGTCAAGTAGGAAGTGTAACAGGTCATGTCAGGAAGCACAAGATGTCATGTGGGTGCTCATAATCAAACTATCATAAACATATGTATAAATAAACAAGCATGAGTACTATCAGAACAATAAACTGGAACATGTAATATGATATGCAAATAGATATAATTTCAAGGATATGGATGCACAGTTATCGATTAGGGTTACATTTATAGTTCCAATATTAATTAGGATGCAATTTATTAAACATGGAGTGTTAATATCACATTATTATGTAGTAATGTGATCTATGGATACAATTATATGTATCTTAAATGCGATGGATGCAAACGGGTATCCGAAAAGTTATAAAACTATAAAATGGAAACGTGGGATGTACAACTAAGCAATATGTGATATAAATATTAATATGGATAGCATATTCAAAGCGATTAATAACTATAAAAGTGGTATTGATTAACCAACACAAGAAAGTTCCGTTCAGAAATTCAGCGTCGCCCTAATTTGTAAAATAGCTTAAAAATAACAAACGTTCTCCAAAAGGGACGTGTCTTATACCAAAACGAAGATAATTCAATAAGGTTTTCAGTTTTATAAGTATAAGCATCTCAGGTTGTCCCTACAAAAAGTTATGAATATTCGAAGTTGAAAGTTTGCTGCTGGAATTTCCCTGGACAGCAGTTTGGAGACATTTTCATTTGCATTTTACGTTATTTAAACAATTTATTTTGCAAGTAAATATTTCATAAATTTATAGTATTCTGAGTTAGCTTCGTAACGAACTAAAGAACGTATACTAATGATTTTTCTATGATTTATAATGAATTTTATAAGATAAGGTGTACAGTAAATTTCAGATTTGTCATATCCGATTTTCCAACGACGTTTCATGTGTAAACTATAAGATTTTCAAATGTATAACATTATAAAATGAAGATTATAAACTAATTAAAGATAATAATAATAAATATTACGACGATATATATTTTAAATGATATGGTTGCAGTATAATGTAATCTAGTATGTCACAAGATAAGTTTTCATGATCTAGATTTAATATGATATAAACGGATGCCAACGGAACATCGAAACATTATAAAATTAAACATGAGGCACTAGATTTAAACTATAGGTATGGTATTTATTTAAATAGGTATAAAATGAATTATATAGCATGTAGCAAGATTAACTTGCCTTGATGGGTCGTGAATCGGGAAAACGGAACGTTAACCGTCGGCGGGGAAAACTCGCGACGGGTGCACGGTTCACGGAATGAACCCAAACGACGAACAAAGGAACAATACTGGTCGGGGTATCTCGCTGGAACGTCGAGAAGCGTCACCGACACGACGGAATTCCGGCAACAAAAGAACAGTTAAAAAAAATGAGAAACGAGACATGAAGGAAGAAGAGAAAGAATGATAAAGAGAAGTACGAGAGGATATATGAGAGAGAGAGAAAGTGGAGAGAGAGAAAGTGGGGCCCACGGGGTTAAAGGAGAGGTTGCGATTGGCTGAGAGAATAAATTGAGAAGGATATAAAAGATTGTAAAAATATTATATGGTTAACTTAAAGATTTAAAAGATAGGTAATGAACAGTAAGATATCAGATTAGTTAGAAAAAATATATGCGAAGGTTTTAATAATATTAAAATTTGGGATTTTGGCGCCAAATGATACATTTCCAAATTGCGCCCGGGTTGGGTCCAAAAATTCGAAATTCAAATAATAGGATTTTAAGCGGGTTCCAAATTTTAAAATGAAATGTTTTATGATTAAAAAAGCATACTCCCAAAACGGACACACGCACGTGCACGTAGCCATCCAAACTCGCCCGTTTCACTGAACGGGACGAGAACACAATGCACGGACGCTACCACGAGGCTAAGGGTGTCAAGTAGGCCAAGATGAATATTTTCAATTTTATTTTAGGTGTTAAAATTTGTTATATGCAGAATGACTTAGCCAGATAAAATTTTACAGTAAGACCCAAACAAGCAAGATAAATGAAATGAGTAATATCTAATCCTCAATCAATAATAGAAAATAGTAGTATTGGGTTCGGGTGTTACATTATACCCAACTACAAAAGAATTTCGTCCTCGAAATTCCAAGAATACAAGATAGAAAACTACAGGAAAAGGTTAGGAAACTTCTGTCGGATCTCGTCTTCTCGCTCCCACGTGGACTCTCCATGCGATCGATTACCCCAAGAAACTAGCACAAGGGGGATAACCTTGTTCTTAAGAACCTTTTCTCTTCGATCCATCAGTTTGAGGATGATAAGCTGTGCTAAACTTCAATCGAGTCCCCAAACTTTCTTGTAAACTCTTCCAGAAGTGTGACAAGAACCGAGTGTCCCGATCGGACACGATGCTCACCGGTACGCCATGCAATCTTACAATCTCCTGCATGTACCGCTCTGCCAAAGTCTCCGTTGATTGACCAACCCGGAAAGGAATAAAGTGAGCTGCCTTGGTCAATCGATCGACAATCACCCATACTGCATTGTTGCCCTTTGGACTTCGCGGTAAAGCCGTCACGAAATCCATGGTTATATGTTCCCACTTCTACTGAGGAATCAGAAGTGGTTGCAACAAACCAGCAACCCTTTGGTGTTCAGCATTGACTTGCTGACATACCAAGCACTTAGCCACGAAGCGAGCAATCTCCCGTTTCATGCCTTCCCACCAGAAATGCTGTCGAATATCTCGGTACATCTTTGTACCTCCTGGATGTATAGAATAAGCTGAACTGTGTGCCTCCTTCATAAGCTCTTCACGAACATTCCCCTTTGGCACACACAAACGGCTACCATACCTCAACGAACCATCTTTGTGGACCAGTAAATCTGTTCGTAGTCTGTCTTCAACCTGCTCTCGAAACTTTTGCAGTCTAGGATCCTGCGATTGTGCTGCTTTAATTTTCTCAATTAAAGACGGCTGTACTTGCAATTGCATCAACTGTCCCATAGAACGCGGTAGCACAACTTCCAAGTCAAATCTTCGAAAATCTGCAATGATCTCCCTCAGCGTAGTTAACACCTGAATTGCTGGTAACCGACTAAGCGCATCCGGCACGACGTTAACTTTTCCCGGATGGTTCTTAAGATCAAGGTCGTAGTCGGCCATCAGCTCCAACCATCTGCGTTGCCTCATGTTCAACTCCTTCTTAGTGAACACATACTTCAAACTCTTGTGATCAGTAAAAACTTCGACTTTCTCGCCCAAAAGGTAGTGTCTCCAAATCTTCAAAGTGAAGATCAAAGTCGCAAGGTCCAAGTCATGAGTTGGATAATTCTTCTCATGGGTCTTCAGTTGTCTTGATGCGTATGCTACGACCTTCCCATGCTGCATCAAAACACATCCCAATCCTTTCCCAGATGCGTCGCTGTGAATCACCAGTCCTCCGGAATTGTCTGGTACGGTCAGGATAGGGGCGGTTATCAACTTCTGCTTCAACATCTCAAAAGCTAGCGCACAATTATCCGTCCATACAAAAGGTACCTCCTTGCGCTTAAGCTTGGTCAACGGCTCTGCCAGACGAGCAAAGTTCTCCACAAATCTCCTGTGGTATCCGGCTAATCCAAGGAAACTTCTTATCTCAGCAACATTCTTTGGAATAGACCAATCTCGAACTGCTACAATCTTTTCTGGATCGACGGCAATGCCATCGCCAGACACAACATGCCCCAAAAACCTTACTTCCTCCAGCCAAAACTCGCACTTACTCATTTTCGCATACAATTTCTCCTGTCTCAACGTCTGCAGTGCGATCTTCAAATGCTCAGCATGCTCTTCAAAACTCTTCGAGTAAACCAGAATATCGTCAATGAATACCACAATGAACTGATCCAAGAATGGTGAAAAGATTCGGTTCATCAAGTCCATGAATACTGCCGACGCATTCGTTACTCCGAAAGGCATCACTAAGTACTCGTAATGTCCATCCCGAGTTCGGAACGCCATCTTGCTAATATCTTCTGCTTTCACTCGAACCTGATGATATCCGGATCGCAAATCCAGTTTCGAGAATGCTCTCGCACCACTAAGCTGCTCAAAAGTTCTCCAATGCAAGGGATCGGGTACTTGTTCTTAATAGTCACCCGGTTCAATTCTCGATAATCAATGCACATCCTTCTCGTGCCATCCTTCTTCTTTACTAAAAGAACTGGAGCTCCCCAAGGCGAGTTGCTGCTTCGAATCCAACCCTTCTCAAGTAATTCACCAACTTGCTTCTTAACTTCTTCCAATTCCACTGGTGCCATCGGATAGTAAGTTTTAGATACTGGCGCTGCACCAGGACTAAGGTCAATCGCGAACTCCACGTCTCGCTTCGGCGGTAAGCCCGATATATCTTCAAATACATCCATAAAATCGCGAACAACTGCCGGCTCTTCACCACGATCAACCTCCCAAGATGCAATAATATTGTTTGTCAGCCTAGCCCTAAACTCGACTGGCCCGACAGAACTGCCTCCTTACCGTAACTGCTGTCCGCATCGTTGGCTGCGAAAGGTCCAGCGAAACTTCTGAGACTCGCCCATCCTGCTGCATGCACATCCACGACGCTCCATTCTGCCTTAGTCCGATGAACTTCTCCTCCATTTCCTCCCGTACAGTCCGCGGGAAGAATTTCTCCAGGAAACTTTAGAGAAATCCGCCCAACTGATTGGCTTGGGCAAGCGGTTCTCCTCCATAAGCCACCACCCCCGGGCGTAATCCACCAGCTGAATGCGCACCACATCAACTCTTTTGTCCTCTGGGATCTGTGCCGCAATCAGCAAATTCTCCGTATCCACTAGCCATTGCTCGGCTGGCAACGGCTCCTCCAGACCAGTGAAAGTAATAGGACCCAACCGCCTGAAATCTGCTACGGTCCCTACTCGGTCAACTGGTCTAGCTCCAACCTTGTTCACAGACTGCTGAACGATCTGCAAACCTTCCTGAAACGAGTCCGCTTGCTGCTGGATCAGCTCGGTCTGTTTCTTTGATTTCCAGCATTCCTCTCATCACTCCAAGCATGGCGGCTTCGCTCACAGGCCTCTGGTACGTCTTGAACTTCTTACCTGTCATCATCCTGAACTCAAAACACCCAACATTAGCATGATGATAGATTCTGAATATGGATCAAGGCTAGAACTCCAAGATACTTAAATAGAGTACCGCATTGTAGCTATGCCGCGGTATCATAGCCGCAATTACTTAACTCCACCCAAGTCGCCCAAGTCCTAGGGATAACAAGAAATCAGGTTTCCGAGTCGAAATGCAAAGTAAGTTTGCACGTCGTAAAAGATATAATCCGGAAGAATGTGATTCAAGAATGGTAAAACGGTCAAGGTGGCAGGACATGTTTCCTAAACACGGGTATTCTGATTCGTGTATTGGGTACAATACCCAACTACAAAAGAATCAACCCGACTATCCTATGGCTCTGATACCAAAAGAACCATGTCACGTCCCGCTTCCCAGAGTACGCAAGATTGGGCACATGACATAGCCAACCATGCTACCTGTGGGTAGGAAGTATCCATCCACAGTCACATTACGGCTGTAAAGATATCAAGAACAAGATAAATAAACTATCTAACACATGTCCAAATCCATAATAACAAGAGTCAATGAAAAATAAGTGCGAAAGCAAATGATCCAATATAATAATAGAAAGGTACGTCCCATAATGCGGGATCACACCTGGAAATAAAATGCAATAAATGAACTAACCACTACAGAACTCACAAATCAGCCTGCTGGCTGAAGTACTCCTGCTCGGTCGGCGACAGTGGTAAAGAATCCGGGCCATGCAAAACCCAGACGTCAGCGCGTCATGTCAACCAATAATATAATATGAACATGGTAATAAGCAATGCAGGGAAATAAACATGAATAAAGCAGTAATATGAAACAAGCAGTGCAGGGTAGTGTGCAGTGGGTAACTAAACTGTTCTATCAGGTTTTCTATTCTAAAGTCTTTGAAATCAATTGGTGACTCGTCGATGTAACTCAATAGTATCCCGTGCATGCCCGGGACCACGGTCAAGACCCTCGGGGCTGAATCCGAGACGTGCCGCTAGGCAGTAACAAGTAGCAGGATGGACGAGTGATGTCAGCATCATCACTCCCGGACTGGCCAAGCCCGTAAGACTGATCAGAACAGGTATCGAACTGTTGAGTTACAAGTCGGTTTCACCTTTGATTTCCCCATACCCCCAAGTTATGCATGTCAGGTCAGGTATTCAGTAATCAAGAACTAATGCCAACACAGGATCAGGTAACAGCAGGTTTGTCTGGGTAGACAACAGGAATGGTCCATGAGGACCCCAAGGCAGGTTTGTTGGCATTAGGCATGAGATCAGGTAACAAGTCAGGTCATGGTACAACAGGTTGAGTTGGGTAATGTATAAAGGTGTCATGTCATGTCAAGAGTGTACGGTACCATGTCATGTCAAGTAGGAAGTGTAACAGGTCATGTCAGGAAGCACAAGATGTCATGTGGGTGCTCATAATCAAACTATCATAAACATATGTATAAATAAACAAGCATGAGTACTATCAGAACAATAAACTGGAACATGTAATATGATATGCAAATAGATATAATTTCAAGGATATGGATGCACAGTTATCGATTAGGGTTACATTTATAGTTCCAATATTAATTAGGATGCAATTTATTAAACATGGAGTGTTAATATCACATTATTATGTAGTAATGTGATCTATGGATACAATTATATGTATCTTAAATGCGATGGATGCAAACGGGTATCCGAAAAGTTATAAAACTATAAAATGGAAACGTGGGATGTACAACTAAGCAATATGTGATATAAATATTAATATGGATAGCATATTCAAAGCGATTAATAACTATAAAAGTGGTATTGATTAACCAACACAAGAAAGTTCCGTTCAGAAATTCAGCGTCACCCTAATTTGTAAAATAGCTTAAAAATAACAAACGTTCTCCAAAAGGGACGTGTCTTATACCAAAACGAAGATAATTCAATAAGGTTTTCAGTTTTATAAGTATAAGCATCTCAGGTTGTCCCTACAAAAAGTTATGAATATTCGAAGTTGAAAGTTTGCTGCTGGAATTTCCCTGGACAGCAGTTTGGAGACATTTTCATTTGCATTTTACGTTATTTAAACAATTTATTTTGCAAGTAAATATTTCATAAATTTATAGTATTCTGAGTTAGCTTCGTAACGAACTAAAGAACGTATACTAATGATTTTTCTATGAATTTATAATGAATTTTATAAGATAAGGTGTACAGTAAATTTCAGATTTGTCATATCCGATTTTCCAACGACGTTTCATGTGTAAACTATAAGATTTTCAAATGTATAACATTATAAAATGAAGATTATAAACTAATTAAAGATAATAATAATAAATATTACGACGATATATATTTTAAATGATATGGTTGCAGTATAATGTAATCTAGTATGTCACAAGATAAGTTTTCATGATCTAGATTTAATATGATATAAACGGATGCCAACGGAACATCGAAACGTTATAAAATTAAACATGAGGCACTAGATTTAAACTATAGGTATGGTATTTATTTAAATAGGTATAAAATGAATTATATAGCATGTAGCAAGATTAACTTGCCTTGATGGGTCGCGAATCGGGAAAACGGAACGTTAACCGTCGGCGGGGAAAACTCGCGACGGGCGCACGGTTCACAGAATGAACCCAAACGACGAACAAAGGAACAATACGGGTCGGGGTATCTCGCTGGAACGTCGAGAAGTGTCACCGACACGACGGAATTCCGGCAACAAAAGAACAGTTAAAAAAAATGAGAAACGAGACATGAAGGAAGAAGAGAAAGAATGATAAAGAGAAGTACGAGAGGATATATGAGCGAGAGAGAGAGAAAGTGGAGAGAGAGAAAGTGGGGCCCACGGGGTTAAAGGAGAGGTTGCGATTGGCTGAGAGAATAAATTGAGAAGGATATAAAAAATTGTAAAAATATTATATGGTTAACTTAAAGATTTAAAAGATAGGTAATGAACAGTAAGATATCAGATTAGTTAGAAAAAATATATGCGAAGGTTTTAATAATATTAAAATTTGGGATTTTGGCGCCAAATGAAACATTTCCAAATTGCGCCCGGGTTGGGTCCAAAAATTCGAAATTCAAATAATAGGATTTTAAGCGGGTTCCAAATTTTAAAATGAAATGTTTTATGATTAAAAAAGCATACTCCCAAAACGGACACACGCACGTGCACGTATCCATCCAAACTCGCCCGTTTCACTGAACGGGACGAGAACACAATGCACGGACGCTATCACGAGGCTAAGGGTGTCAAGTAGGCCAAGATGAATATTTTCAATTTTATTTTAGGTGCTAAAATTTGTTATATGCAGAATGACTTAGCCAGATAAAATTTTACAGTAAGACCCAAACAAGCAAGATAAATGAAATGAGTAATATCTAATCCTCAACCAATAATAGAAAATAGTAGTATTGGGTTCGGGTGTTACAGGCAAGCCAATTTTCTGGAGAATCGTTTTCCAAATTCAATGGATGGCAGCAATTCAAGAGGCCAGTAGGGCCAACCGTCTCAAGAAAACTAGCTGTTATATGCTACCATTGTGGTAGAACCGGACACTACATAAGAGACTGTCGCATTTTGAACAAACTCTGCATAGTCTGTGGGTCTCCGGATCATGCTATTGGGGACTGTCCTCAGAGAAGGAGACAATTAGGCCCCGTCAATAAGCCGGCTAACTATAGGGCACCACAACAGGGAAACCGTCCACTTTCCGCCACTAAACCAACCAGTCAAGGGGCGGCACTAAAGGGATCACCCTTGCCATCACAGGAGCGTGTTTTTCAGCAAGCGCGGCGGAATGGACCCAAACGCCAGACCTTCACCATGACAGCCAAGAAGGTTGATGCCATAGGGCAAGATAGCAGAGGCACCCCTTTTCTTTTCAACCTTCCTTTTCGATGCAATAATTATTTATCTTTCGATGCAAATCTTAGTTAGACTCACCATAATTTTTCAGCTGCCCTTATACTTCTATCTCTCAAGTTTTCTTACATGTCCCATTATACATTTTCCATTAGTTTAGAAATATCTCTAACCTTCCTTCAACTTCCAAACTTTTCTATCGATAAGCAACTTCCGATTTTACACTTTCCGATTCTTTATATCTAAACCATTCATAGACTTTCCATGCATCAAGCGATACACCAACTCCCGAAAGCGACACATGTAGTAAAAGAGGGTTCTTGACAGCGTTGCTGATTCCTGTGCCCAGTAGTGGCTACTCTTTTGAAAATTTCAAATATGAAATTACTCTAAGGAGGGTATGTCGTAACTAATGCACCCCTCCTTACCATACTCAATAGACCTGGAAGATTTAACATCTACTATGATGTTTTCGGGGAAGGGACTCGGTGGTGCGATGTATCAGCACAGCAATGTAGTTGCATATGCGTTAAGATAACTAAAGACTCGTGAACGCAACTATCCTATCCAGATTTAGAACTGGCAATTGTGATGTTCATCTTGAAGATATAAATACACTACTATAAAGAGAACGTGTGGACACGGATGGTTGAAACACATGAAGCAGATGAGTGGGATCAAGTTTTATATGGGAGAAGGGAGATCTATTGGGACAATTCTGAAGATGGAATACCTGTAAAATTGAGAGGATTATAGAAACAATGGAGATAGTGAAGATGCAGAGAGCGCGGAAAGCTCAGCCCACGACTCATCGGCCGTTTAACATTCTGAAAAGAGACGGTGGGATTGCGTATAGCCTAGCTTTGCTACCTTTTTTGGAGAGCGTGCATAATGCTTTTATATCTCGCAGTTAAGAGGATATATCGGCGACCCTAGTCACATTTTTTATCATTCTGAAATCACAGTAAAGGCTGGCGTGACCTATGAACAACAACCGATTGAGATTCTAGACTGGAAGGAAAAATCCTTGAGGGACAAGACGATCAAATTGGTTAGGGTCATATGGAGGAAGGACTCTCCGGACGAGTCCACCTGGAAAAGAGAGGATAAGATGAGAGAACGATATCCTTACCTATTTGGGTTTTCCCCTATGTAAATTTTCTCTTTCGTTTACGTTTATAATTTCGAGGACGAAATTGTTTTTAGGAGGGTAGATTGTAACGACCGTGTTTTCTAATACCCAATTAAAGGTCTTTTAATTAGTACCAAATATTTATTTGCGTATTTACTTTATGGAAAAATATTTTATCTTAGCGATTTTATTTTTAAAAGTGATGTGAGTAATTTTTTTTAAAACATTGAAAAATAATTAAAGGAATTTTCTAAACTCTATTTATATTTTTCTAGGCTTAAAATGTTCTAATAAAATTTTATAATACCTTTCATATTTTTATAAGCAATTAAAATAATTATTTCGTAATTAAAATATTTTCAAGGATAAAATAGATTTTTAAATAATTATAATGACTAACAAATATCATATATATGGAAATATTATTTAGTTTTAGCCAAAATCATTTTTATACTGAAGATAACAATAAAATATATTTTCTAAAAATTTTCCATAATTTTCCTGTATTTTTAAAAAAAATTGAAAACAAATGCGGTTTTAAAAAATATAAACGGTTTAGATTTTAATTTAAAAAGAAAAAAAGAAAATATAATTAAACCTCTTTTTAACCTAGACCGTTGGATGAGAGATCCAACGGCCCAGGATCGCCCGTGGCTGCCCACGTGGTAGGGACCACGCGAAAACGTGTGATCCCTCACGTGGCCACGTGGCTGCGCGGGCGGAGGCTCGTGAACCATTGGATTTAGATCCAACGGCCACGATTCAGGGCGGCGGTGGTAAATCATCATATGATGATTGGGGAATCATTTGGGGCGCGGATTTTGGGGTATTTGGTCAGATTTTTTGGATTTTACTGTTGGAGAAAGTCCCTATAAATAGAGACCTTCAAACTCTATTTTCTCACACCACAGAACTTTGAAAATTCTGAAAAAAATATCCAGACCTACGTATCGACGACGCCGACGCTGTGGTTCCACCCAATTATTGAGGAAAAATCCAAGCACGGAGATATTGAGATTTTAGTACAAGTCTACGTTTCCGACCCATCGACATCCAACTCCAGCCAAAGGTAGGATCCGCCTCTCTCCGCTTGTCTGTTACCTTCTTTCCTTTAATGATCTTAGTTTCAAGTTCTAATCTCCAACCTTATTTTAAAATGATGTTAAAAATAATTTTGTATGCCTTTTGTGATACCTCGTAATTATAGATTTGTCACATGCTTGAAATAGATTAATTAAATTATCCCTATATGCGTAAATATTGCACCCTCATCCTACATGGAAAATAATATGTTTGATGTTATAATCCATGGGGTATCAATCCATCCTTTATGTACACACACTTACCTCTGATATCAATAAGATCTCGAAATAGATTACTTCCACAAAATACCATTATTTTATTAAAATGTTGTATGTATTTAAAATACCCATATGATATAAGATGATTTGAATAAAATACCTTAGACACACTAAAACGATATGTTTTTACTTGCACTTTTATCCACCAATTACTTCAGTTTGTTAATATCCCTTTACTTTTTTAAAAAGGGGAATACTAATCTAAATAATTATGCTATAGTTTTCAACTTAACCCCCTTCCACTTAAAGAGAATATTTTTATATAAATTTTCTTAGCCTATTAACTAAGGTTTAATAAGATATCCTAATAGGGGAATATTTTACATGAAACACCCCGTGGTTAATAGACAATCGTCCCTAAAAAGGACACAAATCCTGTCGTCCATGTGCAGCGGTTGTCAACGCGGAGTTGTTCTTATAGAATATCACCTTTAATAAAATATCCTAATTTTATAGGATAATGTTTTATGTAAATAGCTCATGGTTGATAGGCAATCGTCCCTGAAAAAAACACAAATCCAGCGGCTCATGTGCAGCGGTTGCCAACACGGACGTATTTCTAAAATATTACCCCCAAATAAAAACCATAATTTTATAAATTATTATTTACAATAAAATACCTTAATCCATCCTAAAAGGATGTAATTTTATTTAAATACCTGGATCTTTACTAAAAGGCTATTTTCAGCAAAAACCATAATCTTTATAAATGATATTTTTCAAAAGGAATACCTAAAACTTTATTAAAAAATAATTTCAAATAAATACCATAATTTTTCATTAAAAAGATATTTTCATTAAAATACCATGGGTTTTCCCAAAATTATAATTACTCTAAAATATCATAGTTTCTTATAAACAATGACTACCATTAAATACCATGATCTTTATTAACTAAGCGTGCTATAAAACATTATGATGCACCTTACAGACTTTAAAAGATGAAAAGATAAAATGGGTAGTTATGGAAGGCCATATTAAATGAGATCAATTATTTAAATACAAGTTACAACATACATGACACATGATACGGTTAGAGTTAGAATGCGCGAACCTAGGTATGAAATATTTATAAATGAAGACCCCTGCAGGCAGGGTGAACGGTCCAATATGTGGACGACTACTAACCCGGTCTCCAGGCGAATACTAACCCTACTTTGAGAGCGAATAATCCAATATGTGGATGACATACAATGTGGAAATTTCATGCCTATATGATATGCGCACTAACTCTAATTCGTCAAAACCTTTACACTGAATAACGGGGATGCGTAGTTTGATTAGGTAAGAAGATGCGGAACTCGGATTCCCTTACTACTCGATCATGATCCCGGGAAGTGAAACGATACATTTCACTTTCCCAGTTGTTGTTCCGTGGCCATAACGGAAAAATCGCGAGTATCCGGACCCTTATTTAACAAACTAATACGAACTTTTTCCTAACATATACCACATACAAACATACTCTTATTCACATATACCTCATACAAACATAACCATATGCACACATACCTCATTCAATATGACTTATTGGCATATACCCCATACCCTTATACCCATATACATTATATCTGTACACATACATCAAACCTGTATATACGTGCTCGTTTCTGTACCTTTACTTCCTTGAGGCAATCCTACCCGAGTGTAACTCGCTGACGGACTTTCCTTTCTCTTCTCTATTTTTGGAATGCCCGTTAGATGAGAATGAGTATTATGACGAGGATCAAGATGTGGAGTCTACTAATGAAGATTATGTGGACTTGACAACGGAAGATTAGCTAGTTTTTTTTTTTTGCCCACATGTTTAGGGCTTTTTGCTTCTGCTTCGATATAATTAAACTACTTAGTTTATTTTACTCATTCGTTTGGGATGTAATAAAGTTTGGTTAATGGAAATAAGTGCCTTCCGCTTTTATTATTATTTTTGGTACATATTCTGCATGTTATAGATATTTATACGCTTAACGTAACTATAGTGAACAGACCACCTTCAATACAGTTAGGTTGCGGATCATGCCACGTCACCCTTCACCTTCTTTTGAGAAGCGGGGTGTGATAAATACGTTGTCAAAGGTAAGGGGTTCTTTATGGTGTTGGTGATGTTGTGGCTGTTGTTGTCGACGAGGATGATGGTGATGACGATGGAGTGTTGCCGTGGGGGCGAGAGGGGGTCTCGGGTTGGTGGTGTGCTCGGCCATGGAGAAGCCATGGAAGAGATTGGATTTGGGAGGAGAGTGAAATACAGGGAAAGAAAGAGAGTGGGTAAGAGGGATTTATAGGGAGGCAGAGAGTGGGAAAATATAGGGTGAGAGAGTGAGGGGTTTTATGGGGAGGTGAAGAGGCAGTGTGTGTGTGTGTGAAAGAGTGTGTGTGAGAGAGAGAGGCCAGTTTTTTTTATTCATTAAGGAAAATGAGTAGTGGGGTTTTCAACGGGGTTAATTAAAATGAATTGGGAATTAAAGGGAGGTGGAGAAGAAACGTTAGGGTTTAGTTAGTAGGGGAGGGGAAGTGTTTTGTTTTAAAAAGAAATATGTTATGATGAAAAAAGATGAAAGGAATAATGTGGTTTTGGGCTCAGGGGGTTAGAAAGGAATGAGAATTATTTTGGATGAGGGAACTTGTGTTTGCACTTGGGTTTAATAAAAGAAATTAAAAGGAGGGGGAAAAGAATAATGGATTTGGATTCTATAAAAATAAAAGATTTTAGAGATAAGGGAATAAATGACTAAATGATTTACTAATAGAATCGAGCTTTTAGGCTCAGAGACAGTAAAAGGAAAAATAGTTGGAGGGATTTAAATAATAAAATAATAGAAAACAAAAATATAGGGAACAAAATAAATACGGTATTAAAGAAAGATAATACGAAATTATAGAATTTTGGGGTCGTTACAAATATATTTGAGGGTAGAATGATTAACTTGAATAGATCAGATCGTTCGTAGATCGGGAGTTCCCGTTTTTAAAAAACACGGACCGGTTTGTTATGAAACGCTCTCCAATATATAAAGGCTTATGTATAAATTTATAAGCCATATCTCCTTTTGGGCTTTTGGGCAAGAGAGAGAATGCCTAATGAATGGAAGATAAAGAGAAATAAGGTTGTTGACTTGCCATCTTCTCATTATTGTTTTTGTGGTGGATGGGACGGACATCTCCAATTCCTTACTTTGGCTAATGGAATTTTGTCATTTTTTTTCTATTTTTTATTTTGGTGATTAATGATATCATCTAAGGACTTCTAGTCTAGTTATAATGGAGTAATAAAGATTTAAATGGTAAAAGGATAAAAAAAAAGGTAAAGTCATAAGCTTGAGGGTTTGAGTTGGCATGCTTTGGTGTCAGAGTTTCATGAGGGAATTTTCTCATTTTTTTTGCATTGTCTTATTCAAAAATGAGAAACTTTTTTTGATATCCCCATCTCTACTTTTCTACTACTATTGTAACTACAAAACTTGTGAGATCTCTAATTGAGTTATAATTTCAACTAACACCACTTTTTAACATTTGTCTCTCTTTTTATTTAAAAAAAAAAGAAATAGGAAAAAGATTGATAAATTTAGGTAGGCCTTTTCAAATTCATGGAAATCAAATGTTTGGTTATGAAAACCAATCCCACTCCATTAATCTAAGTGTCTCTTATAACTTCCACCTGCCAAAACCAAATAGCATTTTTTATACTTTCAGCCCATTTAAACGAAGATACAGAAGAGGAGATAAAGAAATAGAGGAGGACGACAATACCATAAGAGAAGGCTTACTACATGTGCACCGCATGTGCACGATACAAGTATGTTATGGATATAACTGTAGTGGTAATAGCAGAGATAATTAAAAACGAAAGGAAAGGAAAAAGAAAAAGTTGAATAATTTGGTAAGTGAAATTGTCACGTGCAAGTCACATCTCTCTCTCTCAAAATCCACGAAATCACGAGGGATTGAAGGGTCCAAGCCTGCGGTTCATCAATTTCAACATCCAAAAGATCCAACAAACCTCTCATCTATTCTTTTATTTGGGTTAGTTTCAATCAATTTCCCTTCATTTCTTTCATTTATAATGGGTTTAATTCGATCGTTTTTTTAATCCCAAATAACCATTAGGGTTTGGTTTTCAAAAGAAAAAAAATGGATTTGAAGTGTTAGAAATGACTTCAATTGTTCATGTTTGTTTAATAGTTTGGGGTTTAGTTGATTCAATTCATAGCTGAGTTCTATGTAGTAAAAAAATCGCCACAGACTTGAAATAGCCAACTATGATATGTTCGTCTCTTTTTGGGATATCTCTGGATACATAGTCTAGATATATGTTTGTGGATCGATTGAGTAATGATAGACTTGATATTGGTATATTTTGTCTCAATTTTTTTTATTTTTAGGAATATGTCATCTGAGTTTTTCTTCGTCCGACACTCCAATTCTTAGCTCCGCCCCTGTTAATCAAGTTGGAGAGTAAAGTGCAATTTTTAATTCAGAGGGAGGTATAATGAAGAGAATTATATGCAATTTAGCAATCAAAGAAATAAGAAACAATGCGTGAAGGACCATTTTAATCCATGCTCTCTTGTTGTGGTGGAAGACGAGAAACAACTTGAGGTATGACGGAAAGTGCTAAATATAACAAACCGGAATTTCTATCGTTAGAACTTGGACAGAAATATAGGATGTCAACTCAAGGTGTCTGTCGAGCCGGGCCAGGCCCGAGTTGACAGGGCTTAGGCCCGGCCCGAAGCCCCCAAACCCAAACCTAGCCCGGCTCATGGCCCGGCTCGGGTCTGGCCGGGTTGGACCGGGCCCGGGCCGTCTTGCCGACCAAACGAGGCCGGCCCGTTTAAAAAATTATTTTTTAAAAAAAAAAATAAAAATATTTTTAAAGTAAAATTTTTACTTTTATGGATTTTTTTGGTAAATTTTTTTAACCCGGACTTATTGTAGGTCGCAGGACAGACCTAGATATTTTATTGATTAAAAGAATTTGAGGGGGACATAAGTTGGCAAACCTTACCTCTCATATAATTTCCAAAAAAATTAAAAATACAATTCAATAAAAAAACTAACCGGTGAGCTCTTATC
The DNA here is from genome assembly GCA_030015575.1 of Agapanthus africanus. Classification (NCBI taxonomy): domain Eukaryota; kingdom Viridiplantae; phylum Streptophyta; class Magnoliopsida; order Asparagales; family Amaryllidaceae; genus Agapanthus; species Agapanthus africanus. The sequence continues at coordinate 802,851,119 of CM057339.1, read as the reverse complement.
GGTCTTTACTCTTCATCGGTGTCGGGGTCTTCAATACTCTTAACGTGTTGTTGTCTAACTTCTGTATCGAACCAATTTTTTTTGGCACACTGCGATCTCTGATGCGTCATTCGACAATCTCGCTCTCTTGTTACTTAGAACCTTATTACCTGCACTAAAAACAGATTCTGAAGCTACTGTGCACACTGGAAGAGTTAGTAAATCACGAGTCATAACAGAAAGCACGGGATATATGTGTTCATGTGTTTTCCACCAATCCAAAATATCAAGATTATCTAGTTGATCCGCGGTGAGAAAATTACTGAAATTAGTTTGCAAATACATTGTAAGGTCATTATAAGTAAAAGAGGTAGAAATGGTTCTTTGTTTTTTCTACTGCAAAAACTGAAATATTTCTTTTTGGAAGTTTGCTGTGAAGAGGAAGATAAAGAAGAAGTTGTATTTTGACTGTACTGTACATCATATATGGCATACAAATCATGCAAATAAGAATCTAAAATATTTTTACAATCTCCTATATCAGTACCTAAGTTTTCATAGTATCCATCTAATAAAAAAATAAATTATCCTTTTTAAGTCTAGGAACAGAAGCCAAACAAAACAATGCAGGAATTTATTGTCAATATTTATTTAATTTCGTAAGCATGCTATGTAACATTCCAATAAATGCACTTTCAGGATCAATTGCATACTCATTAATAATCTTACTAACATAAAATAACCATTCTACTGCTAAACACGTAGTAAGATAATAAACACCAGATAAACATTTAGTTGCGTTGTAAAATATTTCTAAAAATCTCAAAACATATTCACAAACAAACCAATCATAATTCTCTAAATTATTATTGGGTATTTGTTTCTCATAAAATAAAGTAATAAACTTCCGATATTTTAAAACACATTTCAACATCTCATAAATGGAATTCCACTTAATTGGAATGTTGAATTTGAAACATCTAAATTTTAAATTTAATTGGATACAAGTTTGCTTGAAAATTTGTTTTCGGGGTGCAGAGCTTTCAATAAATATCATTGTATTTTTAAGTTTCGCTTAATAAGGATCAATTATACCGAGACCATCATGCACGATTAAATTTAAAATATGGCATGCACATCTTTGATGAAATAATTCTCTATTCAAAACAGAATTTAAATTATTTTTAAAAATTGCTATAGCAGAATTATTATTAATGGCATTATCAAAACTAACTGAAAATATTTTATTTTGAATATTATATTCACGTGCAGTAGTAAAAAAACAATTATATTATTTTATGTGGATGCTCCATTTTTGAAAAATTAATAATTCTTTTATGTAAAAACCAATCATTATCAATGAAATGTGCAGTAACACAAATATAACTCATGCCCCATTTTATAGTCCAAAGATCAGAAGTTAATGCAATTTTACTTTTAAAATCTGCAAAAATATCAATCAAATTGGCTTTACCATCATGAAATTTTTTTAAAACATCATTTCTAAGTATTGTTTTGGGTACTCTTTGAAATGCTGGATTATATGCATTTTTACCAATCTGTCAAATTTTTCGTTTTCTATAAAACCAAATGGTTCAACATGTATGGCATATCTTACAAGTTCTCATCTATTAGTATCTTGCGAATAAGAAAAACTAGTTAAAGAGTTAGACGACATACTTAGAGTCGTCTGTCGAGAATATGTTTTTTCGTGTTTGATTAAATGTCTTTCTAGGTGGATAGTTCCACCTGAAGCCGCACAAGTAAAATCCGCATAGCAATGAGTCCAAACTGCCCGTTCGTCTTTATCTATAAATATTTGTACTACAAAATATTTCCAAACATCAGAAGTTTTAGTTCTTTTATCTGTAGGGGCAGAAGCTCTTGCTTCAGAAACGGTAGGAGCATGAACTTCTTCAGGGACGTGATTTTGTGACGTAGCAGGGATCTCATAATTAGAAGATTCATAGTTAAGAGAATAAAAATCAAAATTAGTTTGCAATATATTAGTTAATCTGTCTCTCATGTGAATTCATATCGATTTGAAATGAACGTTCCATGAAGATGAAACACTCCTGTTACCTTGTGAAGATGAACCTGAATTCTTAATTAAAAATATTAGTAAGAGAGAACGAGAGATAAAAGATATACGAGAAAAATATATAATCAATAAAAAAAACTGATTCCAAATAGCAGAATCAAATTAGTGGAACTGAAGTGAAGATTGAGACAGCAGAAATGAAAATTGCGTGATTCCAATTTTTACAGTAAACTTTTCGGAAATTAAAGAGAGTGATTGGAAGATTGAAAATTTTGTTGTTGTGAATTATGAGAAGAATGAGAAATGCAGAGAGGTATTTATAGAGTTTTGGATTAGGGGTATAGGAATGTATAATTTTGAGTGAGGGGTTTTTAGATAATTTTACAACCACCACTTTAATTTAAATTTCCCTCTTTATTAAAAAAACCCACCCCATTCAAAAAAAAAAACCAAGGCAAAGACCGGCCCCCACCCCAAAACCCCAGGCCAAACGACCAAATTCAAATTTGAATATGGCCGGTTTGGCGGGCCTAGGCCGAACCAGGGAAATGGTCGGGCCAGCCCGGACCCGCCAAGTGGCACTCGTGCCGGACCGGGGAGGCCCGGTCCATTAGACATCTTGAATGTCAACTTGTTTTTGTGCAGTAAATTAGCTCATGTCTGTTATTATCTCCGAGGGAAAAAAGAAATAATAACCTTAAAATCTTATTTAGCTAGTTGAGTAGAAGAGCCGATACTTCTTAATTAAACAAAACTAAAAAAACTCATATTTTCCCAAAGAAAAATGCTTAACCTGCGGGGCTTGAAATCCACTACAACCCACCCAAGAGACAAACCATGGGCCCACTTGTTTAGCACTAGGTGTCATGGGTCCTACCATTTAGTCTCTTGGGTGGATTGTGGTAGATTTCAAGTCCGCTAGGTAAAGTATTGCTCTTTTCCCAAATTAGGGCACCAAGGATCATCTTCATCCGTGCTCTGCTCCAATTCCGATCATTCCCCTCCCTCTGAAGTGAATTTACATGCTTTGATTGGCAATCAGCCATCTCTCATTTTGAAGGAAGTACTGATGTTGAACTTCCCCCAATTTTTCTTTTTGGATGCCAATAAAAGTGTAAATATTTATGTAAAAGTTGATTTCGATTTGTAGAAGGGATACTTTGAGTTTATTGAATTTTGAAGGCCTAGTTTGGCAACAAGGATTTTGAAACCACGGTTTTGTTTAAGTTAAAACCAAACCAAGGTTTGCATCCGTGCAAACAATGGTTTTGTAGATTGTGGTTTTGCAAAGTGTAGGGTTGTTTGGCAACATGGTTCATAAACCAAGGGTTCATTTAAGTTACTCTTTTTAAGGGCCTTATTGGATGTCCGAAGTGTACGGGAAGAGTAAGAAGTATCTTCCGAAAAGAAATTTCATGGAAGTAAATTTAAATCTTAATTCTAGTGTTCGTTTGTAAATTCTTTGAAGAAGGAAGTAAATAATGAAGCAACTTCTTATGTTTCTTTTCGAGCAAAACAAACAAAATATTGCTTTTTAATAATAAATTATTACTTTTTGGAAGTAATAAAGAGAAGCAATAAATAATTAATTCTTTTTCTTGTGCTTCCTGGTTTCTTCCAAATAAAAATGAATGGAAGAAAAAACATTTGAAGCAGGATTGCCACATAGGATCCACATTTCACTTCGGTAACTTCCAAGTCTTTCTGTCAAACAAAAACTTGATGTACCGGAAGTACATCCATGGTACTTCATGTCAAGGCCCTTGGTGCGGGACAGAGAACAAAGACAGAATAAAGACAATCGGCTTGAAACCTTGTTAAACTCCACCCTTTTTGGAGTTCCTAAAAAGGGGATTTGAGCCCCTGAATTTTTTTTTTGAAAAAACGGTTTAGAAACTCTATTTTGGTTGCCAAATGATCCACAGTTTCAATTTTTGGAATTTGGCATTGAAAACCCACGAAATGGGGTCTCAGAAACCGTAACCCCATTGCCAAATGAGGCCATGCATTATCGCTAAATTCAAATGGTCCTGGGTTTGATTAGCTTAGGACTCTGTAAATCTAAGCTAGCCATTAATAAGATATTATAAAAGCAGAATATTAATTCTAATGAAGTCTAGATTATTTACTTTAGAAAAAAAGAAGATGGAAGTCTAGAATAAGCTCTGCTTGTGTATTTTAAAACTTCTTATTTCTTCCCTTATAACCTTATTCCTTTTTAAAGGTTTAGAAGATAAACGGTCTTAGTGTATGGTATGATCCTCCATCAAGGCAACAAGCCTTAGTTGCAATTCCTGTTTCAATTCCTGTTTGTCTATTTAACTAACAACACATGTCTTTTGATCATTATAGATGGTGCTAGACTAGAGAATATGCAAATGTGCTATTTCCTTGTGGTTCCGTCTGGTTTGAGAATCTTCTACATTTTAAAGCTCAACGACTATGCATATTAGATATTTCGGTTATCTTTTCTAGGATAATGAATAGAACACCATTGACTTTTCCCGTTTCTTATTTGAACTTCATTTACTTTTAGAATCGCATTACACACCCTTGAAATTTAAAAAAGAGCAAAAAATTTATATAAAAAACCATTAAAATGTTTGGTTAAATACCCCATAGGTCATGGTATTTGTAATCTTCAAACTTCACGTGTTATGTAAAAAACCAAAAGAGCTCAGTGGTGTTTTATGTAATTACCCTATTTTTAATTTTGTAAGTTGGACCCACATACTTCATGGCTAACGTCTTTCCTCGCCAGCTAAGTTTGTGTGTGTTTGTTTGTTAATTTATCTATGCCTGGCAGATTGAATTTCTAGACCTCTGCTAATAGTGTGATAATTTATTAAGGAGTGGTAGTTTTTTAAAATTGATTTTTTGCATATGGACATTGCTTTCATCCGTAATAACTTTTAGGTTACTTGTTTATACATCAATTGATTTATACATCAATTGATTTTACATGTAATGTGCATTCTGTTACCTTTCATAAAATCCGTATTTATTTATTTAAATTTTCATGTATTAAAGATCCCTGAATTTCATTTTGTCTCATTCAGTGATATTGTTCATGAGAGCATGACATCAGTAGAGATAGACAAAGCGATCTCGGAACTGCATGTGACTTCTACAGATCCTCAATGCAACGGAAAAAGCAACTCGCTGGAAAGCCAAGTAGGGGATGATGATGTTCAGATCACATGTTTCACAGAAAATTTGCATGACACCACAATTCATTTTCAAATAGTAAAGCTTGCAAAACAGGTGATGAGCTTTTGTGGGTTTTATTTTGGTCTCTGTTATTTGTTTCATCTTCTATTCCGAAAATGGCTTACCTTGACTGTCGTGTGGTAGAAACCTACTTCTTTTTCCTCTGTTTGCAAATTTCGTTTCCAAATAGTAAAGCTTGCAAAACAGGTGATGAACTTTTGTAGGTTTTATTTCGGTTTCTGTTTTTTGTTGCATCTTCTATTCCGAAAATGTCTTACCTTGACTGTCATGTGGTAGGTTTTACTTTTGTGGGTTTTATTTTGGTTTCTGTTTGTAGTGATTTTTAACACAAAAACGGACAATAATAGATTTCAATTACCAGAGCCAGCATTTTGCTTACTGAATCTGGTTGCAGGCGAGTTATACTGGTTCACCTGTAAATTTCAATGGGAAAAATGAAGCCCTGAAGTTAAAGCAATATTTCAATTGTCGATATGTCAAGATGCTCAATGGGCCCATGACATGCAAGCTAGGTTGAAATTTAGCATTATTGATGGTTGCATGTGGGAAAGCAAAATCATATATTGAAATAAAGTAAGGTCATCTAAAATCTAGTTTGGATCTTAGAGCTGGTATTAGTAATTTGTACAATAAGTTAAACCTGCAATTCTTCTTCTTCTTGTTCAGTGGATGAGTTGAGTTCTAACAAATGGATTTCAGACAAATTATTTCCAGTCGCTGAAAAGTGTAGGTGAATTGCTGTGTTGACAAGTACTTGTATTTGTACTTTGTTGTTACCAAGGCTGGTGGGTAATATTACTTGCTTATGGGTGATGATCAACAACAACAACTGAGCCTTTTATCTGAAGCATATGGGATAGGCTACATGAACTAACATGGGAATCATGCCGGGTCGAGCACTTGAATCCTCCGTCTCCACTCACTCCTACCGAATAATATATTTTCATTAAGACCTTTGGCATCCATATCATTTGGTATCACCTCCAGACACATCTTCAGTCTCCCCTTCGCTCTTTTGACTGACCTAACTCAAGAATATCCATTTATCGACCCGGTGCTTCTGTAGGTCTGCGTCGCACATGACAAACCATCTTAGATGGTTTTCCCGCATCTTCTCCACATCCACGGGTGTTACACCAACTTTTACACGAATATTCTCATTTCGCACATTATCTTTTCTAGTGTTACCAATCATCCAATGAAGCTTGCACATCTCCGCTACATGTATCTTCTATACATGATGTTTCTTAGAAGCCGAGCATTCAGTTTCTGTACCATATAATAAGGGAGGCCGAATAGCGCTTCGATAAAACTTTCCTTTCAACCTTAATGGAAAGTTACAATCGTATAAAATCTCTGTTGCACTCCTACAATTCAACCAACTATCCTGAATTCTCTGTTGACATCGCTATCGATCTCCCCATCCTTTTGAATGATGGAACCTATATATCAAAACTGATAGCTCGGTGATATCTCTTGCCCATCCAATGTTATACCGCTATGATCTTGACTTCTCGGTGATATCTCGTGCTTACGAGTGATGATATTCATTGAAATTGCTAAGATCTATTTACGACAAAATATGGTATAGGTGCTTATGCAAGATGTAGAATATATGTGTTTGTACTATTTCTGAATTTTGCTTGGCTTGCTTGATATCACAAATAATCTTTTCAGATATTTTTCCTTTTGAGTATTACTTTGGCATGGTATGTTATTCTTATTCTTCATGCATTTATCTGAAGACGTGGTATTGTGCAAATTATTGTGATATGCTGATATGTAGATATGTTCACTTAATTTTTATTCTTAAATTACCCTTGCCAATATAACATCATCAAACCTACCTTTCCCTTGTCCTATCTCTGCTTTGTCCTTACCTTTTCATTTAGTTGCATGGTTTCCAACATCCTTAGAGTTTACCACTGCAGCTCCATGCTTATCCTGATCCCACTTTGACCTCGGTAAGATGGTTTGAAATCTGAGAAGCATGGGCACAACACAAAATGATCATGTGACGTGGATTTCTTTGCGAAATTAGGACACAAGGACACAAAAATCTTGGTATTGATTATATACTAATAATAACATATGCAATATTAAGATCAAATAATTAGAACAAAAATATATATACGTGTGTCTAGACATGCATATCCATGCAAACTCATGAACATTATTTTAATGATATAACTCGCCTCTTTAACACACTTGGAAATAGTTTAATATGTATCATTCTTACATTGAAACATATACTAAACTATCTTTTTTGAAAGCCTATTTGGGCATTTTATTTTACCAAATAATATCTTCGTGAATTGAAAATGATAATAAATACATAACAAAGTATTAATAAATATGTTACATGTTTAGAAAGTGTAGAAAATGTGATAAAAAAGTGTCCAAAATTTATATGTAATATTTATAAAACGAAAAGATGTTTGAGAAGTGTACGTGGTGTCCAAAGAATGTCCAACCAATGTCGGTGTTGAGTACGTGTCATGTGTCAATATATAGACATGTCACTATGGTATCTCCATGTGTCTATGCAGGTCTCCAACTATATTTATAGATGTGTCATGTATCTCCATTTGTGTATTTAGTTGGAGACTTGCATAGACATATGGAGATACCATAGTGACAATGACCTAAACAAATTTACATCACTATAAGGAATTACACCTAGCACATATCTTTAGTGTACTATATGTATATAAACTAATACATATTTTTTGTTTCTATTATTTTATCTATTGTTTTTTTACCTCAGATCTCCCAAAACTTCACTATTTACTTTGTTCCCGCACTTTCATTATTTACCCTAGTCCCATCCCTTAAACTTTTTAGCTGCTCTCTTTGGACACCTGGCAAATTAAATTGTGATCTATTTAGAAATTTTCTGTAAAACTAACTAAATTGATGTATCAGAAAGCAATTTAGGGAAAATTAAAAAGAAATTATAGAACCATACACTTATTAAGGTGAAATAAAAGAGATTGTTAGGGCTAGAATGCTTTGAAGGTAGATAATGAGTGTTTGGGAGAGATTAAGAAATTTTGGAATTTGGAATTTTTGATGCAAAATATAGAAAGAGATTATTGGATTTTGGACGTTCAAGATGAGTTTTTGAGTTCATGTATTTGGGGAGAGAAGATGAGAGAATTTGAAGAGTGATACATGTGATTTAAGGTTTTCCATGTTAAAGGTGGTAAATTGAAGTCGGAAATTTAGATATGCATGGTTTTGAAGGCGTAAGATAAAAGATTTTTTTTTTGTTTTGATTTTAGATATCGGAAGAATTGAAGCATATTGTTGGGTTTTACGGTTTCGGGTATAGAGGACGAGGAATTGAAGGTGGAGTTGATTGGTTTTAGATTTAAGGTTAGGGTTTTAGAATTGAAAATTAGATTTAAAGAATTTTGTTAGATTTTAGGATTTTGGATTTAAAAGATGAGAAATTGAATGTGAAATTTTGGGTTTAGGGTGTAGAATGTAGAAGATGAGAGAATTTGGATAATGGTTTGTTGGGTTTTAATATCATGAATACAAAAATTGAGAAATTAAAATAGAAAAGTTAAAGAATTAGATTTTGAAGGTAGAAGATAAATTAAAGCTTGCATTGAAGATTCATAATGTTTAATACGGTTTATGATTAATAAACTATAATTTAATGTATAAAAAACATCAAAGGAAGTTAAAGGATTAAATTAATAGAATTTTTGGTGGGGGGAGAGTTGGGGTAAATAGTAAAAAGTGAAGAGGGCGTTCTTGGGTAAAAACCAGTCATTTTAATGTACTTATACTTAATTTGAGGCAGAGCTAAACAAAATTGCAGTTAGGTTAATAAGTTTGGGCCTTGTTTTTGCATACTAAAAATATTTTGTATCTTCCTAGAAGAATAAAAGAAATTAATTTATAGAATAATAGAAATAAAAATAGAGAAATAAATACATGACTTAAAAATAAGATGCTAAAGTCAATAGTATAAGCATACTTACATTAAAGAGTTTCAAGCTTTTGTAAACTCTTTTTTAGCCATTAAAAAGTCATCTTGTACATACTTGCAAAGTTCACCTATTAGCAAGAAGATCAAGAGCTATATTAAAATGAAATGGTGTTTGCTGGCAGCTGGCACATCTATAGTGTCTTATGCTTAGTTATGTTACCGTTTCTAAGGTTTAGGAATATAATCAATTAATCAGGAGAGTTTGTCAATTTGATAGGATAAGAGTGCTTTTATGTTGCGTTATGGATCGGGTCAAAATCAAACCTGAAAGGACCTAACAAAAAATTCACTTTTCTAAGAGAGTTATGAATCGGGCTCGACTTAGGTCTTCAATCGAATCCAAGCCGACAACCTTAACGCTATTTTCTCAAAATAAAGTTAGGAAGATTCTAGTTATTTTCTTGTTTTCTTGCCGTGTTGCTTTTGTGTGGTGCTCAAATCAGCATCTGCTTGATTCAACATATGATGTGGCCCCCACATGAACGTCATAAATTTTTCATGTTTAATAAGAGGATAACACTTGCCTACAATGGTATCCCTATGCTTTCTACATCGGAGATAGTTGGGGTTGAGTTTGCTTGATCGAATTAGACAAATTAGGTATAGATCGATAAAAAGATTGGATGAGTTTAGAGATAGAAATAGCCTAATTTAAATTTTGATGGCATCAAATAGATTTATGTGGGTATGAACAGATGGTGAAAACAAGAGTAGATGGGTTTTTGAAGACAAAAAGAGGTCGTTGATGAGTGGATAATGGGTTTAAAGAGGGAAGGATGGGCTAGAGGATATTATGGAGAGGCTTGAGAGACCTTTAAATCTAATAATTCTGTGTGCATATATGAAGTTCGACTTTAAAGCCATATTTTCCATTAATTCAATTGATAGCATCAAGGTTTTAAAATCTCGGTAAAGGTATTTGTATCGGGCAATTGCTTTTGGGATCGTGGCCGTCTCGGCCGTATTGTCGACTCCGATTGGAAATATTAGACATTATATTGTATGGAAAGAAAAATTTAAAAATTATGAAATTCTATAAATAAAGTGTAATTGCAACTATAAACAATTTGATGAATTTGTGTAAAATAGTTTTTTTAATGCTTGGTAAAAACAACTATAATGTTTTTGATTTATTTTTAGTAATTAATGGTGTCAAATAAACCAATAACCTATTAATAAACCCACTAACTCATCCATACACTTAATACTAATCTAATGGTACTAATATAACTCCGAATCAAACGATATCGGTATCACATCTCGGACGGTTATTTCTTGGATCGGTATCGGCCATCTCGAATTGGGGATTGGCGAGATTTCAAACCATCGATAGCATGCAGAATTAGTTTCAGACACACTACTACTTATTACTCGTGAAGTATTTCTAACTTTAAATAATTGAGCATGATGATCTCATGGTTCAAGCAAAACATTTATACCATAAAATCATTTCTTTTCCAGAAATAGATCTTCAAAAACTTATCGCTTTAAGTAGTAATAAAAGGATCATACACACACAGGCTTAATTCCAATAAACTCCTAAAGCCTTTTCCTAATTCACTTGAAACTGCCAAATAGTTTTAAAATTACGAGAAACCCCAAAGTTAGCGGTCAGACCCCAACATCGCCCTTTGGGGTTTTATGTACATTATAGAAACTTGTTTGGTATTTCCTTGTACATTATAAAAACTTGTTTGGGTTTTATGTACATTACAAGAACGTTTTTTGTACTTTCATGTATAATAACATTGGTATTGTTTCGACATTTATAGACCATATGGTGTAGCTTTCTATACAATGGTCAAACATAGTTGCTTAGTTCTTCCATCGGTTAAGCTCATAATTCATCACCTTCCAATTTCAGATTGCACATAAATTTATTAGTCGTATTCATTTACTTCAATTTTGTTTACAAAACAAAATACAGAATGATAAGCCCCAAATTTTCATTCATAAACCCTAACAAAATAGATAGTCGTCTCCAAAACAAAATACATAATCATCCTTAAAATTTACAATCTACCAAAAAGAAAACCCATATAAAACCCAAGGAAAACATAAAATACTACTAAATGCTTCTCCTTTTCGTTGCCGAATAGATTCACATCCCTAACCACCACGACCTCCTCCTCGTGCTCTTTGACCCAATCATTAAACCCACAATTATCCTTCACCGGCCACCTAGGGTAACCCCAAAACATTCGATCAAGATGCTTTGGATTTTGGAACAATGCAACCCTAGCTCGGAGATCGCACCTACAAAGCTTTACTGACCTCGAGCTAGATGAGGCGCAAGAAACCATCAGATCTTGAGTTAGTTAGCTTGAGGTTAGAGGAGAAGAGAGGAAAACATATCTGCCAAAATTAATGAAGTGAACAGACATAAATAGCGAGGAAGGGTATTTTGGGTATATTTCAAAAGTATTGAGGTCATGTGCTCATCCCCTTAACAGTGTTGGGGCTTGGCCGTTAACTTTGGGGGCTTATTGGAATTAAGCTATAGATATACACACACACACACACACACACACACACACACATACATACATATATTTTAGGACCGAGAGAAAAAAATAGTCTAGCCAAGTGTCCTGGCCTATTTTATTGTTGGACACAGCTAAAACATGTCCCACGTGGGGTTGGAGGTATCAGGCATGTCTGCCTTGTGTGGGACTTGGGGTATGACACCTTTTTGCAAGTGTCTGTGATCCATAGACACAACTGGTTAACTCTTTTAGCGACCATGTAACTTGCCCGAGGGTTCAGGGGTATCTAATATTATAGCTTAGTGGAGGCAGCAATATAGTTGATTGGATGCCAATGTGAGATGTGGTGTTCATGATGTGATCTATATGTTGAAAATTGGCTGGATGCTTATATGAATGCTGTGCATAGAGTTATCCTTGTTCTTATGTGACAACAATAACTACTTTCTACCTTATTACCATTTCTTAAACATCACACATGGAAAACACATTGTCATCAAACACTATAGATTTACCCTTTAGCCTTTCTTGGAGGTCAGCCATCAAAGATTTTGGTTGTGAAATTCTTTCCAAAACATAGGATTTCAGCCTATTCCCTTACATAAGAGTATTCCAGCCTATTTAGTATGAGTTGTTGATTTCAGGCTCTAGTGAACAAACTAATATTGATTTCATGCTTAAGATTATCAATAAAATGGACAAAGAAATAAAGATTCAAATTGTTGCTGTTGAATACAAAATTGGGAGCTTTTTGGTGAGAATCACACTTGCTATTTATTTGTCGCAGATCTATGCCTGGATTGGGTGCAACTCAGCAAAATTTGGGCATTTATATGCAGCTGCACCCACTCGCCCGGTAACGAGCATCATCAAATCCTCAACTTTTCTGTTAATGGTTTACATTTATTACAATGCTAAAACCATTATGTATGGGATATGGCAGAACAATACAGTGTGTGTTACTTCATTGCTTGGAGGAAATGCTGACCACACCGGGTCAAGCATTGCTCGCCATTTAGGTAAGCTTAGTTATGTTAGGTTCTTTTTGCATTTAAACCAATTTTCCCTTCATTGATCGATTCTTATCCTTGCAGTATTGAAGACGGGTCTCAGCTTAATCCTGGCATGTAATGTACCTAAAGACAGCCCAATGCTTGAGGTACTTGTTGCCCCCCCCCCCCCCCCCCCTCAAATCCAAACATTAATATGCATGTTATATGTTCATCAAGGGTAGATCCAAGGCCATAGGTGAGGAGCTACATGCCCTCTTTGTAATTGTATAGAAATAATAATATTGGTTGCAATTAAATTTTTAGATTTTTAACATATATTATATATTTTATATCATGAACATATCATCAAGAGGGTCTCTCCAAGTGGTAGCATTGTATATTGCATATTAAAAGGTTGGAGGATCTATTCCAACTATCTATATAAATAATTTTGAATACTATTCAAATGAGTAGTAATTTTATTATGCAATTCATATGTGATGCAATCTGAGATATGGTGCATTGTAAAATATTATTGTAAACACTATTTTTGTTGTCTTCCCTTTTGGGACGTTGTAAAATGTGGAGCGCCCTCTGACCAAAATTCGTGCCTTTCCATAATCTTTAATAGACTTATTTCATCCAGTCAAAAAATTGAAAATGGAATTGACAACTTATAGCTTGCGAGAAACCAGGATTTATTGTCCTGTCTGATTCAAACCATGGAATCCTTGTCTTGAAAGGAGCTAGGGTCCCTAATTCCATCCTTATCTTTTGTGTCTCTTATGTATTAAAATTAATAATAAAGTTATCGTCTAATCCTTATCCATTCCTAATGGGTAAAGGAACATGAGTCAACCTAAGAAAGCTGGGTTTATATTGAAGCACAACAATGACTATTATATATAGGCTTAATTTCAAAAAACTACCAAATACTTTGGCCTAATTACGAGAAACTACCAAATTCCTGTTAAATACACAAGAAACTACCACAAAACTTTCAAAAACTACGGAAAAACTACCATAAATAAGGTGCTATATCAGCAATAATTGCAAGAAACTAACATATAATTTTCAAAGTATGGTAGTTTCTCGTAATTTTAGGAGGATTTGGTAGTTTCTTGTATTTGAGGCAAAGAATTTGGTAATTTTTTGGAATTAAGCCTTATATATATATATATATGCTCAACTCTTCCAGCATTGGATCTCGTTTTTGGGTCACAATAAATTTAAGGGTAAATTTTACAAAAATACCATGAAATTCAGTGTCTTTTACATAATTTTTTTTTTAATTTTTATAAATTACAGATCAATACCGTGAACTTATAAAATTACAGATAAATATCATAAACTTTCAAAAAATATTCAATTTGACAAGCATGTCATTTTTGGCTAGACCCTTTCTATTATTTTCACCATTAAAAGCGTAGGTATGAAACTGAAAAAACTGTGGAAAGCTGTTGTATTTATTTGCAGTAGGCTTTGTCTGCAGTTATAGCATCAAAGTTATCTAAACTTAAAAGAGTTTGAGGTATTTTGGCGAAACTTACCCTTTTTCTGTAATAATAAGCAATCAGACTTGAAGTTTTATTGTTATTGTTACATTTTTCCACATGGAATCTTTCATAATCGAGCGCATGGGGGGTTTCCTTGCTTCAGGGAGCAGCCGAGAGGAAACTGTTGGAGAAATTGAGAAGTCTTGGATACGTCAAACCCAAAACCTGAAGCCGACAATGCTATGCAAAATGTATTACTGACCATTCTTGTTTCTTCGGAAAATTAAGTGCTGCAAGTTTTAATGCATTAATACCAGTATATGCTGCAACTACTAATATGGAATTATGTACAAGCGATAGTATTTTATCAGTGTTGTTAGCGAGATTGATATGCTTCCCAAAAACAAAGTATGCACAGTAAATAAAAAGCTCTATCCTTCACATCTATATCTATGAAACTTACTTGCCGATTGATTCCTGTTTTAGTCCAAGTCTCATATCTACACCAGTGTTTTGCATGAGTGATGCACAAGCATATGTTAGACATCTTGGAAAAAGTCAGGAAGATTTTGAAGATTTTAGTTCAATGAAAGAATTTTTCTGTAAAGAGTTTAGGTATAGGTTTTTGCGAGAAAAAGTTAACTAAATTTAAGATATTTTTTATATTAGTTTTTAATTATGCCCACCGAATGCTGGAAGCCAGTTTGAAATTTCAACTTGAAAACCTGCTTTGGTTTAGTAAGTAGAGAGATAGTTGGAATGAATTGGATTATAATTTTTCCTTTTCTGATTACTATGAAAATATCTATAACTTCTTGAAACATGCATTTTGTCCTCCTCATTTTTAATATATTTCCAAGATGTCATTCATTTAAATATATAAATGAAATAATAGAGAGAGAGAAAATATACTTCTGAATTAAATATTTAAATGAAAGACATATTTTGGGAATAAATGAATGTTGAGGGGATGCAAAGTGTATGATTTAGAAAGTTTGTGATATTACCTACCATTGGGACAGAAGTTAGAAATATTTCGTATATAATTAAGCCTAATTATTTTTATATGGTAAAATCAAATTAGCATCCTCAACTCCAGCTAAAGCAAATTCTCAAGTCATGGACTGGATCTATTATCATGAACATCAGGATGAGATTAAAAAAAAGCATGATCAGTGGTAACTGAGCATGAGCAGAGCCAAACTATCAAGGAGCGTTTGTTTACAAGCCAAGAGGTTTGATTCCTTAATTGATTAACATTATTGAGCCAAACTATTAAGGAGCGTTTGTTTACAAGCAAAGAGGTTCAATTCCTTAATCGATTAACATTATTGATTAATAAAGACTTGGGTATTCTTCTGCATCAAAGTAGATATTCTTTTCTCCGACAACAAGTCATTTGTTATTGTTGATGTCGATGCCGTCATTTGCCACAGCTATTGTCTCTACACCAATATAATTTGCGAGATGACATCACTTGTTGTAATTTGGATGGTTGATTTATAGAGTGGTATGATTTGATTTTGTTCATGCCCATATTGTTAACTGATTAATTAAGAAGTCTTGAAGATTTGCTTTGCTAAATTTAATTAGTTTTAGCTGCTCTATCAATCTATCTGTCTATAATATAAATCCAGTAGCACCGAAGACAAAAAACTTCCACCATTTTTCACAGTCCCCAAATTGCCCTCAACACCCATTGCTTCTCTGGCTGACGCTAAGGCTCCTTTGGAAATTTTGCTTGGCAGAATTTTGGCCCTGCTCAGAGCTCACGTGGATCTTGGGCTGATTTGGCAAAAAAAAGATATTACTCCTTGGACTCGAATTGGGTGTACTTTGTTGTTGCTTTAGGCACTTTTATGGGGACCACCATCGGAAAGAAGCCATGGGTTTAAATATCGGATTCACGATCGTGAGTTGAGTAAATTGTTGGGGAAAAAACTGTCCAAGAAAGATGGGTCAAAAATTCACCGGGCCTTTTTAACTTGTTGAAACCCTCTAGGCACATCAATTTTTTCCTGAAATACTCTAAACTTTGTGTATTTTGATATATCCACCTTGTAACCTCTTTGCGCAAATACAAGAAAACAGCTGCCATTCATTTTTTTTAAATCCTCAAGCCTTCTCTCTCCTCTCCAACGAGCCCCGGATTCTCCGGCAAGCTACCTTCTTCGATCGTCTCTCCGCCTTTCATATCGCCGTCGTCTCCTTCGTTGCAACCTCACCGCTCTAAGTCGACATTCCAATGTCTTGTTTAGAGCTCATGCTCTTCTTCTTCTTTTCTTTTTAATTCCGTTTCTTTTCCTTGCATCCTTTTTTCACACATTCACTCTCTCTCTCTCTCACTCACACACACACCCCCGCCATCAACACCAACAACGAATTGCAAGGAGAAAACAAAAAAAGAAAAACGAAAAGAAAGCAATTAAGCGCTCTCTCTCACACACACACATATCTTCTCAACATTCAACAACTCAACAATTAAGAAACTTGAGGGAGAAAAAATGTGAAAACACTCTTATTGCTACAAGCAGAAGCACTTGCCCGAAACTTCTGATATGTTTCCTGTAATTTTTAGGCAGTTGCATATAACTTCTAATTAGTTGCCAGACATCTGGAGGAGACGTCTCCTTAAGAATTTTTTCAACCACAGACGTCTGGAAACTAATTAGAAATTACAGACATCTACTTACAAGTTACAGGTAACTGCCTAGAAATTACAGGCAAGTGTTTCTGTTTGTAGCAACAAGAGTGTCTTTTTATTTTTTCCCCCCTTAAACTTCTTAATTGTTGAGTAGTTGGTGTTGAGAAGATATGCGTGTGTATGTGAGAGAGAGACAGAGAAAGTTTAATCGCTTTCTTTTTTTCTTTTTTTTTCTCCTTACAATTCCAACACAACCATCAATATTTTGCTTCCCTCCTCCTCATCCTTTCCAAACAAAACCCATCAATATTTTCCAACACAAACCATTAAGCTTCTTAATTGTTGAGTTGTTCGTGTGTTGAGAAGATGTGTGTGAGAAAGAGAGAGAGAGAAACTGAGAATAAATGTGTGGGAAAATAATGCAGAGAAGAGAAATGAAATTAAAAATATTGATGGGTTGTGTTGGAATTGTAAAGAGAAAATAAAAAAGAAAAGAAAGCAATTAAGCTTTCTCTGTTTCTCTCTCTCACACGCGCGCGCGCGCACAAATCTCCTCAACACCAACAACTCAACAATTAAGAAACTTAAGGGGGAAAATAGGAGACACTCTTGTTGCTACAAGAAGAAGCACTTGCCTGTAACTTCTGATAAGTTGCTTATAACCTGTAAGCAGTTGTCTGTAATTTCTAATTAGTTGTTAGACGTCTGGTACAGACGTCTTCTTTTAAAAACATAAACCGACATATTGAGAATTTCCTTTAGCAGACGTTTGTACCAAACGTCTGCAGTTCAAAAATTTCTTACATGCAAGTTATTAAAAATTACAGGCAACTGTTTAGAAATTACATGCAACCGTTTAGAAATTACAGACAACTGGTTAGTGGAGAAAATGAAAGGTCTAATTTTGCAAGTTGATTGTGTTGGAAAATATTGATGGATTGTGTTGGAAAAGGATGTGATGGGGGAGCAAAATATTGATGGGTTGTGTTGGAATTGTAAGGAGAAAAAAAAAGTTACATGCAACTCAAAACTTAATTCCATTCCTCTTCTCTGCATTCTTTTCACACACATTCATTGTCACGTCCCACTTCCCAAAAGACGGAAGCAGACACGTAACGAGCTCCACGGCGTATTTATTCCGAGAAAATCCTTTCTCGAAACAAATACGCTAAGTATATATAAGCAATATAAAAAAGATAAGAAATGATATGGTAGTGAAAATCCAACTTTATAAATTTACATTCCAAACTTTACAGAGTTGAAATCGATACATGATGTCTGAAACAAGAAACAGAAAATGAAATTGCCCAAACAAGTGGCATACAGAAAAGAAAAGCTGAAGTAAAGAACCAGTAGTCGGTTTGCTCCGCAAGCTGAGAGTAATTCTTCTGATTCGGCTTGATCTACTCAGTCTTTAGATCATCTCAAGAACATTCCAAAAAAACAAAAAAAATGGGTGGAATGTCTGTCAGCGAACTTGTACTCGGTAAGTCCCAAAAAATGTAGGATTATAAAATTTTTGATGATGTGTTAACAATTATAAGACAACTATGATATGTCAAGTAAATATAGCAATTATTTAAGCATGGCAAACTAAGTAAATATAGCAGTTCGGTATAGAGTTGGTTAATCTAAGCAAGTGATAAGTGTGTAATGATGAATATGAAGTGAATGTCAATGTCCTAAGAGGTCTCTACAAGCTAATCTATCCTAACGTCAGTTCAAGTGTCTCAAGAGTGTTTTCGAACCCAACAGACCATCGTCCATGAATAAGGAACCATAGGCCCAAATCAAGAGAGTAATTTCGGGACCCCAAGCGGTGGATTATTTCTTTCACGCTTCCCATATCATGACCTGGCCGTATTAAATAACTATTTACAGAGGGTTAAAGGTTATCGAGTTGACTTCGATATGAGCCCTAGAACTTCATGTTTCGATTTGTATTTAATTTATAATGAATTTAATAAAGCGATGAGTAGTACAGTAATTTCCAGAGTTAACGACGCCTGTTGTGGGTATCATTCGTGATATAAACATCAGTGTTTTATTTCTAAATTCTACAAGATATCAATTAACAAGGAATTGAAACTATTGATCACAAGATATGGGCAATTTAAATTGGGTTTACATCTATGCAGCACATTAAACACTTAGGTTATAACCACACCATCAATCGAAGCGTCGGTTCATTCTAATTGAGTGAAATGGTAATTAATCCTTACGATATTAGTATGGGATTTTAAACCCCATTTGTTCTATTCAATATGATCGAATATCGATGGTTTGCTATCAAAATTCAATTATAATTTACGATGTGGAAATATTTATTTAAATATAACTAAAAATATATAGATATTCAATACCCTTAGACATGTTTGGAATATATCGATTCTATGTATTAAGATTGTAGCATGTAAAACAAGTGCGGGTTTCACTTGTCTGAAGATGATCGGGGACACAGCCGTGACGATGACGAATGGCACGAGCACGACATGCATGGGCATCGACGAATGTGCACGGTGTTGTGACGAGTACGGTTGCCGACCGCGACGTCAATGGGGACCGAGGCCACGACTCGATCGACAATCACGGTGACAAAGGCAGCAACGAAGGCGACGGCGGAGCTTGGTCGCAATTCAATGGCGAAGGCGGCGGTGATGTCAGGGAGGAGGACGGCGGCAAATGTCGGGCTACGGTCTTTGCTCACGGAACAAAATACCCCACGGAACAAAGTGCCACGCCAAAGGGCGGGGACCACCTCTTGAGTCCGTGGGGGACACCTCTTGAGTCCGTGGGACCCACTGTAGAACAATGGGGAATTTTCGGAATACATTCCGAAAGAGAGCAGATCTGTATTATAAATAGAATGATACCACTTTTCAATGCAGATATGCATTTTAAGTGAATCGATACTACATGAGGTTGAGAACTTCATAGTTAAGCGTGCTCGAGCTAGGGAAATTCTGGCATGGGCGACCTCCTGGGAAGTATGGCCCCTGGTCGGGTCCGGTTTACTCCGAAGGACAAAACTGTGCGGTTTCGGCCAGAGCGGACAATACCGCCTGTGTTGGAGATAGATCATGACATAATGGTATCAGAGTTGGTCCCTCAATAGTAGGTCAGTGGTTCGAGGACGATCTGTATGACACTTTCACTTATCACATGCTCACGTTGACCAACACGTGCTATACTATATTGTCATGCTATTTAGAACTGATATGTTACATAGAATTGCCATACTTAATAGTTAGTGTTACCCGTTCACTGTTTAATTATATTAGTTCTCAATTTATACACTTGTCATAATTATTTCTACATTTATCACATGCTCACGTTGACCAACACGTGCTATACTATATTGTCATGCTATTTAGAACTGATATGTTACACAGAATTGCCATACTTAATAGTTAGTGTTACTCGTTCACTGTTTAATTATATTAGTTCTCAATTTATATACTTGTCATAATTATTTCTACATTTATCCTTTTTGGGGACTTACCAAGCGTAAGTTTGCTGACAGGCATTCCATCCATCTCTTTATTTCTTGAAATGTTCGTCGAGTGACCTAGGGACTGAGGACGAGGAACCAACTGCAGAGATTTATGACCAGCTCGCACCACAAGCATACATCTAGTTTCTTCAGCCTTTACTTTTAGAATGCTATCTGTTTAGGCATTTTCATCCTTTTATGTATCTCTTTCAGATATTTTGTATCAGTTTAAACCTTATAAAGTTGGGAATGTAAATATATAATGTGGTTGGATTTTATTTTTTCTTGTCTACTCTTGTCATTATTATATTGCTTACATTACGCTTAGCGTTTTTGTTTTGAAAAATGACCTCGAAATAAATACGTCGTGGGTTTCGTTACGTGTTTGCTCCTTTTTTTTGGGAAGCGGGGCATGACATTATTCGTGTTCATTAAAAAACTCAGTTCTCATATCCATAAACCACCGACACAGTTTCCACCTAATCATCAATCTATCTCTTAATGACAACTGAGAGAGAGAAAACCCCTACCCAAACATCTAGGATAGAATGTGCATTCAAATTAATGCCCACAAGAATTCCGCCCGACGCTACTTGCGTTTTCCACCTTCCACCCATCTATCCTCCCACCACCCAAGGAAGAAAGAGTGCTTAAGGAAAGGTCAGTAAGCTTGGTCTCAACCAAACCTACAACATCACTTCTGTTATTAAAAATAACTTCACGCACCATTCGCCTTTTCTCCAGGAGGCCGATACCCCTTACATTCATGTTAACAGGTTTTCCCCTTTTTTGTGAAAATCAAACTCTCCCAACCCATTAATAAAAAAATGAAAAGATAAACATTAATAAACATAAAGAATTTAGTGAGTAATAATTTAATTTCTTGTTAAAGATTAAACATTAATGGGTTGATCAATTCACGTCGAGGCTCATTTTTTAAAGCTAGGCCAACTTTCCAAACACCAACCCATGTTTACAATGATCCAAACCGGAAATCTTGATCTATATGTTTTAGAAAGCTTACATGTCAAATTTCATGAGATTTGGAGATCACATTTTTGTTGATATGTGGAGAATCTTCCTGCAGACGTCTGAACGAGGAGGTTTAGACGTTTGACGACGCCAGACATCCGAAGCAAAAGAGTAGAGCGATGCCAGATGTCTGAAGGCAAAGTGATAGACGTCCGGTCAGATCTAAAGCCGTCACAGAGCGTAGGTAGATGTCTGACCAAGAAGTGGTAGACGTCTGCCAAGGACCTGAAGCTATTACAGAGAGTCGGCAGACGTCTGACAATGTCTTCGTCAGATGTCTGCGCGCGGGTTTCTGTGCGAACCGAATATTAATCATATTCTGCTTAAATCTAATTTATATAGGATTAAGGTTTGGTTATATATAGGGTCTCCCATATGATGAAAAAAGGCCATTAAATCTATTGTATAAAGATAGGGTAACGGCTAAGAGAATAGAGAGATTTGAGAGGAATCTCCTAAGTTTTCTCTTAGTTTAAACTTGATTCAAAGATCTAGTAAAAGTTTGCAGATTCCGCTCTGCCGAGAACTAGCCACACGGTGAGTGAATCTCGTTAACAAATCTCTTGTCTTTCTGGTTTGATTCTCTCGTTCTCGCGTTTGTTTTTTGTTTTATCTTTCGTTGTTATTGCGTGGTTTGCGTTGATTAGCCGTAACATAGTTCCGTGTAGTGTTACGACTGTTTTTCCCAACAACTGATATTAGAGCTTAGGGAACCGAAGGATTTTCGATTTTACGGTGGGTGACGATGCTTATGTCCGCTCCCCATCTTCTTAGATAGTATTTTCGAAAGTGTTGGTTCAGATCCGAGAAAAAGATTGAGTTTGCTACGATGATAAACGAAAGATAGCGGAGGATAATATCATAATCGAAAATTTCAATGGTCATAACTATGGTTGGTGGCGTATGCAGATGGAGAACTACCTATATCAGAAAGATTTGTATCTTTCATTGTTGGGCAATAAACCTGAGAAGATGTCCGATGAGACATGGAATCTACTGGATAGAAAAGCCCTGGCAATGATTACGTAATCGTTGATTCCGTAAGTGGCCTTTAATATCTCGAAGGAGAAAACAACCATGGGGCTAATAACGACATTAGCAAAGTTGTATGAGAAGCCTTCAACGTCGAATAAAATATTTCTGATGAAGAAATTTTTCAACATGAAGATGACAGAAAATAGTTTAATGACAGAATATCTGAACGAGTTCAACAATATGACAAGCCAACTCGAATCAGTCTCAATCACGTTTGAAGATGAGATTCGAGCCCTATTGTTTCTATGTTCGTTACCGGAGAGTTGGGAAAACCTGGTTATGGCGGTTAACAACTCGATCTTAGGGCTCTCACATTTAATGATGCAGTGGGCAGCATATTAAGTAATGCGATGAGGAGAGCATGTGAGTGGGAGTTCGGAAACTTCTGCACTCTCAATTGAGAATCATGGCAGGATAATAGAAAGGGAAAAAAGAAAGAAGTGGAAGTCAAAGAGCCAAAAAAAGTCAAAAGGAAAAATCCAATGC
Source organism: Agapanthus africanus (assembly GCA_030015575.1). Classification (NCBI taxonomy): domain Eukaryota; kingdom Viridiplantae; phylum Streptophyta; class Magnoliopsida; order Asparagales; family Amaryllidaceae; genus Agapanthus; species Agapanthus africanus. The sequence goes on along the minus strand of CM057339.1, from coordinate 802,828,201 downwards.
AACTGTTGGAACCGCGGAAAGAAGGGTCACTTGAAAGCGGACCACAGACTTTTGAAGAAAGAGAAAGGCTCAAATAAAAAGTCAGATAGAAGCTAATGTGGTGTCTACATATGAACAAGGGGAACATAGACTTTGTCTTTCGGCGGGATGTGAGCACAAAAGGAGATACTTGGTTTCTAGATTCAGGGGCATTGTCGAGACCCGGTTCTTGCTCACGGAGCAAAGTGCCACACGGAACAAAGTGCCACGCCAAGTGTCGTGTTAAGTGGGCGGGGGCCACCTCTTGAATCCGTGGGGGCCACCTCTTGAGTCCGTGGGACCCACTGTAGAACAATGGGGACTCTTCGGAATACATTCCGAAAGAGGGCAGATCTGTACTATAAATGGAATGATACCACTCTTCAATACAAATGCGCCTTTTAAGTGAACCGGCACTACAGGAGCTTGAGAACTCCGTGGTTAAGCGTGCTCGAGCCAGGGAAGTTCTGGGATGGGTGACCTCCTGGGAAGTGGCCCCTGGTCGGGTCCGGTTCGCTCCGAAGGACAAAACCGTGCGGCTTCGGCCAGAGCGGACAATACTCTCTGTATTGGGAGTGGGGCGTGACAGAATGGTATCAGAGCTGGTCCCTCAATAGTAGGTCTGTGATTCGAGGACGAACCATTGTTCAAAGGTGGGGAGAATGTCGGGACCCGGTTCTTGCTCACGGAGCAAAGTGCCACACGGAACAAAGTGCCACGCCAAGTGTCGTGTTAAGTGGGCGGAGGCCACCTCTTGAATCCGTGGGGGCCACCTCTTGAGTCCGTGGGACCCACTGTAGAAGAATGGGGACTCTTCGGAATACATTCCGAAAGATGGCAGATCTGTACTATAAATGGAATGATACCACTCTTCAATACAGAGGCGTCTTTTAAGTGAACCGGCACTTAGTCCGCGGCTGCCAGAGATTCGGATCCCCACAATCATTAAATCCCGGCCTACCCTAGGCAGGATGAATCTATAGTACACCTGACAAGCGCGCGCGTATTCCCATCTCAATGGGGTGACGAAAAACACCCTACAGATTCTGACACGCCCGGTGGGACTAATCTCCCCCCCATATTTCGGGTTAAACGTTCATGCGAACTCAATCAATATACATATCGATATTTATACTAAAATAATGCCCTTTCATGCAGGTTTTCAAGCAATCACCTCTCAACGATGTCTCCAAAGATGAACTCAGCTCCCATCTCATACACGATGAAGATGGATTCCAGGACAGTCCTCCCGGCCAGTCTTGGGCGACAGTGGGAGGAGCCGCTGCTACAGTTCGGCTCTATTCTGTTCGTGCCAGCTAACGCTATTCCATCTCCTCAAGCTCCAGCAACAGACAGACCGGTCTCGAAAGGCAGGAGACCAAATGTGGTGATCTCGAGGGCGCCCCAACACAAACGCAAGTCGGTGTCTGAACGACTTTCCTTGGCCCCAGCTGGGGGCAAGGCCATCAACACTAATAAAGCTACAACGCGTCTTGAGCAAGCTCCAGCGGTGCCCTCGACAACTGCTCAATTGGGTATCTTCTCTAGGCTCCCCATCACTCAGCCTATGGCGGCTTTCCGAAGGGCAGAAGCCTGTCAAGCGCTCAAGGCAGAGAAGCTGAGGCAGAAGCTGCTCAGATACAGAGCAAACAAAAGGGTTAGGGCTCTGGCCATGTTAAAATTTATGAATTTCCAAAGCCCGGACCGCTCCGCGAAATCAGCCGCCAAAAACAAAGAGATAGCTGGGTATGTGTTCCGCACTGTCTATATGGTCGGACATGAAGAAACGAACCCTCCTACGCTTCACAGCCATGGTGATGATATGGTTGACGCTATCCAGCATCGGCTCGATCTAAATGATAAAGAGCCCGCCCAGACCGATAAGCCAGAGGAGCCCGTGGTTCCTACGGAATTGAGCTCAGGCAATAAAGATTACGCGGTTGTCATAGCCGGAACTACAGAACAAGCATTATTCCAATGGCTTCAAAGGCAATTTCAGGACAGGGATGAGAAGATGGCCGAGGTCTATTCCAAAGTCGACGAGCTAGCAAACGTCGTGGCAGATCTCGCGACCCAAGTCGCCCGATTGCAATTACAGCAGAATCAAATTTTGGCTCATGAGCCAGGGATTGATACCCGAGGGCAGCCAACTGATACCCCTTTCAACCTAAGGGCGGAGCGCCTTCGCGGAAAACGGTTGCAATCAGCCTCCAGTCCCTCCGATACATACGCCGGGGGGGGAATCACCTCTGAAAGAGAAACTGGAAAAGGTATATTCCTTCAAAAGGGAGAAAGTCCACAAGATATTCAGGGACGCCCTAAGAGACGGTCTACAACTGCCGGAATCAAAGAGACCGCAAGAAGCGAATATGACCGACGACCCAGAATATTACCCATATCACAGGGTGATAGGGCATGCCATTGAGGACTGCTTCGTTTTCAAAGATTGGGTCGAAAGGCAATACAGGACAGGAGAGATAGAACTGTCTAAAGGCGCGTTAGCAAACAGTCAAGCTACGACCGCCGATTTCATGCAAATGGAGACCGAAGCCTTTCGGGAACCTAATCCTCCCAGACATGTGCCATTATCTGAAAAGGGCGAACCAAAGACCGATCGGCCTCGAGGACCAGCATCAGTAAAGGCACCTACTCCAATGGAGAGAAAGAAGAAGGTATACTCCTTCAGGAAGGATGAAGTCCGCAAAATTTTCATGGACGCCTTGAACAACGGTCTGCAACTGCCTGTTCCAAAGAGGCCACAGGAAATGAACATGACCGGCAATCCCATATACTGTCCATATCATAGAGTGGTGGGTCATACCATTGAAGACTGCTATATTTTCAAAGATTGGGCAGAGGACCAATATAAGCTTGGAAAAACCTCACAATCCTCGGATGCATCGGCAAGCCACAGAGCTAGGTCATCAACACAGCTCCGCCAAGATCAAAGTTCAAGGAGCTGGGATAAGCAAAAAGGACCACCACGTTGTTAAACTGGGAACACCTGATGACCACCACGTCGTTAAACTGGGAACCATTGACCACCACGTCGTTAAACTGGAGACAGTAGACCTCTAAGTCTTTAAACTGGAAACAGATGACCTCTACGTCTTTAAACTGGAAACAGACAACCTCCAAGTCGTTAAACTGGAAACAGATGACCTCTACATCGTTAAACTGGAAACAGACGACCACTACGTCGTTAAACTGGAAACAGACGACCTCTACGTCGTTAAACTGGAAACAGATGACCACCAAGTCGTTAAACTGGAAACAGATGACTACCAAGTCATTAAACTGGAAACAGATGACCGCCAAGTCGTTAAACTGGAAACAGATGACCTCTAAGTCGTTAAATTGGAAACAGTCGACCTCTAAGTCGTTAAACTGGGAATGTAAAAAAAAATGTGTGTAAATAAAAAAAAAGGTGTAAATAAAAGAAAAAAAATAAAAGCTGAAATGATAGGGCAACTTGCAATAAAAATCAGCGAGTAAAGATAAACATGAAAATAAAGCCGAAATGATGGGGCAACCGCGAATAAATAGCCGAAATGATAGGGCAATCGCGACCTTCGCGATAAGAAAAGCTGAAATGATAGAGCAATCGCGGTAAAATAAAAAAGAAAACTGGCGAATGATGAGTTGCTCCTGGTACCATATTCCAGTGCAGCGATGCAGACGCCAACAAAAATCCATTTTTTCAAAATTCTTCCGGCCCTACGGCCAGTCCCCAAATTGACTGCCGTATACAATCCACGGGCTCAAATAATTCTCATCATACTTATGCCCCACCGCAACCACCGGTTACGTGGCTGGTCTCCGCCTTTGGAATTATGCTCCATTGAGAAGACCCACTCATGTGTCCTCACGATACATGAGGAGAACAAACCTTTGTGGGATCCTTACGACTCATAAAGGAAAAACACACTTAGGAGTCCCCACGACTCCTAAGGAGAAAATACACCTGCTGGATCTTCATGACTCGCAAGGAGAAAATGCTTTTATGGGACCCTCACGGCCCATAAAATTGAAAAGCCTTAGGCGATAGGGACCTAAACCCGTCTCCTAAGCCATCGCTCCGCCAACAAGAGTAGGCAAATGATGAATTGCTCCTGGCACCTCTGCTTCAGTGTTAGCAACGCTGATGTCGGCCCCTACCCCAAAATTCCAAGCTCGCCATCCAAAGACCTCCATGTCGTTAAACTGGAAACAGATGACCTCTATGTCGTTAAACTGGAAACAGTTGACCACCACGTCGTTAAACTGGAGACAGTAGACCTCTAAGTCTTTAAACTGGAAACAGATGACCTCTACGTCTTTAAACTGGAAACAGACGACCTCCAAGTCGTTAAACTGGAAACAGACGACCTCTACGTCGTTAAACTGGAAACAGACGACCACTACGTCGTTAAACTGGAAACAGACGACCTCTACGTCGTTAAACTGGAAACAGATGACCACCAAGTCGTTAAACTGGAAACAGATGACCGCCAAGTCGTTAAACTGGAAACAGATGACCGCCAAGTTGTTAAACTGGAAACAGATGACCTCTAAGTCGTTAAACTGGAAACAGTCGACCTCTAAGTCATTAAACTGGGAACAATGGAAATCCACTCATGTGTCCTCACGATACATGAGGAGAACAAACCTTTGTGGGATCCTTACGACTCGCAAAGGAAAAACGCCCTTAGGAATTCTCACGACTCCTAAGGAGAAAATACACCTGCGGGATCCTTACGACTCGCAGGGAGAAAATGCTTTTATGGGACCCTCACGGCCCATAAAATTGAAAAGTCTTAGGTGACAGGGATCTAAACCTGTCTCTTAAGCTATCGCTCCCAAACCCCAAAGTGGCGAATGATGAGTCGCTCCTGGTACCATGTTCCAGTGCAGCGATGCAGACGCCAACCAAATTCCAAATTCAAATCCCAATGGCGAATGATGAGTCGCTCCTGGTACCATGTTCCAGTGCAATGATGCAGACGCCAACCAAATTCCAAATCCCACACCCCAATGGCGAATGATGAGTCGCTCCTGGTACCATATTCCAGTGTAGCGATGCAGACACCAACCAAATTCAAATCCCAATGGCGAATGATGAGTCGCTCCTGGTACCACATTCCAATGCAGCGATGCAGACGCCAACAAAGTCCTGAAATTTTTCTGGCCCTACGGTCTGGATCATACATCCTGCAAAACCGTATACAATCCACGGGCGTAAAACAATCCCGATCTTTCCAAAAAAAAAGAAAAAGAAAAAAAATGGTATGTCCACAAGCAAAATGGGCACGGATGAAAACCCGAAAGGGCTCCGTGAGTAAAAACAGCAGGACTGCCGGCGAATTTGTGAAAACCCGAAAGGGCTCAAACTCGTAAAAAAAGAAAGAAAAGAAATGCACTCGCAAAGTCCTCTCGACTTTGGGAGGAGAAAATTCCCGCGTGAGATCCTTACGACTCACAAAGGAGCAACACACTTAGGGGTCCCCACGACTCCTAAGGAGAAAATACACCTACGGGATCCTTACGACCCGTAGGGAGAAAATGCTATTATGGGACCCTCACGGCCCATAAAATTGAAAAGCCTTAGGTGATAGGGATCTAAACCTGTCTCCTAAGCCACCAATTCCCAAATCCTTCTGGGGCAAATGATGAGTTGCTCCTGGCATTATTACAGTGCAGCAATGCAGATGCCAAACAAAAAAAAACAAATCCAAATCCTCTCAGAGCACATGATGAGTTGCTCCTGGTATTATTCCAGTGCAGCAATGCAGATGCCAAACAAACCAAATCCAAATCCTCTCGGGGCACATGATGAGTTGCTCCTGGCATTATTCCAGTGCAGCAATGCAGATGCCAAACAAACCAAATCCAAATCCTCTCGGGACACATGATGAGTTGCTCCTGGCATTATTCCAGTGCAGCAATGCAGATGCCAAACGAAAAAAAAACCAAATCCAAATCCTCCCGGGGCACATGATGAGTTGCTCCTGGCATTATTCCAGTGCAGCAATGCAGATGCCGACAGAAAACCAATTCCCAAATCCTCTCAAAGACAGATGATGATTCGCTCTTGGTACCATATTCCAGTATGGCGATGCTGATGTCAACTCAAATCAAACCAACAGTCCCTGCGGCAGAATCATGCTTCGTCTCAGAATGTGCACCCCGTGTCGATATCATGCTTCGCCTCGGTGTATCTGCCTTCCTGCCGAAATTATGCTCCGCCTCGGAATCAAGTCAACTAGCAAGCTCTGCGTTGGAATCATGCTTCATCTCAGAATGTGCACCCCGTGTCGAAATCATGCTTCGCCTCGGTGTATCTTCCTTCCCGCCGGAATTATGCTCCGCCTCGGGGAAAAGTCAACCTGACACTCCGTGCCGGGGAAAAGTCGATCAGCGACACTCCGCGCCGGGAAAAAGTCAACCAACGACACTCCGCGCCGGGGAAAAGTCGATCAGCGACACTCCGTGCCGGGGAAAAGTCAACCCGACACACCGTGCCGGGGAAAAGTCGATCAGCGACACTTCGCGCCGGAGAAAAGTCAACCAGCGACACTCCGCGCCGGGGAAAAGTCAACCAACGACACTCCACGCCGAGGAAAAGTCGATCAGCGACACTCCGTGCCGGGGAAAAGTCAAACAGCGACACTCCGCGCCGGGGAAACGTCAAGCAGACACTCCGTGCCGGGGACACGTCAGCAAGCGACACTCTGCATCGGGAAACGTCCAACACAGACACTTCGCATCAGGGAAACGTCCAACACAGACACTCTGTAACGGGGATACGTCAACCAGCCGATACTCCGCCTCGGGGAAACGTCAAGCAGACACTCCGTGCCGGGGGCACATCGACAACAGGCACTCCGCCTCGGGGAAACGTCGACCAACAACACTCCGTGCCGGGGACACGTCTACCAAATCGCTTCGGATCAGAGCACCGACCGTCCATGTCGTAAAAAGGGCAGTGCATCCCAAAAAGTGGGAACCAAAGCGAGTCGCCTCCACGCAAAAGAAGATCCATCAATTTCATGCACACGACCCACATATGCTGTGTGCATTTATTGATGGGGGGTAATTTGTTGGGGTAAAAATTTACACCCCGGTTGACCAAGTCAAAATCAAAGTCAACCCCAAGCCAGGTGGGCCCAAGCCCAGGTCAAGCGGGCCCATGCCCAAGTCGAGCCCGCAGCCAGCCTCCCCATGCCAACAACAAAATCATGTAATAAATAATTTTTATGTAATTGTTTATGCATGAATGTAAACAAAATGGGCACAAAGCCAATATTTTGTAAGCCCATGGCTTATGTGCAAAAATGAAATGGCATATGAGCCATGGGATGGCTAAAATGCCATTTTTGTAAATCCCAATGGGCTATATGTAAATATGTAAGCCTATAAAAGGCAACATAATGATGAATAAAGCATACACTTTTCATTCTCACAAAAAACCTAGGGTTTGTATCTTTTTCCCTTTTCTGAAGGTCTCAAACCTTCTTCTTTCTTTTGAATTAAATCAAGAGTTTTACTCTTCCTTTTCAAAAACAAAATAGTTTTTCACCACGAAACCCACAAAGAGGAACTTGGATCTGTCATCAGATCTCAAAAAGGAGAGATTTTGAGATCTCACATCTCTTGATCTTTAAGATCCAGCTGACAGAGGAGGAAGAAGAAGAACCCCTTCCATTAACCCCAAAAACACACTCAGGAGTCCAACTCCTCTCTGATTTCTCTTTCGAGAAATCTTTTTTTTAGGCTAAAAGCCTCTTTTTCTCTCCGGCGCTCAAGCGCAGAGCGCCCGCGTGCCTACACGTGGCGCGCTTGCGCTCCAGCGCAAGTCGCCCCGGTGCTGACACGTGGCGCGCTTGCGCTCCAGCGCAAGTCATCCCGATGCCGACACATAGCGCGCTTGCGCTCCAGCGCAAGCGCTCGAGCGCAAGTCGCCCCCGTGTCGACACGTGGCGCGCTTGCGCTCAAGCGCAAATCGCCCCCGTGCCGACACGTGGCGCGCTTGCGCTCAAGCGCCTAGCGCTCAAGCGCAGAGCGCCCACGTGCCGACACGTGGCACTCTAGCGCCTGAGCGCACAACACCTAGGCGCACAGTGCCCAAGGTGCTGCCCCACGCATCCTTTGGATGTCTTTTCCCCCTCTTTCTTATATATATATATATACATGTATACATACATATATATATATATATATGTACATATGCATACATATTTACACACACACATACTCCATGACACTGTCCCTGTTAGAAAAAAATTCTAACGGGGCGCTGCCCCGCACCCCGCAAGGGGGCTGCTAGCCCCCTTGACCCCCAGCCCGCTATCCGGGTAGCGGGACCCCCGTAAAAACTCTGCGTGGCTCCCGATATATCCAAAACCCCTTTTCAAAACACATCACACGCACAATGCATATTGAGTTCGCATGACCATTTTAACCCGTCAATCGAAGGTTCCCTCGCTCCAAAGGCGAGAGGTAATTAACGGCAGCTTAGTCCGCGGCTGCCGGAGATTCGGATCCCCATAATCATTAAACCCCGGCCTATCCTAGGCAGGGGGAATCTGTAGTACGCCTGATAAGCGTGTGTGTATTCCCATCTCAATGGGATGACGAAAAACACCCTACAACAGCTTCAGCCCATCTGGAGAAATAGTCAGTTGCGGCCAATATGAACCGATGGCCTTTGGATGACGGAGGATCAATTGGGCCAACTATGTCGGTGCCCCAAACCTCGAAAGTCCACGATGCTACCGTAGGATGCAACGGATTGGGATGCTTGTGAATGAAATAACCGTGAATTTAGCAGAGATGGCATTTCTTTGCATGCTCTATTCAATCCCTTATCATGGTGGGCCAGTAATATCCAAGCCGTTTGATCTGAAGCCACATTTTGGGGCCGGACTGGTGAGCCCCGCAGACGCCCGAGTGCACTTCTCTCATGACTTTTTGGGCTTCGGCCGATGACAGGCACCTGAGCTAGAGTTGGTCATATGATCTGCGGTATAGCGTATTATTTATAAACACGTATCGGAGAGCTCTTTTCTTCAGCTGAATCCTCGCAGATTTTTCTTCGGGCAGCTTGTCGTATCGGAAGTACTTTATGAATGGCTCTCTCCAATCGGGCTCCTCTTGAATGATCAGAACTTCTTCGGCAGGATTGCTCTTCTACACTTCCCTTTTCTCGTAAAGAGACTGGGGGCATAATTTGTCGGCTCCTGACTGTGATCAGAATTTCATCCATGTCGGGATCAGCCAGTTCTTTGGCTAGGCGGGCGAGTGCATCGGCTTTTCCGTTCAACACCCTCGGGACTCTCATTAGTTCAATGTGAGTGAACCTTTTCATGAGTTCCACCACCCGGCCTCTATATCGAGCTAACTTGGGCTTATATATCTTATAGTCGCCGCTTACTTGGTTGACGACAAGCTGGAAATCACCGTAGACTCATAGCCGAAGGATTTCCATTTCTATGGCGAGCTCCAAACCAGCTATCAGAGCTTCATACTCAACCTCGTTGCTTGTGCGAGGCTCGGTGAGAGAAAAAGAACGTCGTAGGGTTCCCATCGATGGCGTGATGAACACCAATCCTATCCCTGCTTTTATCTGTGGGATGCTTGATTTGCTAGAGGTCCTGACTGATGAGTCTCCGTCGAAGTAGAGCTCCCAACATGGCTCGTCATCCTCGAGGAGCAGCACTTGTTCGTCGGGTAACTCGCAATTGAGCGGCGACCCTTCTGGTATGGGATGAGCAGCAAGGAAGTTGGCGAGGGCTTGCCCTTTTACTGCTTTCTGAGGAGTATAAATTATGTCAAATTCAAACAGCATGACAGCCCATCTCGCCATTCTACCGGCTAGGCTTGCTTTGGTCATTAAGTGTTTGAGCAGGTCGACCTTGGAGATCAGCATAACCCGATGAGCAAGCAGATAGTGCCTCAGTTTCTTCACAGTGAATATTAGAGCCAGCATTGCTTTTCGATCGGGGAATAGTTGTGTTTCGCCCCAACTAAAGCTCGACCGAGGTAGTGGAGGGCATTTTCTTTTCCCTCCTCGTTGTTCTGGGCAAGGAGTGCACCGAGTGATTCATCTAGCGCGGCAGAATAGAGAATCAACGGTTTATTTGAAATAGGAGCAGCAAGCATTGGAGGGTGCAAGAGGTACCGTTTGATGCTTTCGAACGCTTCTTGATATTCGGCATCCCAGACAAAAGGAGCTCCTTTCTTCATGAGTTTTGAAAAGGGCCTACATCTCCCCGATAAATTTGAGATAAACCTTCGTATATAAGCAAGCTTGCCTTGAAAAGATCTTAGCTACATCAGATTCTTTGGAGGGGGCATCTCCATGATGGCCTTTATCTTGTATGGGTTAACTTCAATCCCTCGATGTCGGACTATGAAGCCCAGGAATTTTCCCGATGACACGCCAAAAGCGCACTTCAGAGGATTCATTTTCAAATCGTATTCCCTCAGTCTAGTGAGAACGGTCCTAAGATCTTGGATGTGATCAGCCTTGGCTTTAGTCTTGACGACCAGATCATCAACATAACATTCGACGACTTTATGGATTAGGTCATCAAAGATATTGGTCATTGCCCTTTGATATGTAGCACCTGCGTTCTTCAGTCCGAATGGCATCACTTTGTAACAGTATATATCGATCCGGGTTCGAAATGCTGTATGCCTCTCATCCTCAGGCGACATTTTTATCTGATTGTACCCAGACGAACCGTCCATGAAGGTGAGCAGCTCGTAATTTGAGGTGTCATCGACTATCATTTCCATGACCGGAAGCGGGAAATCATCTTTAGGGTATCCTTGTTAAGGTCCCTGAAATCGACACAAACCCAGATCTGCCTATTTTTCTTCTTTACTAGGACAATGCATGCGATCCAGTCTGTGTATTTCTCTTCCATGATGAAGCCAGCATCGATAAGTTTCTTAGTTTCCTTGATGACCCTTTCTTCCAGCTCCCTTCTCATTCTTCGAGAAGCTTGTTTGACGGGCTTGGCATCAGGAGATATATCCAGCTTATGCACGGCCACTTCAGGGGAGAGGCCAGGCATTTCCTTTTACGTCCACGTGAAGCAGTCGGCGAACTCATGCAGCATGGCAATTATCTGCTCTTTTATTTTCTCTGACAAGAGTGAGCTGATGTAGGTCGACCTTGGATTATCAGGCGTTCCCAAATCGATCTCGGTTAGCTCATCGAAGGTTGCTTGTCCTCCATCTTCGAGCTCCTGAGGAGCTTCTTCTGGCTCGGCTATCTCGTCATCATCATTTGACATTTCGCCGACTTCACCAACATGGATCATGTAACATGCCTTGGAATCAGGCTAGATGAAACCTATGCCCCGTCTATCTGAAATTCGTCCATCGATGAGTGCTCGGACCTGAGGCGTATGCCATAGCCCTTTATAAAACTTTGCTTCGGACTCCGTTTGATATAACCGGCATCCTCACCTTTTGAAATATTCTCGCATCTCAGGCGCATAGTATCTGGGATTGAGGACGGCTCTTATGCCTCTCTCATAGGGAAGGCACGCGACAGACATATCGTCCGGGTGCATAACAGGATTTGACCCATAAAACAGGATGCCCTTCTGTCCACTTTTCCTTCCGGGAACGTAGAAATTTTTCAGCTGGTCCACGGTGGAAACTGACAATGCATCGAGCTATTTCCACATCTGCTCCGGCACCCTTGTGACGGCTAGGGACCCTTCTGCAACTTCGAAGGCCTCTCGTAGCTTTGCTTGTTGCGTGGGGGCCCAATCTGTATAGTTGTTGCAAAGAAGGTTCCCCTCCTCCAACTCTTCAGTGTCGCTGCCTAAACGAGAGCAAATTTTGGTGTCGGATAGGCCTTCAATATCAGACTCGTCCGTATCGCTACCAAAATGAGGGCGGTTTTTATAGACATACGGACTTCCAATGTCGGACTCATCAGTGTCACTGCCGAAATGCGGACGCACTTGGGGGTTTTTGCTTTTGAAAGTGACAGCCGGCTCAGACTTGCGTTTCGGGGTCGTTCTGTCTTTGGTCAGCCGTGGCTCAGCACTTTAGAGGTTCACAAAGTACCGAGAATCTTCATATCGGACTTCATACACACCGAATGGCTGGATGTCTCCGTCAATGCATCTTTCTTCGCCATTTTTAGTATACTTCATTCATTGATGGAGAGTTGACGGAACGATACCGTAATCGTTGAGCCACGGCCGTCCCAAGAGAATTTTATAAGACGTGTTAGCATCGATCACGTATATCACGTATATCTTAGCTTCGGTTTGTAGATTCCTAAATTTGATTGGCAGAGCTATAGACCCCATAACTTGCTGGCAGTTTTGATTGAAGCCTTGAATGACAATTCTTTCCCTTGACAGGTGTCGAACGTCCATTGAAAAACTCTTTAGAGTCCGCAAGTTCATGATGTTCACTGAGGATCCCGAATCAATCAATATGCGATTAATCCAATCTCCGTCACTGTACCCGGTCACGTAAAGTGGTCGGTTATGCTCATCCGTTCCCAGTAGCAGGTCTTCGTCCTTAAACGTGACTGTGGCAGTATGCAGATTGTACTGGGCTTCTTTCATATTAATTTCCGCAAAGCGAGCTTGGTACCGCTCGGGGTTTTGTAGAGCATGAATGAGAATATCTCTGAGATCCTTGGACAGGACCATAGCATCATAGATGCTTAAGAGAGACGGATGCTTCCGGAGATGAGCCAAGACATTATAGTCCACTGGGGAAGGACTCGAATCTTCATGAGCAAGTTATCTGCCATCTTCTTCATTAACGACTTATTTTTCCTTCCCTTTTGGGGCGTTGCCCTGATTTGGCGGTAGAGCCCAGCCGCTTCTAAGCTGGATTTGGTTAGCCTTTATGGCGAGCTCCGCGTCCTCTTCAGGAAAACATAGATCATCCTCAAAGTCGCTACCAAGGTGGACGACGTAGCAGGTCACTATAGGGATCTCTTCATTGGAGTCTTCTTCTAGCTCCTCTAGAATCTCAGCCGCTTCTACAGGGAAGAACTCCTTCAATTGAATTAGAGTCCTTTTCTTTTGTTCATAGTCTTCGAGGGAATCGATATATTTTTGAATGGTCGATCTCCTTGCAGACTTTTTTTCGCGTTGAGCTGCACTTTTTTTCTTCTTGAGCTTTTTGGATTTTGAGCCTGATTGAGCCGAATTGGCAGCTGGAATGGTGGGCTTCTTCTGCCTTTCCCGTTCTGTTCTGGGCTTTTTCCGAAGTAACTTTAGCATCTTCTTCGTCTTATTAGATATGTGCGTACTCCACGGAGGTTGAGGTGAGTCAGTTTCATTTCTCAGGGCAGCGGGTTCAGTTGTCTGCTCCCAGAAGGCTTCAGCTTCTGTCTGTATAAAGTTGGTGGTTGTAACTTGATTGTTCACCAACACGCTCTTAGACAGCTCGATCTCTCCAGCCTTGTACTGCTTCTCGACCCAGTCTTTGAAGATAAAGCAATCCTCGATCGCATAGCTCACTACTCGGTGGTACGGGTAATATAGAGGATTGTCGGCCATTTTTGCTTCTTGAGGTCTTTTCGACTCCGGCAATTGTAGACCGTTGTTAAAGGTATCTTTAAATATCTTGCGGACCTTGTCCTTTCTGAAAGAGTAAATCTTGTTCTTTTTCTCCTCTAGGGAAAGACCCTTCTCCTCCCAGCAATGGCTTTCGAGGCCAGTTGGTTTTGGAATTTCCTGCCTTTTGCTTGTCTTCATTGTCGGACGCATTGAAGACATTGGTACTGCTGGAATTCCTGCTTCTACAGTTGTCGTCCCGCTTGCTTTTCTAAATATTGTCTCTCTGAAAGTCCAGGGTAGACTCTTGCTTCGAGCATTCTAGCATATGGACTTTCTTGGTCATCTCCTGAAACGTCTTAAGGCCTGCTGTACATAAGAATGGGACCATCCAATTGCTGAGGTTCCCAATGAGAAGGCTGATGGACTGGTCCTGCTTCAGCGGCGGTTCGAACTTGACCGTGAGATTGCGCCATCGAGCGATAAAGTTGGTATTGCTTTCATTCTTTCCCAGCTTGGTCCTCACAAGGTCAGTAATGGAGATTTTATCACTGACACTCATGAACCTTTGCCAAAACAGAGACTCCATTTGGGCAAAGGTAATGACGGACCCGTCTGGTATACTCATGTACCAGTCGAAAGTGACACCGGTCAGGCTGTTGACAAACTGACGAAGAAGGAGCGCATCATTGCCCCATATATTTCCGCACGATGCTTTAAAGTGGGCGACGTGATGATTTGCGTTTCCTGTCCCGTCAGATCTTCCGAACTTAGGAATGACATAGCTGCTCGGGAACTCGATCAGATCGTACTGTGCAGGATATGGCCACCTACTACTGCCGGTTTCTTTCTGAGCTTCGTCTTCGGCTACCAATGTTCTAACCTTGCTAGTGACCAAAACCATTATCCGATCTTGTGTTAGCGGGATAGTGCTATCTAGGGCCAAGGCGTCCCCAGAAGCGGAATGTGGCCGGCTTTCGTATGGCTCACCCAATCTTAGACCCAAGGGGACATGCATCGGTTGCTTCGGGTTGTCATCACTCGACCCATGAGTAGAGACATGCGCCTGACTAGAAGGTGCTCGAGCAATTTGAGCCGTGAGCTGCATCACAACATTCATCAGGTCGTAGATTTTTGAGTAAAGTTTAGCCATTTCTTTATCTTTGCTCCCGAGCTGTTTTCGAAGCTCCTGAAGCAGCTCTTGCTCTGCGGTCCTGGGCAGAAAGTCGTCTCCTCCTCGCTGTCTGAGCTTGACTCTATATGGACTGAGGGGTCTTTCTGCCTATCGGCCTCATCGAGAGGGTTTTCCTCATCCTTGCTTTTGCTATGAAGGTTGTCGCTGGGGCGCGTGCCCGCCATATAGACCGTGTGGACAACATATCCGGCCATCATTTTATTATTGGTAGCTGACTTTGTGGACCACCGCCTTAGCCCTTCTGTTATAGTAGCGGACAATCGATTGAAGATGGCTGGCCTAACCGAATTCATGAGTGGTGCTGGCCCCTCTTTTTTGGATTTTCCCCGCTGCTTTCGCGCGGTACAGAGCGCCTGATAGACTCTTGAAGATATGGTGTCATGCTTTCTCTTTTGGGGATGGGACGCGTCACTTTGTAGCATTGTTCGGACCGATGTCTTCTTGATTCTGGCGGTCATGGCATTTTTCTGAACCCACTTCAGGGGTTCGAAGGAATTGCTGACTTGTACGGCCGACTCAGCCATCGTCACGGAGTAACCATGCTGTTGGAACCTCACAAGATTCCACTTGGCCGAAGTCCTGGCCCTCTTGTTGGCTCGATACCTGAGCCGCTTCTGCCTTAACTTTTCTGTTTTAAGCACTTGGCAGATTTCAGCTTTTCGGGAAGACGCCGTAGACCGACTGACAGAGAGTCCAGAGAATATGTCTGCTCGCTCGCTCGTCAAGGGCACCGTCTGAGCTTGCTGGAGCTGCTTTGTGGCCCCATTGGTGTTGACGTCCTTGCCCTCAGTCGGAATAGTGGAGAGCCGTTCGAATATGGATTTGCATTTGGGGTGGGATGCCCTGGAAACTACGACATTGGGCCTCCTTCCCCTTGAGGTCGGTTTGGCCGTTTGGTTTGTCGGGACCACCGCCAAATGAGCGCTTCCAGCAGGGTAGATGATGATGGAACCAAATTGATAGGGTGGCTCCTCCCATTGCTGGCTGAGACTGGCAGGGAGAACCACACGGGCATTGATCTTGACCACATACGAGATCGGGATCGCGTCGGAAGCTGAATTCATCTTAGGAGACATCGTCGTTGAAAGTTGATTGCTGCATGGAAATGTATTATTTTAGTACAAATATTGATATATATGTCAAATGAGTTCGCATGAACATTTGACCCGAGATATAGAAGGAGATAAAGGTCCCACCGGGCGTGCCAGAATCTGTAGGGTGTTTTTCGTCACCCGATTGAGATGGGAATACGCGCGCGCTTGTCAGGCGTATTACAGATTCCCCCTGCCTAGGGTAGGTGGGGGTTTATTGATTGTGGGGATCCGAATCTCCGGCAGCCACGGACTAAACTGCCGTTAATTACCCCTCGCCTTTGGAGTGAGGGAATCTCTGATTGACGGGTCAAACTGGTCATGCGGACTCAATGTGCAGTGTACGTATGTTTTGAAAGGGGTTTCAGATATATCGGGGGTCTCGCAGAGTTTACGGGGGTCCCGCTACCCGGATAGCGGGCTGGGGTCAAGGGGGATTATAGGCCCCTTGCGGGGTGCGGGGCAGTGCCCCGTTAGAAAAAAATTCCTAACGGGGGTGTATTTTGAACGTGGGATAATATGAAAAAAGTAGGGTGAAAGGGCGTCTTGAAGACGCCAGGGAGTTGGGCACTGGCACCTCACGTACCCGGCACGTGGGTGCCGGGCGCTGGCGCCTCACGTGTCCGGCACGTGGGCGCCAGGCGCCGGCACCTCACATGTCCGGCACGTGGGCGCCGGCGCCTCACGTGCCCGGCACGTGGGCGCCGAGCGCTTGGGCGCCAGCAGAAAGAAAAGGCTCTAGACTCGGAAATAGGAGTTAAACTCCCAAAGAAGGATTATTTTAGTAGTTTAGGAGTCTAACTCCCAAGAAAGACTTTATTAACGGAGTTAAACTACAAAAGATGTTGAATGGAGTTAAACTCCCTGAAATCTTTGGAAATGATAAAAAAGGAACCCTTTCTTCTCCCCTTTGGCCCTAAATCTTCTTTTAGGTCTTGGATCTTCCCAAGGTGGGATTATTGTTGATGGGTCTCCTTCTTCCTCCTCTTCTGTTGGACGGATCTTAGAGAAAAAGGGGGTGAGACTTAAAAATCTTCCCTTTTTAAGATTTGATGGAAGATCCGAGTTCCCCTTCAAGGGTTTGATGGTGAAAAACTGTTTATTTTTTTTAGAAAAAGAAGAATTAAACTCTTAATTTAATTCAAAAAGGGGGAAGGATGTTTTAGAATCTTGTGGAAGGAGAAGGATACACGGACCATAATTTTTTAGAGAGAAAAAAACTTGTTGAGGTATTTTCATCATCTTTGCCTTTATAGGCTACACACTTTACATATAGCCCCTTGGGCTTTACAAAATGGCATTTTGCTCATCCTATACCTCATGTGCTCATTTCTTTTGCACATGAGCCATGAGTTTTACAAGAATTTGGTTTTATGCCTATTTTTCTTACATTTTTTCATAAAAAAATATATCAAAATTATTTATTACAAAATTTTTATTTTAGCATGGGGGAGGTCGGCCGCTTCATGTTCGGGCTCGACTCGGGCATGGACCCACTTGACCTGGGCTTGGGCCCACTTGGCTTGGGGTTGACTTTGATTTTGACTTGGTCAACTGGGGTGTAAAGTTTGACCCCCAGCACGTTGGATCTTTGATCCAACGGCAGAGAAAAGAATTTAATTCTATCTGGGTATCGGCGCTCACATGTTGAGCACGTGGGCGCCACTTAAGAATTTAATTCTTATAATGGGTATTCATGTGCTTTGCACATTGGCGTCTACGTGATGAGCACGTGCGGCGCCGTATAAGAATTTAATTCTTATTCAGACAGCGTTTCTGGGCTTTGCACATTGGCACCGGTGTGAGGAGCACGTGCGGTGCCGTATAAGAATTTAATTCTTATCTAGAAGTTTTTCTGTACTTTGCACATTGGCGCTGGTGTCCTCGTGAGAAGTACGTGGGGGCGCTGCCCTATTAAATTTCAACAGAGTTTTGCTCTTTTAATATGTTTAAATATTGGGAAAACAAATGCCCCCCCACCGTTGCTCTCACATTGTTTACACGTGGGTGGGTGCAATGGTGTCATATTTTTCTACCGTTGGATCTTCTAGGGAGTTGAACCATCTCTTTACATCTTATAAATAGGGTCTTTGGCCCGTGAGAAGACTATCGTTTCGTCATCCTTCTTCTTCTTCCCTGAGAATTTAATTCTCTTATCAGAGCTTAGATCTCTGCCCAAAGAAGCTCTTAGAGTTTAACTCTGTTTAAGAAAATTGGTAAGGATTATGACCAATTTTTTAACCCTTAAAAGAGACTCGCTTTTCTTTTCTTTTCTTTTTGGATTTTTAACCTATTAACAGAGCTTGGCTCTTAACTCCTTTTGAGCACGTATATTTTTTTTAGTTTTGGATCTTAAGTCTATTATTAATTTCGACAGAGCTTAACCTTCTTTCTCTCTCTTTTATTTTTAATCGGTCTCTTAGAAAAAAAATTATTTTTACAGATCATGGATCTTGATGTTCTCATCCAAGACTTGAGAATCTTTAATTCTCTCGGATTTTACCCTACCGTCAATCTTGACACTTGTTCTAGAATTTAATTCCATCAATCAACCCATGAATTCTTTTAGTGTGGGGACTATTTTGGGATTTGATCTCATTGTTCAGAGGAATTTAATTCCATTTCTTTTACAGAGATTGGCTCTGATTTGGATCTTAAGAACTTCGGGAATTTTATTCCCTTTTTCGTTCTTGTATACTTTATTATTATTACTTTTATCTTTAAGTATTTAATCCCTTTTTTATTATTAATTTTTTTAGGTGCAATGGCTAGTCGTCTGTATGATCTTGAAAAGATTATCTCTTACGAGGAGATTCGCATCCAAGGCCGCTGCCAAGGCCAGGAATTTACTGACGCACAATATGATGAGGTGATGCGTTGCTTTGATGATTACAACGGTCGATTTCTCCCCGCTGTTTTGCCCTTTTGAAGATCGTTGCTGGGTCGCTCTGGGAAGCCATACCCGGACGCCTTGAGGTTATGCCGCTTCAAGTGCTTGATGATGCTGAGGATAAGATACACTCAGTGTACTTGATGGGGTTGATCTCAAAGAAACGGAGAGATAATCTCGTCACCATCTTGCACCGTGTCTTTCAGCAGAAAGCAACAGTATCGGCATATCAAAGTGTGGAGGACATCAGTGGTGATCCTGACGCTTGCATCCGAGAGAAGATGCACAAGCACTACTACAAATAAGGGTTGCCCCTACGGATTTATCGGTATGGGCAACCCACTGCCCTTACGGATATGTTCGTAGGGGCGAAAAAAGACCCCGTAGGTGCAAAGGCCGCAGGTGCAAGTTGAGGCCCTGAACTTGCCCCTACGGGCAAATTAGAGCCCCTACGGATATATCTGTAGGTGTTATAGCCCCTACGGAGTACTCCGTAGGGGTAATCAAATCATATATGTATTTTTTTTTGAATATATTGTATATACCTACGGATAAATCCGTAGGTCCTTGTTCTATTCCTACGGATAACTCCGTAGGGGATATAAAGTGGCCCCTACGGATATATTCGTAGGGGCACTCCCAACACCCTGCACTGAGATCATCAGGGGGGAAAATATCAGGAAACCTGATATTTTGCCCCTACGGATAAATTCGTAGGGGATAAATAGTGGCCCCTACGGACATATCCGTAGGGGCATACCCAACACCCTGCACTGATATCAGGGGGGAAAATATCAGGTTTCCTGATAGTTGGCCCCTACGGATATGTCCGTAGGGGCAACATATATACCTACGGCTTAATCCGTAGGTACATATTGTCTGTATTTTTTTTTTAAATGGGCTGCTAGATTTTTTCCCGCCCTGTGCACAATACTATATACATCAATCAAATCATATATTGCAGTATTCATAATCACATCTCACGCATATATATAATATACAAAAGAAACCCAAAAACTGAATATGATATAAATACAAACCAATATCAATATCGTTTCAAAATGTAGTACAATGTGATATAAATACATGTTTCAAAAAATAAGAACCAAAAAGCTACCCTAGTTCGGTCCAGCTCCACCTCCGAATAACGTTAGAATAACGCGCGCCTGCTCCTCGGTCAATACACTCTGCAATGCTACATATAAGGGAGTCTGAGCGGCATGTGGAGCTGGCGATGTGGTCTGCGCAGCCGCCGTCGAGGTAGTCGCTTGCGGAGCCGCGGCTGCGGGAGTCTGAGTGGGCGGTGGAGCTACAGGAGCTGTCTGCGGAACCGCAGCTGATGTAGTGGCTTGCGGAGCCGCAGCCGAAGGAGATGCATGTGGAGGCTCGGCCGATCTACCCTGTCGCGTCTGGACATAACGTGTGTAAGAAGCGTGTAAGAACTGTGTATTATTCGAATTCATTTCATTATTAAGTTATTTCGAAACCCTGTTTGGATATCTAGTTTGGAAAAGCGTTGTTTATTTTAATTACATATGTATGTATGATTAATCAAACTTAAGTCTAAAACCAAATAAGCTCAAGCTACGTACTAATTATGGATATGTTGATATGTATATAATATGAAATGATATTTTACTATAAAGTAGTATACATACCAGCATCTCCTTCAACTCCTGAACGGTGGCCCTCAAGCTATCCAGTTCCTGATGGACATGCCGGTCACTGGAGACAGAGGAAGTAACCGCCGGGGTGGAGTCCAACCTCATATGGGCCCTGCTAGGGCCCAATCCCCGGCCTCTCTCCCAACCTCCGTGGTGCCCTCCGTGTGCGGCGTCCAGAACTGGGGTCAGCAGCCTCGGATCGTTCTGTCCGGTAAAATCGATCCCCGAGGCCTGGGCCTGCTCAACCACCCGCTCCTACACCCACATTAAGCAGTAAAGTATAAGTATAAAATTTAAACTTGAACCTTCCAAAACTAAAATTTCAAATTTGGGTAGAAAAAATATTAACACTTACGCAGTACTCCTGGGTAGCGACGTCGGGACATCGAAGCTCGCCCGTGGCGGGATCTGTCGAGGTGCCGTGGACGGCAAGATATGCGGACAGCACGCTCGGTGTACCACCTGACGCCACGGTCCGAGATGTCTGCAATATTAGAAAGTAACTCTTAATATTAGAAATATTAGAGAATAACTCTTAATATTGCAGAATATTAGAGAATAACTCTTAATTTACCGATAACTCCATGGCTCGAGTAATGTTCCTCGAGCCACCTGTGTAAGTGGGGCGACCCCTCTTCGCCGACTTCCTGTTCTCCGTATTCTGAGCGGCCTGTTTCTGCACAACGCATTAACATTTAGTTTTCTAATTAAGAAACACAAAGAAATAAATTATATCATAAATAATGAATTAAATTTAAAATACATACTTGTTTGCGTTCGGAGTCGAAATAAGCGCACAATAGAGGCCATGTCTCTACGTCGACTCTCGCAAACGCCGGAGTAGATAGGAGGGCCGCTCTCTCTGCCTCGGGGGTCGCTATCCACAGGGAGTAGCAGTCGGCCTTCAGCTCATTCCTGTTGTATCGGACCTTGGCCTGCATGTTCTTCATCAGGCCATTGTACAGAGCATGAAGGTCGAGCACCCTCCCCGGGTGATCAGGGTCGGCTACAGGCTGAAAATCGTAATCTAACTGAAAATACAAAAAAAAAACATTGTTATTAGATTGTAAGTGTTAATAATAAATATATTGGATAGATCAAATGAAAATATATATTAATACATACCCGAGCCTGATCAAAGAAGAGGGCGAATGAGCGCTGGTGCTGCTCGCCCCACTCAACGTGAAGTGGATAGTTCTTCACGATCTGGCTCTCGTCCCCCAAATACCGGCCGAACCTCTCGGCATGAGGACCGGTATAGCGATAGTCAAGGGTAAAAAATAGGGGGAATGCTGCCTCCCCCTAGCTCTATCAGGCCTCAGCCTATGGGACTGATTCGGGCCTCGAGTCCCCCTCTGGGGATGGAGAGGCCCTGCGTCTGCACGAAATATCAAGACAATCAATAATAAAACAAAGTTGTATTAAGAAATCAAGGTTAAACAAAAATTCAAGTGTGATATATACCTCCGGTGAATAGCGCACGAGCCTGGGCCCGAGCAGCAGCACGAGCGGGACGATAGTTCCTCCGGTGAGGAACAACCGGGGTCCTAGACCCGGACGCATCCCCTCCAACTATAAAATAAACATCGACGCTAAATCTCCATGAAGTTCATATTTATTCTATAGAGCATATGTAAAATAAATAAATATTTTAAATTTATTCATACTAACCTGCAGACGATGCGGAGGGTATGGAAGCGGCAGGAGTGGCCCCTGTGGAAGGTGTGGACGCACCACCTATAATTAGACAATTAAAAATAGATTTTATAAGTAATTGCAAAAAGAATGTGTAGATCAATAATATAACGTTCTAAGTCAATATGCATGCACTATAGGACATATAAACATACCCGCAGGTGCGGTGGTGTCACCACCTACAGCTAGACAATAATAAAAATTGCTAAGTAAGAGCAAAAGGAATGCGTATATTTATGATATAGCATTCTAAATCAATATACATACACTATATGATATATAAACATACCTGGAGGAGCGGGGGTGGCCTCTGTCCCAGATGTGGATGCAGGACCAACAACTAGACAATTAAAAATAGATTTTATAAGTAATTGCAAAAAGAATGTGTAGATCAATAACATAACGTTCTAAATCAATATGCATGCACTATAGGACATATAAACATACCCGCAGGTGCGGTGGTGTCACCACCTACAGCTAGACAATAATAAAAATTGCTAAGTAAGAGCAAAAAGAATGTGTATATTTATGATATAGTATTCTAAATCAATATACATACACTATATGATATATAAACATACCTGGAGGAGCGGGGGTGACCTCTGTCCCAGATGTGGACGCAGGACCAACAACTAGACAATCAAACATTGACAATATAAGTAATTTTGACATAAACATGCATGAATATCTGTAATATTACATTGAAAATGGATATGCGTGCAGTATACCTGGAGGTGTGGCAAAATCCACACGGAAGGAGGCATCCGAAAGGGTCTCCGATCTGGGTGCAAGACCGGCCCTCTGAAGCTCCCTACGGAGCTCTCCGGGCGGCAGAACCGCTCTGCCTCTGCCTCTGCCGCGGCTGGAGCTCCTGCCGCCCCTCGCTGCTCCCGACATCGTCATCAAATCTACATAAACGGTTCGTGGACGCATTAGACAATCATTAAAAGTATTGACTATATATGATCTAGAGCGTAAAATGTGAAGTAATAATATAACATTACTGATAACCTTTTTCGTTTCGTGGGCGCATCATACATATCTACTTGGATTTTATCGTCGATGTCATTTCTAACCCACGTAACTTCATGATCGGTCGAAGACAACCCGTCCTTCGAAACAGACGGTCGGAGCACTTTAAGCCTTCTCTCTTCTTCGTCCTCATCGCTGTCCTCGTATTCTGGGACATCGTAGACATCTCTAGGTTTCCATCGGCATACAACACTCCACCCCGGATGCTTCAAACACTGTGAGTAGTATACTTGGAACGCTTGGTTCGGAAAGATAAACGGATTGTCCTGACCGTAAAATCGAAGTGTGTTCACACTGGTCAATCCATATTCATCTTTCCAAGTCCCAAGACTGCTTTTCCACCTGTCTGTATCGGTTCGCGGATCGTACCAAGTACAGTGGAATATATAAAAGGGTTCTGATCGTCCGGGATAGTGGATGCCGAGTATACAATTTAAGTACCCATAGTAAATCACACCGTCCGATCCTACCGTCGCAATCCCACTATTCTGAGTGGTTCTAGATGTTTCTATGTCCTTAACTTCGAATTTGTATCCAAGGACACCAAATCCTTTGTAATATGCAACCTCCATACTAGGAAATTGAGCTAAACATCTTGAATCACTCTTAAATGATGCAGACAAGTTCGGATCGTGGATCTAACAAAACAAATTTTACGATAAATACATAACGATACAAGTTTAGATTAAAACTGATAGCAATAAAATGTAATTCGAATAACTTACATTCTCTGTGACCCAATCACAAAAATTATCCTGATGGTATTTTTCCAAACGCTCTTCGTTCCAATCAGGATGCCCCTCACGTATCTCGTTAAAATGAGTTCTGTTTTCGACAAATAATTGTGACATTAATATTATGTCATTTCATACACACACAAACACAGATATAACAATTAATCCAAAAGAACTTACTCTCTAATTTGTTCAAGACATGCGCAATTAAGCAAGATAAACCGGTATATCTTGTTGATAAACATAGTGTCTACCCTCTTATACTCGGCTTTACCATATGGCCCGTCTTGAATTCTTCGTGGTCGGTTAAGCCTTGTCTCAATGTTCTCGTCCAGATAGCGGGAACAAAATGTGGTTGCTTCATCAAGAAGATAACCTTGCATGATAGAACCCTCTGGTCGATTTTTATTGCGTATATACTTCTTAAGAGTGTAAAGGTACCTAATGAGAATATGTTGAATAAATAAACACGGGCATACATGACAAAAATAAATTTATAAATTGCGCGAAACGAAAAATTACACGTACCTCTCGACGGGATACATCCATCGATATTGTACCGGTCCGGCTAACTTCGCCTCAGTTGCAAGATGAACCGTCAAGTGTATTATGATATCGAAGAATGACGGTGGGAAAATACGCTCAAACTTGCAAAGTATCAACGCAATAGAATTTTCTAGTTTATCCAGCGTCGCAACCTCCAGTGTTTTAGCACACAACTCCCTGAAAAACAACATAGGTCGTTGATTACTAGACCAACCGAGTCGGGGAGAGAAGTCCTGAGGGCTAATGGAAGAAGGTGCTCCACGATAACATGGTGATCATGACTTTTCAGCCCATCGATCTTGCCCTTCACAATTTTTATTTTCTTGCTGAATGATCCTGAGAAACCTGTGGGGACTTTCAAATCATGCAACACCTGTAGGAATCTTTTCTTCTCCGGTTGTGACATATGATAAGCGGCATTGGAAAGTACAAACTTGCCCGGTTTACCCGCTACCAGTTTAGGGTGCAGTTCACTTCTTATTCCCCACTTTTGTAGATCCATCCGGGCATTCATGTTGTCTTTCGATTTCCCGTCTTTACACAGAAGCAAGTTAAGTATGTGCTCTGATACTCCCTTCTCTATATGCATGACGTCCAGACAATGACGCACTGAATTTGTAGACCAGTACGGAAGCTCGAAGAAAATGCTTAACTTGTTCCAATATTGTGGTTTGACCTGTCTCGTCGGATCCATCCCGAAGGTCACGTTATTGTAACCATCCCATTTAGCAGTCACGTCCTCTCCGGACAATGGGGATGGAGGCCCAAGAAGCTCCTGATGACCATCAAAGTGAACCGTGTCTAACCTATAGGGGTGGTCTGGAGGCAGAAAACGTCGATGGCCGCAATAACAAACCTTCCTGCTAAAATTCAAAATTTTTGATGTTGTGTGTTCATGGCAATGAGGACATGCTTTGTGACCATGTACGGACCAACCTGATAGCATTCCATACGCAGGAAAGTCATTAATTGTCCACATTAAAGCCGCACGCAGTATGAAGGTTGTATTTGTGTTTGAATCATATGTCTCTACACCATCAATGAACAAAGTTTTCAGCTCCTCGATCAGAGGTCGGAGATAGACGTCGATATTGTTCCCCGGTGAGTTTGGTCCGTCGATAAGAAGAGGTATCATAAAGTATGATTGGTCCATAGCCAACCAAGGCGACAGATTATAAATTATCATTACAACGGGCCATGTACTGTGACTTCCAGCCATATAGTTGAATGGGCAGAAGCCATCGGCAGCCAGTCCGAGCCGGACATTGCGAGGATCGCTACTGAATATTGCGTGCCTCCTATCGAAATCCTTCCATGCCGGTGAATCTCTTGGATGGCTCATTTTTCCATTTTCGCATGGAGGAGCACGGTGATGCCAAATCATTGCCTCGGCTGTTTTCTTGCACCTGAATAGCCTCTGTAGCCTCTGTGTTATGGGAAAATATCGTGCTATCTTCACAGGTATATCAGGCTTCTTATCAGAATCTTTCGGCTTATACCTGGCCTCTCCGCATGTTGGACACTCTTTCAAATTTGAATTCTCTTTCCGGTACAACACGCAATTTTTAGGACATGCTTGAATCTTCTCGCACTTTAGACCCAAATCAGACATCATTTTCTGGGCTTCGTACCAGCTTTCGGGCACATTATTTCCCGGAGGCATAGAATCTTTCAAGAACGAAAGAAGCATTGTGAATGACTTGTTGCTCTATCCATTTAGGCACTTAATTTGGAAAAGTTGGACGAACCATGAGAGGGTGGAATACTTCGCATTCTCATAAATTGGTTTCCTAGCATCATTCATGAAATTTTCATATTTATCCGCACGCGGTCCTTGACCGGAAGGAATGTCATCTTCGGTACGAATAGATTCACCTAGGACAGCCTCTACCATATCCTCCATTTCTTCTGATGGAAATAAATTTCCGTATCCTGCCGTATTACCGAATTCTTCTTCTTCTCCTGCCGCATTATCGTGTTCTCCTTCTTCTTCTACCGCAGTACTGCATTCTTCTCCTTCCCCGTGATATTTCCAAGTTGAATAAAGTCTAGTAAACCCATGTTTTACAATATGAAGCTCTGCCAATTCTACCTTCTGCCAGTACTTATTGCCACATCTATCGCACGGACAGAGAATCTTCTCTATTATGATCTTATTATGTGCTCGTGCAAATTCAAGGAAAGCAGCAACTCCTGCGACAAACTTAGGTTGCATACGTTGTTTCCAATCCACATACATCCAGTCCTTAACTCTGACGTACTCATGGGCCATGTTAGACTGAATAACATATAAATTGTAGGTTATGCTGACTATATTGAGAAATATAAGAACGGGATAGTTACTGACAAAGGAGAAAATCCGTGTATATGCTTTGTGTGTGCGTTTGTCGTTGAAAAGAATAAATTATCGCACGTTATGTTGACCGATAGACGGGGACTAAGTGGCGCTTTTAGTTTCATATATGGGTATCGATGGGAATATGAAGGTTTCATATTATCATATATTGGTTTTAACCCGAACATCTCGAATCGCTATCTGATTATGCTTTTGTATGTATGTGTTCCGGCTGTCGGGGGTAGGCTTCTATCCCATTAAGAATGTATAGAGCGAACGCCCATCACTTGTGCTTTCAACCGTTTCGAGTAAATTTCGGCAGCATCTCCCCGCTGTTCTCCGAGTACACTGTAATAGAATAGATAATCATTTCAAAGCTGTGAAACAACGTTGAAATGAACATCTAATCTATCTTTGTACACGGAGAACCAGCGGAAAGATACCGACGAAATATCTCGAAACGGATGAAAACACAAGTGAATGAAGGCGTTTGCTTTATACATTCTTAACTTGTCCACACGGGACAAATCTATGGGTTACCATACGATTGAATTTTCTCGTCGCGTAGACTATACGACGGTTGTTAGTATCGAGCTATACTGTCCGATATTTAACAACCTTCGTATAGTTCTAGGTCACGACGAGCATCGCACGTATGTTAACCGATAGACGGGGACTAAGTGGCGCTTTTAGTTTCATATATGGGTATCGATGGGAATATGAAGGTTTCATATTATCATCGAGTATCATATATTGGTTTTAACCCGAACATCTCGAATCGCTCTCTGATTATGCGTTTGTATGTATGTGTTCCGGCTGTCGGGGGTAGGCTTCTATCCCATTAAGAATGTATAGAGCGAACGCCCATCACTTGTGCTTTCAACCGTTTCGAGTAAATTTCGGCAGCACCTCCCCGCTGTTCTCCGAGTACACTGTAATAGAATAGATAATCATTTCAAAGCTGTGAAACAACGTTGAAATGAACGTCTAATCTATCTTTGTACACGGAGAACCAGCGGAAAGATACCGACGAAATATCTCGAAACGGATGAAAACACAAGTGAATGAAGGCGTTTGCTTTATACATTCTTAACTTGTCCACACGGGACAAATCTATGGGTTACCATACGATTGAATTTTCTCGTCGCGTAAACTATACGACGGTTGTTAGTATCGACCTATACTGTCCGATATTTAACAACCTTCGTATAGTTCTAGGTCATGACGAGCATCGCACGTATGTTAACCGATAGACGGGGACTAAGTGGCGCTTTTAGTTTCATATATGGGTATCGATGGGAATATGAAGGTTTCATATTATCATCGAGTATCATATATTGGTTTTAACCTGAATATCTCGAGTCGCTCTCTGATTATGCGTTTGTTGTGCATTCGTGTTGTATGTGTAACATGATTTTAAACCATTGAGATCAAGATTGATAGAACTGATCATCCTACATTGCAATAGCATTCATCAACCAAAAACTATTATTGCAATGGTATACATCTATAACAATCAACAATTAAAACTACAAATATAGGATACTGATATCATAAAGCGTTATGAGACACGTCATCTGCCACGTGTCGTGATCATGGAAATCGCTAATATTGAGCATCATCAAGATTAGATTATGGTTTTGAAGCAAGTTATTGAGCATCTTGGATTGATTGTCAAGTGTTGATTTTTATTTCAACACTTGACAGAATGAAAATCATAAATACATTTGCAAAATGTGTTCCTCACCCCCATAAAGTGGATCTTAACAATCCAGACAAGATCATCATTGTTCAAATTGCCAAGGTAGACATAATCTCAGCAGTTATTTACGGTTGCTAGCTTGTATTGCTTGTTGCTATTCTTTTTTTTTCCTTGTCCTTTCTTTCTTTCTTTTTTTGGGGGGTGGGGGGTTGTGTTTGAAAAGTTTTAACCAACTCACTGCTATTTCTAGGCAATGCAGGAATATAACTAGTTTTATCCCCCAAAAGAAAGAGCTTCAGGCTTCATGAGTCAAGCGATGTGTACGTATAATTATAGGATTTTCTTGCTAGCGGTTCATTTACAACTATTCTTTAGTCTATATACCTAGCATCTGCTACTAGATATTACATCTTGCATCAACACCCTGCATGTTAAAATCAAAATCGATTATTTTTTTCTTGATCTTTTTCTGATTTTCTACCATCTGTGTCGAGTAAATTATGATTAACATTGTATTTGTCAACTAATCAGAAGAGCCATTCAACCAGCCCCACCGTAACCCTAACCCCAGCCCCACTACCGTAACCCTAACCCCAGCCCCACCGTAACCCTAACCCCAGCCCCACTGTAACCCTAACCCCAGCCCCACCCCAGCAGCAGCCGAACCCCAACCCTAACCCTACCTCGACCCCGACCCCGACCGCCACCGCGACCCCTGCCCAACCCCAACTCTCGCGCGCGCAACCCAGACCCAGCCATGAACCCTAAGCCCAAAATAATCCAAAAATGTTTTAATTTACCTCAAGATTTATACCTGAACGGCTGCTGGTGGGCTGGAGCGACGACGGTGGCGATTTGGCGACGAAACCGGCGGTGGCGACGACGGTGGCGACGAAACAGGCGCTGGCGACGACGATGGCGACGAAACCGGCGGTGGCGACGACGGAGGCGACGGTGGCGACGACGGAGACGATTTGGGGTTTTTTCTCGCGCGCGATTGAGAGAGAGAGAGAAAGTGAGCGTAGGCGATCGATCTGGGGTTTTGTTAAATAGATATTTACTTGCCCCTACGGATATACCCGCAGGTCCTTTGTTTGCGGCTCCGTAGGGGCAAACACCAAATTAAGAATTAATATTTTTATTCTTGGACGTCTGTGCCCGTAGGGGCAACCTTTTAGCCCTACGGATTAATCCGTAGGGCCAAGTAAAATCTGCCCCTACGGATATTTTCATCCGTAGGGGCAACCCACTATTTTATTAGTGAAGAAGACGATCGATGAAGCTGAAGGCGCACTGCTCAAACTTGCTTTTGAGTTTGAGAATTAGTGCCCGGAGTTTAGTGTTCTGCTATTGTAAACATTTTGATGACGTTTCTTACTTTCTTCTTCTTTTTTTATCACCCTTATCACAAATGTATAAATTTTTTTGAAGTATGAATGACAAAGCTTCCCTTTTCTTTACGCCAATACTCATATGCGTCTCACGTGAGGTATTGTTATATATATAAAAACTAGTGCCAGCACCCACATATCATGCACGTGAGGCGCTGTTGCAGGATTTAATCCTAAAAAGAACCAGCACCAGCGCTCACATGTCATGCACGTGAGGCGCTGCTCTAATCACGGAAAGAATCAGCGCCAGTGCTCATGTGTCACGCACATGGGATGTCGCTGAGGGAATCGTTTCACCTTCTTGCTATGATTTTCATGAGTCAATTCTTTCTTTTCTCATGCCCTTTTTGTCAGGCCTTGAAAAGAGTTCCACCACGCACAATATTTTCCGTGCCTAAATTTAAATACTTCTCTTTATATTCTGAAATGACGATCATCTTTTTCTTCACAAAAAGAGAGCCATTTTTTTAACAGATCAAGAGTTATGGCTTGCAATCGTCCATATGCTCGTCGGCAACCATGAGAGGTACCTATCGAGGGAATTGTTCCTCGTTTTGCTGCTCGATTAGTGGATCATGTTCTCACAGTTGACCAGTGTGACACGGTGATGTACGAGCTTCTAGCTCGTAGGAGCTCTCCTCTTCCTACCGGGTCCATTTGGTTCCGAATGATCTTCATGTCCATGGATGTGTTGTAGCAGGTGTGGTGTCTTGGCTAAGAGGCACAGGAGAGAGGGACTTTCAGGGTCGGTCCTTCCATAGCTCCCGGGCCGAGCTATTTGTGTTAAATCAGAATCCACCATCGTTTTGGACTACCAAACAATGGGAATGAAATTTTTGAGAGTAGTCATATGTGAGTTCTTGCAAAACAAATTAAAGATTACTAAATTCATGAATACTGGTATAACATAAATAGCTCGCACCCGAGATATCAAGTCACTGAGCATGATGCTGAGGCCACCCACGAGCCCTACGATACAAGACAAACCCGAGCCGATCCAACTAAGGCCTGGGAGGTATTGCAAAGATTGAACCACGCCCAGGTCGTACGGTAAACCAGATACGCACACCCGAGAAGTGGAGATCCATACGAAGATACGCGGGAAATCCATAAGGATCATCCCCAACCAATCAGGGCCCTCAATGCATGACTGTAACCCAAATGCCTTCAATCTCTTGGTACACACTCAATACCGCTAAAAACACTAGATTTTCATAAAACAACGACTAACTTAAGCATTGGAGGAGGACCTCACATAACCATCTCCGGGCGCTCTTTACCATGCAGGTCGGAGATTTAGGACCGTCGCCTTGCACCGAGACCCCACATGCAAATTCATTGGTGCTCGCAGGTGCGCCTAAATTCGGTGCCGCATCAAATACATGGTTTTGAATTTTTAGTATTCTATATTTTTAAGCGGAGCAACCAAAACAGGTCATGTTTCAGATCTAACTAAAATCAGATCCAAGTTATTCTATGAGAAATATATTCACTCGTAACATATTCATAAAGTCTGATTAACACCCAATATTTTTGTAAAATATATAAAATTTGCAAATACAATTCGTATGTAGCAAAAGCTGACATATAAAATGTTCTCATTTTTATTTGAATATCATTATATCTCTTATTTAGAATTCACAATTTAAGCACCACCAATTTTGTCATCAAAACCAATTGGGTTTAGCTCAGCTAAAAAAGAAAAAAAAATTGTCAATGAAAATCAGTCACATGAACTGCATATGCAATATCTTGTCCCTAAATTTCATTGAAGCACTAACACAAGTACCTTAAAAGCCCAATTTTTTTTTTATTAAAAAAATTCTTGAAACCCTATTACATCAAAATATGCTCCTGGCTATCACACTGGAGCACAAGGATGCATGTTACGATGGATTTCAATATTTTGGTAGATGGTAGATATTTGAATCTCTAGTATATTTGGACTAGGAAAGTTGGGATTGGATGAAATTTCATAAACTTGGATTCCATAACATGCGCGTAGGAATTAAGAGAAAGAAGATGAAAACGATGCATGGATAATCTAGAGAGTAGAATTTTCATGGTGGATACAAATTTTTTAAGGTTTATGCTGGAGCATTTTCCTTCAATTCAAAAAGAGGTATTTTGTCATTCAAGTAATGATGTGATTTCTTTTTCTTTTTCTTTTCTTTTTTGAAACCATCAATGAAGTAGAAACAATATATAATTTCTTTTTAGCTGGGGCGGAAGACTGACAATAATAGGTTCGATGGTAATATAGCTAAGCATCCATAACGAACAAACTAGGATCTTTGTCATTAGAATCCGGACCAAAATCTGGATGTCAACCAGTGATTATGTGGTACAGTGCATGGTAGACTAAAATAATTTATTGCTATGGAAAATTATTACAAAAAAGAAAGAAAGAGAAAACGCCGGGGGGGGGGGGGGGGACTAAGAAGCAAGAGCGCAGTTGCTTATAACCCGATATCCATGCACCGTGGCTCAACTTTGTCCTCCATCAGCTTCGATTAAAGGTGAGATTTTCCCCAAATTTTCCTTTTTCACCGCCAATTAGAAACTTGTAAATATATATATGCAGAAGTTTTATCGCTCTCGGTTTGAGGATCATAATCTAGTTATTTTATATGATTAGCTACGATTTTTAGTGAAACAGTCATGTGGTATTTGTAATCTGGCTTCTTAGAAAAGTTTAAGATTTTAATTTTTAATTTTTGTATTTTGGTATAAGTAATTCACATTTCATTGTATAAAAAATTGTTGAGTTTTATTGAAACCCAAAACTAGAAAGAATGCTTCATTTGTGTTATGCTAGCCTATGTATTGGTAGAATGAGTACCTTGAGCTAAGTGCATTTTGATCTTTTCTTAAGGCTAAATTTCACCACATTACCTTTTTTTAAATTACGTTTAACCGTGTTTTTAGGTGGTTCTTTTATACTAAATAGCAATAAATGTAGCATTTTAAGTGAGTTTTTCTTTCGCTGTATATC
Source organism: Agapanthus africanus (assembly GCA_030015575.1). Classification (NCBI taxonomy): domain Eukaryota; kingdom Viridiplantae; phylum Streptophyta; class Magnoliopsida; order Asparagales; family Amaryllidaceae; genus Agapanthus; species Agapanthus africanus. Next base: position 802,795,387 of record CM057339.1, on the reverse strand, counting down.
GATAAATATATCATTTTATGGGAATTACTATATTCAAAAAATTTACTTAACTGTAGACACTCATAATTAAGGGTAGTTTATCATATTTACCCTTACTTTAAATGCTTAAGTTATCAAAAAGATGCTAGATTCAAATAGCCCCGAGTCCAATCCGTTTATAGCTGTGTCAATCTAAGCAAGTTCCATTAGCATCTTGTCTCATCTCATAATGTTCATGAACTTTTCAAATCAAGCTAATCATTTTATTTTAAGATTTCTTATTAAGTATCCAATCCGAAGCTGTAATGAAGTCTAGATTAAGCTCTGTTCGTGTATATATGCTGCAAGAAATAACTTTTTTCCCTTAAATCTTCCTATTTCTTTCTCTTAGAACCTTTTTTCCTTTTCAACAGTAGAGAAGAAAACACTGCCTTAGCTTACAAACCTTTCCAATGGAAACAAATATAGATTTAGTTTGTAATTGTTGTTGTCAGTATTTTGCACGTGCGATGCATATGGATGTATAATTGGTACTATACTATATGTAAATAAATATTATACCATTTAAATATTTAGGTTGCAAACAATCTAGTTTCTTGTAATTCCAATTAGTTGAGAATGGTGTACCTTTTACAGCTCAATGACTGCATATTGGGAGTTTTTGTTATTATTTATAGAGGCAAATGACATAAAACATGACTATGGTTACCCGTTTCTTATTGAACACTGTAAAAATTTTAGAATTGCATTAAGCACCCTTGAACTTTTAGAAAGCATAAAAGTTAAATAAAACAGCATTGAATAGTTGGGTTAAATACCCTGTTGGGTTGTGGTATTTTGTAATTTTCAAACTTCAATTATCCTATATAAAAAAACCAAAGAAAAATTAATGGCATCTTATGTATTTACCCTGATTTTAGTTCTATAAGATGGACCGGCTACATGAGTAAGCTCTTTTCTCGTCAGCTAAGTCTACCTTAATTTGTTTGCCAATTTATCTAGGGCCTGGCGAAGTGGAATTTCTAGATACTCGGCTAATGGCGTAATGCGATATTAAGGACCGGTACTTTCTTAAAATTAATATTTTACGTATAAACATTGTATTCATCGTATCAACTTCTAAGTTAAATTATGTCTACATCGATTGATTCTACATATGACATGCATTCCGTTAGCTTTCACAAAATCCATGGTTTGTCAAGTTCGATGTACTAAAGATTCCTGAATTCCATTTTGTCCCATTCCAGTGATAATTGTTCATGTGAGCATGTCATCAACAGAGCTAGACAAAGAGCTCTCGGAACTGAATGTGACTTGTACAGATCTTCAATGCCAAGCAGCAGATGATGATGTTAAGATAACATGTTTTACAAAGAATCTGCATGCATGACAGCACAATTTACTTTCAAATAGTAAAGCTTGCAGAACAGGTGATGAACTTTTGTGGGTTTTTTCTCAGTTCGCCATAGTTTGTTGCATCTTCTATTCCTAAGATGGCTTACCTTGGTATGACTGTGGTGTAGTGCATTTCTTTTCCCTCTATTTGCAATATTATTGATTTTCTAATTGAGTTTACTGCTTACCAACTTGATGTCGAGCTAAATTAAGTAGGAGGTTCGAATGTGAAATAATGGAGGCGTGCATTTTAGAAAATTTTCAAACAAAAACAGATCCAAGAATTGAATCTCAGTTACTAGAGATATTGGCAGGAATTCTGAACAAAGAAAAGGTTATCCAAAATCTAGCTAGAATCTCAAAGCTCGTATTGTCCTACAGGTTACGCATGCATTTATTCTTCTTTTTGTTCAAAGGATCGTATCTAAGTTTTAAAAGATATCGATTTTTTAAACAAGTTGTTTCCTTGTCGTAGACAAATGTAGGCAAATTGCTGTCCTTCAAGTTGCAACTATTTGGATCTGTACTATGTTGTTACCAAGCCTGGTGGTTAATTTTACAGGCTGGTGAGTGATGATATTCATCGAAATTGCTGAAGTTCTATTTAAGAAATAATTTGGTATAAGTGCTTTGGTTTCACGTATAATCTTTTCCGCTTTATTTTCTATTGAGTTTTACTTTGGCATGGTATGTTCATATTTGTCATGCATTTATCTGTACATATGGTGCTGTATGAAGTATACGGTGATATCTGGATATGTACATATGTCCACTTGATATCTTAAAGAGACCATATTATTATATATTAGAAGAAATTTATTTTACTAGGTTGCATATATTGTGTCCCTATACATCTATATACCAACATGGCAACAAGATCAATAAAAAATAATCTTGAATTGAAAATGAAAATAAATACTTAAGAAATCTTATAATATATATGAAAATGTTTAAAAAGAGAAGAAAACATGACGTAAAAGTGTCCAAAATGTACTCAGCAGTACTAGTGCTACTTAATATATTATAAAAAGAAAAGGATGTACGATATGAGAAGTGTGTTGTGAAAATAGTACCAAAGTACGCCGCGGATGATCGATACGTATAAATCGGAACTAATGAAAAAATCAAACGCAACAACTACAAAAAAAAACAATAAATAATAAAGAAAAACACACCAAGCAAAGGACGATATTATCAAGTGCGGCGCACTTGCACCTAATCCTTTAATTCTTTAAACCGATGACGAATTACTTCCACTATTCAACGAATAATTACAAGAGATATTTTTGCCCTCTCGATTTCACCCAAATATAAAACAATCTCTCTCTCTGTATAAATCTCTCTCTCTTTCTTTCTGACTCTCTAGGCCAATTAATCCCAGCAGCCAAATAAAAACCCTCTCGATGTTGGATTTTTAATTGATTGCAGCAGCCTTTAATCTCCAGAGGTCTCTGCTGATTTGTGGATAAAATCAAGGTTTTTTTATTTAAAATATATATATATATATATATATATATATATATATATATATATATATATATACACGACGCGGGCTAAAAGATAAGCATGCTTTTAATAATAGAGATTGGTTTAAAATAAAGATAAGTTTGAGAATCGATTTAATTAAATTAATTAAATTTTCTCCAAACATATTTCTAGTCAAAACCTCATAACTGCTTCTTACGCATGCCTAGCCGCACGTAAACCGTTCCGCACGTACTGCACTTGCACGCACTATGCACATGCCTCCGAGTCTTGGGCTTTTGGTCTTTTGATCTCGGACTCCGAATTTGCAATCAATTTCGACAATGTTCACCTTGATTCAAATTCGCAAAATCTTTACACTTCCATGAAAAAAAAACTTGGAATTCTACGATTAGTCGTCTCAAACCTTTATCAAGCAACTTGACAAATCAAGTCCAAGCAAAGCTTGAACTTGAAAACTGGGACCACCTTCCTAAGTGCGTCTACCGGATTTTCATTTTTCATGGATACCAATCTTCGTTAGAGAATAACCTTCTTTTCGTTCTACAAAAAGAAATCTTTCACCTCGATATGTTTAGCTCTCGAACTATAAACCTGAAGCTCTGCCAAGTGAATGACGCTCTAACTGTCGCAAAACACCTCCGTGAAATCATGGGGAACACCCATACCACCCATCAATCCACACAAATATATAACCTCTTTGACAGTCTCCGTAGCAGCTATCAACTCTGTCTCTATCATCGATAACACGACAATGGACTGTAACGCCGATCTCCATGATACTGCGACGGTGCCCAACGTGAATACGTAATCCGTCGTCGATCATCGTCTATCCCTATCACCAGCAAAATCTGAGTCATAATACATTGTCACAATACAACCATCCATACCGCCTCTGCTGAATAACAAGCCGAAACCCGAAGTACCCCTCAAGTACCTAAGAACCCACTTCACAGTTTGCCAATGCTCCTTGCCCGGATTAGCCATGTATCGACTGACCATCCCTACTACATGTGCAATGTCTGGACGTGTGTAAACTATTGCATACATCAAATTTCCCACTGCACTCATATATGGCACTCTAGACATGTACTCCATGTCCGTATCCAACCGTGGTGATAACTTCGCCGAAAGCATGAAGTGCGTCTTTAAAAGAGTAGACATAGGCCTTGTCTTCTCCATTCCATATCGAGCGAGAACTTTCTTGATATGCTGTTTCTGTCGCAGACGCAACTCACCCCACTTCCTCTCCCTGACAATCTCCATACTAAGTATTTTCTTCGCAGCTCCCAAATCTTTCATCTCAAACTCCTAACTCAACTGTTGTTTTAACCTGTTGACCTCTGTCATGTTGTGTGATGCCATCAACATATCGTCCATGTACAATAAAAGATAAATCTGGGACCCATCGTCTAATAGCCTCACATAGACGCATTGATCCTTAATATTCCTTGTATACCCAATCGCCAACATAAACTGATCAAATCGTTTATACCACTGTCTCGGAAACGGTTTCAAACCATAGAGCGATTTCTTCAATTTGCAAACATAGCCATCTTTGCCATCGACTACGAACCCTTTTGGCTGATACATATAAATATTCTCCTCTAGATCACCGTGCATGAAAGCAGTCTTGACATCAAGCTGCTCTAGCTCCATATCATAAACCGCAACCATGGCTAACAAACACATGAATTGAAGTATGTCGAACCATCGGAGAAAAGATCTCGTTGTAGTCTTCACCCTTTCTCTATGCAAAACCCTTAGCCACTAGCATCGCCTTGTATCTAATGCCATCTTTCTCTGACGAACTCCCATTGACTTTAAAGACACACTTGTATCTGATCGCGTGCTTGCCCTCTGGTAAAGCAACTAAATCCTACATATCGTTCTGATGAAGAGACTTCATCTCTTCCTCCATCGCAACTTTGCAACTAGGAAAATCGGTAGACTGCACAGGCTCTCTGTAACTGGACGATTCCTCATGCTTAATAGTCAACGCATGTGATGTCACGTCGTCAAAACCAACTACGGTCATATCCTCAAAACCAAGTTTGACCGGCGGACCTTAACTTGCGTAGATTTCCGCCCTTCTGTCTATACTGGACCATCCGGCTTTGTCGGACCCTCCGCCTGAATCTGAGTACTAATTATTAGTTGTATGTATGCCCTAGAGACCAGTATTGTACAGATGATGTATATTATATTGGATGCTTGGACATATATAGAGATGTCTTTCTTGCTCGACATGATAGTATGTTATCTGGTTGCTCTTTATCTTAACATGTATACTTGTCTCTTGATACTGTCTTATAGTTACATGTTGGTAAAACCCTTAGGATGTGTACTTGACTACCTGGACTATGATACGGATCATACTAGTGGGGACATGGTAGTCCATAAGTACATCCTTCAAGGTCCCTAGTCGTGGGTGTATCGAGACGGGGCATCAATATACCAGAGTAGACTAGCGTATACCTTCTCGACCCATATAGATGGGCGATGGATGATCCCATATCTATTGGTGTTTGACATCAGAGATGATAAACGGGTGCTCAGTGGAGACTGGGTACACTGGACGGACTCGCCGAGAACTCCCAGATGGTATTATACCTCACGTCAGATGGCAGTTCTCTGGTGACACTTGTGCAGGTTAGTCTGTAGACCCGAGATCATCATAGAGTCTTGTGTGATTCCCACTGTGCTTTGATTTCCACCTTACCACGTCCAAGAGGGCGTGCAAAAGGGTGGTTTTTGGGTACAGTCCCGAGTCACATGGAGGCAATGAGCGATAGGAGGGGTTTCGTCTCTCCCGGTATTGGGGGTTGATGTTGCGCTGTGCTCGATTGGCCATAACAGGGAAGTCCCTGGTCAGGGCTGATTTAGAGATTTACTAGTAAGTGTTACCATTAGTTTCTCGACCCGTTATGAGTCTCACATCGGCACGACTTATCGGTTATTGGGGTCTGACGTTTACCACCCCTAGACTTGATATGCGACATATCAGACGAGGAGACCGAACTGTACGGGAAGTGTTACCGTTTTGCCTTTACAGGAGTTGGAGCGGGCTTGCTTGCTGATCTTCTAATCGCTCAATACCCGGGTAGCCGTTACGTCCAGCTAGTACCACTGACGGCTTGTGAGTGCTTGATGTGATCATCACCTACTGTCGGTGTATTGACGAGTTTTTAGAGTCCTACATAGAGGTTTTACTGGCTCAGGCAAAACGAAATAGGAGCGCATATGTGATATGTGCGGGACCGAGAATGATGCGTGTATGTGATACCATATTCTATTCTCGCGACTTTTTGTATCGACCGGTTATATGTGATATAGCCGGGTTATCGAATCAAGTGTTGATTCGATAAGTCGATACATTGGATGTTAGTCGGTTATATGAGATATAACCGGATTATTAAGTCAAGTGTTGATTTAATAATTTAGTGTATAATTGTATATATGATATACTAATTTACATTAACTAACATTTGTTCACTTAAGGATTTTTCTCACATGTGCACAACTTTAGTATATATGAGATATATATTAAAATGTGTTATCATTTTGTATCATGGTTGATGATACATCTTTCATGGGTGTGTAAGACATACACCATTCTATTTATTATGGTGGGTTATAATCATTTAAGGTAATTACAAAATTAGTGGAGATTTGGAAAGAGCATGAAGCTTAAAGAAGCTTGCTTTGCTTTGACAAAGTCCACTAACTTTGTCTTTACTTTAGATCTTTCTTAACCTAACCATTTGGATTAGCCATGGTTATGTCTCTACATGAGTTAGTATATGATACTCACTCACCCATGGTTAGCTCACTCACTTGATAATTATCCTCATCTTTTTCTTTTGTTCATCTTCTTCTACTTTGAGCAAAAAGAAAAAGCTTGTTAGGGTTTTGAAAAGAGAGTGAAAGATTGTGAGAAATAAAATTCTAAAGAGAACCCACTTCCTATTTCTCCATCCTCTACTAGACTAGCACTTTAGTTTAGGGTGTTTGCTTCACTAATTCTCTAGTTAGTGAAGTAGAAGCTTGAGTTGGTATTCCCTCGACGTAGATCATCTTCGGCCTCGAAGACTTCAAGCAAGAACACTTCTTTCGCCTCGTGAAGCCATGAAAGAGCCCGGGAGAACCATGATTGCAGCGAAGGGACTACAACAAGGAGTTTTAGAAGTGAAGGACCGATCTACAAAGGTTGTATTTCTTATTCACTTAGTAGTAAAAGTTATTTACTTGCATGTGATAGCCTAATAGTCTAGCCAAGATCTTGTTTAGGGTTGTTAGGCACGGCTAAAATTTTAATCGGGCATGGTTGATGCCTTGTAGTACCTTGTTAGAGTGCCTAGTAACCCTACAGTGGTATCAGACCTAGATAGAGCATTAGGCGATTTGTTTACGAAATTAAAACTCCGAACGAACCCCGTAACGTCAAAATGAACCCCTCTCTGGACATTTTTTAAAAACTGTGATTTTTCTGAATTAAAAATACTTTAAAAAATCAGCAAGAAATTTTGAGAATTACCATGAAAAACGAGCCCCCAATTCATCTATATAACCGCGGAACCGCGGCCATAAGCTACTTGTGGCGGCGGTTCCGCGGCAGGAACAGAGTATTGGGAACGGTTCTTTATGCAGTAATATCCGTTTCTATTCCTGCATGTTTCTGGGTATTTTTAATTTGACTCAAGTGTTGAGTGTTTTGGGGATTATTTTGTATACGTTGATTCGATCGGAAAATTTAATTTCGTTATGTTTTCCAGATATTTAGAAAGTATTAAAAAGTTCGAACGGATATCAATAACTCACTTTTTCCCGACCCGGGAAATTTCCAAGTGTTGGATTTTTCCGTAGTTTAAGAACGTCTAAATCGTGCAAGTTACGCAATGGACCCTCTAGAAGACAACTAACCTTTACTCGATTATGTGACCGTCTTGAACTGCCTTTTGAACCTTAGGGTTTGGGGGAGTACGGCGTTGCCACATGTAAGGCGTTGGCTTGACCCTTCTATGGATGGATCATTGGTACTGTGGCATGTGATGGATGTTTTCAAACTCCCCTCAAGTGTTGAGAACTATTTAGAAATTCTTGAGTGTTTGATTATTCGATCGGAAAGTTTAATACTGTCTATTTATCTGGAACGTGATACAATATCTGGAATTCATATAGTTAGGCATGAAATGCGAAGTATATGATATTTCAGATTTACGATGTTTAAAGAGATTGTGGATTCCAAATGTTGTAGTTTTACACTTTCTTTTCTGCGACCGTAAGTGTAATATGTGATATCGCCGGTTTCGTTGCTATATGTCAACGACAGTTGGGATGCGCGTATTTACTTACATTGATGACATGTGATGTTATGTGTTGCTGGATATGTTATATTGGATCGTCGCGTTTCTGAATAGCCGGGGGTTTTATGTGAGATGAGAGTTTTTATTTTCATTCATGTAAATTTAAATGTATGTAATATTCTTTTATTGGGGCACTTCCGGGATGAGGTTGATATCACCATTTGTATATTATTTACTTTTCCGCACTAGGATAGACCCAAGGAGGAGAGCACAAGTAACCGGGTTCTAGAGTCCAGTGGGAGACCAACTCGAGGAGTCGAGTCCGGGTCTTCTAACTCTAGAATTGGAAGGGTTGCTTTCCGCTCTCGTAGGGGTCTAGGGGTGTGGGTTTGGCTATTCATCGTGGCCGTGGAATCCGTGTTTTATAGAGGCTCAAAATAAAACACGGACGTCCTAGTATATCCAATGTTTCATATGTTTCTTCTGCTGCGATATATGTGATGTGATCATTTGATATGTTGTGATAAATACTGTATATAGTATATATGATATATTATATAGACGTTACTTATGTTTTACATCCGCGCTAGCCCTGCCCCGCTCTGCCGTTAGTTACCTAACCTAACGGTGCACGAGGGGACATCGAGGCGAATGCGGATGGCATAAGTGTACGTCGTATTTATCTGTGATGTTTAGGTGACTTAAATGATGGGACTTCATTAATATGATTAATGAAAGAAAAGAAACCTAAAAGATGTTGTATAATCAAATTTTCAAAAAGGGTAGCTACAATTTTTGCTTTGCATAGCGATATATATGATATATCATGCACCTTATTCGATGAGGAAAGAGCCGAGATTCCTTCACCGGGAGTGACCTATTTAGCAAAACTGGCAGATGCTACAACACTCGGTTTGTTTTTGATTGCTTTTGGAGTTTTTGCTTTGCATAGCGATATATATGATATATCCTGCACCTTATTCCATAAGGAAAGAGCCGAGATCCCTTCACCGGGAGTGACCTCTTTAGCAAAACTAATAAAAGTCTCAAAATCACTCCATTTCAAAATTCACTCGATTCTACAACGATATCAAGTTCATTACACAATAGGTTTTCAGAAAAACCTGTCGTAGCCCTCCGTCATTTCAGATAAGTCCTACTTAGTATTCGTGCTACGTTTGTTGGCATGCGTCAAGGCGTAGTGTGCGGTAGCTAACTAGTATTTATCTGCTTATGCATATGATGCAGATTGGATTAGGGTAGTCGTGCGACTTTATTGGCCTGCGTCAAGGGTCGTGTGGGTGGGTTTAATTCAATCAAGAAATGACAGGTTGAACTTGACTAGCGCACTATGGTTTGTTGGCCTGCGTCAAGGTCATGGGACGCTAGGGGAAAAATATTATCGGGAATTTCAAGTGTTAAAATTTGCAATGAGATTGCATACCTTCTATGAGATAGTTGGATCCAGATACCCGCTACGAGTAAGAGTTACTCCTGGGAGAGTTTTACACAGGACAATTAGCCGATCAAGTAGGTGTCTAGAAAAGTGTCAACGGGGTTACGCCTCTGGGAAAACGAGGTTTACTTTAATTAGGTCCGTGCAAAAGCACGGGGAACCTCCCTCAAAGTACCGACACTGGCCTGGCTGAAAGATTGGCGAAATTGTAGGGTGTAATTAATCCCGGCTAGTCTTTCCTTTTAGGGGTTGAAGGAAGATTTGATAAAAATAGTGGGAGCCATCCTGATTAGATAAAATAATAACCAATCTGATCTTGCAAGAGCATACGCTAAAGTGTTTTCTTCTCTCTCTCTCCAGGTAGCGATCATATCATGCCTTAATAAAGATAATAATATGGATGTATTGACTGAACCCGCATGTTATACTGTGCTGGGGAACGTTGGTTCCGTTCTTTCTTATAAAAGTTATAAGACTGAACAAGATATAGGGGAATACCAGGATTCCCATGCCACCCGAATGAAGAAAGTACATGTTGATGCATTTTCTTCGGATGTGTTCGTTATAGAGAACTGTTTCTCCATTTGCTCTACGTCCTGGGTATTAGATACCGGGTCAGGATCCCATATATGTAATCAGTTACATGGGCTTAGGAAAGGTAGAGAACTTGGAGAAGGTGATAAAGACATAAGGGTTGGAAATGGTGCAATTGTTGCAGCTAAAACCGTCGGGGAATATCACCTTGTATTGCCAACTGGTAATACATTGATTCTGAACGAATGCTATTACATGCCGAACCTGATATGCAACATTATATCGGTTTCTTTGTTGAGTAAAGAAGGATATAATTTTGTGTTACAGGATAATGTTATGAACATTTTCATGAACCAAAAGTTGGTTGGATCAGGCATGATGTGCAATGGCATTTATGTTCTAAATCAATCAACAGTTCTGAGCATAACAAACACACACAAGACGAAGAGTTCAGAACTGAACGAATCCTTCTTATGGCATTGTAGACTAGGTCACATCAATGCGACACGGCTAGCTAAGTTACATAAGAATGGATATTTGAATCCTTTTGAATTTTCATCTTATGATACTTGCCAGTCATGTCTCAAAGGAAAGATGACCAAAACTCCGTTTACGGGACACGGAGAAAGAGTTACGGAACTCTTGGGACTAGTACATAGTGATGTATGCGGTCCCATGTCTACACATGCCAGGAATGGTTCTTCGTACTTCATTACATTCACTAACGATCTCTCTAGGTTCGGATATGTGTTCCTAATGAAACACAAATCAGAAGCTTTTGAGAAATTTAGAGAATATAAAAAAGAAGTCGAGAACCAAACCGGAAAAAGTATTAAAATCCTTCGATCTGATCGAGGAGGTGAATACTTGAGCAATGAATTCCTGGACTTCCTAAAAGAGAATGGGATTCTCTCTCAGCTAACTCCTCCATATACACCACAGCACAACGGTGTATCGGAACGGAGGAACCGCACCCTATTAGATATGGTGCGCTCTATGATGAGCACAGCTGAGTTGCCTATTTCCTTCTGAGGGTATGCACTAGAAACAGCTGCAGACCTATTGAATATGGTTCCCACCAAATCTGTGCCAACCACTCCATATGAGATATGGAAAGGAAAGTGACCATGTCTTAATTATGTTAAGATATGGGGTTTTCCGGCAAATGTAAAAACACAAAATCCGGACAAACTCGCGGCAAGGTCCATTCTGTGTAAGTTTATTGGATATCCCAAACATTCGCGCGGGTATATCTTCTACCACACCGAGGAACAAAAGGTGTTTGTTTCTCGACATTCCACTTTTTAGAAAAGGAATTTCTTGAAAAAGAGATTAGTGGCAAGGAGGTAGAACTGGAAGAGGTTCCAGCAATACAGACTACGACAGAAGATTTGGTTGAACCGGAGGATTCGGTAGTTCCCAATGAACCTCAGCCTCTCCGCCGATCTAGTAGGGTTCCTCACCCACCTGAGAGATACTACGGTTTTCTCATGGATGGTGGGAGTGAGGATTGCATCATGGTTGATGATGACCCAACTAGCTCGAGCAGGCCATCACGAGTGGGGACTCAATGAAATGGCTGGATGCAATGCGGTCCGAGATGGAATCCATGTACACCAACAAAGTATGGACTTTGGAAGATGCTCCTGAAGGGGTAAAACCCATTGGGAGCAAGTGGATCTTCAAGAAAAAACTTGGTGTAGATGGGAAATTGGAGACTTTCAAAGCTAGACTTGTTGCAAAGGGTTTTCGTCAAAGACCATGTGTGGACTATAACGAAACCTTTTCTCCAGTGGCTATGCTTAAATCCATCCGGATCATGCTTGCCATCGCTGCATATCATGACTACGAAATCTGGCAAATGGATGTTAAGATCGCCTTTCTAAACGGTGATTTAGAAGAGAGCGTGTACATGACTCAGCCAGAGGGCTTTGTAGCTAGTGGGAGCAGCGGGAAGGTGTGCAAGCTGCTTAAATCCATTTATGGATTAAAGCAAGCATCGCGGAGTTGGAACATCTGCTTTGACGTCGTTATCAAAGATTTTGATTTCGTCAAAAACGTAGATGAACCTTGTATCTACAAGAAGGTGGCAGAGAGTAAGGTTGTCTTCCTCGTATTGTACGTGGACGACATACTCTTGATAGGAAATGACATTCCTATGCTGCAATCGGTCAATCTCTTCTTATCACAAAGATTCTCAATGAAAGATCTAGGTGATGCCTCCTGCATACTGGGAATTATGATCTATAGAGATAGATCTAAAAGAATATTGGGATTATCCCAATCCAGGTACATTGACACCATACTAAAAAGGTTTAGTATGGAAGAATCCAAGCGTGGGAACTTACCCACGATCTCTGGACTCACTCTCTCCAAAGAGATGTCTCCCAAGACTGATTTGGAGAGAGCTCGCATACAAGGGATACCCTATACTTCGGCTGTAGGCTCTATCATGTACGCGATACTATGTACCAGACCCGATGTAGCATACTCACTAAGTGTAGTGAGTAGGTATCAAGCTAATCCTGGAGAGAGTCACTGGATAGCTGTGAAGAGCATTCTCAAGTACTTACGAAGGACTAAGGAGATGCTCTTGGTGTATGGTAACGGAGAACTCCAAGTGGAGTCCTTTACCGATTCGAGCTTCCAGAGTGATAAGGACGACTCTAAGTCGCACTCGGGATTTGTCTTTACCCTTTACGGAGGGGCAGTTAGCTGGAAAAGTTCCAAGCAGGAAACCGTGGCAGACTCGACGATAGAGGCTGAATACATCGCTGCCAACGATGATGCCAAAGAAGCTGTCTGGATCAAGAAGTTCATTACTGAACTTGGAGTGGTTCTATCCATTGAGCATCCAATACCTTTGTATTGCGATAACAATGGAGCGGTGGCTTTGGCCAAAGAACCCAGGTCCCATCAGCGATCCAGGCATATTCTGAGGCGGTATCACCTGATCCGGGAGATAGTAGATCGCCGGGAGATCGAGGTCAGGAGGGTTGACACGAAGAACAACACTGCGGATCTACTCATGAAGTCCATTCCCCAGTTAAAGTTTGAGAGACTCTTCGGGATGCTTGGTATGCGATACTACAGTAGATGTCCCTAGTGCAAGTAGGAGATTGTTAGTTGTATGTATGCCCTAGAGGCCAGTATTGTACAGATGGTGTATATTATATTAGATGCTTGGACATATATAGAGAGGACTTTCTTGCTCGACATGATAGTATGCTATCTGGTTGCTCTTTATCTTAACATGTATACTTGTCTCTTGATACTGTCTTATAGTTACATGTTGGTAAAGCCCTTAGGATGTGTACTTGACTACCTGGACTATGATGCTGATCATACTAATGGGGACATGGTAGTCCATAAGTACATCCTTCAAGGTCCCTAGTCATGGGTGTATCGAGACGGGGCATCGATATACCAGAGTAGACTAGCGTATACCTTCTCGACCCATATAGATGGGCGATGGATGATCCCATATCCATTGGTGTTTGACATCAGAGATGATATACGGGTGCTCAGTGGAGACTGGGTACACTGGACGGAATCGCCGAGAACTCCCAGATGGTATTATACCTCACGTCAGATGGCAGTTGTCTGGTGACACTTGTGCAGGTAAGTCTGTAGACCCGAGATCGTCATAGAGTCTTGTGTGATTCCCACTGTGCTTTGATTTCCACCTTACCACGTCCAAGAGGGCATGCAAAAGGGTGGTTTTTGGGTACAGTCCCGAGTCACATGGAGGCAATGAGCGATAGGAGGGGTTTCGTCTCTCCCGGTATTAGGGGTTGATGTTGCGCTGTGCTCGATTGGCCATAACAGGAAAGTCCCTGGCCAGGGCTGATTTAGAGATTTACTGGTAAGTGTTACCAGTAGTTTCTCGACCTGTTATGAGCCTCACATCGGCACGACTTATCGGTTATTGGGGTCTGACGTTTACCACCCCTAGACTTGATATGCGACATATCAGACGAGGAGACCGGATTGCACGGGAAGTGTTACCGTTTGGCTTTTACAGGAGTTGGAGCGGGCTTACTTGCTGATCTTATAATCGCTCAATACCCGGGTAGCCGTTACGTCCAGCTAGTACCGCTGACGGCTTATGGGTACTTGATGTGATCATCACCTACTGCCGGCGTATTGACGAATATTTAGAGTCCTACATAGAGGTTTTACTGGCTCAGGCAAAACGAAATAGGAGCGCATATGTGATATGTGCGGGACCGAGAATGATGCATGTATGTGATACCGTATTCTATTCTCGCGACTTATTGTATCGGCCGATTATATGTGATATAGCCGGGTTATCGAATCAAGTGTTGATTCGATAAGTCGATACATTGGATGTTAGTCGGTTATATGAGATATAACCGGATTATTAAGTCAAGTGTTGATTTAATAATTTAGTGTATAATTGTATATATGATATACTAATTTACATTAACTAACATTTGTTCACTTAAGGATTTTTCTCACATGTGCACAACTTTAGTATAGATGAGATATATATTAAAATGTGTTATCATTTTGTATCATGGTTGATGATACATCTTTCATGGGTGTGTAAGATATACACCATTCTATTTATTATGGTGGGTTATAATTATTTAAGGTAATTACAAAATTAGTGGAGATTTGGAAAGAGCATGAAGCTTGTAGAAGCTTGCTTTGCTTTGACAAAGTCCACTAACTTTGTCTTTACTTTAGATCTTTCTTAACCTAACCATTTGGATTAGCCATGGTTATGTCTCTACATGAGTTAGTATATGATACTCACTCACTCATGGTTAGCTCACTCACTTGATAATTATCCTCATCTTTTTCTTTTGTTCATCTTCTTTTACTTTGAGCAAAAAGAAAAAGCTTGTTAGGGTTTTGAAAAGAGAGTGAAAGATTGTGAGAAATAAAATTCTAAATAGAACCCACTTCCTATTTCTCTATCCTCTACTAGACCAGCACTTTAGTTTAGGGTGTTTGCTTCACTAATTCTCTAGTTAGTGAAGTAGAAGCTTGAGTTGGTATTCCCTCGACGTAGATCATCTTCGGCCTCGAAGACTTCAAGTAAGGACGCTTCTTTCGCTTCGTGAAGCTATGCAAGAGCCCGGGAGAACCATGATCGCAGCGAAGGGACTACAACAAGGAGCTTTAGAAGTGAAGGACCGATCTACAAAGGTTGTATTTCTTATTCACTTAATAGTAAAAGTTATTTACTTGCATGTGATAGCCTAATAGTTCAGCCAAGATCTTGTTTAGGGTTGTTAGGCACGGCTAAAATTTTAATCGGGCATGGTTGATGCCTTGTAGTACCTTGTTAGAGTGCCTAGTAACCCTACACTAATCACCTTATCTCTCCTACTATCCTGAACCAGAACGTCGATCTCCATATCGCTTGGTGGAGCAACCATTCTCTCTTCACCATCTGATTGAGTCAGTTTTCTATGAACCATCGCAGACTCATCGAATGTAACATGCCGGCTGATTACTATCTTCTGGGTCTTAGAACACCACAATCTGTACCCTTTGATTTCACTTCCGTAGCCGAGTATGACACACTTCCTAACTCTTGACTCTAGCTTATCGCTCCTCTGTTGAACATAAGCTGGGCACCCAAATATACGAAGTCGTCTGTAATCTCTAGCCTTCCCGGTCCACACTTCTTCAGGATTTTTCTTATCTATCACCGTCGATGGTGATCTTTTGATGAGGTGCACGGCGGTAGATAGGGTTTCAGCCCAAAACTCCTTATAAAGCTTTGTTGTAAGTCATAAACATTCGGTCTTCTCTACTAATGTCCGATTCATCCGCTCTGCAACTCCATTTGACTGAGGGTCTCTCGGAGTGGTGTAATGGCGCAAACTCCCCTCTGACTTGCAAAACTCTACAAATGCATACGAAGTAAACTCTCCGCCGTTATCGGACCGAAAAAACTTTACGTGTCTACCAATCTGCTTCTCCAACTGACTTTCCACGTCTTGAACTTGTAACAACTCCAAATCTTGTGTACATAAAATTGATTTAAAATTAATGTATACTTGGGGTATTTACATTTCCTGTGAGTACTATAAGTATTTGAATTACTTTTGAACAGCAAGAAGGAGCTTGTAGCTCACTGGTAAGACCTTGCATTGCTGAACCAAAGCACCAGAGTTCAAATCCCATCAGTCACATTATTTTTTTAATTAGTTTTCTTTTAATCTTTTTAGAAGCCCAAGAGTCTACACATTCTTAACCCGTAAATCCAAAGGTCACACTAAAAACAAACGAGTTCAGGAGGTAGACCAAATGACGATGGACAGGTGGCGTCGAGACCCGGCCCGACTCGGCCGACTCGAGTCGGTGGAGAGGCCGACTCGGCCGGCGGCACCGGTCCGACCGAGTTGGATCGCCGATTTTCTTCACTCCTCCTGTGTCTTTTGCCCTTCCCATAACCTATGTTTTATTTAAATACCCTGCATTATTCCAGAGGATTAAAAACCTAATTAAAACTATTTTAATGCATAATTTTTAATGCATTTTCTATAAAACCCTAACCCTAATCTTTTCGTATAAATACAACTCTATCTCATACCCCCTCACTTACAATCTCTGTCCAAACTCTCAAGAAAAATCCCTAAAACTTTTGTGTACAAGTGGAGTTAGCGAAAGGCGAAGCTCCGACGAACTTCCGACGACGACCCTAAGAGCTCCCGGTGACGAAACGACGAACTGGCACCTCCTTCCACTCCATCTTCCTCTTCTCTAATCTAAAATCCAGTAAGTCCCTTCTCTCTCTTTTCTTTTCTAATCTAAAATCTTGTATTTCTAAAACCCGACGGAAGCAGAGTTAATCCGACTTCCGATTCGGTTTTCTTTAAAAAGTTCCATTTTTATTAAAAACAACAATACCAAATTCTCACAACATGACTATTAATCATTAACAAAATATATTGAACAAGTTCCATATCAAAAGAATGTATATTGCAATTTTTATAGCACTTTTACAGAAAATACCATATAGTTTAGTTTCGACATAAAAACATCATTACCCTTGCTGTACCTTTAGATAGTTCACGAGGTAATGACCTACCTCTTCACATCACTCATATATAACATAGCACGATGATATTGGAAAATATAGATTTGGGAAAATACGGTTTTACACAAAACTACCTCAAACTTATAAAAACCTTTTTCTACAAGATATGTATTTTTAACAAATCTTTGCAATGCGCCGCTACAACCCATTTTGGGGAACCCGTTCGGGATGGTGCGGATTATCGCACATCCTCGGGCTTAGTAGTGCGAGATGCAGACCTCCGCAAGGAGTATACAGTCTCGAAAGATTTAAAAATACAAATATCTTAAGAAAATGAGATTTCTAGAAAAATAATAAATTAAATTATTTTATAAATATATATATGTATCATCAAAATATCTATTTTTGATATAGTATAAATATTCCAACTTTTCTAAATAAAAAAGAATCACTTTACATGAAAATATCATGCAATTTCATACAAGTTCAATACTTTACAATCAAATACCATATATTATGAAATTAGGTTTTATTCACTAGAAATGTCACATATCTAAAATCTACATCTATGAAAACTCTAAAGACGATAATTAAATACTTGAGGTGTATTTTGAAAATTATACAAATTATTTTTACATAAAACCCACTCAAGTTTTATAAATTACAATAAGGACCCTAGTAAATATAGGTTTAAGCGGGACTAGTCTCTTGAGCCTCAAGGAGCCGGAGATATGGGTGCTTGCCTATTTAAGGTAAACAACTTAACAAACAGTGTTATCAACACGATAATCGTTTTTGAAAAAGACAGGCCGTCCATGTGCAGCGGTTACCGATAACACCAAAACCTAATTCAAGATTCAATTTATTTTCTAATTGTCTGACTCAGACTGAGTCTCGATATAATCAATCTGACTTGAATGAAATTCAAGTATATATAATAATTCAATATGAATCCATATAATCAATCTGTTCAATGTATTAAATCTATATTGACCGAACCGAACCATGGATATACATCCATCTACATGATTCTCCAGTTACATCCATTTACTGATATCATGGTTTCAGCAAGTCATCCATCTATAAAATCTATAATACAAGACAATACAATTTATAATACAATACCAACAATACAATCAAGACATCGCGGGGTTTAAGGGGTAGATTGGTACGGAAGGTGTTAGAAGTGGTACGAGACTGTAACCATTAAGACACCTAACCTGAATTCAATTGCTGTTGTACCATGGCATAAACGGTTCCTTGTATTCCGTTCACCTTAGTCTCTGGTCTACTGAGACTCCTCTCGTATACACTGGCATCTTCTGTACCAAGCTACAAACAACAGCGTTAACAATATAATACAACTTTAAAAGTTACACTCTCTCTGTCTATTCTATTTCTCCCTCATCTTTGGGACTTACCGAGCGATTGTTCGCTGACGACATTTCTTCTCTTTTTTCTTTGGAATGTTGTCAGGTGATTCGGACTATCAGGAGATCGAGCCCACCAGCGAGGACTTGCATCAGCTAGCCTTCGACCCGGAGCTCTAGATACTTGTACATTTCATTTCAGTACTTTCTATTTCTGTTATTCCACTGTTTAGGCATTGCTTTTCATTCCATGTATTTACTTTTCCATGTACTATAAAAGAATAATAAATAAAGTTGTTGTTCAATTATATCTATTGTCTTTATCTCTTATGCATTTTATTTATATTGCTTAGATACGCTTAGCATGTTTACTTCAGAGTAAATACGTAGCGGCCTCGTCGCGTTCTCTGCCCGTACACTGGGAAGCGGGGCGTGACAGGTTTTGTTGGTGGCCCATGCAGGTCAGATCTGTACGGAACTCTACCATGCAGTTCAGCTCTGCGTGGACAACCTAAGCAATATAACACAAGAAACAGCAACTAAAAATATTCTTTACAATTCATACTTATTGAATCTTATCATTTCATAAACTTTGAATCTGTCTTAACCCAAACTTTTTATTCAAGATTATGGATTCCCCAAACAACACCAGCACCAACTTCAACAACACCTCCACTACCGATTACACCTATCGTCGCTACTCTGATCAATGAGCAGACGGTTCTGCTTGAGGCAATCCGTAGCCTCCTGGAAGGACAGCAGCAGCAGACTGCTATTCTAATGAACCAACCAAAAGTGGAAACACCTGAGGTGAAGCAATTCAGAGATTTGCACCCTAAACAATTCTTAGGAAAAGAGAGCCCTCTAGAAGCTGAGGAATGGGCTCAAAGTATCGAAGATGATCTGGCAGCGGCACAAGTGTCAGGGGTAGCTTTGGTTCGTGTTGCGAAATTACAGCTCACGGACAATGCACGGGTCTGATGGAAGGCGGAAGAAAACCATCTCGCCCAACCCATCGAATGGAAGACTTTCCGCGACATGTTCGACGCAAAGTACTTCCCTGAGACTGCCAGGTTCGACATGGAACAACAGTTCATCCACTTACAACAGGGTTCAATGTGGACCAAATCAGTGGATGAATACGATGCCGAGTTCACCATGCTCAGTCGGTAAGATATGTCTCAATAATTCGATTTTTCAATATATCACATACTACACAGCTAACCCAATACTTTAACAGATTTGCGGCACACCTGATACCGACGGATGAGATTAGAGCCCGTCGATTTCAACAAGGGTTAGATTCGGAGATCTAGGCTGCATTAGCCACAGGAGATTTTCCGACCCATGAATTGGCTCTGAGAGCTGCCTGCCGTTATGAGGCAGTGGTAAAGATAAGGGGCAGACCTCAATCTGCAGGAGTTAAGCGCCATGCCAACCAGATAGCAGGAGAAGCCTCATCAAGGCCATCTTTTATGCCAAGGAGACCGGGAGTACCGAACAACCATCCCAACCCAGACTTTTGTAACTACTGCAAGAGAGATGGGCATCTGATGAAAGACTGCCGGAGAGCAAACCGTATTTGCTTAGTCTGCGGCTCATCTACTCATGATATTGGGTCTTGTCCAAGAAGACACAACCCAATTGCTGCATCCAGGCCAGCAATCACTTACCAGCAGAGACCAACCCTTCAGGCACCTGCTCCAAGACTCGCTCTCCCTGCTCCACCACCTAGAGGACTACCGACCGCACCTCCTCCTCGTCAGTTCCATCAAGCTCAACGGAACGTTCCGAGGAATGCTCCTCCGGCCAGGAGGAATGTACCACGGCGACAGGCTTTCACGATGATAGCGGAAGAAGTTAAGGCCACTGGCCAAGTTATCATTGGTAACCATTTTTTCTCAACCTTTTCTTTCAGTCTTAACACCTACCTACATATTTTTTCCTATACCTAAAACATATCCCACATACCTTAGGTACAATCCTAGTAGCCTCACTTTCTGCACTAGCACTCTTCGATACTGGAGCATCTCACTGCTATATATGGGAGCTGGGGTCTATAAGCACATCCTTAAATGGTCTCTAGTCGAGGGAGTTTCGAGACAGGGCATCGATATTCCAGAGAAGACTAGTGTATACAGATCGAGGCCCCGACGAGGGACGGTGGCCGGTCTCATAAGCCATTGGTGTCAGTTGGTTCACCTAAGATGTATACAGGTGCTCATTGGGTTATGAGTACACTGGATGGACTCGCCGGGAACATGCTAGTTGGTATTATACCTGTCATCAGATAGCAGTTCCCTGGTGACATGTATACAGGTTAGTCTATCGACCTGAGATCGTCATTTGTCTCGTGTGAGTTCCCACTGTGCTTTGATTACTACCCTACCACGGCTCAAAGGAGTCGTGCAAACAGGTTTTAGTTGGGTACAGTCCCGAGCCACATGGAGGCAAGTGAGCGGATCGGTAGGGGATTCGTCTCTCTCGGTATTGGGGGTGATATCGCGTTGTGTCTGGAGAGCCATTACACAAAGTCCTTGGCTAAGGCAAGTGAGATTTACTGGTAGGTATTCCAGTTGTTTCTCAGGGTGTTCTGGGATACACTCCGACACGACTTATACCGCTATTAGGGGTCTGATGTTTACCATCCCCCTAGGCCCGATATGCGATACTCATAAATGAACGGACCGAGACTGTACGGATATTGTCACTGACAGGCTCAGTAGGGTTTCAGGATGAGTTCACTCATCGGCCTCCCTTTTGCTCAATACCTGGGCAGCCGTTACGTACAGCTAGTGTCACTGACGTGCTTGTGGTTAAACCCACTGCCAGCGTATTGATGAGTCTTTAGAGTCCCCCACAAAGAGTTTCCCAAGTTCAGGAGAAACGTTGTAGAGGCCGTATGATTTTATGGCAGGGTTCGATCATATTCGTGCACTTATGCACGGATCATGATCGGACGGATCATACTCGTGGGCTTTGGTTTAAGCCGGATCCTAGTATTAGATTGTTGGATTATTTTCGTCTCGTAGTATTCGTATTCAGTCGGAATACGGATGCAGGTATGTATATACGGATGAGGGGTATTCTTGTAATTCGTTACGAGTTTACTTTTGAAGTTGCCACTCTCTTTTTGATTAAATATTTGGTTTAATGTTTAATCTATTAATTTGTAAGTCATGAATTTTGGCCATTTTCTTTGTTGTGCTGGCATTTTCCAGCAAGCAAATCTCGTGGGCAGCATGGGCTTTGGTGAGGTGTCCTTTGGCATGTTCATGCATTAATGTTCTTTGTTTTGATGAGGATATTTGTGATGGCTTGAGTATGGGTGGCTGTTGATATTTTTTGGAGTGAGTTTTTCATGAGTAAATTAATCAATCACATATATCCTCACCATTACACTACACAATTCCACAGAGAAGCATATTCTTGCTATTTGGCCGAGCCCATTTTTTCACTTGGAAAAATTCTTGTGCTCACAACTTTTCCTGTCCATGGCAACTTCATTTACCTCCACCCAAATCATTGGATGCCTTGAGACAAAATGATCACACACTATCTCTACTTCATCTTGGACATCACGGCTAGCAAACTTGATGTCCGAGTTGCTTTGGTTTTGAAGCGGGAGCCAGTATAAAGAATCCTTAACGTGGAGCCACTTCGACGAGCAAGATCGGAGAGCGAACTTCGTTGGGGCAACCGCAACTAGAAAAGGACAGAGATTGAAGACCGAAGGACATGGATCGATCGGTATAATCTCTTTAACCACTTTACAGTTTACTAGTATATGGTTAATGGCACGATCCGGGTTTTAGGGTTACGTTAGCGCCGGTTTGAAAAGTTTTTATTCCACTATTAGCCTCGGATTGACGGCCGGGGCGTTGCCGTAGCCTTACATGGTATCAGAGCCAAACCATTAACCGCATATTAGTTGATTTAGATAATGTTAAAGTATCGAAACAGAAACAAACCCGAACATCACTTACTGCATTGCAGTTTCTGACGATTTAAAAAGTGTCTTCAAAAATTATTTAAACAACTGCAGAAGACTACATAAGTGACCACTAGCTTACACCCCAAATACGAGCCAATTCCACTAAAAAATACCCGAGCACATTGCTCAATAATCCGAGCAGGCCAGCCATTTTGAAGGGTCTGGGTTTGAAATTTGCAGTGTAGTCTAGTATCTGTAATGTTGGTTCAGTGGTGTTGTTTGTTTAGCCCAGTTTGGATATGGTTTTATCTAGTTGTTTGGGGCTATTCGAAGGTTATTTCGAAGTCGATATTTTCTAACATTATTTAAATTTTGCAGAACTTACATTACTATCTGCGACCGAGAATGTCATTCGAGCGGTAAATCTTGTCTAATTGCTATAGTTCTTTTAGACGGGTTTGCGAACATGACTGTTCCCCTCCGAAAGACGGCGCACAGGACTGCGATGTCATGACGCTGAGAATTCGGGGCAGATGCTATTTGGTGTTATCCGTCTACCTCTCCGAAGATGCCAAGTTGATTTATGGCACCGTGTATCGGAGGTTTAGACGGATGCTACCGATGTAGCAGACTTCGTCAGATTCCCCCTCGTTGAGGGGTTTTTGATTGTGGGGACGCTCTTCCCTGCAAGCGCAAGCCCCTGCAGTTAATTACGCTACCGCATTGCGGTAACAACTTTCTCCTTCTCCAGCTGGTCACTTTGTGTCGTGGGTGTTTGTTTTGTTTGTGCTTACCCGTGGATTGTGTACGGAGACAAATTTATGTTGTCGCCCGTAGGACGTGGATTAGTCCAAATCCGTATTTTCTTAGATTTGGGTTTGGGGGTTTTGGTTTAAGGACACGTTAGCCATATTTGAGGCTAAGATCAACTTAAACGTTTGTTAAGGATACATTAGTCCAATTTGAGACTAAGATCAACTTAACGGGATCGTTTAGATCCGACAAAAGAGCGTTTGGGCTCTATTGTTCCAGTTTAGAGACACAGTGGTCCATCGCATGTATGGCCATCGGGACCCGTCACCTCTCTGACGACGTTGAAGGATTATAACGACAGATATCAGAGGAGTTCAGAGATGTACCCTTGAGCCAAAGTTGGTTGGGAGACCTGTAGTCCAATTTAGGACTGAAGTCTGTTTGAGGGTTTAAGGATACGTTAGCCGTATTTGAGGCTAAGTTCAACTTAAACGTTTGTTAAGGATACGTTAGTCCAGTTTGAGACTAAGATCAACTTAACGGGATCGTTTAGATCCGACAAAAGAGCGTTTGGGGCTCTATTGTTCCAGTTTAGGGACATGGTAGTCCATTGACAGTTTAGGGACGTGGTGGTCCATGTTCCAGTTTAGGGACATGTGTCCCTAGTGGTCCATCTCCAGTTTAGGGACATAGTGGTCCATCTCCAGTTTAGGGACATAGTGGTCCATAGGCAGTTTAAGGACGCATAAGTCCGTGGGTTTAAGGACCCCACAGTCCGTATTTTAGTTTAAGAACGCATAAGTCCGTGGGTTTAAGGACCCCACAGTCCGTCTTGATGTGTGGTCGTCGGGACCCGTCACCTCTCTGAAGACGTTGAAGGATTACAACGACAAATATCAGAGGAGTTCGGAGATGTACCCTCGAACCGGTAGTAAATTGATTTAAGAGAGCAATCTTGCTCAGTCAATTTAATTTAAGGACTTACGGCCAAAATTGGGTTAAGTCCAGTTTGAGAATATTCAACATTTTTCTTGATCTTTGGCCTATTAGGCCTGTGCTAGGGCTTTGCCCATATTTAATAATGCACTGCATTCTATTCTGGCCAGCTAGGCTTTTGATTTGGGCTCTGTCCCTTTATTTATGATGCAGAGCATCTATTTTAGTTTGGGCTCTGCCCCTTTTTAAAAAAAAAACAATGCATTGCATTTTATTAGACCTGTTAGGCCTTTTTGACTTGGGCCTGGCCCTTTAAGTAATGCACTGCATTTGTGCAAAGCACTAAGAATCTTTTTAGATTGAAAATAGAAGTGCAAAGCACTTTTTGATCCCCTGATCTAAACAAGTTTTTCCTTGTTTCAGAGAACCAAAGGTTCATAACAAGTGCAAGGCACTATTTTTATTTTTATTTTATTTGTTTATTTATTTATTGAAGATCCATGATCTTGTTCTTAGATCCCTGATCTGTTCATAAGAGAAATTTCTCTTCTTTCAAAGGTTTTTTTACCTTTTTTATTCTTGAGGAGTTCTTCATGGTCCTCTCTCTCTTTTTAAAAAAATGTTCCTTCCTTTTTTGAAATGAGGTCTGGGGTCCTTTTTATAGTGCCCATAAATTAGTTAAATTTGTTAAAAGAATCTTTCTCTGAGTGATTTGGGGAATTTTCCCCACCGTTGGATCTTTGATCCAAAGGCCCCTGCTTTACAGAAGAAAATCTTCTTGTTTTAACAAGAATAGAAAATATTTATTCTGTTTTGCGCAACTCCCCCGCAGCGCTTGCGCAGCTGTGCTTGCGCAACTGCGCAGACACGTGTCGCGCAGCGCAGCGCTTGCGCAGCTGTGCTTGCGCAACTGCGCAGACACGTGTCGCGCAGCGCAGCTGTGCTTGCGCAGCTGCGCAGACACGTGTCGCGCAGCTCAGCGCTTGCGCAGCTGTGCTTGCGCAACTGCGCAGACACGTGTCGCGCAGCGCTTGCGCAACTGAAAGTTGTTTCTTTTACTTTTAGTTTTTTTTTTAAAAGAGCCCTGCTCTGATTGGACGCGCCGCCTTGAGCGTTGCGCTGTCGTATCAACTTCTGACACATGGCGCATTGCGCGCAGCGCAAAGGATCTGAAGCGTTGCTTCATTTATTTCAATTTTAATTTTCAATACAGAGCTTTGCTCTGATTGGGGTGCTTCATCTTCCGCCTTGGAATTTGAACAGAGCTTTGCTCTGATTGGGGTAAACAGTGACATTCTCGTTGATGTTTTGTGTTGTGCTGTATTGTTGCGGATTTGTCATGGTGGATAGCTTGCGTGCAATGGTAGTGCAGTTTGGATTTATTTGTACATTTAATATCGCGG
Source organism: Agapanthus africanus (assembly GCA_030015575.1). Taxonomy (NCBI): domain Eukaryota; kingdom Viridiplantae; phylum Streptophyta; class Magnoliopsida; order Asparagales; family Amaryllidaceae; genus Agapanthus; species Agapanthus africanus. The sequence continues at coordinate 802,769,815 of CM057339.1, read as the reverse complement.
GGCGAGCGTCCGACATGTGGACTGCCGTCACTGCATGTTTGTATATTATTCTTTTGGGGCACGACCAGGTTGAGGTCGATGTACCCGTTGTACATATTTCTTTTCTGTACTAGGATTACCCCGCGGTGGAGTGCACGGATAGCCGGGTTGTAGAGGGCAACGGGCCCACATCTCATGGCTTTAAGACGGAAGGGGCTTCACTCTAGAATTGGGGGGCTATTCGCCCCACTCGTAGGGGGTACAGGTTGATCCAAGGTGGGGTGCTCAAGTTACCGGATTCCGTGAAGTGCTGGGTGGCCCATTCACTTTGTTGAAGGGGGCTGCCTCACTTCTGGTTTTGGCGGGTAACTTGCCGCACTCGTAGGGGTCTAGGTTTTCATTGCACAAGCTATCCACACGACCAGGGGAATGTCGGGTTTCAGTTGCGGCTCAAAGGAAACCCGGGGCTCCCAGATTATCTGTATTGTTCTGTGATACTTATTACTTTTCTGTGATGTTGCATTTATCACGCCTGGAGCGATCATTATATATTGCTATATACATACTAGTAGATGTTGTATATGTTTTACACCTGCGCTAGTCCAGTCCCCGCTCTGTCGTTAGTTAAGTAACCTAACGGGTGATGACGGGACCCAGTGGCGAATGCAGATGGCATATACGTACATCATATTTTCGTTCTTTGTGGTGTGATTAATTGATGGGCCTGCATTGATTCTGATCAATGCAAGGAAAACAGACCTATTCGATGTTGTTGGAACAATTTTCAAAAAGCTGTTATTACAAGGACGTTCTCTTTTGTTTTGCACAGTGGTATTCGGTTATGAATATCCGGTACCTCATTCGACAAGGCAAAGGCCGAGATCCCTTCATCGGGAGTGACCCTTGGGCAGAGGTTTGCGTCAGGGTAATAACTTCACTATAGTCGATTACTTTTTGCTTTGCATCGTGGTATTCAGTTAGAATATCCTGCACCTCATACCACGAGGAAAGAGCCGAGATCTCTTCATCGGGAGTGACCTCTTTAGCAAAGGTTTTCGCCACTATATATTTATAAAAAGCTATCTGGTTCCTTCAACGATATCAAGTTCATTACGTTAAAGGTTTTTCGCCAAAACCCATTCGTAGCCCTCCGTCATTTCAGACGGGTAGCACTTAGTATTCATGCTATGTATGTTGGCCTTCGTCAAGGCATAGTGTATGGTAGTTATTTGTTACTTTTCTGTTGCATAGATAGATGCGTTGGTTTGGGACAGTCGTACTACTATTTTGGCCTTCGTCAAGGGTATATACGGGTGGGTTAAAATTAACCTGGATGATGACGGGTAAAACTTGACATGTGACTTATGATATGTTGGCCTTCGTCAAGGTCATAAGAGAATGGGGTAAAAATCACATCGGGAGTTTCAAATATACAGGAAACTTGCCAGGCATACACATACCTTCTAGAGTGTGATAACGTGAATAGATTCCATCACGTTATCATGCGATGATAGTTGGATCCCGATCCCACTGATGAGTTGGTTTACTCCTCGGGTGATCCCGACTAATTCTCCTTTCAGGTTTGGAGGAGAATTTGAGATTATAGTGGGAGACATCCTAATTAGATAAAGTGATTAACCATTCTGATCTAGATTAGAGTGCGCGCAGATTGTTTCTTTTCTCTCTCTCTTTGGCAGCGACATGGCCCGACCCTACACTATAACTCAGTGACCAAGTTAACCGAACTTTCTTAAAACACTGGCTTTTGGATTATCAGAGTTGCATACATCATTGCTACTCCTACTTTTACCCTTTGCTTTTCTTCGGAACATTCTGTATCACTACGAACATCCACTTCCATTGGATAAATTTATCATATAGTTACATACGAACTCAAAGGAACTTTTTTGAGGATGGATTCTGGTTCTGGAGAGAATGAATAGGACTATTCAGTTGTCTTTTCTTTTTACCTTCTCTCAGGTTGTGAGGGCTCCTAGGATTAGGAGAGGGTACACCTATTGCGCTTATTGGATAGTCTTCTTCCAAACCACAGGCATGTGCCGAAAGGTAGGGAATGAAGAAAACCAATTAGCCTAAGTTGGGTGTACAGAAGGTAATAAGTAAAGACAAATAAAGAGATCAGAAAGAGGGCAAAGTAAATTGCAACTGCTATCATTCACGACCAAACCATGTATTTCATCACCACTCTTAATTCACCTTTGGATTTCTCCAGAACACCCCGTATCACTACGAAGATCCATAGTTATTGGATAATCCATCGTATGGTTATATACGAACTCGATAGAACTTGTTCCAGTTCGAGGATGGATTCTGGTTCAGGAGAAATAGAATAAGTTTTATTCAGTTGTCTTTTATTTTTACCTTCTCTCAGGTTGCGAGGGCTCCTAAGATTAGGAGAGTACACCTATTACGCTTATTGGATAGTTTTCTTCCAAACCATGGGCTGGTGCCGAACGGTAGGGAAGGAAGAAAACCATTTAGCCTAACGATGGTGTACAGAAGGTAACGACTAAAGACAAATAAAGGGATTGGATAGATGGAAAAGAAATATACGGTTACAATCATGAATCTAGATAATGGAAGAGGCATTACTAGGAATACCCGGATACCCCTTCGAAACATATTCATGTTTCAGTTTCACTGTGTATTGTTAATAGAAAACTGATTTCCTAATTAGCCCTTGCTCCAGGGTATGTATTTACCTGGTTTGATTCTCACATCTATATGGTTTTATAGATGACGAGTAGGAGTAAGTTATTGGAAATTAGGTGATCATACTCATTATATCGGAATTCGTTGTAATTGGTGATATTTGAGGAAATCGCCTAGGTTTTTGCCGGATGGCAAATATTTGGTTTTGAATATCCATTGTTATGCACCAATTTCAAACTGATATATCTGTACGTTTATTTTATAAAGTGAGATATAACTTTTGAAATTATGTCCATGACATTTACCTATATCAGTTGATGGTTAGGTAAGAAGCATTCAACAGCGGTGTAATTCTTCATAACCATAGTACAGTTTTCAACCTACGACGCATAGGATTTGAGTTATTCAACTCAGGGGACTTATACAAAGTATTGTATGTAGTCCAGTGTCCATTAGGACAAAAGGGTTGGTCCCCGTACTATATTCTGTTTACTTGTAACTTCTCAGGTTTTAGACATGTGTTTCATAGAAATACAAGGTCTAAGTTTTGAGAAGTTATAGGTACAAGAATAAAGTAGAGAACCCGGCATCGCAAGTATCGAGATTCTTCAAGGTGATCGAAGATGTAGATACTTGTGTGAGGTATTCAGTTGATAGTAATGGTTTTGAAAAACTTGTTTCTTTTTCAGGTTACTCATATCTGGATGCATTCCTAAGTTGAGTAATGCTGATCGGCCTCTCTCCATTTAGTTGACATGCACTGGAGACAGCTGCATGATTTGAATCTGGTTCCAATTAAATCAGTGCCTCTGTTTCTATATAGAATGGTTCATATCTTAACGATGTTAAGGTACGAGGAGTTGTCCGGCTTATGCTTAAAACCATACTCTGGATAACTCAAGGCACGTTTCTGTAATGGTAGTTTGTAGGTTAACCCGGGCTTTGACGAGGGTTAACTTTCTACCATCTGGAAGATCAATAGTGATATTATTCTTGACTCGCCACAGTTTTAGTAAAATGGACTTTTTCATAAAACAGTGGTGGGAGTATGGTAGACCTGTAAGTGATTCTAGAAACACAGACGATTACTGAAAATTTAATAAGAACCTAAAGATTCCATCAGGTTTGACATTCCATTAGCCACTCCGCGGATATGGTGGGTAACCTCAGGCACCCGAGAGGTAGTCCGGTATCCTCAAGGACAGTGACAGGGAGGTTCTTGTTTACCCAGACTTGACATTACTGCTGTTCTAGACTATGAGACCCGGCAGGAGGATGAGTATAGCGTCGTTTTAAACTAGCTTTAGAAAGGCATGTGTATATGACTCTGCCACAGGGTTGTCGTAGTCAGTGGGAGCAGCGGAAATATAGTGGATAAGTAGCTTGTGTCTATTTATAGACTAGAGCAGATATAGCGGAGATAGATCATCTATTTTTGAAGTGACAGTCATAGGCTTTGACTTCATCAGAATAGGAGATGGATATGTTAAGAAGGTAGTAGGGTGTGATGTCCTGGTATTTGGATGACATGCACTTTATAGGAAGTAAAATTCCTATTCTACAATCGGTTATACTGTGGTTGTCACACAGTGGTTTCTCCACATAGGATATGGATATAATATCAGGCATTCTGGTTACTAGATCTATGGTTTTAGATCTAGATTTGGGTAGTTTCCCAATCAGAGTACTTAGACAGTATTCTAAAGGTATTTTAGAATGGACGACTCCTGGCATGATAGTATACCTACAGGTGATGGAGTCACCCTCTCTGAAGTTGTCTTACAGACTAAAGAGGAGAGGGATGTGCATGATTGGCATATCACTTGCTTAGGCAGTTGAGTCAATCATGAGATGTCAAGTACCACACCAGATGTTGTTTTTGCACTAGCAGCAATAAGTTGATGTATTAATCCAATCCTGGAGAAACGTTCGGAAGCAGTTTTAGAACATGAGTGGATGTTCTAGGGATATGATAACGACAACCTCCTTCGAGAGACAGTTATCATTCCAGGCTTCCAAGGTGACCTGGATGACAGAGTGACTGTCAGAGTTATAGTTTTCCCTCTGATGAGGGGCGGTATTTTGGACAGGTGGTCCAAGCGGATACTGAAGGAGGCGTGGCGCAGGATACTGATTAAATTCAGTTGACGATACAGTCTAAGAAGTTTGCTGGATTTGGAGTTCATTCGTGAACTAGGTCCCATCAGACATCCAGACATATTCTAAGACATGTATTGCTCAATTCGGGAGATGGCTTTCTCCGCGAACTTGAGATTAAGAGAGACATAGAAAGAAACATCAGGACGGATCCACTCACTGAGGTTATTTCTCGAACACAATAGTTTTACAAACAAGCTTTGTGAAACTGATTACTAGAGGAGTTGGATGTTCGGTATCACACGGGCTGTAAGTATGCGACATCGCAATAATTAGCCTTAAGTGCAAGTGGGAGATTGTTGGATATAGTGCCCTCAAAGTCAATTATTGGATCGCAGGCACGTGATTGCAATAATTGAGGGAGGACCTATACCGGTAGGACAGTCTTACTAGAGATGATAGTATGCTATCTAGTTTGTCTTTATCGTTATGTACATGCTTCAGGTGACAATACAGATCACTATTACATGTTGATAGAGCCTATAGGATTCTTGCTTGACTGCCAGCAGTATGATGGCGATCATATACGTGGGAGCTGGGGTCTATAAGCACATCCTTAAATGGTCCCTAGTCGAGGGAGTTTCGAGACAGGGCATCGATACTCCAGAGTAGACTAGTGTATACAGATCGAGACCCCGACGAAGGGAGGTGGCCGGTCTCACAAGCCATTGGTGTCATTTGGTTCACCTAAGATGTATACAGGTGCTCATTAGGTTATAAGTACACCGGACGGACTCGCTGGGAACATGCTAGTTGGTATTATACATGTCGTCAGATAGTAGTTCCAGGTGGCATGTGTACAGGTTAGTCTATCGACCTGAGATCGTCATTTGTCTCGTGTGAGTTCCCACTGTGCTTTGATTACTACCGTACCACGGCTCAAAGGAGTCGTGCAAACAGGTTTTAGTTGGGTACAGTCCTGAGCCACCTGGAGGCAGAGAGCGGATCGGCAGGGGATTCGTGTAACATTTTGGAAAATTATAAATATTAATTTATAATTTTAAATATGAATTTAAATAGTGTTTGCAAGTGATATCACATACGACTTTTGGTATCGGAATTTTATCCGTAAAATTGTAATTATTTTGGTAAATATGAAGAAAAGTGTGTGATATTATAAATATGATATTTTAATTATTTTAACATGACATTGTATCTTTCATTAAGCTAATGACATTTAAGTGATATATTTATCATTTCACATCTTTTATGTTACATGAGTTTAAATTGAAAATTGGATTTAAATTGTAGCATGAAATGTTATGATAAATTGATAATTCTTTTATGATTGTTATAATTTAACCTAGGTTACACCCTCACAACACCACACCCTCAAGCATGCTCAACTTCCTACACCTCCTCCTTCACACTTTACACATCCTACTTCAAGCTTGACACCTCCTCCTTCCTCCATGCCACCTTCACCTCACAACTCTCCACCTCATGCATTCTCTACACAAATCCTAACACCTCCACCCTATCTTATCACCACACTTAGAAATTCTTTAGTTATTCTAAACTGAACAAAATATAGCTACTTCAAGTTCCAAACTGAAAATTCTAAGTGTTCTTCATATTAAGATCATATTAGGAGAGAAAATCCATAAATTCCTTCATCAATCTTGTTTATATCATCAATCTAGAAGCTACTACAATCCCTAAGGGTCTCCACCATACCATTCTTAAGCTGGAATCCTTTGTGCATAATCCCAATAACTATATCTTCTTCTCTCTTTACTAAATCAATTCTGTTCAAATATCAGTTTTCATATGCAGTATAGAAAAACATGAACTTGTGTGATATTTAGCCTACTGTAATTGAATCTGGAACCAATAGGTGTAACCACTAGAAAAACTAGCAACACCATAAGTATCATAAGACCACTAGGAGACTTCACTTAAAGGCTGAGCCCCTAATTCAATGACTGACCCGACGACAATAGCAAATTTTTCGGCGTCGCCGGACTTCTTTGGGCATTTGTAGCAAATTTTCCGGCATCGCCAGACTTCTTTGGGCATTTGGTGTTGGTTTTTCCTCTATAGCTTTGGTTTGGTATTTTATAAGTTACTATATTGTTTGATTTGTCCTAAAATTTATACAGAGCAATCTGGAAGTAGTTAGTTAAGGTTTTATCAAGTTTTCCGATATTCCGATACGGATTTTTCGTATTTCAGTACTGCAACTAAAACGTTAACATTCGTACGTTAAGTTCAGAGGTAATTGATCATCTTTGAGGTAAGTAAGTTGTAAGTTCTAACCTACTGGTGCTTAGCTCGTTGTTTTGGTTTTCGATATGATATTTATATCGATGTGATTTTAAATACGATTATAGGTATGATTTCGAAGATTTCCGAGACGGAGTTGGCAGATATAGCAGCGTGGATTTCAGCGAGCTCAACGAGTTGGTGAGTAGATTTATATCTACGGGGGAAGTCGGGTGGATAGCGTATAGCACCCCCGCAACCTTATAAATAGCAGTATGATATATAGTAGTTTTAGCAATTATTCAAGACATGGATATTGGAATTAATTTGCATCTAGTATGATATTCATTTGCATATAGTTTATGAATTGTTTGGTAAATTGGTACGAAAGATCATGCCGTACTAGAGATGATTTGATATATAGTGATAATGTGAGGTTTTGTATGAGATATTATATTGTATTGATGATGATGAGATTAATATGCCGAATAACGGCCAGGTTGCCTTTAGACTCGTAAATTATTAGTTATGCTTAGAATCACTTTACTTGTCCACGTAATAGTTAATGATATTATACGTTTCCATAATACGAACACTCTGATAGAACACTGCACAACTACCAATGAGTACTATGCTGCACAAACACGTATACCTATGTTACACTACACCTCATTAGTACTGCTATGTCACTGTAGGACCGTTATGATATATTGCATATGTAGATGTCGATATGAGTAGACTATTACACTTTTAGAACACTTGCACAAATACTAATGATTGCCATGCTGCACGAGCACAGACGCGTATGCTACACTACAAATCATTAGTAGTGCCATGACACAGTAGAATTGATATCTGTTGGATATAGTGCCCTCAAAGTCAATTATTGGATCGCAGGTACGTGATTGCAATGATTGAGGCAGGACCTATACCAATATGACAGTCTTGCTCGAGATGATAGTGTGCTATCTGGTTTGTCTTTATCATCGTATACATGTTTTAGTTCACTATTGCATGTTGATAGAGCCCATAGGATTTTTGCTTGACTGCCAGCAGTATGATGGTGATCATATACATAGGAGCTGGGGTCTATAAGCACATCCTTAAAGTGTCCCTAGTCGTGGGAGTTTCGAGACAGGGCATCGATACTCCAGAGTAGACTAGTGTATACAGTCGAGACCCCGACGAGGGGTGGTGGCCGGTCTCACAAGCCATTGGTGTTAGTTGGTTCACCTAAGATGTATATAGGTGCTCATTGGGTTATGAGTACACCGGACAGGACTCGCCGGGAACCTGCTAGTTGGTATTATACCTAGCGTGAGATAGCAGTTCCCTGGTGACATGTGTACAGGTTAGTTCATTGACCTAAGGTCGTCATTTGTCTCGTATGAGTTCCCACTGTGGTTTGATTTCTACTCTACCACGGCTCAAAGGAGTCGTGCAAACAGGTATTTTTTGGGTACAATCCCGAGCCACATGGAGGCAAGTGAGCGGATCAGCAGGGGATTCGTCTCTCCCGGTATTGGGGATGAGATCGCGCAGTGTCTAGAAAAGCCATTACACAAAGCCCTCGGCCGAGGCAGGAGATTTACTGGTAGGTACTCCAGTAGTATCTCAGGGTGTTCTGGGCTACTCTCTGACACGACTTATACCGCTATTGGGGGTCTGACGTTACCAGCCCCCTAGGCCGATATGCGATACTCATAGACGAACGGACCGGACTGTATGTATATTGTCACTGTTAGGCTCAGTAGGGTTTCTGGATGAGTTCGCTCGTCAGCTTCCCTTCCAATCAATACATAGGCAACTGTTACGTACAGCTAGTACCTCTGACGTGCTAGTGGTTAAACCCAGTGCCAGTGTGTTGATGAGATATTAGAGTCCCCCACAGACAGTTTCGGGCGAAACGTTGTATAGGCCGTATGGTTTTAGGGCAGGGTTCGGAAAATGCACGTGCGTTTACACACGTGTCATATTTCGGGCAGATAATACTGGTGTGCTTTGGTTTAAGCCGGATTCGAGTATTATACTTGTTCCCGCTAAAAATTTCTGCGCAGAAGAGTCCAAGGTATCAAATGGCAGCGATACGCTTAAGGAAATGCGAACCAATACCTTCCGGCCTGTATTTTGATAAGTTTCCTAAGGAGGAACTATTAAATTCTGATGGTATTGGAAGCATCTCGAAAAGCCCTTCGATTTGATATATTATGGGCCTCATAATTCATCCGGGATCAAAAGTTATGAGGCATCACGTGTCCACACGTGATGGACCTTTAAGAACCCGCTGGAGGAGTTAAAAGATATAATAAAAACTCAGAAAAGACCCCAATGGGGCATCACGTGCTCACACGTGACCATGGGTCACGTGCAGACACGTGATGGGCTTTTAAAGCCTCTAAAATAATGAATATAATTTAATTCTAAAAGTCAGAAGTTACCTCAATGAGGTATCATGTGCTCAAACGTGACCAAGGGTCACGTGTTGACACGTGATAGTTAAAACTGAAGCATAAACAAGAGGCCGTTCAAGAACTCAATTGGGGGTCACGTGCTCCCACGTGACCAAGGGTCACGTGTCAGCATGTGACTGGTTTCGAAAGCCTTACAGTTAATAGAATTAAATTCTAAAAGCTTCTAAATCTTTCCAAATGGAAAAGGATTATGGGGACCGTTGGATTAAAGATCTAAGGGTGATTAAATATCACCAATTTATGGAAAAATCCTAGACAAGGAAAGATCTCCCCAAATCTCACCGAAATAACAAACAGAATATCTTTTGGATTTAAAATCCAACGGTGAATAAAATTCACTGAATGATCTAAAGGATCATATTAATGATGAAAGTAAATCAAATCTCTCATGAACCAAATCAAATCTTTCAATGAGAGATTTGCTAAACAAATTGATTCTCTTCCTTCTTCTATAAATAGGAACCAAGAAAAGAAGAGAATGGATCTACTTTTTTGGGGAGAAGAAACAGAGGGAGGAGAATTTAATTCTCAAGAGAAAAAAAGAAAAGAGAGGAGAATTTAATTCTCTGCAAAAGAAAAAACCTTAGGTAAGAAAAGAGAGGCTTAAAAAGAGAATTCAATTCTCAAAAGAGTTTAACTCTTATATAAAGAAAAGAACTTAGTTCTTTCTCTGGTTGAGGATCTGCAAAGTGCACATTTGATTAGTGTCAAAAACTGTAGTTACCGCAATCAGAACGGCGTCGCTTCGCAGTTAGCCGGTGAGTACGGGTCGATCCACAAAGACGGGTAAATTCCTTTTATGTGTCTTAACGAGTTGATTCTATTTGTCGTTTTGGTTTTATAAAAATCTAGATCTAAAACTTAATTAATCTAATTTATATTCTTGCTAGGGTTAGGCTTAGAGGAAGTTTTGGAGATTGATGTTTCCTCACCGCTTTCAATGCCGTATTTTAGATCCATTAGGTGTTATAGTAATTATCGATAAAGTGGATACGACTCTTTTGGGAAGATGTTTTCTTCCTCTAGATTCGTATCCTTCCTTTGTCGTTAATTACCCTAACCCCCATGGAAAACGCGCGCAACCGGGCCTTTATACTGCGGTTCACCGTTACCTCGAGGGGTAGGGTGCCGCAGGGAGCGGTTGTGCGCGCATGCATGGAGTTCTTAATGGGATAGTTTAATATGGCATTGAAAGGGGTGAGAGATTTCATATCTCAACCCTTTCCCTAAGGCTAACCCTAACAAGCGAGGAGACTACTCGCTCATTAGGGGATGAAATAACATTAAAAGAATAAAAGAAAAACACTTACTAATGGTGATGGCTCCATCCAAGCGATAAAGAACAGATTTGAATGTCACTTCCAGAATTTCTGAATTTTATTTATTGAAAAGAGGCATAAGAATTACAATGATTAGAGTTCCTATTTATAAAGAATAGGAAACCCTAGGGTTACATTTGACCCGCATGTCTACAATTACAAGAATAGCCCTATAAAGACCAGTCAACGCCGCCATGGAATTATGGTAAAAACCATTTTGCATTTGGGCCCTATATGGCCGCGGAACCGCGGTCCCAGCCTTGGTTTGGCCGCGGTTCCGCGGCCAAATTATGGAGTTGGGCTCTGAGCTTTTTGGGTACTGATATCTGGATCTGTGGTCTTCTTAATTCCTTGGTACTTTTCTCATTGGGCTTCTAGGTTGGTTCCAGATCTCCAGTGAACAATTTGTAGTGAACTTTAAACCTTCGCTTTGAGTAAATATCTTGAATCTTGCTTTGTGAACTGTTTCTTAAGTAGGCTTGATCAAGATCTTCTGTTCATTGGTTAAAGTCCACTTTTTCATCGTTTTTACATCGTTTTTACCGTTTTCTGTCCAAGAACCTGTAACCTGTAACATGTAGCAGACATGGGTCAAAAGCACCTGTTTTCATTGTAAAATGCATAAGAATGGGGAATATAAAATACAATATTATGGTGTGAACAAATACCCCCAAACTTATCTTTTGCTCGTCCTCAAGCAAACTTATTTTTTTATTCACTACAAAAAACCTAACCGCACTTTCGCAGGGAAACGCGATTGCACTGAGCTCGTGCAACAAGCCGTTAAACCTCTAGGTGTCCCTAGTAGGAGGAGTGTTGTCTCCTGAGGGTTTTCAGCGGATACTACCCACAAAATCCTATCAATTTGGCTTTTCGACTTTTATTCTCCAATTAGGTTTTCTAACTAAGAATTCTATTATCTTTTACTTGTAAATTATCCACCCATATTCTTCACACTTCCTCATCATTTAACTTAAGACTATATATATCCTGTAGAATTACCTTGCTTTCGGCATTTCTTAAGTTTTCCTTCTAGGGTTACATCTCCACTTAGGAATTTTTATCAACTCTACTAAAGATACAAGTTCTATTTTTCATTCCTTTCTCTTATCTAAACTCTAATCACATATCCCCACGTGTGTGTAAATATCACCCCTACACTTGGAAATTCAAATCAAGCAATCGTACTCCCGTCCATTGTCCAAAGCACTTGTGAAATTTCGCTTTCACATCCTTCATGCGACTGTTAATACTTCTTGAGGTACCAACAACCGATTACAAGATGCGTTAGCACTTTTAAGGCGTACTTCCTAGTTTTGCAACACCCAAGGCTTTTAGCAGTGGCTCCCAAACCAGTTGGTCTAAGGCACTAGGTGATGAAGCACCCTCGCTAAATATTTTTCTATTTTTGCAGCCTTAAATAATCACAAAAGCCAGTGTCCATTTTTTTTTTCTTTATTCACACTTTTTCATACTAAGGACTTTAGACAAGAGTATTTCAAGGTCTCTTCTACTATTCCAAGTTTCAAGGTGCGTGATTGTGCAAATTGTAGGGTATACGTTTTCAGAATCTAGACTTAAGCTAGGAATTATTTTTCAAACTTATACTCTAATAAGAACATCAATACTCTTCCTTGTTTCAACTTAGCCCAAGAAGTGAACCCAAAATTTGCCTATTTCTGAATAAACTACAAGGCATATACTTTCTACTGTTAAACTTTAAGGAAGGTTATTTTTAGGGTTTTTAATTTACTAAGTCTAAGATCTAGTTGTTCCTAACCAGTTAACCTATTTGTCAAACTCACGTCAAATAAGCCAAAATTGAATACATTAATTTTTATAATTTTTGAAAATTTTCAAATTTTTATGGGTTTTCAATAAGTATGCAAATGCAAAGATATGTACAAATGAATGCGAAGGAAGAAGACGTACCGAGCATACCCCCAAACTTGAACTTGACAGTGTCCTCACTGTCACGCTAAACCAAGAGGGTCAAAATACCGGCACTCCCCTGTTTATTTATTTATAATTTATTTTATATTTTTAATGTTTTGAAATTTTTATTTTATTTTTTATAGAAGAAGAAAACAAAAATATATATACATATATACAAAGATTCCCCCAAACTTAAGCTTGGCCTTGCACAAGCCAAAAGTTAGTACCAACCATTCAAAAATCTTATCGTGGAAATGGTATAGTTGGTGCAAGAAAATGAGAAGCACGCGAGACCGTGTGGAAAGAAGAATGGTAGAATATGGTCTCAGTGGGGGAGAAGAATGGCGAAAAGAAGAAGGAAGTGGAGTACGATCTGGAGGGTGTAAATTGAGTGAATAAATTAGCGCAATATGTGATGACCGATATGTTATAAGCGATTGCGCTAACCTATCAACCCGTCGGGAAATGGGGTCAAATCCCTCAAGATTCGCAAAAAAATATGGGTACGCCGAACTTGGTATAGGAGATGAAAGCGTAACGGTCATATGTTCGGTCGGAACAATGGGAAAGACGAAAGGGAGTGAATTAGGGATAGTATCTTTCTCACCGTAGTAAACTGTTTCAAACTTGAAAAATTCCATCAATGGTTCGAAACGACTGTAAGCAACCGAGTCTGAAGGATTAACTAACTCATCTGAAAATGCAAAGGACTCAAACTCGGGCGGTGAGACTTCAACATCGTCCGAAAAAGTGAAACACTCGTAAGTGTCAACGGCTGTGGGAACTGTGTCAGATTCAAAGGAAAAGTTTTCAAGCTCACAGTCTTCAAGCGGGGTCGGAAAGATGGGAAAGAGGGAGAGTGATATAACAGTCAAAGGTTCAAGAGGATGAATTGGAAAATCCGACACATCAAAGAAAAATGGTTCAACCTCAATATGATCCTCACTATTCTCCTCAATATTCAACTCATAATTCTCCTCAATATTCAACTCATCCATGCCATTATCATCAAAATCAAGACGCATATGAGATTCGGGAGAAACAATTAATAACTCGGGATGATGATTTGAACATAAAATTTCAATTAAATCGACAGGTTCATCATCCGAAATATTCCCGGCGTCTATATCCTCAATCAAGTGAAAGTCAATTTCTTTAGACACCTCCTCAAAAGCATGGATGTTTATCAATGTAGGTTCTAGAGTGGAAGTGTAAAGATCGAAAGGATTAGGTGCGGTTTCACTCGAAAGGGGTTCCTCACAATCTGGCAAATCAAACACTACAAATTCGCTCAACTCATCTTTATTTTCAACAGGTGAACTATTTAGGGCAATCGATGGAAAACAGGAGTTGTGGGCTTCAATTGGGTAAGGGTAGGTTTGATTTGAAAATCCTCTCTCATTCTCACTCTGTCCAACTGCCGACCCATACATTGAAAAATTTGGAGCTAGCGGGACACTAGCTACCGGTTCACTAGGTTGCATAAGAGCGGCCATGGACGCTTCCACATTCCTCATCATTTTGTTTGTTGCTGCGATATACGCCTCCAACGCCTCTTCCAAACTAGACTTTGGTGGTAAGGGGGTTTCGGGAAAAGATTCGAAATTGTGTGGATATGCAAAACTCCCAACAGGCTGTGTAGAATCAATGTCTAGTGAAGATGGTAAGGTCAGGTAGGAATGGTAGGAAGTGGGTGGTAGGACAGGGGTAGGGTCAACATATGGATAAGAAGGTGAATAGTCGTGTGGATCCCTAGAACTAGATGAGTGGAGAGGGGTGAAAGATCGACTGCGAGCTTGAGCAATATGCTCAGCAATGGACATCGGCCTAGGAGTGACAGAAGGACTTGAAGAAGTGGTATCAACATATGTAGGTGGTAAAGGTTGACTAGGTTGACACAAAGTGGGTTGAAAAGTCAAACTGTTTCTCCTAGACTCCTCTATGTGATCTTTCAGAGATTTTTTAGGCATGGAGGGATCGTTTTTAAATTGACCGAACACATTGACATATGATGCAAAATTAGGTTCGGGATACCAAAGTTCGGCTAATGATTTTTTATGTGGGGTACCCATGTTAAAAGAAGAAAGGTGACAAAAAGGAAGGTTGGATGGTGCAAGGATTTATTTGGGGCTAATAAAAAATTTTGCAAGTTCTATAAGATATTTGTCCTATTTATTTTCATTTTTCATTGATTTTTTTTCCTCTTTATTTGGAAAAATTTTTGTTGCAAAAAGATTTTAGAGAAAAGATATGCAATAGCAAAATATTTTATAGAAAAGATATGCAACAGCAAAATATTACTTGCAAGTTATTATTTGAAGCATATCACAAGAATCTTTATTTGGAAAAAAATTGTTGCAAAAAGATATTCGAGAAAAGATATGCAACAAAAAAGATTACTTGCAATCAATTTCAATTTTGAGCGGGGCCCAAAAATCCTGCACAAGATCGTTATTTGGAAGGGAATATATTTTTAAAGCGCAAAGAAATCCTGCAGGCAAATTTACAGAAGATATATCAAGATTTGCAAAGGAGGAGAGAGAAAACTCACAGAGAATTACAGTGGCCGAACCCCTTTTTTTTTTCTTACTGCGCTTCTGCCCCTCCCTTTCTTTTTTTTTTTTGACCAACACGCGGCGGTTCCGCGGTCGCAAGTAGGATCTGGCGGCGGTTCCCCGGCCGGAATGGTGTCGCGAGGTTGTTTTTTTTTTTGCAGATCGCGCAGTTGACTTGTTGACTCGGTCCTCCAAATTTCTTCTGTTTTCTGTTGTGATATTTCTCTGTTTGTTCGAATTTGATACTTGCTGTTTTGATCTCTGTAGATTTTCAGATCCGAATTTGTGCGTAGATCCTGCAAAATTCACACAAAGATACCCTTTCCAAAAATAACAGATGATATATTTTTATATTTTTTTTTTTGGATTTTTCAGATTTTTATGATTTTTTAAATTTTATGATTAACCCGAAATTGCGAAAAGGAAAGTTCTACGCCATCCCCGGCAACGGCGCCATTTGATTAGTGTCAAAAACTGTAGTTACCGCAATCAGAACGGCGTCGCTTCGCAGCTAGCCGGTGAGTACGGGTCGATCCACAGAGACGGGTAAATTCCTTTTATGTGTCTTAACGAGTTGATTCTATTTGTCGTTTTGGTTTTATAAAAATCTAGATCTAAAACTTAATTAATCTAATTTATATTCTTGCTAGGGTTAGGCTTAGAGGAAGTTTTGGAGATTGATGTTTCCTCACCGCTTTCAATGCCGTATTTTAGATCCATTAGCTGTTATAGTAATTATCGATAAAGTGGATACGACTCTTTTGGGAAGATATTTTCTTCCTCTAGATTCGTATCCTTCCTTTGTCGTTAATTACCCTAACCCCCATGGAAAACGCGCGCAACCGGGCCTTTATACTGCGGTTCACCGTTACCTCGAGGGGTAGGGTGCCGCAGGGAGCGGTTGTGCGCGCATGCATGGAGTTCTTAATGGGATAGTTTAATATGGCATTGAAAGGGGTGAGAGATTTCATCTCTCAACCCTTTCCCTAAGGCTAACCCTAACAAGCGAGGAGACTACTCGCTCATTAGGGGATGAAATAACATTAAAAGAATAAAAGAAAAACACTTACTAATGGTGATGGCTCCATCCAAGCGATAAAGAACAGATCTGAATGTCACTTCCAGAATTTCTGAATTTTATTTATTGAAAAGAGGCATAAGAATTACAATGATTAGAGTTCCTATTTATAAAGAATAGGAAATCCTAGGGTTACATTTGACCCGCATGTCTACAATTATAAGAATAGCCCTATAAAGACCAGTCAACGCCGCCATGGAATTATGGTAAAAACCATTTTGCATTTGGGCCCTATATGGCCGCGGAACCGCGGTCCCAGCCTTGGTTTGGCCGCGGTTCCGCGGCCAAATTATGGAGTTGGGCTCTGAGCTTTTTGGGTACTGATATCTGGATCTGTGGTCTTCTTAATTCCTTGGTACTTTTCTCATTGGGCTTCTAGGTTGGTTCCAGATCTCCAGTGAACAATTTGTAGTGAACTTTAAACCTTCGCTTTGAGTAAATATCTTGAATCTTGCTTTGTGAACTGTTTCTTAAGTAGGCTTGATCAAGATCTTCTGTTCATTGGTTAAAGTCCACTTTTTCATCGTTTTTACATCGTTTTTACCGTTTTCTGTCCAAGAACCTGTAACCTGTAACATGTAGCAGACATGGGTCAAAAGCACCTGTTTTCATTGTAAAATGCATAAGAATGGGGAATATAAAATACAATATTATGGTGTGAACACACATCTCCCCATGAATTGAGAATTTAATTCTCATTGGGTTGAGATCCTGCCATGCAGATCTAAAACACAGAGGAGGAATTGAGTTTTGAGAATTTTATTCTCCCAAACTCACAGGAATTTAATTCTTCCTAAAATGAAACTAGGGTTTAACCCTAATCAAGAATTTAATTCTTTTACATATCTGGGAATTTAATTCCTTTGAAAAGAAATCAGGGTTTCATCCTAAATAAGAATTTAATTCTTTCACTATAGGAATTTAATTCCTCCAAAATCATAATTAGGATTTAACCCTACAAAGAATTCAATTCTTAAAAGATCTCTGTTCATGAAAAGAACTAGGGTCACGTGCCCCCACGTGACCCTTGAAAAGACCCTCTGCAAAGAACTTTGAAGCATCACCTCACGTGCTCCCACGTGACTCCCAAAACGCAGAAAGAAAAAGCAAAGGAAATGAAAGCTTTGGGCGCTCTCACGTGACCCCTCAGCAAATGCTTTAACAATTGGCGCACAGATCCCCATCACGTGCCAACACGTGATGCTCTAAAATGAAAATGAAAGTGTTTAACACTTAATGGCAAAACAAAAGAAAAGAAGCTTTGGGCGCTCTCACGTGTCCCCACGTGACCCCTCAGCAAGTGCTGTAATATTCGATGCACAAACCCCCATCACGTGCCAACACGTGATGCTCTAAAATAAAGATGAAAAGTGTTTAACACTTATTCGCAGATTTGAGGATAAAACAAAGGAGATCTGGCTTCACATTTAGGGCGCCCTCACGTGTCACCACGTGACCCCTAATGAGCATTCTAACAGACCAGAGCGGGGGACTCCATCACGTGCTCACACGTGATGGCCGTCAGAATTAAAAGTGTTAAACACTTACCTGCAGAATAAAATAAGGGAAATCAGGGCGCTCTCACGTGTCCGCACGTGACCCCTCCCTCCTTAGTGTTTAACACTAATTGGAAAACTCTCTCTGCAGTGTTTAACACTGATTTCCTTAGTGTTTAACACTAATTGGAAAACTCTATCTGCAGTGTTTAACACTGATTTTCTTAGTGTTTAACACTAATTTGGAAAACTCTATTTGCAGTGTTTAACACTGATTTTCTTAGTGATTAACGCTAATGTGAAAACTCTGTTCCCGGTGTTTAACACTGATTTTCTTTGGTGTTTAACACTAATTTGAAATCTATGCTACCAGTGTTTAACACTGATTTGCTTTAGTGTTTAACATTAATTTGAAAGCCCGTGGCTAGTGTTTAACACTGATTATCTTTTAGTGTTAAACACTAACTTGCTAATCATAATTCCAGTGTTCAACACTGTTGGTCTTTAGTGTTTAACACTAGCTTTAGCCCAATTGGCTAAGTTTCTAGAGGTAAAGCCTCTCCTTCAATGAGCCAACAAAGGGCCAATATTTCAAACATAATTGGACTTAGCCCAAACTGGCCATAAGTCCTCAAATCATCTTGAACTGAGCACATCTGCTTTTTCAACCAACTCATTGGTTCAAGGGTACATCTCTGAACTCCTCTGATATTTGTCGTTGTAATCCTTCAACGTCTTCAGAGAGGTGACGGGTCCCGACAACCACACATCAACACGGACTGTGGGGTCCTTAAACTCATGGACTTATGCGTCCTTAAACCAAGATACGGACTGTGGGATCCTTAAACCCGCGGACTTATGCGTCCTTAAACTAACGGACTAATGCGTCCTTAAACACACCCATATGGACTGTGGGGTCCTTAAACCCATGGACTTATACGTCCTTAAACTACCTATCGACTGCAATGTCCTTAAACTACCAATAGATCACTATGTCCCTAAACTGGAACATGGACCACCATGTCCCTAAACTGGCAATGGACCACTATGTCCCTAAACTGGAACAATAGAGCCCCCAAACGCTCTTTTGTCGGATCTAAACGATCCCGTTAAGTCGATCTTAGTCCCAAACTGGACTAACGTATTCTTAACAACCGTTTAAGTTGATCTTAGCCTCAAATATGGCTAACGTATCCTTAAACCTTCAAACAGACTTTAGTCCCAAATTGGACTATAAATCCCCTAATCAACTTTGGTTCAAGGGTACATCTCTGAACTCCTCTGACACCTGTCGTTGTAATCCTTCAACGTCGTCAGAGAGGTGACGGGTCCCGACGACCATACATGCAATGGACCAATATGTCCCTAAACTGGAACAATAGAGCCCAAATGCTCTTTTGTCGGATCTAAACGATCCTGTTAAGCTGATCTTGGTCTCAAATTGGACTAACGTATCCTTAACAAACGTTTGAGTTGATCTTAGCCTCAAATATGGCTAATGCATCCTCAAACCAAAACCCCAAACCCAAATCTAAAAAAATACGGATTTAGACTAATCCACGTCCTACGGGCGACAAAATAAATAGTCTCCGTATACAATCCACGGGCAACCAAAACCAAAACAAACACCCATGACACGAAGTGACCAGCTGGAGAAGGAGAAAGTTGTTACCGCGATACGGTAGCGTAATTAACTGCAGGGGCTTGCGCCTGCAGGGAAGAGCGTCCCCACAATCAAAAACCCCTCAAACGAGGGGGAATCTGACGAAGTCTGCTACATCGGCCGCATCCGTTTAAACCTCCGATACACGGTGCCATAAATCAACTTGGTATCTTCGGAGAGGTGGACGGATAGCACCAATTAGCATCTGTCCTGAATCTCAGGCAAGACGTCCATGTCTTGGCCGCTATTCGGAGGGGAACAATACTGTGTAGATATAATATCTTTGTCTCAGTTGCATTTGTATTTGGTCGTAATACAAATGCGGGTATGTTTATACTGTTATGGGGTTATCCTGAAATTCGTTTCGGGATCGCTTTTGGAAGTTGCCAGTTTCCAGTTTTCTATCACCCGTATTAAACATTCGGTTTAATACAGATTTATCTTTCCTTCATTGGGTGAGTCATGAGGTGAGTTGTGATTCTAGAAGGTTCTAGAAGGTGACTAGGATTAGTGACTCATGGTTGCATTAAATGTTCATTTAATGTTTTGATGAGTAGGGTTTTTTGATTCAATGTATGCATTAATGATAAATGCAAGGTGTTAGATGAATCATTCTCTTCATTAATTGTTATGGTCACTCTCCCCTCTCCTACACTCACCCCCTCTTGATAATCGCCGGTCACTTCATTTTGGAGGCTAAGGAATTTTTGGGAAAAAGATTATGATAGTTTTGCTTCATGTAATTTCATATAGCTCATTTTTCCATCATCCGATTCAAAAGGCAACTTTATTAACCGTTCGTCCATGGCTTTGGACGAAGTGAGACAAAGTGTTCTACTCATTCTCTACATCAATCTTGGTCATCTCTTTTAAAAAACTTGATGATCGAGTTGCCTCGGTTCAGAGGCGGGAGCCCGTTTAAAGATCCGTCGACGTGGTGCCACCTGGACAAGAAGACTGGAGATTCAGGAGATCGGAGCAGCCGCAACAAAGAGTGGGATGATGGTTGAAGACCGAAGGACTCGGATCGTTCGGTATAACATTTCTACCCACTTTGCATTTTGTTAGTTTAGCTTTAATGGCAGATCCGGGTTATAGTATTCGATAGCGCCAGTCAAAAAGTTTTTGTTCCGCAATTGGCGTCTGTTAGACGGCTGGGGCGCTACCGTGTACTTACACTGGTATCAGAGCCTCACCATTAAACTTTACTAACTTGTGCTAACGCGTTTAAAATATCGATCGAACAAAATTTCGAAAACTGCAATTTTCTGGATTAAAAGTTTCTGTCGATTTTTAAAAGGGTCTAAAAATTATTTTGAGCATCACAGAAAATTAAGCAGGCTTTTTGAAGAAAACTCAAGAAAAATGATCAACTGAATCGACCGTACGGCCGCGGAACCGCGGCTGTCTTGGTGATTCAATTGGCCAGTTTTCTTCTGGTGTTTCTACACAGTGAATTGTGGTTTTTGGTATATTTCTTTTGGGCCCAGATTTTATTACTGTACAGCAGATGTACGTGGGGCCCACTTCGGGAAGTTTTGTCGATCGAAATTTTAAACTTGTTAGTATGAAGTACTTATATTATATCTCCGACTGGGAATGTAATTCGAGCGGTAAATTGCGTCTAATTGCTATAGTCCTTTTAGACGGATTTACGAACGCGACATTCGCGTTGATGTTCTGTGTTGTGCTGTGATGTTGCGGATTTGTCGTGGTGGATAGCAGTGTGCAATGATAGTGCTGTTTGAATTTATTTGTACATTTGATATTGTGAGGCGAGCGTCCAACATGTGAACTGTCGTCACTGCCTGTTTATATAATATTCTTTTAGGGCACGACCGGGCTGAGGTCGATGTACCAGTTGTATATATTTTTCATTTATGTACTAGGTTTACCCCGCGACGGAGTACACGGATAGCCGGGTTCTGGAGGGCAACAGGTTCGTATCTCATGGCTTTGAGAGGCAGAGGGGCCTCACTCTAGAATTGGCAGACTATTCGCCGCACTCGTAGGGGGTACAGGTTGACCCAAGGAGGAGTGCTCAAGTTACCGGATTCCGTGAAGTGCCGGGTGGTCCATTCATTTTGCTGTAGGGGGCTGCCTCGCTTCAGGTTTTGGCGGGTAACTTGACGCACCCGTAGGGGTCTAGGTTTCATTGCACAGGCTATCCACACGACCAGGGGAACGTCGGGTTTCAGTAGCGGCTCTGTGAAACCCAGGGATCCCAGATTATCTGTATTGTTCTATGATGCTTATTACTTTTCTGTAATGTTGCATATTATCACGCCTGGATCGATTATTGTATATTGGTATATATACTATTAGATGTTGTATATGTTTTACATCCGCGCTAGTCCAGTCCCTGCTCTGTCATTAGTTAAGTAACCTAACGGGTGATGACGGGACCCTGTGGCAAATGCGGATAGCATATACGTACATTTTATTTTTCGTTCTTTTCTGGTGTGATTGATTGATGGGACTGCGTTGATTCTGATCAATACAAGGATAAAACAAACCTATATTTGATGTTGTTGGAACAATTTTAAAAGTGTTATTACAAAGACGTTTCCTTTTGTTTTGCATAGTGATATTCGGTTGGAATATCCTGCACCTCATTCGACGAGGCAAGGGCTGATATCCCTTCACCAGGAGAGACCCCTTGGGCAGAAGTTTGTGTCAGGGTAATAACTTCATTATAGTCGATTACAAGTTGCTTGGCATCGCGGTATTCAGTTGGAATATCCTGCACCTCATTCTACGAGGAAAGAGCAGAGATCCCTTCACCGGGAGTGACCTCTTTAGCAAAAGGTTTTCGCCACTATATCTTTATAAAAAGCTATCAGGTTCTTTCAACGAGATCAAGTTCATTACGTTAAAGGTTTTTCGCCAAAAACCAGTCGTAGCCCTCCGTCATTTCTTATGGATGGTCAGTAGTATTCAAGCTATGTTTGTTGACCTTCGTCAAGGCATAGTGTTTGGTAGCTGCTGGGGTATTCATTTGTTGCATAGATAGATGTGTTGGTTTAGGACAGTCGTATAGCCTTGTTGACCTTCGTCAAGGGCTTGTACGGGTGGGTTCAAATTGACCTGGACAATGACGGGTAGAACTTGACATGTGACTTATGATTTGTTGACCTTCGTCAAGGTCATAAGAGCATAAGACAAAAATCACATCGAGAGTTTCTAAAGAAACTGAAACTTGCCAGGCATGCGCATACCTTCTGGAGTATGATAACTTGAGTGGCTTCCATCAAGTTATCATGCAATGATAGTTGGATCCCGATTCTCGCTGATGAGTTGGTTTACTCTTCGGGTGATCCCGATTGATTCTTCTTTCAGGTTTGGAGGAGAATTTGACGGTACAGTGGGAGGTTTCCTGATTAGATAAATTGTTAACCATTCTGATCTAGGTTAGAGTGCACACAGAGTGTTTCTTTTCTCTCTCTCTTTGGCCACGACCATTGACCGACCCTAGACTATGACCCAGTGATCAAGTTGACCGAACCTTCTTAAAATACTGGCTTTTGGATTGTCTGGGTTGCATAAGTCATTGCCGCTTCTTCTTTTGCCCTTTGCATTTCTCAGAACACCCCGTATTACTATGAATATCCACTTCCATTGGATAGATCCATCGTATGGTTATATACGAACTCGAAGGGACTTCATCGAGGATGGATCCAGGTTCAGGAGAAATAGAATTGGTTTATTCAGTTGTCTTTTGTTATCACCTTCTCTCAGGTTGCGAGGGCTCCATAGTTTAGGAGAGTACACCTATTACGCTTATTGGATAGTCTTATTCCAAACCATAGGCTGGTGCCGAAAGGTAGGGAATGAAGAAAACCAATTAGCCTAAGTAGGGTGTACAGAAGGTAATAACTAAAGACAAAATAAAGGGATTAGAAAGAGGGCAAAGTAAATTGCGACTGTTATCATTCACGACCAAAACACGTACTTCATCGCCACTCCTATTTCACCTTTGCTTTTTTTCCCAGTTCGGGAGAAATAGAATAAAGTATTATTCAGATGTCTTTTATCATCACCTTCTCTCAAGTTGCGAGTACTCCTTGGTTTAGGAGGGTACACCTATTATGCTTACTGGATAGTCTTCTTCCAAACTATAGGCTGGTGCCGAATGGTAGGGAAGGAAGAAAACCACTTAGCCTAAAAGGGTGTACAGAAGGTAATGAATAAAGACAAATAAAGGGATTTGGAGAGATGGCAAAGAAATATACGGTTAAAGTCATGAACTAGATTATGGAAGAGGCATTACCAGGAATACCAGGATACCCCTATGAAACATTTTCATGTTTCAGTTTCACTGTGCATTGTTAAATGAAAACTGATTTCCCGATTAGATACTTACTCCAGGGTATGTATTTACCAGGTATGATTCTCACATCTGTATGGTTTTACAGATGATGAGTGGGAGTAGGTTATTGGGAATAAAGGTGATCATCCTCATTATATCGAAATTCGTTGTAATTGGTGATATTTGAGGAAGTCGCCTGAGTTTTTGCCGGACGGCATGTATTTGGTTTTGAATATCCGTTGTTGTGCACCAATTTCAAAATGATATATCTGTACATTTATTTTTATAAAGTGAGATATAACTTATTGAAATTATGTCCGTGACATTTACCTATATCAGTTGACGATTGGGTAAGGAGCATTAAACAACGGAGTAGTTCTTAAACCATAAGTACAGTTTTCAACCTACGATGCGCAGGTTTTGAGTTATTCAACTCAGCGGACTTATACAGAGTATTGTATGTTGTCCAGTGTCCGTCAGGACAAAGGGGTAGGTCCTCATACTATGTTCTGTTTACTTGTGACTTCTCTAGTTTTTAGACAAGTGTTTCGTAGAAATACAATGTCTAAGTTTTGAGAAGTTGTGGGTATAAGAATAAAGTAGAGAACCAGGTATTGCAAGTATCGGGATTTTTCAAAGAAATCGAAGATGTAGATTCTTGTGATTGGTATTCAAGTAATGGTTTTGAGAAACTTGTTTCTCTTTCGGGTTACTCATAATTGGATGTATTCCTAAGTTGAGTAATGCTGATTAGCCTATCTCCATTAAGTTGATATGCACTGGAAACAGCTGCATGGTTTGAATCTGGTTCCAGTTAAATTAGTGTCTTTATTTCTATATTGTATATAGAATGGTTCATATCTTAACGATGTTAAGATACGGGGAGTTGTCCGGCTTATGCTTAAAACCAGACTCTGAATAACTCAAGGCACGTTTCTGTAATGGCAGTTTGTAGGTTGACCCGGGCTATGTCGAGGGTTGATTTTCTACCATCTGGAAGATCAATAGTGATATTGTTCTTGACTCGCCACAGTTTTAGTAAAATGGATTTTTTCAGAAAACAGTAGTTGGAGTATGGTAGAACTGGAAGAGATTCCAGAACCGCAAACAATTACGGAAAATTTAATAGGACCTATATTTTCAATCAGGTTTGACATTCCAATAGCCACTCCGCATATATAGTGGATAACCTCAGACACCCGAGGGGTACTCCGGTAGCCTCAAGGACGGTGACAGGGAGGTTCTTGTTTACCCAGACTTGACACTACTGTTGTTCCAGACTATGAGACCCGGTAAGAGGATAAGTATAACGTCGTTCTAAACTAGCTTTAGAAGTATACGTAGATATTATTCTGCCAGAGGGTTGTCGTAGTCAGTGGGAGCAGCGGAAGCATAGTGGGCAAGTACCTCATGTCTATTTATAGACTAGAGCACATATAGTGGAGATAGATCATCTAATTTTTGATGTGACAATCATGGGTTTGACTTCATCAGAATAGGGGGTGGATCTGTTAAGAAGGTAGTAGGGTATGATGTCCTGGTATTTGGATGACATACACAGAGTAAGAAGTAAAATTCCTATACTACGATCGGTTATATTATGGTCGTCACACAGTTGTTTCTCCACAAAGGATATGGATATAATATCAGACATTCTGGTTACTAGATCTATGGTTTTAGATCTAGAATTGGGTAGTTTCCCAATCGGGGTACTTTGACAGTATTCTAATAGTATTTTAGAATAAATGACTCCTGGCATGGTGGTGTACCTGCAGATGATGGAGTCACCCTCTCTAAAGGTGTCTTACAGACTAGCGGGGAGAGGGATATGCATGATTGGCACATCACTTGCTTAGGCAATTGAGTCAATCGTGAGATGTCAAGTACCACACCAGATGTTATTTTTGCACTAGATGTGATAAGTTTATATTAATCCAATCCTGGAGAAACATAAGGAAGCAGTTTTAGAACATAAGTGAATGTTCTACGGATTTGATGACGGCATGTTCCTTCGGAAGACGGTTATCATTCCAGGCTTCAAAGGTGACATGAATGACAGAGTGATTGTCAGAGTTATAGTTTTCCCTCTGACGAGGGACAGTATTATGGACAGTTGGTCCAAGAGGATACCGTGGGAGGCATGGTGCTGGATACTGATTAGGTTCAGTTATCAATACAGTCTAAGAAGTTTGGATTTGAAATTCATTTATGAACTAGGTCCCATCAGATATCCAGACATATTCTAAGACACCTATTACTCGATTCGGGAGATGGCTTTCTCCACGAACTTGAGATTAAGAGAGACATAGAAAGAAACATCATGGCGGATCCACTCACTAAGGCTATTTCTCGAACACAATAGTTTTACAAACGGGATTTGTGAAACTGATTACTAGAGGAGTTGGATGTTCGGTATCACACGGGCTGTGAGTATGCGACATCGCAATAATTAGCCTTAAGTGCAAGTGGGAGATTGTTGGATATAGTGCTCTCAAAGTCAATTATTGGATCGCAGGTACGTGATTGCAATGATTGAGGCAGGACCTATACCAATTTGACAGTCTTGCTCGAGATGATAGTATGCTATCTGGTTTGTCTTTATCATCATATACATACTTTAGTTCACTATTGCATGTTGATAGAGCCCATAAGATTTTTGCTTGACTGCCAGCAGTATGATGGAGATCATATACGTGGGAGCTGGGGTCTGTAAGCACATCCTTAAAGTGTCCCCAGTCGTGGGAGTTTTGAGACAGGGCATCGATACTCCAGAATAGACTAGTGTATACAGTCGAGACCCCGACGAGGGGCGGTGGCCGGTCTCACAAGCCATTGGTATTAGTTGGTTCACCTAAGATGTATACAGGTGCTCATTGGGTTATGAGTACACCGGACAGGACTCGCCGGGAACCTGCTAGTTGGTATTATACCTAGCGTGAGATAGCAGTTCCCTGGTGACATGTGTACAGGTTAGTTCATCGACCTGAGGTCGTCATTTGTCTCGTGTGAGTTCCCACTGTGCTTTGATTTCTACCCTACCACGACTCAAAGGAGTCGTGCAAACAGGTATTTTTTGGGTACAGTCCCGAGCCACATGGAGGCAAGTGAGCGGATCGGCAGGGGATTCGTCTCTCCCGGTATTGGGGGTGAGATCGCGCAGTGTCTAGGAGAGCCATTACACAAAGCCCTCGGCCGAGGCAGGAGATTTACTGGTAGGTACTCCAGTAGTATCTCAGGGTGTTCTGGGCTACTCTCTGACACGACTTATACCGCTATTGGGGGTCTGACGTTACCAACCCCCTAGGCCGATATGCGATACTCATAGACGAACGGACCGGACTGTATGTATATTGTCACTGTTAGGCTCAGTAGGGTTTCTGGATGAGTTCGCTCGTCAGCTTCCCTTCCAATCAATACATAGGCAACCGTTACGTACAGCTAGTACCTCTGACGTGCTAGTGGTTAAACCCAGTGCCAGTGTATTGATGAGTCATTATTGTCCCCCACAGACAGTTTCGGGCGAAACGTTGTAGAAGCCGTATGGTTTTATGGCAGGGTTCGGAAAATGCACGTGCGTTTACGCACGTGTCATATTTCGGGCAGATAATACTGGTGGGCTTTGGTTTAAGCCAGATCCGAGTATTATACTGTGTAGATATAATATCTTTGTCTCAGTTGCATTTGTATTCGGTCGTAATATAAATGCGGGTATGTTTATACTGTTACGAGATTATCCTGAAATTCGTTTCGGGATCGCTTTTGGAAGTTACCAGTTTCCAGTTTTCTATCACCCGTATTAAACATTCGGTTTAATACGGATTTATCTTTCCTTTATTGGGTGAGTCATGAGGTGAGTCGTGATTCTAGAAGGTTCTAGAAGGTGACTAGGATTAGTGACTCATGGTTGCATTAAATGTTCATTTAATGTTTTGATGAGTAGGGTTTTTTGATTCAATGTATGCATTAATGATAAATGCAAGGTGTTAGATGAATCATTCTCTTCATTAATTGTTATGGTCACTCTCCCCTCTCCTACACTCACCCCCCTCTTGATAATCGCTGGCCACTTCATTTTGGAGGCTAAGGAATTTTTGGGAAAAAGATTATGATAGTTTTGCTTCATGTAATTTCATATAGCTCATTTTTCCATCATCCGATTCAAAAGGCAACTTCATTAACCGTTCATCCATGGCTTTGGACGAAGTGAGACAAAGTGTTCTACTCATTCTCTACATCAATCTTGGTCATCTCTTTTAGCAAACTTGATGATCGAGTTGCCTCGGTTCAGAGGCGGGAGCCCGTTTAAAGATCCGTCGACGTGGTGCCACCTGGACGAGAAGACTGGAGATTCAGGAGATCGGAGCAGCCGCAACAAAGCGTGGGATGATGGTTGAAGACCGAAGGACTCGGATCGTTCGGTATAACATTTCTACCCACTTTGTAGTTTGTTAGTTTAGCTTTAATGGCAGATCCGGGTTATAGTATTCGATAGCGCCAGTCAAAAAGTTTTTGTTCCGCATTTGGCGTCTGTTAGACGGCCGGGGCGCTACCGTGTACTTACAATATCATTATGCCTATATGATTTAATTAAGCAGTCTTTCTTTATTTCCTGTTGTAAATTACGAATATCAGTACTATAGATGTTGTATTTGATTCTTATGGTTTTTCTGGATATTTTACTCTTGATGATATATATCGGTGGTATGGGACACTGTTATATATGTATATATGTATAATATATCATCAGAATGATCTATACAAGTATTCTTATTCTTTACTTGATATCTTTGTATATGATGAGTTGGCGTCCACCATGAGCTTTATGTTTTCTAAGTATTTATTCCGAACCGAGTGGGGGGGCTATACGGTTTCGGACTTGTTATTATCCGAACTGAGTGAGGGAGATATACAGTTGGATACATGGTGGACCCGGGTCGAGACCGAGGTGCAGGAAAGCCGCATTATAGGTGGGGAGCCTAGCGAGAATACTCGATACCGGAGATAGAGATGAGCACGACAGATATCCAGGGGATACTGACCGGGGCTAGATTCGAGCACGGTGGATATCCAGGGGATACCGACCGGGGCCAGGGATATCGAGTGGCGATCATCTGTTGAGATGGTGTCGACGATATCTGTATTTGCGTGTCAGTGTTGGACACGAGAGATTGAGGATTTACGTGTCGGTGATGGACACGAGAGATTTCTGATTTCGGGTGTCGATGCTGGACATCCATATAGATATATTGAAATGTTGTTATCATGAGGTACACAGTTAGATTATAATTATTGTAGCCGACCAGGACTGATCCAGGGGATAGTATCTGCCTATTATTTTACGGGCATTTGTATATAAAAAGGGAATTCAAAAACGAGCTATAGTCTCATTATTTTGATATGTCTAATATGACACTGAAATCTTTTTAATTGTAAACCTCTTAACACTATTCATTAAAATAGCAGGACGTATATCTATTATATTTCATACTATCATGTCTGCTTTATGCCGTTACATATCTATTCCGCGGCTATTTTAAAGAAGAGGTTTATATATATATATATATATATATATATATATATATATATATATATATATATATATATATATATATATATATATATATATATATATATATATATATATATATATTCGGTTACATTGGGCTTGTACCTAGATACAGGTCATTTGCATTTGATATATTCTACTTGGGATTGCATGATAGTTAGTGTTGCATTATGATACATATGTATATCATATTATATTAGAACAGATAATGATAGTACTTTATTTATGAACTAGGTATCGTCTTGCATTTCGATTTCTACTTTTAGATGTGCTTTTATTCACTAAGTTGGCAACGCATCCCCGTTATGCTACAGTTTCTTGCAGGTTTTACCGCTTGGATTATCAGCGGCTTGGGCACACATTCCTTTCGTTGATTGATTGGTAAATGGGTTACTATTATATCATACTCACACTTGTATATTTATATTTTCTTGTATCTAGTAAAACTCCATCAACTTAGAAAGGGTATATGGTGGACTTAGAAGCGAGACTTAGAGTTTGTGTGTTGTGATGTCGCACTTATTAGAGTCGACCATTTTAAATTGTTGATTTTGTTTCGCTTTTTTTTTCTTCACCATTGTGCGTCGTATATTGTTTGCTTGGTTGCTCCACTGTTTAGGCGTGGAAGCTAGCTCCCGTTGGGATGCTATTTATATTATGTTGTATCGGGTTATACAAAAATGCAAAGGAGGTGCTATCGAATTTCAAAACGTCATAGATGTTTTTCAAACATACTTAGTTAAACTTAAATGTTATTTTAAACTGATTCTATCTGATGACTATTTTAAACTTGACCTCCAATATTTTCAAAAGGGTTAGATTCCAGGTTTCGGCTTACTTGAACCGCGTCGACGTCTTTAGATGTCACATGATTTAAGTGCCGGTCACGTGCCACATTTAGGTCGTAACAATTCGTCTCTCCCGGTACTGGGGGTGATATCGCGTTGTGTCTGGAGAGCCATTACACAAAGTCCTTGGCCAAGGCAAGTGAGATTTACTGGTAGGTATTCCAGTAGTTTCTCAGGGTGTTCTGGGCTACACTCCAACACGACTTATACCGCTATTAGGGTTCTGACGTTTACCATCCCCCTAGGCCCGATATGCGATACTCATAGACAAACGAACCGGACTGTACGGATATTGTCACTGACAGGCTCAGTAGGGTTTCAGGATGAGTTCGCTCATCGGCCTCCCTTTTGCTCAATACCTGGGCAGCCGTTACGTACAGCTAGTGCCACCGACGTGCTCGTGGTTAAACCCACTGCCAACGTATTGACGGGTCTTTAGACTCCCCCACAGAGTGTTTTCCAAGTTTGGGCGAAACGTTGTAGAGGCTGTATGATTTTATGGCAGGTTTCGATCATATTCGTGCACTTGTGCACGGATCATGATCAGACGGATCATACTAATGGGCTTTGGTTTAAACTGGATCCTAGTATTAGATTGTTGGATTATTTTCGTCTCGTAGTATTCGTATTCAGTCGGAATACGGATGCAGGTATGTATATACGGATGAGGGGTGTTCTTGTAATTCGTTACGAGTTTACTTTTGAAGTTGCCACTCTCTTTTTTATTAAACATTTGGTTTAATGTTTAATCTATTAATTTGTCAGTCATGAATTTTGGCAATTTTCTTTGTTGTGCTGGCATTTTCCAGCAAGTAAATTTCGTGGGCAGCATGGGCTTTGGTGAGGTGTCCTTTGGCATGTTCATGCATTAATGTTCTTTGTTTTGATGAGGATATTTATGATGGCTTGAGTATGGGTGGCTGTTGATATTTTTTTTAGTGAGTTTTTCATGAGTAAATTAATCAATCACATATATCCTCACCATTACACCATACAATTCCACAAAGAACCATATTCTTGCTACTTGGTCGAACCCATTTTTTTCACTTGGCAAAATTCTTGTTCTCACAACTTTTCCTGTCCATGGCAACTTCATTTACCTCCACCCAAATCATTAGGTTCCTTGAGACAAAATGATCACACACTATCTCTACTTCACCTTGGACATCTCGGCTAACAAACTTGATGTCCGAGTTGCTTCGGTTTTGAAGCGGGAGCCCGTATAAAGAATCCTTGACGTGGAGCCACTTCGACGAGCGAGATCGGAGAGCGAACTTCGTTGGGGCAGCCGCAACTAGTAAGGGACAGAGATTGAAGACCGAAGGACACGGATCGATCGGTATAAGCTCTTTAACCACTTTACAGTTTACTAGTATAGGGTTAATGGCACGATCCGGGTTTTAGGGTTACGTTAGCGCCAGTTTGAAAAGTTTTTATTCCGCTTTTGGCCTCGGATTGACGGCCGGGGCGCTGCCGTAGCCTTACAATTACTTCAACCGTTACCTATCCCAGAATGGAAGTGGCAACACATCACAATGGATTTTGTGACTGCACTCCCTCGCAGCACAAAGGGTAACGATGCGGTATAGGTTATCGTGGATCGACTCACAAAGTCGGCACACTTCATCCCATTTCGAGTTGGCCAATCAACTGAGACATTAGCAAAGAAGTACATGGAGATAAGAATCTACTTAAAATTTAAACTCTTCATAATATACTATCTCTGATACCCATGAACTCATACAGGAAATTGTGAGACTTCATGGAGTACCGGTCTGCATTGTCTCCGATCGTGACACTGGGTTCCGATCGCAATTTTGGCAGAGTCTGCAAGCGAGCTTGGGGACAAGTTTGAACTTCAGCACAGCCTATCATCCACAAACAGATGGTCAGTCTGAGCGAACTATTCAGATCTTGGAGGATATGATCAGAGCATGTATGTTGGACTTCGGAGGATCGTGGGAAGATCACCTATATCTTGTGGAGTTCTCATACAACAACAGCTACCAAGCAAGCATAGGTATGGCACCTTTTGCAGCGCTCTATAGAAGGAAGTGTCGATCGCTATTAAGTTGGGACGACGTCGGAGATAAAGAAGACCTTGGACCTGAGATGATAGTAGCAACTGTTGATGTGGTTCGTACTATCAGGGAAAGAATGCACATAGCCAAAGATCGACAGAAGCACTGGGCTGATGCAAAGCGTCGTTACTTGGAGTTCCAACCGGGAGATCACTTATTCTTAAAGATATCTCCAAACTACGGAGTGATTCGATTTGAAAGACGGGATAAGCTAAGTCCGAGATACATTGGACCGTTCGACATACTCGAACGAGTCGGTGAAGTGGCATACCGCTTGGCACTTCCACCCTCATTGGAAGGAGTGCACAATGTGTTCCATATATCCTAACTCAGAAGGTATGTGAGTGACCCCAGCCACATTCTCGATCATTCCGAACTCACTGTACAACCTGACTTATCTTATGAGCAACAACCTGTGGAGATCCTGGACAGGAAAGTGAAGTTACTTCGTAACAAGGAAGTCAACTTGGTTCGAGTGATGTGGAGAAAAGACACTCCAGGAGAATCGACATGGGAAAGGGAAGATGAGATGCGTGCAAGATGTCCCCATTTATTTGTAAATTGGTCTTTAAAATAAATTGTAAATTTCGAGGACGAAATTTTTGTAAGGAGGGTAGACTGTAACAACTCCAATTCTTGTGTACATAAAATTGATTTAAAGTTAATGTATACTTGGGGTATTTACATTTCATGTGAGTACTATAAGTATTTGAATTACTTTTGAACAGCAAGAAGGACCTTGTAGCTTACTGGTAAGACCTTGCACTGCTGAACCAAAGCACCAGAGTTCAAATCCCATCAGTCACATTATTATTTTTAATTAGTTTTTTTAAATTTTTTTAGAAGCCCAAGAGTCTACACGTGCTTAACCCGTAAACCCAAAAGTCACGCGAAAAATAAACGAGTTCAGGAGGTAGACCAAACGACGATGGACAGGTGGTGTGGAGATTCGGCCCGACTCGGGCCGGCGGCGAGGACGACTCGGCCGGCGCCGCCGGTCCGACCGAGTTGGATCGCCGATTTTCTTCACTCCTCATGTGTCTTTTGGCCTCCCCATAACCCCTGTTCTATTTAAATACCCTGCATTATTCCAGAGGATTAAAAACCTAATTAAAACTATTTTAATACATAATTTTTAATGCATTTTCTATCAAGCCCCAACCCTAATCTTTTCCTATAAATATCACTCCTCTCACACACACCCTCACTCATAATCTCTGCCCAAACTGTCAAGAAAAATTCCCAGAACTTTTGTGTACAAGTGGAGTTCGCGAAGGGCGAAGCTCCGACGAACTTACGACGAAGACCCTAAGAGCTCCCGGCGACGAAACGACTCATCGACACCTCCTACCACTCCCTCTTTCTCTTCTCTAATCTAAAACCCAGTAAGTTCCTTCTCTCTCTTCTCTTTTCTAATCTAAAAACTTGTATTTCTAAAACCTAACGGAAGCGGAGTTAATCAAACTTCCGATTCGGTTTTCTTTACAAAGTTCCATTTTTATTTTAAAAAAACAATACCAAACTCTCACAACATGACTATTAATCATTAACAAAATATATTGAACAAGTTCCATATCAAAAGAATGTATATTGCAATTTTTATATCACTTTTACAGAAAAATACCATATAATTTAGCTTCGACATAAAAACATCATTACCCTTGGTATACCTTTAGATAGTTCACGAGGTAATGACCTACCT
The DNA here is from genome assembly GCA_030015575.1 of Agapanthus africanus. Lineage (NCBI taxonomy): Eukaryota > Viridiplantae > Streptophyta > Magnoliopsida > Asparagales > Amaryllidaceae > Agapanthus > Agapanthus africanus. The sequence goes on along the minus strand of CM057339.1, from coordinate 802,735,778 downwards.
CTTCACAACACTCATATGTAACATAGCATGATGATATTGGAAAACATAGATTTGGGAAAATACGGTTTTACACAAAACTACCTCAAACTTATAAAAACCTTTTTTCTACAAGATATGTATTTTTAACAAATCTTTGCAATGCGCCGCTACAACCCATTTTGGGGAACCTGTTCGGGATGGTGCAGATTATCGTACATCCTCGAGCTTAGTAGTGCGAGATGCAGACCTCCGCAAGGAGCATACGGTCTCGAAAGATTTAAAAATATAAATATCTTAAGAAAATGAGATTTCTAGAAAAATAATTAATTAAATTATTTTATAAATATATATATATGTATCATCAAAATATCTATTTTTTATATAGTATAAATATTCTAACTTTTCTAAATAAAAACGAATCACTTTACATGAAAATACCATGCAATTCCATACAAGTTCAATACTTTACAATTAAATACCATATATTATGAAATTAGGTTTTATTCACTAGAAATGTCACATATATAAAATCTAAATCTATGAAAACTCTAAAGATGATAATTAAATACTTGAGGTGTATTTTGAAAATTATACAAATTATTTTTACATAAAACCCCCTCAAGTTTTATAAATTACAATAAGGACCCTAGTAAATATAGGTTTAAGCGGGACCGGTCTTTTGAGTCTTAGGGAGCCGGAGATATGGGTGCTTGCCTATTTAAGGTAAACAACTTAACAAACGGTGTTATCAACACGGTAATCGTGTTTGAAAAAGACACAAATCATGCCGTCCATGTGCAGCGGTTACCGATAACACCAAAACCTAATTCAGGATTCAATTTCTTTTCTAATTGTCTGACTCAGACTGAGTCTCGATATAATCAATCTGACTTGAATGAGATCAAGTATATATAACAATTCAATATGAATTCATATAATCAATATGTTCAATCTATTAAATCTGTATTGACCGAACCGAACCATGGATATACATCCATCTACATGATTCTCCAGTTACATCCATTTACTGATATCATGGTTTCGGAAAGTTATCCATCTATACAATCTATAATACAAGACAATACAATTTACAATACAATACCAACAATACAATCAAGACATCGCGGGGTTTAAAGGGTACATTGGTACGGAAGGTGTTAGAAGTGGCACGAGACTGCAACCATTAAGACACCTAACCTGAATTCAATTGTTGTTGTACCGTGACATAAATGGTTCCTTGTATTCCGTTCACCTTAGTCTCTGTTCTACTGAGACTTCTCTCGTATACACTGGCCTCTTCTGTACCAAGCTACAAATAACAGCGTTAACAATATAATACAACTTTAAAAGTTACACTCTCTCTGTCTATTCTATTTCTCCCTCATCTTTGGGACTTACCGAGCGATTGTTCGCTGACGACATTCCTTCGCTTTCTTCTTTGGAATGTTATCAGGTGATTCGGACTTTCAGGAGATCGAGCCCACCAGGGAGGACTTGGATCAGCTAGCCTTCGACCCGGAGCTCTAGATACTTGTACATTTCATTTCAGTACTTTCCATTTCTCTATGCCACTGTTTAGGCATTGCTTTTCATTCCATGTATTTACTTTTCCATGTACTGTAAAAGAATGTTAATAAATAAAATTGATGTTCAATTATATCTATTGTTTTTGTCTCTTGTGCATTTTATTTATATTGCTTAGATACACTTAGCGTGTTTACTTCAGCGTAAATACGTAGCGGCCTCGTCGCGTCCTCTGCCCGTACACTGGGAAGCGGGGCGTGACAGAACTTCTCAAAATTCTCAGTCTTAGACTTGAGAACATACATCCAGACTTTTCACAAAAAATCATCAATGAAGGAAACGAAGTATCTGGCTCCACCTCGCGAAGGAACCGGTGTTGGACCCTAAATATCAATGTGGACATAATCAAGAATACCCTTCGTATCATGTATACTGTTGTCCCAAACTTTACCTTTTTCTGCTTTCCTACGACACTCCTCACAGAAATCAAGACCGCCAAAATCTCTATTTCCAAGTAGTTGCCTCTTACGAAACACTTCCAGATCCGACTCCCTACTATGGCCCAACCGTAAGTGCCACAATCTAACCAAATCCGAATCACCTGAACGAGTAGATACCGCGGCAATATCAACTGTAACTGACTGCACTTCTAGAAAATATAAGTTTCTCACTTTCTTTTCTTTCATGACAATAAGAGATCTTTTGGAAATTTTTATGGAAAATCCATCGACTATGCACATGCAGCCGATCCCTACCAAAGTTCCTACAGAAATCAAACTCTTCTTCAGATCTGGCATATATCTGACATCCGTCAAAGTCCGTACTATCCCATCAAACATGTGTATCCGAACAGAACCAATCCCCTCTATCTTATACGCCGCATTATTCCCTATCAAGATCGAACCTCCATCAAGGGAACGAAACGTCACAAACCAACTTCGATATAGAGTTATATGGAAAGAGCTCTCCGAATCTTGCATCCATAGATCATGTACGTCGCCGACTGCACAAACTGATAATACGAAACAATCACTTCCATCATCTGAATCATATATAATAACTGCGGTACTCGAAGACTCTTTCTTAGTATCCTCCTTCAACTTCTGCAAGTCTCTCTTCCAATGGTCTTTCACCTTGCAATAATTGTACTTGTTGTAACAACCCTAATTTTCTTATACACTTTTTCCATACAAATTTTTAAATTGTTTTTTTTTTCAAAATCCTTAAAGGGGTATTTTACCCTGAGCACAAGTTATAAATAATTATTTTGCTTTTTAATTACAAGTTAAAAGAATGTAACAACTCCATTTTTAGTATACAAAAATTTGCTTGAAAATTAATGTATATTTGGGATATTTACATTTTCTATAACTATTTTAAGTAATTAAATAGCTCCATAATTACAAGAAGGAGCTTATGGCTCATTGGTAATACCTTGCACTGCTGAACCAAGCCACCAAAGTTTAAATCCCATACCCCACATTATTTTTAATATTATTTTGTTTTAAATTTTTTAGAAGTCCAATAGTCAACACGTGATAACTCCCAAATTTTCCACTACACATGAAAAACTAAATATACCAGAGGCTACACCAGACGACCCCCCACCTACCTGACTTCCGACTCGGCCCGACTCGGATGGCGGACCGGCCGACTCGGTACGGCGCCGCCGGCCGGACTCGGCCGGACGGCCGAGTCCCTAAAATGAAAGTTGTGCCTTTTGAGTTTCTCAACCCCCTATATACTTTAAATATTGAGATCGTTTCCAGAGAGCCTTTACTACCACTTTTACTCCATTTTTAATGAATTTTCATACATTTTTATATTTTTTTTATTTAAAACCCTTCGTCTACCCTAACCCTAGCTTAACTCTATAAATACCAACCCTACACACTACCCCTCTCATCCTAAACTCTGAGCCAACTCTCTAAAATTTCCAAGAAACCTTGTGTACTTGAAAACGAGCACGAAGCGAAGCTACGGCGAAATTCCCGGCGAACTTCCGGCGATCGTTCTAGGAGCTCTCGGCGACAAAGCGACGCACCGGCGATTCTTCTCCTTCCATCTCACTCTCGTTATTGTCCAAAACCCGTAAGTCCCAATTTCTACCTATCTCTTCTATCTAAAAATACTGTTTTACAAAACCCGACGGAATCGGAACAAATCCGATTTCCGATTCGGTTTCTTATAAAATTCCACTTCTCACTAATACAATCATACTTAAACTTCCTCATGTTGACTATTAAATACTAATCAACCAAATTGATCAAGTTTCATCACATGAAATGATAGCTATTTCAATTTATCGTATTTTTCACTTAAATACCACATTGTTTCAACTTTACATTTAACTCTATTGAACTTGGTATACCTTTAAAGTAGAGCACGAAGTAACGACCTACCTCCTCATACGCTCATATGCAACATAACATGATAACCTAGAATATGAGAAAACAAACATTTCATTTAAATACCCTTTACTTAATAAAATATTTCTAAAAGATTTAGCATTGATACACTTTTAAATAAATACCACTTATTATGAAACTAGGATAAGTTGTGGACATCAGTCGTTTATCTAAACCTGACTTTGTGGTGTCTAGGCTAGGCAAGTGAGAAAAATAACTTTAAAAGGCCCGTCTCACGGTGATTCGTGAGCGGATCCCTCCTTTCTTCACTTGTACTTACCTGGCCACAATTGGCGGTGAAGAGGCGATTTGAGGCATCTCACAACTTATCGTTTGGACCAGTTAGGAATAGTCTAATTGACTTAGGAGACCCTAAAACATAGAATACGGAAAATTGACATCTTTGCAAATAAATACCAATTACTTCATAAAACCGTTTTCTAAAGGATTTAGTACTTTACAAATCTTTGCAAAGCGCCGCTACAACCCACTTTGGGAAACCCGTTCGGGATAGTGCAGATTATCGCACATCCTCCGGCTTAGTAGTGCGAGATTCAGATCTCCGTAAGGAGCATTCGGTCTCGAAAGATTTAAAGTATGACATCTTAAGAAAATGAGATTTTTAGAGTATAATAAATATATTAAAATTATTTTCGTATAAATATATGTATATTTATCATTAAAATACATATTTTGTTATGATATAAATATTCTACTTTTTCTAAAAATCACAAGAATAAATTTTACACTAAAATACCATGAATTCCAAATAAATCAATATTACAGATAAATACCTTTATTTATGAAACTAGGATATTTTCACTAGAAATGTCACAGTATAAAATCCACATTCATTACAACTCTAAAGACGAATAATAAATACTTGAGGTGTATTTTGAAAAGTATATAAAAGTATTTTTACATAAAAAACCCTCAAGTTCTATAAATTACCCTAAGGACCCTAGTAAACATAGGTTTAAGCAAAACCAACCTCTTGAGCCCCAGGGAGCCGGAGAATTGGGTGCTTGCCTATCTAAGGTAGACAAATTAATAAAAACAATCAGGACTTCAATTTACTTGCCGATTGCCTGACTCAGTTTGAGTTTCAGTATAATCTGACTTGAATATGATTCAAGTTCAATCTACAATCTTCAATATCATATTTCATATGAATCCATGAATCCAATTATCAATCTATACAACTTGACTGAACCGAACCATGGATATACATTCCACTTACATGGTTCTCCAGTTATTCCATTTACATGATTCTACGGTTGCATCCGTTTACTGATATCATGGTTTCGGCCAGTCAATCAATTATACAATCAATACAATTTACAGTACAAAACAATACAAATAAAACACTACGGGGTTTAAGGGGTAGATTGGTACGGAAGGTGTTAAAAGTGGTACGAGACTGTAAGACTTAATACACCTAATATGAATCCAGTTGCTGTTGTACCGTGGCATAAACGGTTTCTTGTACTATACGTGCCTCTAGTCTCTGGCATATAGAGACTCCTCTCGTATACACTGGCATTCTTCTATACCAAGCTACAAACAACATCGTTAATACAATATTACAACAAGATAATACAACTTTAAAAGATACCTCCTGATTCTGTCTATTCTACTTTCCTTTTATCTTTGGGACTTACCGAGCGACCTGTTCGCTGACGACATTCTATTTCCTTCTTCTTTGAATGTCGTCAGGTGGTTTGGACCCGGCAGAGATCGAGCCATCCGCAGAAGACTTGGATCAGTTTGCTGAAGAACCAGAGCTCTAGTTTCATTGTACATTTTCCATTTAGTACTTTTCATTTCCTGTTATACCATTGTTTAGGTATCGCTTTTATTTCAGTTGTATTTCCTTTTCATGCATTGTACAAAAGAATGTTAATAAATAAAAGTTTCTGTTTTTATTATATCTTGTCCCTTATGTATTTACTTTTATATTACTTAGATACGCTTAGCGTATTTACTTCAGAGTAAATACGTAGCGGACCAATCCCGTCCCCTTCGCCGTATACTGGGAAGCGGGACGTGACACTTGTCATTAGTGCGATTTCTCGATTTGGACCTCGCTCTATTCTTGGAACCACCATGTGACCGCTTCTCAAAATAGCCTCTAGAAACCAGCGCATCGCCTAGACCATCTTTATCATCCGATACCTTCTCCCTCAACATCTCATTGTGGGCCTGTTTTAACATTTTCTAAAGAAATTTTATCTCAGCCATACACCATCGATTCTACGAACTGTCTATATTCAAAAGTCAGAGCAAAACAGGATCATAACTTAGTCCCCATCTTCAATTTTCACCTCTACGTTGAGCATGTCCATAATGATTTGCTTGAGTTCGTCCAGGTGGTCTTTGATTGATGGACCTTCTTTCATCTTCAATGTATATAGATGCTGTTTGAGATAAAAATGATTTGTTAAAGATTTCTTCATGTTCAAGAATTCTAGCTTGCTCCATAAACCTGCTGCCGTTGTTTCTTACGTAACCTCGCATAGAACCTCGTCGGCTGCATCGAATTGAAAGTCTTATCCTCCATATCTCCTTTCTGAATATTTGTGGTCGTCGAAAGAATCTTCTCTTTTTCAAAAACTATCTTATGAACTCTTTGTTGTTTTAGACTCCCCGCCATCTTCAATCTCCATAGACTAAAATTGTTTCTTCTGTCAAACTTATTGATCTTATAATGTATAACCATCTTCCCAATAATCCGAATCACCGTAACAAAAGCTCTGATACCACTTATCGTGAAAATAACACCAAAGTACGTAGCTGTAACAACCCTAAAATTTCTGTACAATTTTTTTCCAAAATACAGAAGGAATACCTAAGCCTGAGCACAAGTTATAAATTTGATTTTCTTTTGAACAGCAAGAAACAACTTGTAGCTCACTGGTAAAGCCTTGCACTGCTGTGACGTAGCACCTATGATCGAATCCCTCCAGCCACATTATCTTTTTATTAATTTTTCTTTTAAACTTTTAGAAGCCCAAGGGTTTACACGTGCACTATACGTAAAATGAATAGACACAGAATAAACAAACACATGCACTGGGATATATAAGATGACGGGGACACGTGGCGACAATACAAGCACCAACCACCGGAAAATGGCCGACAAGATGTTGGGTTAGATTGGCGGCGGTGGTTCAAACCGATGGTAATGCCCCCAATTTTCTCCCCTGGCACCTCTTCGCCTACCCCCACTAACCCTTTATGTTTGTTTACTCTGAATTTATCCAGAGAACAATAAAACACCCTTTAATCCAATTTTAATGCATTATTTAACCCTCTAAACCCTAATTTTCCTTATAAATACCACACTCCATTTCACCCCTCCTCACTCAGAATTTCATTACAAAAACTCTCAAAAAATTCTCAAGTCTCAGGTTGTGCAAGTGGAGTTAGCAAAGGGCGAAGTTCCGAGGAGATCCCGGCGACGAAACGACGCCCCGACACTTTCCCTAGATTCCCCCTTCTCCCCTCTAACCTTGTAGCTAGTAATTCCCCTCTCCTCCTCTCTTTTTCTATTCTAAAAACTTTCATTTTTAAAACTCGACGAAAGCGGAGTTAATCCGACTTCCGTTTCGTTTTTCTTTAAAAATTCTAAATTTTCTTAAACAATAAAATACCATACTCTCATATAATGTTTAACAAACATTAACAAACACATTAAAATAAGTTTCATACCAAAAGAATCTTTTATGCAACTTTTATCGTATTTTTACGGTAAAATACCATATGCTTTACTTTCGACACAAATCAACATAATACTTGTATTACTTTTAGAAAACTCACGAGGTAAGGACCTACCTCATTACAACACACATATTGGACATAGCATGATTTACTTTTGGGCAATGTTTTTGGGAATATCACGAGTTATAATAAAATACCCTAAACTATTACAAACCCGTTTTCTTTAAAAAGAGTATTCATTAATTCTTTCCAATTACGCCTTTACAACCCATTTTGGAGAACCCGATCGGGATGGTACGGGTTATCGCACGTCTTCGGGCCTAGTAGAGCGAGATGCAGACCTCCGCAAGGAGCATTCGATCTCGATGGAATTTTTAATGCTATTTTTAAGAAAATGAGATTTCTAGAAAATAAATAAAATTTATTTATATATATATGAGTATTATCAAAAGATCTATTTTAAATATATTATACAAATATTCCAAGTTTTCTAAATCAAACGAATCACCATTACAGGAAAATACCATTTCAATTCAATGCAAAATTCCAATATTTCATTAAAATACCATATATAATGAAAACTAGGTTCTACTCATTAGAAATTACACTTTTATAAAATATACATCTATGAAAACCCTAAAAACGATAATTAAATACTTGAGGTGTATTTTGAATATGTATCAAAACTATTTTTACATAAAACCCACTTAAGTTATACTAAATTACAATAAGGACCCTAGTAATTATAGGTTTAAGCGGGACCAATTTTCTTGAGCCGCAGGGAGCCAGAGAATGTGGGTGCTTGCCTATCTAAGGTAAACAATCTAACAAACGGTGTTATCAATACGGTAATTGTCTTGGAAAAAGACACAAATCCTGCCATCCATGTGCAGCAGTTACCGATAATATCAAAACTAATTCAGGACTTCAATTTCTTTTCCAAGTGTCTGACTCAGACTGAGTCTCAATCTGACTTGAATATGATTCAAGTATAAACTATAATAACAACATGAACATGACCGAACCGAACCATGGATATACCCTGATTACATGTCTATCCATTTGTATCCATTCCATTTACTGATATCATGGTTTCGGCAAGTCTTCCATTTATTACAAGACAATACAATACCATCAGTACAATCAATACAATCAATATAATAAGACACTGCGAGGTTTATAAAAGGGTAGACTGGTACGGAACATATTAAAGGTGGCACGAGGTGGTCACTTAAGACATAATTACATCCATGCCGTTGTTCCGTGGTATTTTCGATGGAGCCTTGTACTACGGGTTACCAAAGTCCACGGTGTAAGTTGGACTCCTCTCGTATACTGGCATATTTTGTTCCAAGCTACAAACAACTGCGTTAACATTATAATCAAACATTACTAGTCATATTCTCTTTCTGTCTATTCTATCTCTACTCATGTTTGGGACTTACCGAGCGATTGTTCGCTGAAGACATTCCTATTTCTCTTCTTCTTTAGAATGTTGTCAGGTGGATCGGACTCACTAGAGATCGAGATCAGACAAGAACACTTGAAGCAGTTCACAGAAGATCCTGAGCAGTGACTTTACTTGTACATATTTTTATTTCAGTTATGCCATTGTTTAAGCACTGCTTTCTATCCATGTATTTGCATTACCAGTTGTACCTGTAAAAGAATGTTTAATAAATAAAGTTGATGTTCATTACATTCATGTCTCTTGTGTACATTTACTTTATATTGCTTAGATACGCTTAGCGTGTTTATTTCGGAGTAAATACGTAGCGGGCATCGCCGCGTCCCCTCTCGTACACCGGGAAGCGGGGCGTGACAGGTTTTGTTGGCGGCCCATGCAGGTCAGTGCTGCATGGAACCCTACCATGCAGGTCAGCTCTGTATGGACATGCGGGTCAGTTCTGCATGGACATGCGGGTCAATTCTGCATGAAGTCCTAAGCAATATAACACAAGAATCAGCAACTAAAAACATTCTTTACATTTTATATTCCTTGAATTTTACAATTTAATATAGTTTGAAACTATCCTTGTTCCCGCCAAAAATTTCTGCGCAAAAGAGCCCAAGCTATCAAATAGCAGCGATACGCTTAAGAAATGTGAACAAGTATTTTTCGGGCTGTATTTTGACAAACTACCGAAAGAGAAACAGCTAAATTATGATGGTATTGAAAGCGTCTTGAAAAATCCTTCGATTTGATATATTATGGGCCTCATAATTCATCCGGGATCAAAAGTTATAAGGCATCACGTGCCCACACGTGACCGAGCATCACGTGCCCACACGTGACCATTTACAGGCAAAGCTTGCAAGCACTGAAAAAAAATAAAATAATAATTGGAGGGGTCACGTGCCAACAAGTGACGAGCCTTTAAACCCACTGAAAGGGATTAAAAGATATAATAGAACTGCAAGGAAATATCCCAATGGGGCATCACGTGTCTACACGTAACCAAGGGTCATGTGCTGACACGTGATGATTCCTTAGTTCTTTAAAAAACAACAGAATTAAATTCTGGTTAAAAGCTTATTCAGTGGGTCACGTGCTAACACGTGATAGGCCCTTAAACCTTTTGAATTAATAGAATTAAAATTCTAATTAAGGGAAATCAAAATCCTAATATTTCCTTAGATCTTTCCAAACAAAAAGATTACGCTCTGTAAAGTGGAGCACCGTTGGATTAAAAATCCAATGGTGATTAAAAATCACCAACTTATAGAAAGATTCTATACAAAGAAATATTTCCCTGAAATTCACCAAGAATAACAAACAGAATATCTTTTGGATTAAAAATCCAATGGTGAATAAAATTCACTGAGTGATCTAAAAGATCATGTTGGTTACAAAAACAACCAAAATCTTTCAATGAAAGATTCACTAAACAAATTGATTCTTTTCTTTCTCCTATAAATAGAAGCCAAGAAGAGAAGAGAAGGAATCTTGGAACTTTGATTTTCTGAAGAAAAATACAACAACAGAGAGAGAGAAAAGAGAGAAGAATTTAATTCTCAAGAGAGAAAAGAAGTTTCTTTCAAAGAAAAGAAACCCTAGGTGAGAAAGGGAAAAGATATCTAAGCTCCATAAAATAAAAGAGAATTTAATTCTCAATTTAAGAGTTTAACTCTTCTGAACAAGAACTTAGTTCTTCCTTTGGTTGAAGATCTGCAGAAGCAGATCTCCCCACAGGTTGAGAATTTAATTCTCATCGGGGAGATTCTGCCATGCAGATCCAAAAATTAGAGGGAGAATTTAAGTTTAAGGAATTTAATTCCCCCAAATTCATAGGAATTTAATTCCTCCAAGATAAAATTAGGGTTTAACCCTATATGAGAATTTAATTCTCCCAAATTCATAGGAATTTAATTCCTCCAAGATAAAATTAGGATTTAACCCTATATGAGAATTTAATTCTCCCAAATTCATAGGAATTTAATTCCTCAAAATAAAATTAGGATTCAACCCTGCATGAGAATTGAATTCTCCCAAATTCATAGGAATTTAATTCCTCCAGGACAGGACTAGGGTTTAACCCTATTTGAGAATTTAATTCTTCCACATAAATAAGAATTTAATTCCCCTAAAAACATAATTATGGTTCAAACCTACAGAGAATTTAATTCTTAAAATAAAGGGGCTTGAAAGATCTCCATGCACGTAAAGAACTTGGTCACGTGATAACACGTGACTCCAATCCTCAGTGATCAGAAAAGAAATAATAAAACTAGGTCACATGCCCCCACGTGACCCCTGAAAAGATCCTCCGAAATAAGAAGGAATTAACCCAGAGGCAATGCCTCACATGCTCCCACATGACCTCCAAAACAAAGAGAACAAAGGCAAAGGCAGATTCTAATTAGGACGCCCTCACGTGTCCTCACGTGACCCCTAATAAACACCTTAATAAATCAGCACATGAGTGCCTATCACGTGCCCACACGTGATGGCCGTGAAAACTAAAAGTGTTTAACACTTATTTGCAAATTTGAGAATAGAACAAAGGAGGACTGGTCCCCACCTTCAGAGGCATCACATGGCCCCACGTGACCAATCCAGTTTTAGTGTTTAACACTATCTTGAGCGTTTTGTCCTCAGTGTTCAACACTATTTTCAGCGCATCACGTGGGAACACGTGACCATCAAATATAAGTTAGTGTTTAACACTATATTCAAATCAAACCTAGCCTAAATTGGCTAAGTCCTTCTGAGGCAAGACTTCTCTTTTTAGTGAGTCTAAAGTACATCCATGCCTTCCAAAATTGAACATTCTATATGGCATATGAGTGCTCAGCACTCAATAAAACATAAAATGTTGTCAGAACCCTTGTTTAGCAGTGCCAAATAATGGAGGTTTGAACCCAGACAAATGTTTAATGGTCCAACAAAAGGCCAACATTTCTAATTTAATTGGACTTAACCCAAGTTGGCCATAAGTCCCCAATTCAGATTTAACTGAGGCAATGTGCTCATAATCTAATTAATTGATCTTAGTTCCAAACTGGACTACAGATCCCCAAAAAAACTTTGGTTCAAGGATACATCTCTTTACTCCTCTGATATTTGTCGTTGTAATCCTTCAACGTCTTCAGAGAGGTGACAAGTCCCGACAACCATACATTCCATGGACTATGAGGTCCTTAAGCTCACGGACTATGATGTCCTTAACCTTGACTGTGAGGTCTTTAAACTCAAGGACTATGATGTCCTTAACCTTGGATTGAAATGTTCTTAAACTAACATTGGACCACCATGTCCTTAAACTGGTAATCAATCGTAATGTCCCTAAACTAAACAATAGAGCCCAAATGCTCTTTTGTCGGGTCTAAACGATCCCGTTAAGTTGATCTTAGTCTGAAATTAGACTAACGTATCCTTAACAAATGTTTAAGTTGATCTTAGTCTCAAATGAGACTAACGTACTTAAACCCAACCCCCAATCCCAAATCTAAGAAAATACGGATTTGGACTAATCCACGCCCTGCGGGCGACGACATAAATTAGTCTTCGTATACAATCCACGGGCAACCACAAACAAAATAAACACCCACGACACGAAGTGACCATCTGGAGAAGGAGAAAGTTGTTACCGCGATGCGGTAGCGTAATTAACTGCAGGGGCTTGCGCCTGCAGGGAAGAGCGTCCCCACAATCAAAAACCCTCACAATGAAGGGGAATCTGATGAAGTCTGCTACATCGGCCGCATCCGTTTAAACCTTCGATACACGGTGCCATAAATCAACTTGGCATCTTCGGAGAGGTGGACTGATAGCACCAATTAGCACCTGCCCTCGGAATTCAGGCCGAGACGTCCCAACGTCCCGGTCGCGTCTTCCGGCGGGGAACAGATTCTGGCACGCCCGGTGGGACCTTTTCCTCTTTCCACTCCACACTTCGTGTGTCGTGTTTTTCCCACGATCAGATAATCGCGGTGTGTATGTTTTTGGTTGCCCTTAGGAGAGTGGATATTGAAGCCGGCATTTCGTCTCTATGAAGAATGGAGTTTGCTCTCACCCTAGCAACTCAGGCTCTTCATATCCGGTGGAGTCAAGTATGGGTCACTTTCTGCCTCAAATCTCTGCAATCCGGCTGTTCAAGAAATCAACGGGATTCTTTTTGGGTCGATACTCCCACCTCCCACCCTCGGTGCCTCGACACCGATGGAGGAATCCCAGAGGAAGTTTTTCTTCCACAGGCCGGTTCCCCCCAAGCAGCAGCTTTGCCAATGGAATCAGTCCTCAAACAACTGGCACCTACCAAGGACCAAGGTCGACGCAGGGGGCAGAATATTCAAGATCTCAAAGGAAACAGGGGGCAGGCTTGGAAAACTCCTGAAGCTAATTAAATCAAAACCGTAAGAAATGGTCGACGTCGATATCGGCATCATACAAAATGAGCTGGGGGCAGTTCTCCGTATGGTCCTGTTTCAACCCCAGTAGTAAATGTTGTTGCTCCAACTAGGAACAGCTCCAATTTTTTATGAAAGAAAACAGAAGATTAATGGCTTCAAACTGCACTCATTGCAACAACTTCCACTCCATCATCGCCAGAGGAGTGACCTATGGGCCTCAAGCGGCCTCCCTTTTCAAGATGCCAGTGGAGCAGGTAACTCAAACCACCACTGGGCTATTCTTCGGGACCATGCTCCCACCCATGAGCTTCAATGCCCCAATGCCGTTGCAAGAAGCTCCAAAGAAGTCGGTCTTTGATCGGCTTACAACTACTGCGGCCCCTCTCAACGGGTCGTCCAGCACCAACGCCTCAGTCTTTGACAGACTGGGACAACGCTCATTTGGACCCATGAAGAAGCCCGCAATACCAGAAAATGTTATCCCAAAAAGGATAGCCATTCCTACTCATGAAGTCTTCAAGGCGGCTTCTCCTGCCAAAGGGTCGGTCTTCACAAGACTGACTGTTTCAGCTCCTGTTCCAGGCCAAATCGTCAAGGCTGCTTTCCCTGCTCGGAAGTCTGCCTTCGATAGGGGGCAGGAGGAAGTCACCACTACAGCTAAGACAATCCCAACGGCTCGACACGCTCGACGTCGCCATTGGCGCCAAGTAAGGAAGGCTGGGGGCAACTCTCCTTTTGGACTAACTCCACCGGCTCCAACGGTGGAAATCGATGCTGCTGTTCCAACCGGGAACAGCTTTGAATTACTTAACAGGGTGTGCAGGAATTCGCCAACTGTCATGCTAAAAAAGTATCCTCCGGCTGGTTAAAAAGATCACAAAGGCGAAGCCGGAGCAGCCCCCTCAGCGGCTGTCTTCTAAAATTTATAAGGTCTGGCGACAGGTCCAGGACTCCGTGATAGATCAAGACTATCTCCGCCGAAAGGAAAAGATGAAAGTTCAGCAAGAAGAGAACTACCATGTTAAGCCATAAAAGGCGACAGCTACTTGGGTGCCCGCTAAAACGGCCCCCTCAACTTCGACCGCCTATAAGAGGAGAAGGCCGGAGAAAATTCCCATGTCTGCGACAAACGTCAAGGGCACTGAGCCTAAACGCCCTAAGTCTGGGGGCATGGTGGTGCATACCGTCTATATGGTATCCGGAAAAGATGATAGCCGTATCTCCACAGGTCATCGACCGCTTACGCGATTTGTAACAAAGGCCCAGGAGCAACAACAGAAGCTCCAGGAAATGCTAACACAGATGGTCGTACTCACTGGGCCAAAAGAAAGTCCGGAGACGTCCTCATAGCAGCGTCAGGAACAAGAAACTGATGCTGAATTCCTCCGAAGAATGCTCGAGAGGAAAGAAAAAGAGGCAGCGGAACAAGCTGCCAACATAAAACTAATGGCGTTCCTATTCCATGATATGGTGGGCATGATGATCCAGCCGGATCCTCCAGCTGAAGATCCTCCAATAATAATTGAAGATGACAGAGGAGAGACATCGAACCCTCCTCCGGCTCTTTCAGCAGCCAAGGAGGAGACCATCTCCAAGGCCGCTCTGGATGATTACATTGCTCAGCAAATACGAGCTCACCAGGCGAATGCAGCGGCTGGGCAGATCGTTAAGACTGGACGACCCTATCCGGGCTGGTATGACCAAATAAGGTACCCGTCGGGATATACAATCCCTAAATTCCATGTATAAAAAGGGACGGGCAATCCACATCAGCACGTCGCTCAATTCAGGGCTATTTGCGGCAATACCAGAGGTGACGATAAACTATTACTTCGCCAATTCGTCGGCAGCTTGTCGAAAACAGCGTTCGAGTGGTATTCGGAACTCCCAAATGACTCTGTCAAGACATTTGCAGAGATGGAGCTGCTCTTTACACAGAGGTTCGCGAGCGCTGGAGAACGCACCCCAATCACAGCGTTGATTAACGCCAGGGTAAAGCCAGGTGAAACGTGGGTACAATACGCAATACGATGGCGGAATCTATGGTCAAAGTGCGAGCAGGGCATCGAGGAAGCGCCTGCAGTGGGCATGTTCGTGGGCACTCTTGACCCTCAAGCGACCATCTCCCAATTCATGATGTTCTTCAAGCCGACCACCTTTTAGGCCTTGATTTACAAGCTGGCCCAAATGGACCAGATAGGCCATATGCCTTCCTCTTCAAAGACGGAGGCTTGGAATGAAAAGGGCAAAGGGAAAGCAACATTCGTCGCCAACGCTCAACAACAGCCGAGAAAATTAAAGCCGGTTTTTCGCCAAAATAACGTGCATCCACGCCCATCCCTCGAGGAGAGACTGGGATGTCCTTACTCGTTTCCCCAGGATAAAACGAGAAGACTGTTCGAGCTGGCAGTGCACAACAGACTCATCAATCTGCCGGATCCAAAACGTCCGTTGCAGCCAGGCGATGTCAACAATCCTAATTACTGCCCTTACCACCAAGCAGTAAGTCATCCAATCGAAGATTGCTTCGTCTTCAAAAATTGGGTTGAAGACTAATATCAACAGGGCAAGTTCGCGCTGTCCGAAAACTGGAAGGTGAACCCGCCACAACCTCACGCCCCTAAAAAGGTGGACACGCCGGGGGCATCATGCTCATTCATAAAGAAAGCCCCTTGGACCGAAAAGTCCGTAAACTAGAAATTCGCCTCAAATATGGCAACATTGGACCGAAAAGTCCGTAAACTAGAAATTCGCCTCAAATATGGCAGCGAAGGACCGTTATGTCCTAAAACCAGCTACTCACCGAAATGTCTCTAAACTAACGATGGACCGAAATGTCCTTAAACTAACCATGGACCACTATGTCCCGAAACTGGCTGTTGACCGAAACGTCGATAAACTACTACGGACCGTAGTATCCTAAGGCTTACAAAAAAAACCAGTATATCCACAAGCAAAATGGGCACGGATGAAAACCCGAAAGGGCGCCGTGAGTAAAAACAGCAGGACTACCGGCGATGTTTGTGAAAACCCGAAAGGGTGCAGACTCGTTAAAAAAATGGTACGTCCATAAGCAAAATGGGCACGGATGAAAACCCGAAAAGGCTCCGTGAGTAAAAATAGCAGGGCTACCAGCGAGTTTTGTGAAAACCCGAAAGGGCGCAATCTCGTTAAAAGACACTTGCAAGGTCCTCTCGACCTGGTGAGGAGAAAATACCTGCGTGAGATCCTTACGACTCACAAGGGAGCAACACACTTAGGGATCCCCATGATTCCTAAGGAGAAATTACACTTACGAGATCCTCACGACTCGTAAGGAGAATTCCCCTTTGAGACCTTCACGGCTCATAGGGTTCAAAAGCCTTAAGCTACACGGATCTAAACCTATTCTTAAGCCATCACAATCTCCGATGCTTCCCTACAAGCGGTTCAATGCCGACCCATGTATACAATCCACGGGCGTGAATAAACATTTCCCTAACAGAGTCCTACCAGTGACTGGGGATATTTTCATATGGTGAACGACACTTGTAAGTCATCTCGACTTATAAGGAGAAAGCACTCTTGTGAGATCCTTACGACTTATAAGAGACCATACACTTAAGAATCCTCACGATTCTTAAGGAGAAACACACCTACGAGATCCTCATGACTCGTAGGGAGAAATACCTTTATGAGACCCTTACAGCTCGTAAAGTCAAAAAGCTTTAGTCAATAGGATCCTAACCCTGTTTACTAAGCCACCTTTATTCGACATCGACAGAGGCAAATGATGATTCGCTCCTGGCAATATCCCGGTTGTAGCGATGTTGATGCCTAAATCGGTATCAAATCCCAAGTCCTTTCACGGCAAATGATGATTCGCTCCTGGCAATATTCCAGTCGCAGCGATGCTGATGCTAAGACTGGCACCAGATTCTAAGTTCCATACTCACGATAAAAAACAGCGAGCCAAAAATGCATATGAAATAGCCGAAATGATGGGGCATCTTGCAACAAAATCAGCAAGTAAAAATATATGCATACAAAAATAGCCGAAATGATTAGGCAACTCGCAATAAAAAGCAGTGAGTAAATACAAAAATAGACGAAATGATTGGGCACCACGAAAAATAGCCGAAATGATTGGGCAATCGCGAATTTCGCGATATAAAAGCTGAAATGATAGAGCATCGTGGAAATAAAAAAATGAAAGAATAAAACTTTTGCCCTACAGGTGAGTCCATACTAACCCCTGTATACAATCCATGGGCATAAACGAAAAGGGAACCATATGTCCCCCACCAGATCCTGTCAAAAGGGAAAGTCAGATCTCAACAGTAACATCTGCATCCCAGAAGACCGGCAACGGTGTTCCTTCTTATGCCAGCAGGGCACGGAAGCGACACACCGACAATCAATCTCGGAGCCACGGCAGAGTCTATAGTTTCAAGTCTCGATGGTTCACAGACAACCTAGAGACCATCTTGACATTCGTCTCGTTACAGCAGACGCAACGTCACAAAGCGGAGTGACGGCAAAATCCCAGCTCTACCTCAGCATTCGTCTCGTTACACCAGACGCAATGTCAACAACGGCGTTCCTTCGCAGTCCAGCAGGATGCAAACATAACGTCAACAAAAGACCTCATGGTCAAAACAAAGCGGAGTGACGGCAAAATCCCAGCTCCACCTCAGCATTCGTCTCATTACAGCAGACGCAATATCAACAACGGTGTTCCTTCGCAGTCCAGCAGGATGTAGATGCAATGTCAACGAAAGACCCCATGGTCAGCAAAGCGGAGTGACGGTAAAATCCTAGCTCCACCTCAGCATTCGTCTCGTTACAGCAGACGCAATGTCAACAGCGGGGTTCCTTCGCAGTCCAGCAGGATGCAGACACAACATCAACAAAAGACCTCACGGTCAAAACAAAACGAAGCGAAGGCCAAATTCCTAGCTTCAGGGTCTTGACGGTAACTCATATAAAACCTGAAATACTATCAGAGATCATCCCACACCAGCGCGGAGTGGTCACCACCTCAACGTTCGTCTCGATACAGCAGATGCAATGCCAAAGCAAAGGAAGCGAAGTCCAAATTCCTAGCTTTAGGGTCTTGACGGTAAATCATATAAAACCTGAAAGACTACCAGAGATTATCCCACACCAGCGCGGAGTGGTCACCACCTCGACGTTCGTCTCGATACAGCAGACGCGATGTCACCCCAGCGTTCTTCCTCCAACAGGATTCGGACGCGCCAAAACAATGAAGCAAAGGCAATATTCCTAGCTACAGGGTCTTGACGGAAACTCATATAAAGCCTGAAAGACTATCAGAGATCATCCCACACCAGCGCGGAGTGGTCACCACCTCGTCATTCGTCTCGTTACAGCAGACACGATGTCACCCCAGCGTTCTTCCCCCAGCAGGATTCAGACGCGACAATCAAACAATGGAGCCACGGCAAAATCCCTAGTTCCAAGCCTCGACGGTTCACCCGCAACCTAGAGACAACCGCGACATTCGTCTCGTTACAGCAGACGCAATGCCAGCAAATGAAGCGAAGGCCAAATTCCTAGCTTTAGGGTCTTGACGGCAACTCATATAAAACCTGAAAGACTATCGGAGATCATCCCACACCAGTGCAGAGTGGTCGCCACCTCGACGTTTGTCTCGATACAGTAGACGAGATGTCACCACAGCGTTCTTCCTCCAGCAAGATCTAGACGCGACAATCAAACAATGGAGCCATGGCAAAATCCCTAGTTCCAAGCCTCGACGGTTCACCCGCAACTTAGAGAAAACCGCGACATTCGTCTCGTTACAGCAGACGCAATGCCAGAAAATGAAGTAAAGGCCAAATTCTTAGGTTCAAAGTCTTGACGGTAACTCATATAAAACTAGAAAGACTATTGGAGATCATCCCACAACAGCGCAAAGTGGTCACCACCTCGACGTTCATCTCGATACAGCAGACGATATGTCATCCCAGCGTTCTTCCTCCAGCAGGATTCAGACGCGACAATCAAACAACGGAGCCACGGCAAAATCCCTAGTTCCAAGCCTCGATGGTTCACACGCAAC
The DNA here is from genome assembly GCA_030015575.1 of Agapanthus africanus. Taxonomy (NCBI): domain Eukaryota; kingdom Viridiplantae; phylum Streptophyta; class Magnoliopsida; order Asparagales; family Amaryllidaceae; genus Agapanthus; species Agapanthus africanus. Next base: position 802,716,230 of record CM057339.1, on the reverse strand, counting down.
CTAGAGATAACCGCGACATTTGTCTTGTTACAGCAGATGCAATGCCAGCAAAACGAAGCAAAGGCCAAATTCCAAGCTTCAGGGTCTTAACAGCAACTCGTATAAAACCTGAAAGACTATCGGAGATCATCCTACACCAGCGTGGAGTGGTTATGACTCATCGGGGCTCTCCAAAATGAGCCTAACTTCAAGTAAAAAGCGGCATGGCAAAATTCCTAACGCTTGCTCTTCTGACGGTCAAACTACCTAAGAAGATTGCTTGAAGACGTCTTGTCCAGCCCCCGAAGGGATCAGAGACACGACAGTTGCAAGGCTACTCGAACAGCAAGATTGCTTATCGAGGGATACATCAGCCAACGCAACGGTACGACGGGCAAAACCTTACTACCATAGACCCTGGCGGACCTCTGTCGTAAAGAGCAAAGATTAACTATGATGTTAGGAAATTCTTGCGAGAACTTCTCGATTCGTCTCGACTCGTAGGGAAAAGCCTTAGGCAGTGGGGATTAAAAAACCTGTTTCCTAAGCACCGGGGCCCTACAAGTCGGTCCAAAATGGACTCTTGCATACTACTCACGGACCACACTCTCCAAAGTCGAATCTCGACAAGGAGGGAAACAACCACTTACGAGTTCTCTCGACTTGTAAGAGGGAAAATTCTCTTGTGAGATCCTTACGACTCTTAAGAGAAAACACACTTAGGAATCCTCACGATTCCTAAGGAGAAAAATACACCTACGAGATCTTCTCGAATCGTGGAGAGAAAAGTCTTTATGAGACCCTCACGGCTCATAAATTTGAAAAGTCTTAAGTGGCATATCCTAACCCTGTTTCCTAAGCCATCGGTGCCCTACAAGGAGGTCAAGATAGACTATCTACAGGCCACACTCACCGAAGTCGAACGTCGACAAGAAGGGAAACAATCACTTATGAGTCCTCTCGACTTGTAAGGGAGAAAATTCTCTTGTGAGATCCTTACGACTCTCAAGAGAAAACGCACTTAGGAGTCCTCACGCCCCCTAAGGAGAAAATACACCTACGAGATCCTCACGACTCGTAGGGAGAAAAGTCTTTATGAGACCCTCACGGCTCATAAAGTTGGAAAGTCTTAGGCAACAGATCCTAACCCTGTTTCCTAAGCCATCGCTATCCTATAAAGAGTTCAAGACGAACTATTATCTACCATTTATGGGCCACACTTGCCAAAGCTACATGCCACTGAAATGGAGAAGTTACTCATGAGCATATAAACTACTTCACGCCAGAGTAAGACATAAAGAAATATAAGGATGCGGCTCATGGGGCTGAGGGTTTGGAACTATATCCCTTAAGAGTTGAGATTTGAGTCAATGATAAATGACGACGTTTGTGTCCGCTCGTTATCTTCTCAGATCAAGATTCTGAAAGTTATATACCAACCTGAAACTGGTCATACGCTACGCATAACTCTGCACTACTTCACCCACGTACATACTTACGTGGGCAAAGTAGTGGCGGGCATTTGTTCCCGCCAAAAATTTCTGCGCAAAAGAGCCCAAGGTATCAAATGGCAGCGATACGCTTAAGAAAATGTGAACCAATATTTTCCGGGCTGTATTTTGACAAACTCCCGAAGAAGAAACAGCTAAATTCTCATGGTATCGAAAGCGTCTCGAAAAATCCTTCGATTTGATATATTATGGGCCTCATAATTCATCCGGGATCAAAACTTATGAGGCGTCGCGTGCCCACACGTGACCGAGCATCACGTGCTCACATGTGGCCGAGCATCATGTGCCCACACGTGACCATTTACAGGCAAAGCCTGTAGAAACTGAATAAAAATAAAATAATAATTGGAGGGGTCATGTGCCAACACGCGACGAGCCTTTAAACCCACTGAAAGGGATTAAAAGATATAATAGAACTGCAAGGAAAGATCCCAATGGGGCATCACGTGTCTACACGTGACCAAGGGTCACGTGCTGACACGTGATGATTCCTTAGTTCTTTAAAAAAACAGCAGAATTAAATTCTGGTTAAAAGCTTATTTAGTGGGTCACGTGCTAACACGTGATAGGCCCTTTAAACCTTCTGAATTAATAGAATTAAAATTCTAATTAAGGGAAATCAAAATCTTAATATTTCCTTAGATCTTTCCAAACAAAAAGATTGCGCTCTGTAAAGTGGAGCACCGTTGGATTAAAAATCCAATGGTGATTAAAAATCACCAACTTATAGAAAGATTCTATACAAAGAAATATTTCCCTGAAATTCACCAAGAATAACAAACAGAATATCTTTTGGATTAAAAATCCAATGGTGAATAAAATTCACTGAGTGATCTAAAAGATCATGTTAGTTACAAAAACAACCAAAATCTTTCAATAAAAGATTCACTAAACAAATTGATTCTTTTCTTTCTCTTATAAATAGGAGCCAAGAAGAGAAGAGAAGGAATCTTGGAACTTTGATTTTCTGAAGAAAAATACAACAACAAAGAGAAGAAAAAAGAGAGGAGAATTTAATTCTCAAGAAAGAAAAGAAGTTCCTTTCAAAGAAAAGAAACCCTAGGTGAGAAAGGGGAAAGATATCTAAGCTCCATAAAAAAAAAGAGAATTTAATTCTCAATTTAAGAGTTTAACTCTTCTGAACAAGAACTTAGTTCTTCCTTTGGTTGAAGATCTGCATAAGCAGATCTCTCTACAGGTTGAGAATTTAATTCTCATCGGGAAGATTCTGCCATGCAGATCCAAAACTTAAAGGGAGAATATAAGTTTAAGGAATTTAATTCCCCCAAATTCAAAGGAATTTAATTTCTCCAAGATAAAATTAGGGTTTAACCCTATATGAGAATTTAATTCTCCCAAATTCATAGGAATTTAATTCCTCCAAGATAAAATTAGGGTTTAACCCTATATGAGAATTTAATTCTCCCAAATTCATAAGAATTTAATTCCTCAAAATAAAGTTAGGGTTCAACCCTGCATGAGAATTGAATTCTCCCAAATTCATAGGAATTTAATTCCTCCAGGACAGGACTAGGGTTTAACCCTATTTGAGAATTTAATTCTTCCACATAAATAAGAATTTAATTCCCCTAAAAACATAATTAGGGTTCAACCCTACAGAGAATTTAATTCTTAAAATAAAGGGACTTGAAAGATCTCCATGCACGTAAAGAACTTGGTCACGTGATGACACGTGACTCGAATCCTCAGTGATCAAAAAAGAAAGAATAAAACTAGGTCATGTGCCCCCACGTGACCCCTGAAAAGATCCTCCGAAATAAGAAGGAATTAACCCAGAGGCAATGCCTCACGTGCTCCCACGTGACCTCCAACACAAAGAGAACAAAGGCAAAGGCAGATTCTAATTAGGGCGCCCTCACGTGTCCTCACGTGACCCCTAATAAACACCTTAATAAATCAGCGCATGAGTGCCTATCACGTGCCCATACGTGATGGCCGTGAAAACTAAAAGTGTTTAACACTTATTTGAAAATTTGAGAATAGAACAAAGGAAGACCGGTCCCCGCCTTCAAAGGCATCACATGGCCCCACGTGACCAATCCAGTTTTAGTGTTTAACACTATCTTGAGCTTTTTGTCCTTAGTGTTTAACACTATTTTCAGCGCATCACGTGGGAACACGTGACCATCAAATATATGTTAGTGTTTAACACTATATTCAAATCAAACCTAGTCTAAATTGGCTAAGTCCCTCTGAGACAAGACTTCTCTTTTTACCGAGTCTCAAGTACATCCATGCCTTCCAAAATTGAGCATTCTATATGGCATATGAGTGCTCAGCACTCAACAAAAGATAAAATGTTGTCAGAACCCTTGCTTAGCAGTGCCAGATAATGGGGGTTTGAACCCAGACAAATGTTTAATGGTCCAGCAAAAGGCCAACATTTCTAATCTAATTGGACTTAGCCCAAGTTGGCCATAAGTCCTCAATTCAGATTTAACTGAGCCAATGTGCTCATAATCTAATTAATTGATCTTAGTTCCAAATTGGACTACAGATCCCCAAACCTACTTTGGTTCGAGGGTACATCTCTTTACTCCTCTGATAATTGTTGTTGTAATCCTTCAACGTCTTCAGAGAGGTAACGAGTCCCGACAACCATACATTCCATGGATTGTGAGGTCCTTAAGCTCACGGACTATGATGTCCTTAACCTTGACTGTGAGGTCTTTAAACTCACGGACTATGATGTCCTTAACCTTCACTGTGAGGTCTTTAAACTCACGGATTATGATGTCCTTAACCTTGACTGTGAGGTCTGTTTCCCCCAATCAGAACAAAGCTCTGTTTTGAAATTCAAAATTTAAAAATTTAAAAATTTAAAAATTGAAGCAACGTTTCAGATCCAGTGCTAGGCGCGCTGCGCGCCGCGTGTCAAACACGGATGCGCTAGCGCCAGGTGCGCTGCGCCCTAGGCAGCGCACCCCCCAATCAAAGTAAAACTCTGTTTTAAAATTCAAAATTCAAAAATTGAAGCAACGCTTCAGATCTAGCGCGCTGCGCGCCACGTGTCAAGCACGGATACACTAGCGCATGCTGCGCTGCGCGCCACATGTCAAACGTAGGTACGCTAGCACAAAGTTCATTGCGCTCTGAGCAGCGCACCACGTGCAAAGCACGAGTGCGCTAACGCAGGCTGCGCTGCGCTCTGCACTGCGCGCCACGTGTCAAACGTAAGTGCGCTAGCGCAAAGTGCATTGCGCTCTGAGCAGCGCACCACGTGCAAAGCATGGATGCGCCAGCGCTGGAATTAAAAATTCCCCACCGTTAGATCAAAAGATCTAATAATGATAAATCATTGGTTAATCAGAATTAAAATTCTGTTACGGAAAGATTTTTCCAATCTTGTTAAAAACAAGAAGATTGTCTTCTATAAAACAGAAGCCCTAGGATCAAAAATCCAACGGTGGGGAAATATCCCCAAATCAACCAGAGAAAAATCTCTTTAACTGATTTAACAAATCAATTTGCCCTATATAAAGGCCCCAAGACTTCAAGTCTGATATAGAGAAACCCCCCTACAAACTTTGAAAAAATTCAAAGAGAAAAAGAGCAAGCTCTTGAAAGAAGATCATTTCTTCAAGGTAAAAAGAATGGTTCTTGAACAAAGAGATGAAATCATCTCATTAAAACAGAAGAATTATCTTCTTAAAAGATCATAGATCTACAAAATACCAAGGTCTTTTATGAAAAGAGATCAAAAGATCTCATCATAAAAACAAAAGAAGTATTTACTTCATTCACAGATCATTGATCTACAAAGGCAAAACCCTTTCAAAAATAAGAACTATTGTTCTTGAATCTTGAGACAAAGCCTCCTTAAAAAAAAGAACATAAAATTGTTCACATATCATAAATTTGATCAAATGCGCTTTGCGCTATTAAAAAGTGTCTTGCACTCATGAACTGCGCTTTTGCTCTCCTTGGACCGGCGCTCAGCGCCAAAACGTGCCACGTGTCAACCATAGATGCAACTTGCGCTTTGCGCTTCTGAAACAGCGCACTGCGCTCATGGGCTGGCGCTTAGCGCCAAGCGCGCCACGTGTCACTCACTGGTGCGCTATTAAATTAGCGCAATACGCTCACAAATTAATAGCGCAATGCGCTACTTGGCAGAAGCGCAATGCGCGCCTGGCGCGCCACGTGACACGCTATCAGAACACACAGTGTTCTGATGAATGCTATGCATTCAATACAAGATAAAAAAAATGTCAGGATCTAATGCTCAGCATTATTAAAAGGACCAAGCCCAAATAAAGGCTCAACAGCCCAGAACAATAAAATGTTAAACATTTGTTGGACTTAGCCCAAGACTGGCCATAAGTCTTCAACCCATATTAATTAAACCCATCTACTCACGAATATTTAACAGATCTTAGTCCCAAACTGGACTACAGATCCTTCAACCAACTCACACCGGTTGAATCAAATAATGATAAATCATCTCATTAAAACAGAAGAAACATTTCAGATCGTTGTAATCCTTCAACGTCTTTAGAGAGGTGACGGGTCCCGACAACCAGACATTTCATGGACTACGATGTCTTTAAACTTCATGGACTATGATGTCCTTAATCTTGATTGTGAGTTCTTTAAACTCACGGACTATGATGTCCTTAACCTTGACTGTGAGGTCTTTAAACTCACGGACTATGACGTCCTTAACGTTGACTGTGAGGTATTTAAACTCACGGACTATGATGTCCTTAACCTTGACTGTGAGGTCTTTAAACTCACGGACTATGACGTCCTTAACCTTGGACCGAGATGTCCTTAAACTAACATTGGACCACCATGTCCTTAAACTGGCAATGGACCACCATGTCCTTAAATTGGCAATGGACCACCATGTCCTTAAACTGGTAATCGACTGCAATGTCTCTAAACTAAACAATATAGCCCAAAAGCTCTTTTGTTGGATCTAAATGATCCCGTTAAGTTGATCTTAGTCTAAAATTAGACCAACGTATCCTTAACAAACGTTTAAGTTGATCTTAGTCTCAAATGAGACTAACTTATCCTTAAACCCAACCCCCAAACCCAAATCTAAGAAAATACGGATTTGGACTAATCCACGTCCTACGGGCGACAAAATAAATTAGTCTCCGTATACAATACACCGGCAACCAAAAACAAAACAGACACCCACGACACGAAGTGACCATCTGGAGAAGGAGAAAGTGGTTACCGCGATGCGGTAGCGTAATTAACTGCAGGGGCTTGCGCCTGCAGGGAAGAGCGTCCCCACAATCAAAAATCCCTCAACGAGGGGGAATCTGACGAAGTCTGCTACATCGGCCGCATCCGTTTAAACCTCCGATACACGGTGCCATAAATCAACTTGGCATTTTCGGAGAGGTGGACGGATAGCACCAATTAGCATCTGCCCTCGAAATTCAGGCCCGAACGTCCCAACGTCCCGGTCGCGTCTTCCGGCGGGGAATAGATTCTGGCACGCCCGGTGGGACCTTTTCCTCTTTCTACTCCACACTTCGTGTGTCGTGTTCGCGAACGAATCGCGGTTTGCTATGGTTGCCCCTGGATTCGAAGTACTAAGATTTGGTGTCTTGCTCCGTGCAGAAAACAGAAGATTAATGGCTTTCAACTGCACAAACTGCAACAACTGCAACAACTTTCACTCTGTCCTCGCCTGGAAGAGTGACTTATGGGCCTCAGGCGGCCTCTGTTTTTACAATGCCGGTGGATCAGGTGACGCAGGCTACCACAGGGCTTTTCTTCGGGACCATGCTCCCACCGATGAGTTTCAGTGCTCCTATACCAACACAAGAAGCCCTCAAGAAGTCGGTCTTTGATCGACTTACGACTACCACGGCCCCTCTCAACGGGTCATCCAATGTCAAGCCAACGGCGTCAGTTTTCGACAGGCTGAGCCTGAACTCCAATGGGCCTGTCAAGAAGCCCACGATACCTGAAGCGGCCATCCCAAAATGGATAGCCATTCCTGCTCTTGAGGTTACTAAAGAAGCTTCTCCCGTCAAGGGATCGGTCTTTACGAGGTTAGCCACTTCCTGCTCAAAGGTCTGTCTTTGATAGACTGGATACTACTCGACAGATGTCGGACTTTAAGAGGTTGGTACCAGCGGCGCCTCACCGGAACAGGGGGCATGACGAAGTTGCGCCTAAAGCTGAAACAATCCCAACGGCTCGACACGCTCGACGTCGCCACTGGCGCCGAGTAAGGAAGGTTGGGGGAAACTCCCCCTCTGGGTGAACTCCACCAGCTCCAACGGTGGAAATCAATTCTGCTGTTCCAACTGGGAACAACTTCGAGCTTCTTAACAGGGTGCGCAGGAATTCACCCACCGCCGTACTTAAAAAATATCCTCTACCTGTGGAGAAGGTTACAGAAACGAAGCCGGAGTAGTCCCCTCAACGGTTGTCCTCTAAAATTTACAAGGTCTGGCGTCAGGTCCAAGACTCTGTGGTTGATCAAGACTACTCCCGCCGACAGAAAAAGATAAAATTTCGGCGAGAAGAGGACCACCCTGTTGAGCCACAGAAGGTGTCAGCTACTTGGGTGCCCACTGCAACGACCCCCTCAACTTCGACCATCCAAAAAAGGAAAAGGCCGGAGAAGATCCCTGCACCTGTGATGAAACGCATAAACACTGAGCCTAAACGCTCCAAGTCTGGGGGCATGGTGGTCCACACCGTTTATATGGCATCCGGAAAAGAGGATAGCCCTATCTCCACAGGTCATCGACCGCTTACGCGATCAGTGACTAAGGCTCAGGAGCAATAACAACAAAAGCTCCAGGAAATGTTGACACAGATGGTTGTACTCACAGGGCCAAAAGAAAGCCCGGAGACGTCGTCGGAGCAACGTCAAGAACAAGAAACTGATGCTGAGTTCCTCCGCAGAATCCTCGAGAAAAAGGACAAAGAGGCAGCGGAACAAGCTGCCAACATAAAACGAATGGCGCTTTTATTTCAAGATATGGTGGGCCTGATGATCCAGCCGGACTCTCCAACCGAAGATCCTTCGGTAATAATTGAAGATGATAGAGGAGAGACGTCAAACCCTCTTCCAGCTTGTTCAGCAGCCAAAGAGGAGACCATTTCAAAAGCTGCCTTGGATGATTACATCGCTCAGCAAATACGAGCTCACCAGGCGAATGAAACGGATGGCTAAATTGTTAAAACTGGGCGACCATATCCAGGCTGGTATGACCAAATAAAGTACCCGCCGGGATATACGATCCCTAAATTTCATGTATATAAAGGGACGGGCAATCCCCACCAGCATGTCGCCCAGTTCAGGGCTCTATGTGGCAATACTGGATGTGACGACAAATTGTTACTTCGTTAGTTCATCGGCAGCTTGGTGGAGACGGCGTTTGAATGGTATTCGGAACTGCCCAACGACTCTGTCAAAACTTTTACAGAGATGGAATTGTTGTTCACCCAACGTTTTGCGAGTGCTAGCGAACATACCCCAATCACGGCATTGATAAATTCTAGGGTGAAACCTGGAGAAACCTGGGTTCAGTACGCCATTCGATGGCGGAATCTATGGTCGAAATGCGAGCAGCGTATTGAAGAAGCGCCGGCGGTGGGCATGTTCATGGGTACTCTGACCCTCAAGTGACCATTTCCCAATTTATGATGTTCTTCAAGCCGATCACGTTCCAAGGCTTGATCGACAAACTGGCCCAAATGGACCAGATGGGCCATAAGCCTTCCTCTTCAAAGACGGAGCCTTGGAATGAAAAGGGCAAAGGGAAAGCAACCTTCATTGCCAATACTTAACAACAGCCGAGCAACTTAAAGCCGGTTGTTCGCCAAAACAACGTGTGTCCATGCCCATCCCTCGAGGAGAGACTGGAACGTTGTTCCCCTCCGAATGGCGGCCAAGACATGGGCGTCTTGCCTGAGATTCGGGACAGATGCTATTTGGTTTTATCCGTCCACCTCTCCGAAGATACCAAGTTGATTTATGGCACCGTGTATCGGAGGTTTAGACGGATGCGGCCGATGTAGCAGACTTCGTCAGATTCTCCCTCGCTTGAGGGGGTTTTGATTGTGGGGATGCTCTTCCCTGCAGGCGCAAGCCCCTACAGTTAATTACGCTACCGCATCGCGGTAACAACTTTCTCCTTCTCCAGATGGTCACTTCGTGTCGTGGGTGTTTGTTTTGTTTGTGGTTGCCCGTGGATTGCATACGGAGACTAATTTATGTTGTTGCCCGTAAGACGTGGATTAGTCCAAATCCGTATTTTCTTAGATTTGGGTTTGGGGTTGGGTTTAAGAATACGTTAGTGTCATTTGAGACTAAGATCAACTTAAACGTTTGTTAAGGATACGTTAGTCTAATTTTTGACTAAGATCAACTTAACGGGATCGTTTAGATCCAACAAAAGAGCATTTGGACTCAATTGTTTAGTTTAGAGACATTGCGGTCGATTACCAGTTTAAGAACATGGTGGTCCAATACCAGTTTAAGGACATAGTGGTCCAATACCAGTTTAAGGACATAGTGGTCCGTAAAATGTATGGCTGTCGGGACCCATCACCTCTCTGAAGATGTTGAAGGATTACAACGACAAATATTAGAGGAGTTCAGAGATGTACCCTTGAACCAATGAGTTGGTTGAAAGAGAAGATGTGCTCGGTTCAAGATGATTTGAGGACTTATGGCCAATTTGGGCTAAGTCCAATTATGTTTGAAATATTGGCCCTTTGGACCATTAGACATTTGTCTGGGTTCAGCCCCTCATCATTCAGCAGTGCTAAACAGAGGTTTGGGGGCTCTGACAACATTTTGTCTTTGATTTCCTCAATTTTGAGATTCATTTGGAGGAGGGACTTTTGCCTCTGGAAAATTAGCCAATTTGGCTAAAAGTAATGTTAAACATTAGAGAACAACAGTGTTAAACACTGGAGATAGAGCTCTCAAATTAGTGTTAAACACTAAAAGACAATCAATGTTAAACACTGGAAATATAATCTTCAATTTAGTGTTAAACACTAGAAACAATCAGTGTTAAACACTGGAAATATTATCCCCAAATTAGTGTTAAACACTAAAGAAAGAGGGGTCACGTGTGGACACGTGAGAGCGCCCAAAGGTGGGACCAGATCCCTTTTCTTCGTTCTGCAATTAAGTGTTAAACACTTTTCATCTTTTGAGCATCACGTGTTGACACGTGATGGAGATTTATGCACTGATCATTAAAGCACCCGCTAAGGGGTCACGTGGGGACACGTGAGAGCGCCCAAAGCTCATATTTCCTTTGCTTTTTCTTTCTGTGTTTCGGGGGTCACATAGAGCACGTGAGGCGTTGCCTCCTTCTCATTTCTGGGGATCTCTTCAGGGGTCACGTGGGGACACGTGACCGTAATTCTTTTGCATGCATGAAGATCTCTTTATCTTTAAGAATTAAATTCTCTATAGGGTTAAACCATAATTTTGTTTTGGAGGACTTAAATTCCTATATATGTAAAAGAATTAAATTCTTATATAGGGTTAAACCCTAGTTCTGTCCATCTTGAAGGAATTAAATTCCTATATTTTCAGGAGAATTAAATTCTCATATAGGGTCGAACCCTAGTTTTTATCTTGGAGGAATTAAATTCCTGTAACTTTGGGAGAATTAAATTCTCATATAGGGTTAAACCCTAGTTTTGTTTTAGGAGAATTAAATTCTCTAAACTCAATTTCCCCTCTAAGTTTCGGATCTGCATGGCAAGATCTCAACCCGATGAGAATTAAATTCTCAACTTATGGGGAGATGTGCTCTTTGCAGATCTTCAACCAGAGGAAGAACTAAGTTCTTTTGTGCAGAAGCGTTAAACTCTTAGATTTTGAGAATTAAATTCTCTGTTTGAAGTTTTGATTCCCTTTCTTTTCTCACCTAGGGTTTTCTTTCTTGAGAATTAAATTCTCCTCTCTTTTTTCTCTCTGTTGTTGTTATCTCCCAAAAAAGTAGATCCCTTCTCTTTTCTTCTTGGCTCCTATTTATAGGAAAAAGAAAAGAATCAATTTGTTTAATAAATCTTTCATTGAAAGATTTGATTTGTTTTCATATTTAATATGAGCATTTAGATCATTCAGTGAATTTTATTCACCGTTGGATTTTAAATCCAAAAGATATTCTGTTTGTTATTTTCGGTGAGATTTAGGGGAAATCTTTCCTTGTCTAAGATTTTTTCCATAAATTTGTGATTTTTAATCACCCTTGGATCTTTAATCCAACGGTCCCCATAATTCTTTTCCAGTTGGAAGGATTTATAAGTTTTTAGAATTTAATTCTATTAAACTGTAAGGCTTTCGAAGCCTGTCACGTGCTGGCACGTGACCCTTGGTCACGTGTGAGCACGTGACCCTTGGTCACGTGTGAGCACGTAACCCCCAATTGAGCCTTTTAACAGCCGCTTGTTTATATTGCTGTTTTAACCAACACGTGTCAACACATGACCATTGGTCACGTGTGAGCACGTGACCCCCAATTGGGTCCTTCTTCAGCCATTTGTTTTTTTATTTCTGTTTTAACTATCACGTGTCAACACGTGATCATTGATCACGTGCGAGCACGTGATACCTCATTGAGGTAATTCCTGATTTTAATCAAGGAACAGCGCATAGCATATTTGCTCATAACTTTTGATCCCGGATGAATTATGAGGCCTATAATATATCAAATCGAAGGGTTTTTCGAGATGCTTCCAATATCATTAGAATTTAGCTGTTTCTCCTTCGGGAGTTTATCAAAATACAGGCCGGAAGATACTGGTTCGCATTTCCTTAAGCGTATCGCTGCCATTTGATACCTTGGGCTCTTTTGCGCAGAAATTTTTGGCGGGAACAGACGTCCTTACTCGTTTCCACAGGATAAAACAAGGAGACTGTTCGAGCTGGCAGTGCGCAACAGACTCATCAATCTGCCGGATCCAAAACGTCCGTTGCAGTCAGGCGATATCAACAATTCTAATTACTGCCCTTACCACCAAACGGTAAGCCATCTGATCGAAGATTGCTTCGTCTTCAAAAATTGGGTTGAAAACCAATATTAACAGGGCAAGTTCGCGCTGTCCGAAAACTGGAAAGTGAACCCGCCACAACCTCACGCCCCTAAAAAGGGGGACATGCCGGGGGCATCGTGCTCATTCATAGAGAAAGCCCCATAGACCGAAAAGTCCATAAACTAGAAATTCGCCTCAAATATGGCAGCGAAGGACCGCTATGTCCTAAAACTGGCTACGGACCGAGATGTCCTTAAACTAACAACGGACCGAAACGTCCTTAAACTAACCATGGACCGAAAAGTCCGTGAATTAGAAAATCGCGTCAAATATGGCAACCATGAACCACTATGTCCTAAAACTGGCTACGGACCGAAACATCCTTAAACTAACGATGGACCACTATGTCCTAAAACTGGCTATTGACCGAAACATCGATAAACTACTACAGACCGCAGCATCCCAAGGCTGACCAAAAAAAAAGGGTACGTCCATAAGCAAAATGGGCACGGATGAAAATCCGAAAGGGCTCCCTGAGTAAAAACAGCAGGAATACCGGCGATGTTTGTGAAAACCCGAAAGGGCGCAGACTCGTTAAAAAAAATGGTACGTCCATAAGCAAAATGGGCACGGATGAAAACCCGAAAGGGCTCCATGAGTAAAAACAGCAGGGCTACCAGCGAGTTTTGTGAAAACCCGAAAGGGCGCAATCTCGTTAAAAGATACTTGCAAGGTCCTCTTGACCCTGTAAGGAGAAACCACCTGCTTGGAATCCTTACGACTCACAAAGGAGAAACACACTTAGGGATCCCCACGATTCCTAAGGAGAAATTACACTTACAAGATCCTCACGACTCGTAAGGAGAATTCCCCTTTGAGACCCTCACGGCTCATAGGGTTCAAAAGCCTTAAGCTACAGGGATCTGAACATGTTCTTAAGCCATCATAATCTCCAAGGCTTCCCTACAAGCGGTTCAATATTGACCCTTGTATACAATCCACGGGCGCGAATAAATATTTCCCTAACAAAGTCCCATCCGTGATTAGGGATATGTTCACACGGTGAACAAACACTTGTAGGTCCTCTCGACTTGCAAGGAGAAAATACTCTTGTAAGATCCTTACGACTTATAAGAGACCACACGCTTTGGAATCCTCACGATTCCTAAGGAGAAAACGCACCTACAAGATCCTCACGACTTTTAGGGAGAAATACCATTATAAGACCCTTACGGCTCATGAAGTCAAAAGCCTTAGTCGACAGGATCTTAACCCTGTTTGCTAAGCCACCTTTGTTCGACATCGACAGAAGCAAATGATAATTCGCTCCTGGAAATATCCCAGTTATAGCGATGCTGATGCCTAAATCGGTATCAAATCCCAAGTCCTTTCACGGCAAATGATGATTCGCTCCTGGCAATATTCCAGTCGCATCGATGCTGATGCTAAGACTGGCACCAGATTCCAAGTTCCACACTCGCGATAAAAAAATCAGCGAGCCAAAAATGCATATGAAATAGCCGAAATGATGGGGCATCTTGCAACAAAATCAGCAAGTAAAAATATATGCATACAAAAATAGCCGAAATGATTGGGTAACTCGCAAAAAAAGCGAGTAAAAAGAAAAAATAGCCAAAATGATTGGGAACCGCGAAAAATAGCCGAAATGATTGGGCAATCACGACTTTCGCGATATAAAAAGCTGAAATGATAGAGCATCGCGGAAAGAAATAAAAAAATGAAAGAATGAAACTTTTTGCCCTATAGGTGAGTCCATACTAACCCCTGTATACAATCCATAGGCATAAACGAAAAGGGAACCATATGTCCCCCACCAGATCCTGTCAAAAGGGAAAGTTAGATCTCAACAGTAACATCTGCATCCCAAAAGATCAGCATCGGTGTTCTTTCTTATGTCAGCAGGGCACGGAAGCGACACAACGACAATCAATCTCGGAGCCATGGCAAAATCCATAGTTCCAAACCTTGACGGTTCGCCCGCAACCTAGAGACAACCGCGACATTCGTCTCGTTACAGCAGACGCAATGGCAGCAAACGAAGCAAAAGCCAAATTCCTAGCTTCAGAGGTCTTGACGGCAACTCAAATAAAACCTGAAAGACAATCGGAGATCATCCCACACCAGCGCGGAGTGGTCACCACCTTGACGTTCGTCTCGATATAGGAGACGGGATGTCACCACAGCGTTCTTCCTCCAGCAGGATTCAGACGCGACAATCAAACAACGGAGCCATGGCAAAGTCCCTAGTTCCAGGTCTGGACGATTCATCAACAACCTAGAGACAACCTTGACGTTCGTCTCGATACAGCAGACGCAACGCCAAAGCAAACGAAGCAAAGACAATATTCCTAGCTTCAGGGTCTTGACGGTAACTCATATAAAACCTAAAAGACTATCGGAGATCATCCCACACCAGCGCGGAGTGGTCACCACCTCGACGTTCGTCTCGATACAGCAGATGCAACGCCAAAGCAAACGAAGCGAAGGCCAAATTCCTAGCTTCAGGGTCTTGATGGTAACTCATATAAAACCTGAAAGACTATCGGAGATCATCCCACACTAGCGCGTAGTGGTCACCACCTCAACGTTCGTCTCGATACAGTAGACGAGATGTCGCCACAGCGTTCTTCCTCCAGCAGGATTCGGACACGCCAAAACAACGAAGCAAAGGCAATATTCCTAGATTCAGGGTCTTGACGTAACTCATATAAAACCTGAAAGACTGTCGGAGATCATCCCACACCAGCGTGGAGTGGTCACCACCTCGACATTCGTCTCGATACAGTAGACAAATGTCACCACAGCGTTTTTCCTCCAGCAGGATTTGGACGCGCTAAGACAACGAAGCAAAGGCAATATTCCTAGCTTCAGGGTCTTGACGGCAACTCATATAAAGACTGAAAGACTATCGGAGATCATCCCACACCAGCGCGGAGTGGTCACCACCGCGACATTCGTCTCGTTACAGCAGATGCAATGCCAGCAAACGAAGCGAAGGCCAAATTCCTAGCTTCAGGATCTTGACGGCAACTCATATAAAACCTGAAAGACTATCGGAGATCATCCCACACCAGCATGGAGTGGTCACCACCTAGACGTTTGTCTCGATACAGTAGACGGGATGTCACCACAGCGTTCTTCCTCCAGCAGGATTCAGACGCGCCAAAACAACGAAGCAAAGGCAATATTCCTAGCTTCAGGATCTTGACAGCAACTCATATAAAGCCTGAAAGACTATCGGAAATCACCCCATACCAGCGCGGAGTGGTCACCACCGCAACATTCGTCTCGTTACAGCAGACGCAATGCCAGCAAACGAAGCGAAGGCCAAATTCCTAGCTTCAGGGTCTTGACGGCAACTCATATAAAACCTGAAAGACTACCGGAGATCATCCCACACCAGCATGGAGTGATCGCTACCTCGACGTTCGTCTCGATACAGCAGACGTGATGTCACCACAGCGTTCTTCCTCCAGCAGGATTCGGACACGCCAAAACAACGAAGCAAAGGCAATATTCCTAGCTTCAGGGTCTTGACGGCAACTCATATAAAGCCTGAAAGACTATCGGAGATCATCCCACACCAGCGCGGAGTGGTCACCACCGTGACATTCGTCTCGTTACAGCAGACGCAATGCCAGCAAACGAAGCGAAGGCTAAATTCCTAGCTTCAGGGTCTTGACGGAAACTCATATAAAACCTGAAAGACTACCGGAGATCATCCCACACCAGCATGGAGTAATCGCCACCTCGACGTTCGTCTCGATACAGCAGACGCGATGTCACCCCAGCGTTCTTCCCCCAGCAGGATTCAGACGCGACAATCAAACAATGGAGCCACGGCAAAATCCCTAGTTCCAAGCTTCGACGGTTCACCCGCAACCTAGAGACAACCGCGACATTCGTCTCGTTACAGCAGACGCAATGCCAGCAAACGAAGAAAAGGCCAAATTCCTAGCTTCAGGGTCTTGACGGCAACTCATATAAAACCTGAAAGACTATCGGAGATCATCCTACACCAGAGCGGAGTGGTTATGACTCATCGGGGCTCTCCAAAATGAGCCTAACCTCAAGTAAAAGGCGGCATGGCAAAATTCCTAACGCTCGCTCTTCTGACGGTAAAACTGCCCAGGAAGATTGCTTGAAGACGTCTTGTCCAGCCCCCGAAGGGATCAGAGACACGACAGTCGCAAGGTTACTCGAACAGCAAGATTGCCAATCGAGGAATACATCAGCCAACACGACGGTACGACGGGCAAAACCCTAGTACCACAGACCCTAACGGACCTCTGTCGTATAGAGCATAGGTTAACTGTGACGTTAGGAAATCCTTGCGAGAACTTCTCGATTCGTCTCGATTCGTAAGGCAAAGCCTTAGGCAATAGGGATTAAAAAAACCTGTTTCCTAAGCACTGGGGCCCTGCAAGTCGGTCCATGATGGACACTTGCATACTATTCACGGGTCACACTCTCCGATGTCGAACATCGACAAAGAGGGAAACAACCACTTACGAGTCCTCTCAACTTGTAGGTGGGAAAATTCTCTTGTGAGATCCTTACGACTCTCAAGAGAAAACGCACTTGGGAATTCTCATGATTCCTAAGGAGAAAAATACACCTACGAGATCCTCTCAACTCGTAGGGAGAAAAGTCTTTATGAGACCCTCACGGCTCATAAATTTGAAAAGTCTTACGTGGCAGATCCTAACCCTGTTTCCTAAGCCATCGGTGCCCTACAAGTAGGTCAAGATAGACTATCTACAGGCCACACTCTCCGAAGTCGAACATTGACAAGGAGGGAAACAATCACTTATGAGTCCTCTCGACTTGTAAGGGAGAAAACTCTCTTGTAAGATCCTTACGACTTACAAGAGAAAACACGCTTATGAATCCTCACGATTCCTAAGGAGAAAATACACCTACGGGATCCTCTTGACTCGTAGGGAGAAACGTCTTTATGAGACTCTCACGGCTCATGAAGTTGAAAAGTCTTAGGCAGCAGATCTGAACCTGCTTTCTAAGCCATCACTACCTCTCGAAGAACTCAAAACGGAATGCTCACTCTATCATCTGCAGACTATGCTTACTAAAGTGACATGCTGATAACAAAGAAAAGAGCAAAAGCTCTGTTGAGAAACCCCAAAAAGGTTTTCTTGAAGATCTATGGGCTAAGCAGAGCAAAAGCTCTATTAATGGATGAAACTTTAACTCATCCCTTTAAAGATTAATCTTTACCTAAAAATCTGACAGAGTTTTAATTCTTAAGAGATTTCTTAAGGAAGAGAGCAATGCTCTGAAGAAGAAATAATTCTCAGAGACGAGATAAACGATGGTCATCTCAGAGGTCCAAAGGCCCTATTTATAGTCATTGAACTGTCTCTTCAACTTCTGAGTTGATCCAATGGCTCAGGTGTTGCCACCGCTGCACTTACGTGTGCGCCACGTGAGCGCAACTGTGGGGGGGCATTTATTTCCCCCAATCAGAGCAAAGCTCTGTTTTGAAATTCAAAATTTAAAAATTTAAAAATTGAAGCAACACTTTAGATCCAGTGCTAGACGCACTGCGCGCCAAGTGTCAAACACGGATACGCTAGCGCCAGGTGCGCTGCGCCCCAGGCTGCGCACCCCTAATCAGAGAAAAACTCTATTTTAAAATTCAAAATTCAAAAATTGAAGCAACGCTTCAGATCCAGCGCTAAGCACGCTGCGCGCCACGTGTCAAGCACGGATACGCTAGCGCAAGCTGCGCTGCGCGCCACGTATCAAACGTAGGTGCGCTAGCGCAAAGTGCATTGCGCTCTGAGCAGCGCACCACGTGCAAAGCACGGGTGCGCTAGCGCAGGCTGCGCTACGCGCCACATGTCAAACGTAGGTGTTCCCTGATTAAAAATCAGGAGAAGCTTCAGAAGAGGCATCACGTGCTCACACGTGACCAGTTGTCACGTGTTGGCACGTGACGCTTAAAGCAGCGGCAAAAAGCACATTTATCTCCTGATTAAAAATCAAGAAAAAGCTCCAGAAGAGGCATCACGTGCTCATACGTGACCAGTGGTCACGTGTTGACACGTGATGGTTAAGCAGCGGCCAGAGAACAGAGTGCATAAAAAGAGAAGCCCATTCTAGGGGTCATGTGCCTACACGTGACCAGGGGTCACGTGGCCACACGTAACCAGCTTTAAGAGCCTTATTCTTTAACAGAATTAAATTCTGAGGATAAATCTTCCAAATCTTTCCAAAATGAAGAAGGATTATCTAAAACCGTTGGATTAAAAATCTAAAGGTGATTAAATATCACCAATTTATGGAAAATCTTGGACTTGGAAAGATTTCCCCCTAAATCTAACCGAAATAACAAAGAGATATCTTTGGATTTAAAATCCAATGGTGAATAAAATTTACCTAACAATCTAAAGGCCCAGATTAATGATAAATATAAATCAAATCTCTCAATGAGTGATTTACTAAACAGATTGATTCTTTTCCTTCTCCTATAAATAGGAGCCAAGAAAAGAAGAGGGGGGACCTTTGGACCTTTTCTTTTGATACACAGAGAGAGATATAGAGCCTTTGATTCTCTACAAAAGGAAAACCTTAGGTAAGAAAAGAAAAGGGAGGCTTCAAAAGAGAATTTAATTCTCAAAAGAGCTTAACTCGCATATAAAAAAAAGAACTTAGTTCTTTCTCTGGTGGAGGATCTGCAAAGTGCACATCTCCCCATGAATTGAGAATTTAATTCTCATTGGGTTGAGATCCTGCCATGCAGATCTAAAACACAAAGGAGGAACTGAGTTTTGAGAATTTAATTCTCACAAGATGATAGGAATTCAATTCCTTTGAGATAAAATTAGGGTTTAACCCTATGTTATGGGAATTTAATTCCTTCAAAATGAACAGAACTAGGGTTTAACCCTAATTGAGAACATAATTCTCTCAAACTCACAGGAATTTAATTCCCTTAAGAAAAGAAGTTAGGGTTTAACCCTATTTAAGAATATAATTCTTCAGAAGAAAACAGGAATTTAATTCCTCTAAAGTTTGTTGTCAGGGTTTTAACCCTATGAAGAATTTAATTCTTAAAAGATGAACAGATCTTTAAAACATGCAAAGAACCAGAGTCACGTGCTACCACGTGACCCCTGCAAAGATCCACAGAAAAGAACTTTGAAGCAAAGACCTCACGTGTCACCACGTGACTCCTGCAAAGATCCATAAAAAAGAACTTTGAGGCAATACCTCACTTGCCCCACGTAATCTCTAAAGCACACAGAGAAAAAGGCAAAAGGAAATAGAAAAGAGCTCTAGGGCGCCCTCACGTGTCGACACGTGACCCCTAATGAACATTCTAACAGATCAAAGCGAAGCCTCCATCACGTGCCCACACGTGATGGCTTTCAGAATTAAAAGTGTTAAACACTTATCTGTAGAACAAAATAAAGGGAAGTAGGGCGCTCTCACGTGCTACCACGTGACCCCTTGGCTGAAGCTCTAACAGATAAACGCCTAAATTCCCATCACGTGATAGCACGTAATACTTCAAAGTATTTAAGACTTTTGACTGAATAAAATAAGGGGAATCAGGGCGCTCTCACGTGTCCGCACGTGACCCCTCTCTCCTTAGTGTTTAACACTAGTCTGAAGATTTTGTCCCCAGTGTTTAACACTGATTTGCTTAGTGTTTGACACTAATTTGAAAACTCTGTTCCCAGTGTTCAACACTGATTATCTTTTAGTGTTTAACACTAACTTGTTAATCTTATTCCCGATGTTCAACACTGTTGGTCTCTAGTGTTTAACACTAGCTTTAGCCCAATTGACTAAGTTTCCAGAGGCAAAGCCTCTCCTCCAATGAACCAACAGAAGGCCAATATCCCAAACATGATTGGACTTAGCCCAAGCTGGCTATAAGTCCTCAATTCAAACTTAACTGGGCCAATGGGCTCATAATATAATAATTGATCTTAGTATCCAAATTGGACTACAGATCACTTAATCTACCTTGGTTTAAGGGTACATCTCTTCACTCCTTTGATATTTGGCGTTGTAATTCCTCAACGTCTTCAAAGAGGTGGTGGGTCCCGATGACCACACATTGATACGGACTGTGGGGTCCTTAAACTCATGGACTACGACGTCCTTAACCTTGACCGTAATGTCTTAAAACTAAACGCCGGACTGTGGGGTCCTTAAACCCACGGACTATGAGGTCCTTAACCTTGACCGGAATGTCTTAAAACTAACAACGGGCTATGACGTCCTTAACCTTGACCGTGATGTCTTAAAACTAACATCGGACTGTGGAGTCCTTAAATCCACGGACTACGACGTCCTTAACCTTGACCGCAATGTCCTTAAACTACCTATTGACCGCAATGTCACTAAACTAAACAACAGGGCTCCCCTAATCTCTCTCTTGTCGGATCTAAACGATCCCGTTAAGTTGATCTTAGTCTAAAACTAGACTAACGTATCCTTAACAAACGTTTAAGTCGATCTTAGTCTCAAACGAGACTAACGTATCCTTAAACACAACCCCCAAACCCAAATCTAAGATGATACGGATTTGGATTAGTCCACGCCCTACGGGCGATGACATAACTCAGTCTCCGTATACAATCCACGGGCAACCGAACATGAATCAAACACACACGACACGAAGTGATCATCTGGAGAAGGAGAAAGTTGTTACCGCAATGCGGTAGCGTAATTAACTGCAGGGGCTTGCGCCTGCAGGGAAGAGCGTCCCCACAATCAAAAACCCCTCAAGCGAGGGGGAATCTGATGAAGTCTGCTACATCGGACGCATCCGTTTAAACCTTCGATACACGGTGCCATAAATCAACTTGGCATCTTCGGAGAGGTAGACGGATAGCACCAATTAGCATCTGCCCCGAATCTCAGGCAAGACCGTCCATGTCTTGGCCGCCATTCGGAGGGGAACAGATTCTAGCACGCCCGGTAGGACTTCTTCCTCTTTCCACTCCACACTTCGTGTGTCGTGTTCGCGAACGAATCGCGGTTTGCTGTGGTTGCCTGTAGATTCGAGGTACTTAGATTTGGTGTCTTTCTCCATGCAGAAAATGGAAGATCAATGGCTTCAAACTGCACTACCTGCAACTGCAACTCTCGCTCCGTCCTTGCTGGAGGGATGACTTATGGGCCCCAAGCGACCTCCCTTTTCAAGATGCCAGTGGAGCAGGTAACTCAAGCCACCGCTGGACTATTCTTCTGGACCATGCTCCCACTGATGAGCTTCAATGCCCTAATGACATCGCAAGAAGATCCAAAGAAGCCGGTCTTTGATCGACTTACCACTGCCGCGGCCCCTCTCAACGGGTCGCCCAATTTCAATACCTCAGTATTCAACAGACTGGGCCAGAACGTCTACAAGCCCGCGATACT
Source organism: Agapanthus africanus (assembly GCA_030015575.1). Classification (NCBI taxonomy): domain Eukaryota; kingdom Viridiplantae; phylum Streptophyta; class Magnoliopsida; order Asparagales; family Amaryllidaceae; genus Agapanthus; species Agapanthus africanus. The sequence continues at coordinate 802,694,316 of CM057339.1, read as the reverse complement.
CGAAGCTGCCATCAGAAAGCGGATATCCATCCCGGCTCAAGCGGACGAAATCATTGGAAAGGCTCCTCCTTCCAAGAAATCAGTTTTTACAAGGCTGGCCATTCCGGTTGCTGCTCCAGGCGAGGTCCTCAAAGCTGCTTCCCCTTCCCAGAGGTCTATCTTTGACAGATTAGACATTACTTCTCAACGGGTGTCAGTCTTCAACAGGCTAGCACCAATAACAGTCTCTCCTCAAAGCAGAGGGCATGAAGAAGCTTATCCAACAACGGAGGTGATCTCATCCGCACGACATGCTCGACGTCGCCACTGGCGCCGAGTGAGGAAAGCTGGGGGCAATTCCCCTTCTGGACTGACTCCGCCGGCTCCAGCGATGGAAGTTGACGCTGCTGTTCCAACCGGGAACAGCTTTGAGCTTCTAAACAGGGTACGCAGAAATTCGCCAACTGCGGTTCTCAAAAGATCCCCTCCACCTGCGGAGAATGTTATAGAAACAAAGCCGAAGCAGCCCCCTCAACGGCTGTCCTCCAAAATTTATAAACTCTGGCGGAAGGTTCAAGACTCGGTAATTGACCAAGATCACTCTCGTCAACATAAAAAGGCGAAAGTGCAGGAAGAAAAGAACCGTCACGTCAAAAAATAAAGGACGACAACCGCTTGGGTGCCCGTTGCAACGGCTCCCTCCACGTCGACTACTCAAAAGAGAAGAAGGCCGGATAGAGTCCCCACTCCTGCAGCAAATGTCAAGGACAATAAGCCTAAACGCCCTAAGTCTGGGGGCATGATGGTGCATACGGTATACATGGCGTTGGGAAAGGAGGACAGCCGTACATCCACGGGTCATAGACCACTTACACGGTCAGTGACCAAAGCTCAGGAGCAACAGCAGAAGCTCCAAGAAATGATGAACGCGATGGCCGCACTCACTGGGCCGAAAGAAAGCCCCGAAGCGTCATCTGATCAACGCCAGGAGTAAGAAACTGACGCTGAATTCCTTCGTAGGATATTGGAGAAGAAGGATAAAGAGGCTGCCGAACAAGCAGCCAATATACAACGAATGGCCCTCCTGTTCCAGGACATGGTGGGAATGATGATCCAACAAGATTCTCCTGCTGAAGATCCTCCAATCGTTCTTGAAGACGACAGGGGAGAAACGTCAAATCCTCCACCGGCTCTTTCAACGGCCAGAGAGGAGACAATTTCCAAAGCTGACCTGGACGAATACATAGCTCAGCGGATACGGGTTCACCAGGTGACTGAGGCAGCTGGTCAAGTTGTCAGAACAGGGCGACCATATCCGAGCTGGTATGACCAGATCAAGTACCCGCCGGGCTATACAATACCGAAATTTCATGTCTATAAGGGGACGGGCAATCCCCACCAGCATGTTGCCCAGTTCAGGGCGCTTTGCGGTAACACCGGCGGCGACGATAAGCTCTTGCTTCGCCAATTCATCGGTAGCTTGTCAGAAACAGCTTTCGAATGGTATTCTGAACTCCCGAACGATTCCGTCAAGACGTTCGCTAAAATGGAGTTGCTATTCACTCAGCGATTCGCGAGCGCCAGCGAACGTACCCCGATAACGGCATTGATTAATGCCAGGGTGAAACCAGGTGAGACGTGGGTCCAGTACGCTATACACTGGCGAAACTTGTGGTCGAAATGCGAACAACGCATTGAGGAGGCGCCCGCGGTGGGCATGTTCGTGGGTACCCTAGATCCTCATGCAACTATCTCACAGTTCATGATGTTTTTTAAGCCAACCACGTTCCAGGCTTTGATCGACAAGTTGGCCCAGATGGACCAGATGGGTCACAGACCGTCTCCCCCGAAGCCAGAACCTTGGAATGACAAGGGTAAAGGGAAGGCAACCTTCGTTGCGAACGCTCAGCAGCAACCCAGTACCCCAAAGCTGGCGGATCAGCTGGAAGAAAGACGGCGGTATTACAATGAGAAAATGAAGCGCCCCTACTCATTCCCGCGGGATAAGACGAAGAGGCTATTCGAGCTGGCAATACGCAACAGGCTTATCAACTTGCCAAACCCAAGGCGACCGCCGCAACCCAGTGAGGTGAATAACCCTAACTACTGCCCTTACCATCAAACGGTAAGCCATCCGATTGAGGATTGCTTCATCTTCAAAGGATGGATTGAAGATCAATACCTACAGGGCAAGTTTGCGTTGTCCGAGAAGTGGAAGGTGAACCCGCCATAACCTCACACTGCTAAGAAGACGGACACACCGGGGGCAACTTGTTCTTTCATTGAAGAAGCTCCATGGGAAATCGTGCTTTCAGCAAAAACCAAGAGGATGCTGAACAATCTTAAAACATGCCCGGCGATCAGGTGGAAGAACCCGCTGGAACCCCAGATCATTGAAGGGATGCTGAAGCCGCGCCCGACTCCGAAGATCAGTGGTGATGGCCCGAGCACTCACAACCAGCCGTCGAAATCTTCAAAGAAAAAGAAGAAAAAAGCTAAGAAGCCCGTGAAGCCTGGCAACAAGCGCACAGACTTACAGAAACAGATTGACGCGCTGGAGGAGTACAATCAAAAGGCGCGAACTCCCATCACACGCCAAGAGTTCCTCAACCACGTCTTTCAGGAGGAAGATAATGGAGAAAGCTCGTCGGATGAATCCGAGGGATATGTGGCGAGTTGTCATGTGATCTCCCACTCGTTTACGGACGATGAAAAAACTCCTGGCATCAAGAAACTGGGGGCAGAGCCTAAACCGGAGCTTGTGTGGCCAACAGACGAAATGATCGACGCCTTTCTAGACGAGATTCGTTTGAAAAGTAAAGCCGACCAGGAGCGTGAGATGGCCGCATCAGAAGGAGCCAAACGCAAGCGATTAAACGAAAGAGTTGAGGTACTCCCGCCAGATCGAAAGGCACCCGACGCGGATAAAAACATATTCAAGACGAGGAAAAGGTTTGCCAAAGCCATGTCAATGGGAATGAAACTACCACCCTCGGAAGAAAACACGCTCGATGGGGCGGAGAGGCACCCTATTTACTGCTCATATCATCGGAAGATTTCACACCCCACTGAGGAGTGCGACGCTTTTAAGACATGGTGGCAGGGATATGTTGCTCATCGGCAACATTTTAAGCGAATGAAACGCAGAACTCATCGGGAGCAGAGAAGTACGACCGAAGGACACAAAAGAACTACCGGTAACTGTTACACGGTCAACGTCGGGGGATCGCAAGTGCTCACATTCGGGAGCGATTCTGACGAGGAAATGGCTCCTAGCCCCCTCTTTAAAGAGTCCACCTCGGGAAAAGAGGAAGAACCATAAGCCTGCGAAAACATTCAGCTGCGCAATCGCACGCTTCCGAAAAAGAATCTCGGACCCGCAACTAGAAAAGATAAGGGAAAGGAAAAGGTCGCTGAGGATATCACCTTAGATGACCAAGTTATGAAAGAGCTGACTGCCAAGGACCTGCCTAAGAAGAGTAAGGTGGACTACAACATCCTAGCGCACCTAAGGAAGCTACCCTCGCAGCTCAGCATTCTCGACGCCCTCCTGTTATCAAAGGAAGCGAGAGATTTATTAATCAAGGCGCTACAAGAGCCCGAACATTTCCAAGCCTTCCTAGCCGAAGAAAGGATGAAGGATGAACTGGAAGAAGTGCACACGGCCGATATCACTTTCTGTGACGAAGACCTGCTCCTTGGGACGTGCGACCACAACCGTCCCCTATACGTCTCTGGATATTGCCACGATATAAAGATAGGCAAAATCTTGGTTGACAATGGGTCTTCCGTTAATCTCCTCAACGTGCGGGTGTTAAAGGAAATTTGCATGAGCGTCCAGCACCTTGCTCGGGACAAGATCACCATCTCCGGGTTCGACTCCCAATCATCAAGAACTCTTGGGTCTGTGATATTGACGCTACGCTTTGGGCTACTCGTCACGGACATTAAGTTTCACGTCATAGATGCCAAGACATGTTACAATGCTCTGCTCGACCGACCTTGGTTACACGAGTACAACATCATCCCTTCTACGCAACATCAGTGTATGAAGTATTTCAAGGATGGTCTCGAGTATACCGTAACAGGTGAGCTAAACCCATTCTCTGAGAACGAAGTCCGTAAATACGAAGATGCAAAGTACTTTTTACCAGATTTCGAGGATACAGAGAGATGTCGCAAACCGGAGAACAAAGCCGCTGCCACCATTCCTATTTTCGGGAGTGATACCGAAGAAGAAGAAGAGATAGTTTACTCTGGTCCGTCTCGACGCAACGACCCGGGACCGTCCGCCCCCATATTGATCTTCGGAAGTGACTCGGAAGATGAGGTTAATGTTGTGTTCTCCAGTCGGCCGCCAATACAAGAATTCCCTGGTGATGATCAGAGTTTGCAAATCACCATGATTCTGCGGGAGCACTACAAAGATCTTGACGGGCTTGAAGCTCACAACGTGCAAGACCTGTAGACGTTTTACGTCCCTCCCAAGCGAAAAGGCGAAAGGGTGATCCTATTCTATCGATCCTTGGAAACAAGAGTGGAGAAAGAGATCTGGCATGGCGCGGATTCTACACTTGACAAGCTTCAACCCATCCGTTTGCCCAGATATTACACAAACGGATTGAAAAGGCTATTGAAGCGCCAAGGGATACCCTTAAAACAGACTACTCGACAAGCTCGATTCTATAACAGGATTTGGGATGTCCTTGGGACTCAGCGCAAATTGCCCAATGGGAGAATGGAAACACTTGGGCTTGGATACGTAAGAGCCGGGAAACGGGAACTGGTCCACGTTAGCTACGCCATATATAACTTCGATGAAGAAGAGGACGCCCTGTCAGGAAATGCCAACCCCTCATCAAAACTAGATCCCGCGATCGAAGTGCCGAGTCCGTCGTTTGAAGAACGAATGGACAAGCTTATCAGCAAAGCGGGTCAAAAAGCTCGGGACGACCATAATCGCGAGATGGCCATCGAAGAAAGTCGGACTGTGGATAACAAGCGACCGGATGACCAAGGTCAGCTTCGAGGGAAAGACTGGCCGCTGAAGCCCCTCGCCGGGTTACCTTACCTGGAAGTGACGAGATAGAGTCCCCCATTTGACGAAGTCAATCGAATTTTTCTTATTGACTTCATCAGACTGGGACGTCTGTTACCTGGTCCCAAAAGGTACCAATGCCCACAAGTGGGAATCCGAAATGAAGATCTATACTACACTTGACTTGTTTAGATGCTTCCTTAGCCGTGTAGAAGATGGATGAGCATGATTTCGGTCCCACAAGTCTTCCGACTAGAAGAAGTTTGATATGATGACAACGTCTTCTTCAATAGGCTGCCAAAGACAAAAATACTCCTCCCTGTCAACCTCTTGTGCAAAAGGCCCGACGCAGAGGTAGAAACAAGTCAAAGAGCAGAAAAGGCGTTCGACGGCGACAAAGCGGGACCGAGAAGTCACGCGATCGGAAATCGAGCGGTCCAGATTTGTCCCTTATGAAAAAGATGAGTCAGGCATACTCTTTTCCTCAGAATAAAACACGGAAGATACTTGACCTCGCTTTAAAACATCAAATGATTACACTTCCGAAGTCTAAACACCCTGAGCAAGCTAATGAGGTCTCTCATCCGGGCTATTGCTCTTATCACTGAGCCATAGGACACCCTATCGAAGACTGCTTCACCTTCAAGAACTGGGTCGAAGATCAGTATCAGCTCGGCAAGTTCGCTCTATCTGACAGCTGGAGGGTAACGCCGCCACAGAAGCATGAACCCAAAGCCACGAGAGCAGAACCAGATCCACATCGATCTTAGAAGCGGGCTCGTACTTATCATATGATAACAATATTAAAAGAAGAACCCGAGAATGTCGATGACCTCCCTTAGTGCTGCGAAAACAATGGTGATGAGGTGATCTCAGAGTTTCCACAGGCGCCCAAAGAGCTGGAAGATGGAATACACACTACTGCAGATAACCTCAAGAAGATTGATTTGGGAACGACAAGTGACTCAAGGCCTACGTTTGTCAGCAAGTTGCTATCTGAAGAAAGGGTGGCCGCGTTAAAAGACGTGCTTATGCAGCATAGAGATTGCTACGCATGGAACTATTCTGAAATGCCAGGACTAGACTGTTCCCCTCCGAACGGCGGCCGACGACATGAGGGCGTCTTGCCTGAGATTCGGGGCAGATGCTATATGGTTTTATCCGTCCACCTCTCCGAAGATGTCAAGTTGATTTATGGCACCGTATATCGGAGGTTTAAACGAATGCGGCCGATGTAGCAGACATCGTCAGATTCCCCCTCGCTTGAGGGGTTTTTGATTGTGGGGACGCTCTTCCCTACAGGCGCAAGCCCCTGCAGTTAATTACGCTACCACATCGCGGTAACAACTTTCTCCTTCTCCAGAATTTCACTTCGTGTCGTGTGTGTTTGTTTTGTTTGTGGTTGCCCGTGGATTGTATACGGAGACCGAGTAATGCCGTCGCCCGTAGGACATAGATTGGTCCAAATCCGTATTTACTTAGATTTGGGTTTGGTGTTTTTAGTTTAAAGATACGTTAGCCGTGCTTGGGGCTAAGATCAACTTAAACGTCCGTTAAGGATACGTTAGTCCTGTTTTAGACTAAGATCGACTTAACGTGGTGATCCATTTAATATATGGCCGTCGGGACTCATCACCTCTCTGACGTCGTTGAAGGATTACAACGATAGGTGTCAGAGGAGTTCAGAGATGTACCCTTGAATCAAAGTTGATTTGGAGTTTTATAGTCCATTTGAATGTTTAAGGATACGTTAGCCGTGTTTGGGGGCTAAGATCAACTTAAACGGGACCGTTTAGATCCGGCAAGAGAGCATTTGGAGGCTCTATTGTTCCAGTTTAGGGACGTAGTGGTCCATAGGTAGTTTAAGGACGTTCCGGTCCATTGCCAGTTTAGGGGCGTGGTGGTCTATGTTCCAGTTTAAAGACGCGGTGGTCCATGTTCCAGTTTAGGGACGTGGTGGTCCATCGCCAGTTTAGGGACGTAGTGGTCCATCATTAGTTTAAAGACGTTTCGGTCCATCATTAGTTTAAGGACGTTTCGGTCCATTATTAGTTTAAAGACGTTTCGGTCCAACATTAGTTTAAGGACGTTTCGGTCCACGAGTTTAAGGACCCCGCAGTCCATTTGAATGTTTAGTCGTCGGGACCCGTCACCTCTCTGACGTCGTTGAAGGATTACAACGATGGGTGTCAGAGGAGTTCAGAGATGTACCCTCGAACCGGATGTAAATTGATTTAGGAGAGCGGCTGTGCTCAGTCAATTTAGTTTGAGAACTTACGGCCATGATTGGGCTAAGTCCAGTTTCAACATCTTTTGTCTTTGGCCTGTGCTAGGGCTTTGCCCCTTTTTAGTAATGCACTGCATTATTCTTGTTTTGGTTGGGCTCTGTCCCTTTTCTTTAATAATGTAGAGCATTAAATACTTTGACAGTGCCCCACGTGGCTTGTCAGGCGCTTTGTGCCAAGTAATGAGCGCAAACTCATATGGTGGTGACACGTGTCACGCTCTGGTGAGCGCAAGCGCAACAGCGCAGTGCGCTGCGTCAATGCGCTGCGCTGTTGCACTGCTGACACGTGGCGCGGCTTGCGCAATAGTGCATTTCTGGCAAGTGCTGGGCACTGTTCTTATTCTTTTGGATCAATTTCAGATAAAATGTGCGAGGCACTGTTATCTTGAGAATCTTTTAGATTCAGAACCAATGGTTCATAAAAAGAAGTGCAAGGCACTGTTTTTTATTTGTTTATTTTCCTTTTCCTTAGAGGTCCTTGATCTTGTTCTCAGATCAATGATCTGTTCAGAAGAAATTCTTCTTTTCAAAGGTTTACCTTCTTTTCTTTCTGATTTCTTCTCAAACTTTCTTTTTAGGAGTTCTCTGAATTCTTTCTCTGTTTCTCTGTCAATGTTCTCTCTTCTTTTTTTTTTTTTTTGAAAGAAGGATCATTGGTCGTTGAGACCCACCACCTCTCCGACGACACTGAGAGATTACGATGCCATATATCGAAGGTGTGAAGGGATGTACCCTTTGAACCATGTCTCACTCATTAGGGGGAAGAACAGGCTGGAGCTTAAGCTTCTCGCTGCTGAAAAAGGCTTCTTTGCGTTCGCGCACGTGCGTTGCACGTGTTGGGCGTACGTGCGTCGCACGTGTTGGGCGCTCATATTTGCACGTAGCGCACATGGATCTTGCGCATATGCGCATTATGGGGGGGAGCAAGCTCCTATGGAGAACGAGTCTCCTTTTAATTGAATATTCTCATGTGGTGTGCACGTGCGTTGCACGTGGTGCACGCGTGGCGGGCACACATGCGTTGCATGAGGCGCACATGCTCATTATGAGGAGAAGCAGAGCTTCTATATATGGAGAACAGGCTCCTTTTAATATTATTAAATGTTCTCATGTGGTGCGCACGTGCGTTGCACGTGGTGCGCGCGTGGCGAGCACACGTGTGTTGCACGTAGCGCACATGCGCATCATGAGTAGAAGCAGGGCTTCTATATATGGAGAACATGCTCCTTTTAATATTATTAAATGTTCTCATGTGGTGCGCACGTGCGTTGCACGTGGTACGCGCGTGGCGAGCACACGTGTGTTGCACGTAGCGCACATGCGCATCATGAGGAGAAGCAGGGCTTCTATATATGGAGAACAGGCTCCTTTTAATATTATTAAATGTTCTCATATGGTGCGCACGTGCGTTGCATGTAGTGCCGCATGGCGGGCACACGTGCGTTGCACGTAGCGCACATGGCGCTTGCGCATATGTGCATTATGGAGGAGCATGCTCCTATCTTGGAGAACTAAGCTCCTTTGAGTATTGAATCCTTTGAGGATTTCACTCTCTCTTTCTAAGAGATATCCCCTCTTATTTATATGGGAGTGGTAGAGAAGCCATCTCTCCTTTTTCCGATGTGGACTAAAAACTGCATTCCCCATGTAGTAGAGCATTACTTTAGATTACACATGTATAACACATTTGCTCATAACTTTTGATCTCGGATGAATTATGAGGCCCATAATATATCAAATCGAAGTCCTTTTCGAGATGCTTTTAATATCATCAAAATTTAGCTATTTTTCGTTCCGGAGTTTGTCAAAATACAGCTCGAAAAATACCGGTTCGCATCTTCTTCCTTAGATCACATGTGCATAGACATTTGCTCATAACTTTTGATACCGGATGAATTATGAGGTCCATAATATATCAAATTGAATGACTTTTCAAGATGCTTTCAATACCATCAGAATTTAGCTGTTTCTCATTCTGGAGTTTATCAAAATAAAGCTCGGAAAATACTGGTTCGCATCTTCTTTCTTAGATCACATGTGCATAACACATTTGCTCATAACTTTTGATCCCGGATGAATTATGAGGCCCATAATATATCAAATCGAAGGTTTTTTCGAGATGCTTTCAACACCATCATAATATAACAGTTTCTCATCAGGGAGTTTATCAAAATATAGGCCGGAAGATACTGGTTCGCATTTTCTTAAGCGTATCGCTGCCATTTGATTCCTTGGACTCTTTTGCGCAGAAATTTTTGGCGGGAACATAGACCCAGAAATTGCTATGCATAAATTGGCAATATCCCCAGATGTCAAGCCAGTCAGACAGACGCCGAGAAGAATGCGGCTCGAGCTTGAGATGAGCATCAACGCCGAAGTCAAGAAGCTGATCGATTCTGGGTTTATCCAGGAAGTTCAATATCCTGACTGGATCGCCAACATCGTCCCGGTAATGAAGAAAAATGGGACAGTGCGCATATGCGTGGATTTCCGGGATCTCAATAAAGCTTGCCCGAAGGACGATTTCCCAGTACCGGTAAACTAGCTGATGATAGATAACACGTCCGCTCACGAGATTTTCTCTTTCATGGACGGCTCATCAGGGTACAATCAGATAAAGATGCACCCCGAAGACCAGAAGCATACCGCTTTTCGGACCCCTCTGGGAATATTCTGCTACAAGGTGATGCCCTTCGGTCTAAAGAACGCCGGTGCCACCTATCAAAGGGCCATGACGAAGATCTTTGATGACCTCATACATGAAATCGTCGAATGCTATATCGACGACCTCATCGTGAAAAGAAAATCATACGAGGAACATCTCGAGCATCTGAAGACTATTTCAATGCATTCGGCAATACAACTTGAAGATGAACCCTCTCAAATGCGCGTTCGGGGTGTCCTCAGGCAAATTCCTATGATTCATTGTCCGGCACCGAGACATTGAGATAGATTCGTCGAAGATCAAGGCGATCATGAAAATGCCACCGCCAAGGACTCTCAAACAATTGCGGTCTCTCCAGGGGAAGCTCGCGTACATCCGGCGATTTATAGCCAACCTTTCAGGTAAATGTCGCCCCTATAGTCACCTGATGAAGAAGGGAACCCCGTTCGTCTGGGACCAAAAATGCCAAAGCGCTCTAGACGAGATCAAGCAATACCTGCAGAACCCGCCAGTGTTGGCTGTCCGGTCAAGGGAAAGCCCCTCATTCTTTATACAACCGTCCTCGAAGGTTCCTTAGGCGCATTATGGGTGCAATAGAACGATCAAGGCAAAGAAAGAGCACTCTACTATTTAAGTCGAGTTCTACTGGGGGCAGAAGGAAACTACTCCCTGATTGGTTAATTTAGCGTGCTTGCGCTTTCTAAAAGATAGATCAAAAATATTTGTAACCGCAATCAAGAACGGCGTCGCTTGGTAGCTAGCCGGTGAGTACGGGTCGGTCCACAGGGATGTTGTGAATTTCCGATTCGCTCTAACGAGTTAATTCCGAAGGGTGTTCGGATTAATTATTAAATCTAAAAACTGAATTAATCTAGATCTAAATCTTGCTAAGGTTAAGTCTAGGTTAAGTTTGGAAAGTCTATAAATCTCACCGCTTTCTATACCCATATGAAGATCTAATTAGGTGTTATGGTAAATATTAATAAAAGGGATTAGGATGATTGGGAAGATTGTTCTTCCTCTAGATCCTTGTCCTTCTTTTCTTAATCTTTACCCTAACCTCCATGGAAAACCTTAAAATCCTGGCCTTTATACTACGGTATCACCGCTACCTCGAGGGATAGGGTGCCGTAGGGAGCGGAATAAGAAGGTATGCATGGAGTCCTATGAAAATATATGATGGGCAAGAAAGAGGATAAGAGATCTTCGTCTCTCAAACCTTCCCCAGATCTAACCCTAACAAGCGAGGAGACTACTCACTCATTAGGGAATTTAAAAACATTTATCTAGGGCAGAGAATAAAAATTACCTAGGGCAAGGAAAAAACATTTATCTAGGGCAAGAATAGAAAATTAACCTAGGGCTGAAAATAAAGAACTTACAAAAATGATGCTCTCCAAAAGAATGCTGAAATTTATTAATGAAGGGAGGCATGAAAAGAATACAATGATTTGGGCTTCTATTTATAGGAGATAGAAACCCTAGGTTACAATTGATTTGCATGTCTACATTTACCAAAATATCCTTAGGAAGACCTAGTCAAAGTAGACTTCAAGCTTTGGTAAAATTTTATGTCTCTTTAAAAGAAAGTATTGGGCCTTGGATCTTTGGGCTTCCTTATTATTTGGTTCTTTATTAAAATAGCTTCTATGTTTCTTCCAGATCTCCAGTGAATAATTGCGGTGGGCTTTTAACCGTTCGCTTTGTAATCTTGGACCTTGCATTGCCTTGTACTTTGTGAATTTTATCTTTGATATAGGCTTGATCAAGAGTCTTCTGTTTGTTGGTCAAAGTCCACTTTTGCATCGTCTTTTCATCATTTTCACTGTTTTCTGTCCAAGAACCTGTAACCTGTAATATGTAGCAGACATGCATCAAAAGCACCTGTTTATTTATAAAAAGAATAAGAATGAGGAATATAATAATGCAATATTATGATATGAACACTCTCCCCATTGAAAAACACTGCCTGGCGTTGATCTTTGCGATAACCAAGCTCAGGCACTATGCGTTGGCGCATGAAGTCCATCTCATATCAAAGGTGGACCCCCTTAAGTATTTAATGTCGAAGGACATACTGACTGGTCGACTCGCTAAATGGGCCCTGCTCTTGATGGAGTTCTCGATAACATATCAGCCTCTCAAGGCAGTGAAAGGCCAGGCCATCGCCAACTTACTCGCTGAGCAACCGATACCGGCCGATTCCCCTCTGAATTGCGAACTGCCAGACGAACACGCGTTTGATGCGATCGACGGTGGTAATATACGATGGGAGCTTTATTTCGATGGAGCATCTTCCGTGAAGAAGCGCAAACAAAGCACCCCTATAATCAAGTCGGGGTAGGTCTCATCTTCGTAACTCCACAAGGGGGGATAATGCGCTTTGCGTTCTCCTTGACAGAGCCGAGGACGAACAACGAGGCTGAATACGAAGCTTTGATAGCAGGCCTAGAGATCGCCATCGACATGGGAATTGAAAACCTCCTTATATACGGAGATTCCCAACTGGTCATCAATCAAGTAAACGGCGATTACCAAACATGCAAGCCAGAGCTGGTAAAGTATGGCGAGAGAGTACAGCGACTACTGACTCAAATCCCTTCCTACACTTTGGAAAACATACCGCACACAGAAAATAGCAAAGCAGATGCATTAGCCAAGCTCGCTATAGAACTGGCTGATGAGAACCTCGATGACGTCAGGGTCGTGGTACAAAGCCGTCGAGTACTTGCCCCTACAGAAATATCTCCGGAGTCACCCGAAGAAAGGGAAGCAACTGAGCAGACGGCCTTGCAAATAAATGACCAAGAGAAGGTTGAAGATTGGAGAGAAGTCTTCATAGACTACTTCAAATCCTGTCGGACGCCTGAAGATGCGTCCTCAAGACATCAGCTTGTGAAACGAGCTCTGTCCTTCGCCTTCGTCAATAATACTCTGTACAAGAGGTCATTTTACTCTCTATGGTTGAGATGCCTGGGACCTGACGAAGCGAAAAGAGTCGTTCAGGAAGTTCACGACGGACTCTGCGGTTCTCACCATGCAGGCCCAAAGATGAAGCTGAAGATCAAACGAATGGGTTATTATTGGCCCACAATGATCCAGGACTGCCTCGAGTATGCGAAGCAATGCCACTCGTGCCAGATCCATGAGGACTTCATCCATCAGCATCCAAATCCACTACATCCAACGGTGGCTAGCTGGCCGTTCGAAATGTGGGGAACTAACATAATCGGCCCCATCGAACCAGCATCATCCAGGGGACATCGTTTCATCCTGGCGACGACTGATTACTTCTCCAAATGGGCAGAAGCAATACCGTTAAGGAAAGTGAAGACGGAAAATATTCTCCATTTCTTCAAGACGCACGTCATTTATCGGTTTGGAACTCCACGACGGATCATTTCCGATAACGGGCCAGCCTACAGAAGCCACAAGATTAGTCGCTTCGCGCAGCAACACAACATAGACTGGAGATATTCCTCAGTTTATAATACACGGGCTAAAGGTCTAGCTAAGGCTTTCAACAAAACCTTAACAAAGATCGTGAAGAAGACGGTGTCCCGAAACAAAAAGGACTGGCACGAGAGACTGCAAGAAGCTCTCTGGGCATATCGAACTACGTTCAAAACGGCCACGAACACAACGCCGTACGCGTTGGTATTCGGTACAAAAGCAGTACTCCCCCTCGAGATAGAGTTACCCTCTCTATGAGTGGCAGTCCACTACGAGCTGACGGACGAAGAAAATGCTCACCTTCGGCTTGAGGAGCTTGATGCCCTTGATGAGATCCGGCTCATAGCGCAACAAAATCTGGAGGCTTACAAAGCAAAGATGACGCGCTCATACGAAAGATTGACCAGGCCGAGGACGTTCCGCCAAGGCGAACTCGTACTAATGGTCAAAAGACCTATGATCCCCAATCGCGCCAAACGGGGAAAATTCGAGCCAAACTATGAAGGCCCGTACATCATAGACAAGGTCTACCAGGGTGGAGCGTATCTACTCATGGATATGCACGGTGAAAGACCTTTCAGGCCAGTGAACGGTCGCTTCCTGAAGAGATACTACGCTTAACGAGTCAAGGCCTAGGTCAATGATAGATGACGACGACTATGTCCGCTCGCTATCTTCCTAAGCCCGAACTCTAAGTAGTAACCAGCATCCTTAACAACGGACCGAAACGTCCTTAAACTAACAACGGACCGAAACGTCCTTAAACAAACGGCGGACCGAAACATTCTTAAACTAACGGCGGACCGAAACGTCCTTAAACTAACAACAGACCGAAACGTCCTTAAACTAACAACGTACCGAAATGTCCTTAAACTAACAACGGACCGAAACGTCCTTAAACTAACAATGGACCACTATGTCCTAAAACTGGCTGTTGACCGAGATGTCGATAAACTACGGTGGATTGCAGTATCTCAAAGACGATAAAAAAAATATAAAAAATAATAATAAAAACGGTATGTCCATAAGCAAAATAGGCACGGATGAAAACCCGAAAGGGCCCCGTGAGTAAAAACGGCAGGGCTACCGGCGAATGTTTGTGAAAACCCGAAAGGGCGCAACCTCGTTAAAGGGCACTTGCAGGTTCCTCACGACCTTGTAAGGAGAAATCACCCGCGTGAGATCCTTACGACTCATAAGGGAGCAACACACTTAGGAGTCCTCACGATTCCTTTGGAGAAATTACACTTGCGAGATCCTCACGACCCGTAAGGAAAACTCTCTTATGGGACCCTCACGGCTCATAGGATTTGAAAGTCTTAAGTCACAGAGACCTAAACCTGTGCTTAAGCAACCCCCACAACCTTCAATTTATGCCCTACAAGTGGCTCATACTGACCCTTGTATAAAATCCACGGGCGCGAATAAACATTTCCCTAACCAAGTCCCATCCATGACTAGAGATATGTTCATATGGCGAACAACCCTTGTAAGCCCTCTCAACTTATAAGGAGAAGACCCTTTTGTAAGATCCTTACGACTTGCAAGAGGACATGCACTTAGGAATCCTCACGATTCCCAAGGAGAAAACACACCTGCAAGATCCTCACGACTTGTAGGGAGAAATACCTTTGTGGGACCCTTACGGTTCATGAAGTCAAAAGCCTTAGTCGACAAGACCCTTAACCCTGTTCGCTAAGCCACCTTTGTTCGATATCGACAGAGGCAAATGATGATTTGCTCCTGGCAACATCCCAGTTGTAGCGGTGCTGATGCCGAAATCGGTGTCTAAAATCCAAGATTGCAGCGAAAAGGCTAGCGAGCCACACATGCATACGAAATGGCCGAAATGATGGGGAAACTTGCAATAAAAAGTAGCAAGTAAAAATGTATGCATGAAAAATAGCCGAAATGATTAGGCAACTCACAATAAAAAGCAGTGAGTAAAAATAAAATAAATAGCCGAAATGATTGGGCACCGCAAAAAATAGCCGAAATGATTGGGCAATCGCGACCTTCGCGATATAAAGCTGAAATGATAGAGCATCGCGGAAAAAGAAATAAAATAAAAATGAAATTTACGCCCTACAGGTGATGTTACATCTGTCCCTGTATACAATCCAGGGGCGCAAACAAAGAAGGAATCGCACTCCTCCTCTCCCAGGTTTCATCAGAAGAAGAAGCCAAACCTCGATGAGTCGCAGACGGCCTAGAGATCATCTCGACGTTCGTCTTATTGCAGCGGACACAACATCAAGTGAAGCGGAACAGCGGCAACTCCCAGTTCCATGGCTCAGCGATATACAGATCACCAAGAGTCAAATCCCCACCCCGTGAAATGCGGATACAATCAACAAATTCCTGGTTACGTGGAACGCGGATAACGTCACACTTTGACCCCGTGGGAAACGTCCAGAGCGGATCCTGTTCCTCGCAGAGCACGGCAGTGAACCCGTGTGAAGCATCCAGAGCGGAGCCTAGTCCTCGCCGAGCACGGCAGTGAACCCGTGTGAAGCATCTAGAGAAAAATCCATGGTCTTGTGGAACGCGGATAACGTCACTCTTTGACCCCGTGGAAAACATCAAGAGCGGATCGTGGTCCTCGCAGAGCACGGCAGTGAACCCGTGTGAAGCATCCAGAGCGGAGCCTGGTCCTCGCAGAACACGGCAGTGAACCCGTGGAAAGCATCCAGAGAAAAATTCCTGGTCACATGGAACGCGGATAACGTCACTCTTTGACCCCGTGGGAAACGTCCAGAGCGGATCATGGTCCTCGCAGAGTACGGCAGTGAACCCGTGTGAAGCATTCAGAGCGGAGCCTAGTCCTCGCCGAGCACGGCAGTGAACCCGTGTGAAGCATCTAGAGCAAAATTCATGGTCTCATGGAACGCGGATAACGTCACTCTTTGACCCCGTGGAAAACGTCCAGAGCGGATCATAGTCCTCGCAGAGCACGGCAGTGAACCCGTGTGAAGCATCCAGAGCGGAGCCTGGTCCTCGCAGAACACGGCAGTGAACCCGTGGAAAGCATCCAGAGCAAATTCCTGGTCACATGGAACGCGGATAACGTCACTCTTTGACCCCGTGGGAAACGTCCAGAGAGGATCCTGGTCCTCGCAGAGCACAGCAGTGAACCTGTGTGAAGCATCCAGAGTGGAGCCTGGTCCTCGCCGAGCACGGCAGTGAACCCGTGTGAAGCATCTAGAGCAAAATTCCTGGTCTCGTGGAATGCGGATAACGTCACTCTTTGACCCCATGGAAAACGTCCAGAGCAGATCCTGGTCCTCGCAGAGCACGGCGGTGAACCCATATGAAGCATCCAGAGCAGAGCCTGGTCCTCGCAGAACACGGCAGTGAACCCGTGGAAAGCATCCAGAGCAAAATTTCTGGTCACTTGGAATGCGGATAACGTCACTCTTTGACCCCATGGGAAACGTCCAGAGCGGATCCTGGTCCTCGCAGAGCACGGCAGTGAACCCGTGTGAAGCATCCAGAGCGGAGCCTAGTCCTCGCTGAGCACGGTGGTGAACCCGTGTGAGGCATCTAGAGCAAAATTCCTGGTCACGTGGAACGCGGATAACGTCACTCTTTGACCCTATGGGAAACGTCCAGAGCGGATCCTGGTCCTCGCAGAGCACGGCAGTGAACCCATGTGAAGCATCCAGAGCGGAGCCTGGTCCTCGTAGAACACGGCAGTGAACCCGTGGAAAGCATCCAGAGCAAAATTTCTGGTCACGTAGAACGCGGATAACGTCACTCTTTGACCCCGTGGGAAACGTCCAGAGCGGATCCTGTTCCTCGCAGAGCACAGCAGTGAACCCGTGTGAAGCATCCAAAGCGGAGCCTAGTCCTCGCCGAGCACGGCAGTGAACCCGTGTGAAGCATCTAGAGCAAAATTCCTGATCTCGTGGAACGTGGATAACGTCATACTTTGACCCCGTGGAAAACGTCCAGAGCGGATCCTGGTCCTCGCAGAGCACGGCAGTGAACCCATGTGAAGCATCCAGAGCGGAGCCTGGTCCGCGCAGAACATGGCAGTGAACCCGTGGAAAGCATCCAGAGCAAAATTCCTGGTCACGTGGAACGCGGATAACGTCACTCTTTGACCCCGCGGAAAACGTCCAGAGCGGAGCCTGGTCCTCGCCGAACACGGCAGTGAACCCGTGTGAAGCATCCAGAGCAAACATCGGACTGTGGAGTCCTTAAAATCCACGGACTATGATGTCCTTAACCTCGACCGTAATGTCTTAAAACTAACGATCAACCATGATGATTCTAGACTGATTTTACCTTAGTTAAAGGGTACATCTCTTCACTCCTTTGATATTTGGCGTTGTAATTCCTCAATGTCTTCAAAGAGGTGACGGGTCCCAGTAACCACACATTTCGTGGACTGTGGAGTCCTTAAATCCACGGACTATGAGGTCCTTAACCTTGACCGTGATGTCTTAAAACTAACATCGGACTGTGGAGTCCTTAAATCCACGGACTATGAGATCCTTAACCTTGACCGTGATGTCTTAAAACTAACATCGGACTGTGGAGTCCTTAAATCCACGGACTATGAGGTCCTTAACGTTGACCGTGATATCTTAAAACTAACATCGGACTGTGGAGTCCTTAAATCCACGGACTATGAGGTCCTTAACCTTGACCGTGATGTCTTAAAACTAACATCGGACTGTGGAGTCCTTAAATCCACGGACTATGAGGTCCTTAACCTTGACCGTGACGTCTTAAAACTAACATTGGACTGTGGAGTCCTTAAACCCATGGACTATGAGGTCCTTAACTATGACCGCGGTGTCTTTAAATTACGATACCCTGGAAACCATCCCAAACCAACCCCTAACCCCGTGAAATAAGGATAAGGGTGACCGCACCCAGCACTTGCGGGTCCTCACGACCTGCAAGGAAGAAAACTCTCTTGTGAGATCCTTACGACTCCCAAGGGAAAACCCGCTTAAGAATCCTCACGATTCTTAAGAAGAACTTACGCCTACGGGATCCTCTCGACCTGTAGGGAGAAGAACTCTTTATGAGACCCTCACGGCTTATAAAGCTCAAAAGTCTTAGGAGGCAGATCTTAACCCTGAATCCTAAGCCATCGCTACCCTGCAAGTAGGTCAAGATAAATTGTCCACGGAACAAGTTCAATTGAGAGGGACACACCATTAAAAAAATATATGTCTTTATTCATGAAACAAAATGGATACAAAGTACAATTCATGAAAGAACAAAAAGAAAATACTCTCGTTCAGGAGTATGTACAAAAAGAAAGGAAAAGATACAAGTCTTTCAAGCCGGGGGGCGATTTAGCAATTTTGCCAGCTCATCCTACTTTTGCTGGGCCATAGCTTCATGATTCAGGATCGCCAGAAGACGAGCCTCTGCCTGAGCCTGCTGGGCCTGATATGAGGCAAGCCGAACTTCGAGCTCCTTCTCGGTAGCTTTGTGGGCCTCGACTCTTTCACGAGTAAACTCGGTGGCCTTGTCGATGGCCACTACCTCCTTGATGGCCTCTTGAAGCACTCGCCACAGTTCATACGCTTTGTTGGCCTTGGCGGTAAGATTAGCTTGAAGCTCGCTTAGCGCCTTAGAATCCAGCTCCCTCTCCGAGAATTTGCGGCCGAGCCTCTTCTCGCATGATGCCATGTTTGCTGCGCACCGTGCTATCAGCCCCCGCAACTCCGCCTTTGCAGCCACAGCCTCCGAGGAAAGACGAGAACACTCAAGGGCGTGCAAGCAAGCCTCCACCTGCCGACAGAACTCCACCCAGACTCGCACCACCTCTTCGCTATAGTAGGTGGCAAGAAAAGGAAGAGAACCGTTAGCTTCAGCGGCAAATGCTTCAGCAGTGGTTGCGCTGCCAGCACGAAGCTCCTCGATCAAAGACGACAAGGAGACAAGGCTTAACTGGGCCAAGCGCTCTGAGGCTCGCAAAGCATAGGGGCCGGGTGGCTTAGCGATACGTGATTCCAGCGCTATGGAGGCTGGCAGGGCTGTTCGGATTTGAAAAATGTCAGTAAAACTCTTAAGCAAAAGAACAAATGGGACTATATTGAAATGTCACTTACCTACGGTCATGCAAGTAGGAGCTGAAGGTTCCCCTGGCCCTTCAACGACCTCCACCTCGTCATCGGCCTCCAAACTGTAAGAGACATCAATGTTATTTCGCAGAATAGCAACAATGCTATAATAAAAAATGGCGAACGACGCTAACCTTGCCCAGAGGAAAGGACGATGCGCTGAGGAGAGATCGCCTGCGGAGCTGCCATCTCCAGCAAACGATGAAACGATTGCCGAGGAGACAAATCAGCGATAGAGGCCGCCAGCCCGCGCAATTCTGAGAAAACAAAAGAGTTCAGACAGTAGAAAGATTGCTAATTTAAAATGTAGAAGGTTACCTTCAGCACTCCTCCCATTCTGAGTCGGGGGGATGGCGGCTTCAACGACCTCCGCCACGATTTCCGGATCTAGCAAAGGGAGGGTAGTCCCGACCACCTCTCCTCCGGCCTCTGGGCCGCCCGCAGGAAGAGTCATTGGGGCGGCAACCCCCAAAGGAGCCTCTACCAAAGGAGCAAGCGCTCCATGATCAGGAACCACCACTGGAGGCTCTATGGCAAGAGGAACAGCATTGTCAGCCCCCTCCACATCGAGTAAGGCTGCATCGGGAATGTCAACAGGCTCTAGCTGCAACAAGCCCGTAGGGACCTCCCCCATCGCCGAGGACTCTGCACAATCCGCACAAGAATAAGAATACATATATATGGGCATAAGCAATCTGAAAAAACTGTGAAGAAGTATAAAAAAACATACCAATGCGCAGGGAAGCCCTCAATATGGCTTCTTCAAGCCGATGCTCCTTCTCAAGGAGGCGTGCTCTTCGGGGTTCGAGGGTGGACTCATGGCCGCCGGTCCATAAGGAGAGCGCGTCCGCAGCATCCTCCGAAGCAGCCTGCTTCAGCGCTCTTTCACCCCACTCCTCCAAGGGGCCGATAAACCGTCGCCGGATCCATGAGGGGTCTTCATAGAAGATCACGGCAGGATAGGGTTTCTTCGGAACCCTTGCGTTCTGAGACTCATCTTTAGAACGTCTTATGGCCTCAGCTAATTGTGCGGCCTCCTCGGCAGCCGAGCCCGGGAAGAGAAGAACAGCGTCCGACTCTTGCACGACCAACGGCTCATCTGGAAGTATGGGCTCAGACTCCGTTAAAGAATCAAGTAAGTTGGTGGCCACCCTCCTTCGCCTCTTAGATCCAGAACCGGCCGCCGAAGACGACCGTTTTCTTCCCCATGGAGCCTTGGTGCGGCGGCGGCCCACGTCGCCTTCAACACCCTCATCCCTATCACCCTCGCTTGGTGCCACAACCGAGGATGACACCGCCATTGTCGATGCCAAGGGGGGCGAGGCTGCCTCGGGTGGTGGCGTTGTTACCGGAGCCCGTCTACCCCGCAACTGAGTACCCAGGGGCATACCAGCTGTTGGAGTACGATCCACCCCCGACTCCCCCGGAATAAGCACGGTGCCGGTATCCCTCAGAGGAAAGCGGACCGGGGCGCGCTTCGCAGCTTAGCTCCCGTGGCCGGAACCTGAGTAGGGGCACCATGACCAAGAAGCACCCTTCTTTCTTCAAGAATAATTGGGTTGACTCGATGGAGATACCAACCCGTGAACGATCCCACGCATCGGGGCATGTACTCACCATCGGGGATCATGAACTGAGAACCCGTGTTCAACCTCACAAAATGATGGGCGGCATCTCGAACGGCCTCGAGCGAAGGAACCGGCGTGACTATGAAAGCCTCAAACGGGACACCCTGATCATAACCAAACTGCCGGGCAAAGCGGTGCGGATTGTACCGCATGAAGAGGGCCGCGCTATCCTGACGGAATACCAGGTAACCCGGTTTGATTGCGTATAAGCGCGCGGCCTCCCGGGGCTTCAAAGAGGGCGCGTTATCTATCGACCGGTCCCAAAGCGGCTGGGCTGAACCCGCAAAGGAAGATAAGACCCGATCATTAAAAACCAACCCGCCAGCAGTAGCGTAAGGAGAAATCAACGCCTGAATAGCCCCGAATTGAGTCGGGTCAGCGGCAGAAGCATCCACCAATCGCATAAGCCTAGGGAAAGTATAAACGTCGTAGAATGCGGGCCTTTGATGCATAGCAAAAGCACCCAAGATGTGCATTTCGATCCAAGACGTAAAGTAGTGAAGTGAGAAATTTACCACATCTACGCCAGGGCTGGAAGTATTAGCTGTAGCGCCTAACCCGTGATAGAGATGCACCAATGTCGGGATGCCAATGGCCAGCCGCGTTCCCTCAGCTATGCGATGAGCCGGATAGATGACCGAAGCTCTCATAAAGCGGCGATGCATAGGGATGACAAACCAGCTGAGCCAGACACTGATGAACCCAACGAAGAACGTCTCCTCATCCATGCCGGGAGCTGCGATGGATTCGAAGGACATCGGCGACATTATGGGGATGTAGTACTTCGGTAGATCCGATTCATTGGTCGGCAGCTTCTTCGGACCAAACCCAAAGGGGTCTTTAATATTTGCAAACTTCGGAGCTGCCTTCGACAAGACGCCCTCGCGAAGGAAACAGGCAATGAAGCTCTTAAAAGTAACGCCCTGCTCCTCACATTCGGTGAACAATCGATCAAAGATACCTAGCACATTGATCAAGCTGGGACGCTTGTGGCGGACGGCGTTCTCGGCAGACAAGCCGTCAAGCGGTGCAGGCTCGGGTTCAAAAACGTATTCATCAGAGGGCAGCAGCTCCTCATAAAGTGTCCCTCGAATTGGCAGCCCCGAGATCTCATAAAACTCCCCCAAAGAGATCGAAACCTCTC
Source organism: Agapanthus africanus (assembly GCA_030015575.1). Taxonomy (NCBI): domain Eukaryota; kingdom Viridiplantae; phylum Streptophyta; class Magnoliopsida; order Asparagales; family Amaryllidaceae; genus Agapanthus; species Agapanthus africanus. The sequence continues at coordinate 802,672,033 of CM057339.1, read as the reverse complement.
TGTCCCCCAGAAGAAAAGTGTTGGTGGGGAGATTCCACTGATTTAAGAACGCCTTAACCCACCAAACATGCGGGGATTGATAATGGAAGAGCGACGCATATATTGCTTGGTAAAGCCCAACCTTCTGCAGCCGCGCACTATGGGTAGCAAGGATGTAGCGAGCCTAGAGGAGGTAGCCCGTGGGGTGTCGAGGAGTGAACCCTATCTTATAAATCTGTCCCTATGGGTAGGCCTCACCCTGACAAATACGCCGCCCCAGAATATCTATAGCTGGGATCGGATGGTTCGGGATACCGGTTGTTGAAGGCTCGAGCCGTCCCGTTGGAGTCCAATTTGGCATCTCCACAGCGAAAACCGTCCTTGGAGGGTCCATCGGCAAGAACGGGAAAGTAGGCTTTGTCGGCACTTCGCAGAGGAAACTCCGGCGACCTCGGATGATATGACTGTACCAAGTTCCCCATAGAAGTAAGCTGGTGCAGTTCGGGTCATGAGCCTGGATCATCGCCATCGCCTCCTCATCGGATGGTGATTGAGGAAAAGCGGTCTCCGAACGAGTGAAGCGAAAGCACGGAACAGTAGCCATCGCACCTGAAATCAAATAAAGGAAACTGTCAAAAGCAAAGCCAGCAATATATATATATATAAGTATAACTATATATATGAAGACAGTTGAAGAAAGCGACATCAAACTCTTTTATAGGGCCATTGGCTACAAAACACATGGGCCCCACAGAATCAGGTTGACTGCTCGTTAATAATGAAGCCAAGCAATTATAATGAGACAAAGCGAATATTCTCATTAAATAAACAGGGGACTTCAAGTAACCATGCACACTCCCCTAAAAGACAAATCCATCTTGGGCTCTGTGATGAATCAAACAGAATCAAGGGAATTAAATTCCCAAAGACCAACAGTGCAGACTGTTTTTGGATTGTGAAGAGGATGAATCGAGGCAAGAAAACCCATGAAGTTATCTAGGAAGAACTTAGTTCTTCAGAGGAATTAAATTCCTTTTTGAAAAAGGGAATTAAATTCCCAGAAATTTTGTTTCAGAGCCAGAGCTCCTTGGGATGGAATTAAATTCCATGGAAAACAACTGACATTATCATCTTCCTTAAAGATTAGAAAAACCCTAAGAGATCTACAGTTTGAAAATTAGATGGGTCTCTGTTCTTATTGATGAACATGAAGGAAAATGGGTTCATGTTAAAAGGGGTGAGACCCTTGATGTGGATTTAAAATCCAGAGAGTTGTTTTAAATGAAGGTTCTTCGAACGTTCAACATTATTACCTGAAAGGAAAAGTCTTTCTTGAACAGAGTTAAACTCTGAAAATTTTTCAAGGCAGAGAACTAAGCTCTGGAAAAAGAGAATTAAATTCTCAAGAGAAGGAAGTTCTCAAAGGAAGAAGATGAAGCAAAGTGGAGGCTCTTCTGAAAAGACATGGGCATATAGGATAGGATGGAAAACGTTTCATCTACCCTACTCCCAAAGCAGATCCGACGGTCACAAAAGTGACAGCGTTGCACTCACGTGCAGACACGTGGGAACAACGCTGTGGGGGCATTTGTTCCCTGATTAAAAATCAGGAGAAGCTTCAGAAGAGGCATCACGTGCTCACACGTGACCAGTTGTCACGTGTTGGCACGTGACGCTTAAAGCAGCGGCAAAAAGCACATTCATCCCCTGATTAAAAATCAAGAAAAGCTCCAGAAGAGGCATCACGTGCTCACACGTGACCAGTGGTCACGTGTTGGCACGTAATAGTTAAGCAGCGGCCAGAGAACAGAGCGCATAAGAAGAGAAGCCCATTCCAGGGGTCACGTGCCTACACGTGACCAGGGGTCACGTGGCCACACGTGACCAGCTTTAAGAGCCTTATTCTTTAACAGAATTAAATTATGAGGATAAATCTTCCAAATCTTTCCAAAATGAAGAAGGATTATCTAAAAGCGTTGGATTAAAAATTTAAAGGTGATTAAATATCACCAATTTATGGAAAAATCTTGGACTTGGAAAGATTTCCCCCTAAATCTAACCGAAATAACAAAGAGATATCTTTGGATTTAAAATCCAATGGTGAATAAAATTCACCTAACAATCTAAAAGCCCAGATTAATGATAAATATAAATCAAATCTCTCAATGAGAGATTTACTAAACAGATTGATTATTTTCCTTCTCCTATAAATAGGAGCCAAGAAAAGAAGAGGGGGGGCCTTTGGACCTTTTCTTTTGATACACAGAGAGAGAGATATATAGAGCCTTTGATTCTCTGCAAAAGGAAAACCTTAGGGAAGAAAAGAAAAGGGAGGCTTCAAAAGAGAATTTAATTCTCAAAAGAGTTTAACTCTCATATAAAGAAAAGAACTTAGTTCTTTCTCTGGTGGAGGATCTGCAAAGTGCATATCTCCCCATGAATTGAGAATTTAATTCTCATTGGGTTGAGATCCTGCCATGCAGATCTAAAACACAGAGGAGGAACTGAGTTTTGAGAATTTAATTCTCACAAGATGATAGGAATTCAATTCCTTTGAGATAAAATTAGGGTTTAACCCTATGTTATGGGAATTTAATTCCTTCAAAATGAACAGAACTAGGGCTTAACCCTAATTGAGAACATAATTCTCTCAAACTCACAGGAATTTAATTCCCTTAAGAAAAGAAGTTAGGGTTTAACCCTATTTAAGAATATAATTCTTCAGAAGAAAACAGGAATTTAATTCCTCTAAAGTTTGTTGTCAGGGTTTTAACCCTATGAAGAATTTAATTCTTAAAAGATGAACAGATCTTTAAAACATGCAAAGAACCAGAGTCACGTGCTACCACGTGACCCCTGCAAAGATCCACAGAAAAGAACTTTGAAGCAAACACCTCACGTGTTACCACGTGACTCCTGCAAAGATCCATAAAAAAGAACTTTGAGGCAATGCCTCACGTGCCCCACGTGATCTCTAAAGCATACAGAGAAAAAGGCAAAAGGAAACAGAAAAGAGCTCTAGGGCGCCCTCACGTGTCGACACGTGGCCCCTAATGAACATTCTAACAGATCAAAGCGTAAGCCTCCATCACGTGCCAACACGTGATGGATTTCAGAATTAAAAGTGTTAAACACTTATCGGTAGAACAAAATAAAGGGAAGCAGGGCGCTCTCACATGACCCCTTGGCTGATGCTCTAACAGATAAACGTATAAATTCCCATCACGTGATACTTCAAAGTATTCAAGACTTTTGACTGAATAAAATAAGGGGAATCAGGGCGCTCTCACGTGTCCGCACGTGACCCCTCTCTCCTTAGTGTTTAACACTAGTCTAGAGATTTTGTCCCCAGTGTTTAACACTGATTTGCTTAGTGTTTAACACTAATTTGAAAACTCTGTTCCCAGTGTTCAACACTGATTATCTTTTAGTGTTTAACACTAACTTGTTAATCTTATTCCCAGTGTTCAACACTGTTGGTATCTAGTGTTTAACACTAGCTTTAGCCCAATTGGCTAAGTTTCCAGAGGCAAAGCCTCTCCTCCAATGAACCAACAGAGGGCCAATATCCTAAACATGATTGGATTTAGCCCAAGCTGGCCATAAGTACTTAATTCAAACTTAACTGGGCCAATGGGCTCATAATATAATAATTGATCTTAGTATCCAAATTGGACTACAGATCACTTAATCTACCTTGGTTTAAGGGTACATCTCTTCACTCCTTTGATATTTGGCATTGTAATTCCTCAACGTCTTCAAAGAGGTGGCGGGTCCCGATGACCACACATTGATACGGACTGTGGGGTCCTTAAACTCATGGACTACGACGTCCTTAACCTTGACCGTAATGTCTTAAAACTAAACGCCGGACTGTGGGGTCCTTAAACCCACGGACTATGAGGTCCTTAACCTTGACCGGAATGTCTTAAAACTAACAACGGACTATGACGTCCTTAACCTTGACCGTAATGTCTTAAAACTAACATCGGACTGTGGAGTCCTTAAATCCACGGACTACGACGTCCTTAACCTTGACCGCAGCGTCTTAAAACTAACATTGGACCGCAATGTCCTTAAACTACCTATTGACCGCAATGTCACTAAACTAAACAACAGGGCTCCCCTAATCGCTCTCTTGTCGGATCTAAACGATCCCGTTAAGTTGATATTAGTCTAAAACTAGACTAACGTATCCTTAACAAACGTTTAAGTCGATCTTAGTCTCAAACGAGGCTAACGTATCCTTAAACACAACCCCCAAACCCAAATCTAAGATAATACGGATTTGGATTAGTCCACGCCCTACGGGCGACGACATAACTTAGTCTCCGTATACAATCCACGGGCAACCGAACATAAATCAAACACACACGACACGAAGTGATCATCTGGAGAAGAAGAAAGTTGTTACCGCAATGCGGTGGCGTAATTAACTGCAGGGGCTTGCGCCTGCAGGGAAGAGCGTCCCCACAATCAAAAACCCCTCAAGCGAGGGGGAATCTGATGAAGTCTGCTACATCAGACGCATCCGTTTAAACCTTCGATACAACGTGCCATAAATCAACTTGGCATCTTCGGAGAGATAGACGGATAGCACCAATTAGCATCTGTCCCGAATCTCAGGCAAGACCGTCCATGTCTTGGCCGCCATTCAGAGGGGAACAGTAGGTGCGCTAGCGCAAAGTGCATTGCGCTCTGAGCAGCGCACCACGTGCAAAGCACGGGTGCGCCAGCGCTGGTCCGTTAGATAAAAAGATCTAATAATGATAAATCATTGGTTAATCAGAATTAAAATTCTGTTATGGAATGATTTTTCCAATTTTGTTAAAAACAAGAAGATTGTCTTCTGTAAAACAGAAGCCCTAGGATCAAAGATCCAACGGTGAGGAAATTCCCAAATCAACCAGAGAAAGATCTTTTAACTGATTTAACAAATCAATTTGCCCTATATAAAAGCCCCAAGACTTCAAGTCTGATATAGAGAAACCCCCCTACAAACTTTGAAAAAACTCAAAGAGAAAAAGAGCAAGCTCTTGAAAGAAGATCATTTCTTCAAGGTAAAAAGAATGGTTCTTGAACAAAGAGATGAAATCATCTCATTAAAACAGCAGAATTATCTTCTTAAAAGATCATAGATCTACAAAAGACAAAGGTCTTTTATAAAAAGAGATCAAAAGATCTCATCATAAAAAACAAAAGAAGTATTTACTTCATTCACAGATCATTGATCTACAAAGGCAAAGCCCTTTCAAAAATAAGAACTGTTGTTCTTGAATCTTGAGGTAAAGCCTCCTTAAAAAAAAGAACATAAAATTGTTCACAGATCATAAATTTGATCAAATGCGCTTTGCGCTATTAAAAAGTGCCTTGCACTCATGAACTACGCTTTTGCGCTCCTTGGACCGGCGCTCAGCGCCAAAACGTGCCACGTGTCAACCACAGATGCAACTTGCGTTTTGCGCTTCTGAAACAGCGCACTGCGCTCATGGGCTGGCGCTTAGCGCCAAGCGCGCCATGTGTCACTCACTGGTGCGCCATTAAATTAGCGCAATACGCTCACAAATTAAAAGCGCAATGCGCTTATAAACTAGCGCTTAGCGCGACACGTGTCCTTTTCGTGTGCGCTACTTGGCAGAAATGCAATGCGCTCTTTAATTGGCGCAAAGCGCCTGGCGCGCCACGTGGCACGCTGTCAGAACACACAGTGTTCTGATGAATGCTATGCATTCAATACAAGACATAAAAAAGTGTCAGGATCTAATGCTCAGCATTACTAAAAGGGCCAAGCCCAAATAAAGGCTCAACAGCCCAGAACAATAAAATTTTAAACATTTGTTAGACTTAGCCCAAGACTGGCCATAAGTCCTCAACCCATATTAATTGAGCCCATCTGCTCACGAATATTTAACAGATCTTAGTCCCAAACTGGACTACAGATCCTTCAACCAACTCACACCGGTTCGAGGGTACATCTCTTTACTCCTCTGATATCTGTCGTTGTAATCCTTCAACGTCTTCAGAGAGGTGACGGGTCCCGACAACCGGACATTTCATGGACTACGGTGTCCTTAAACTTCACGGACTATGTGTCCTTAATCTTGACTGTGAGGTCTTTAAACTCACGGACTATGATGTCCTTAACCTTGACTGTGAGGTCATTAAACTCACGGACTATGACGTCCTTAACCTTGACTGTGAGGTCTTTAAACTCACGGACTGTGACGTCCTTAACCTTGACTGTGACGTCTTTAAACTCACGGACTATGACATCCTTAACCTTGGACCGAGATGTCTTTAAACTAACATTGGACCGAGATGTCCTTAAACTAACATTTGACCACCATGTCCTTAAACTGGCAATGGACCACCATGTCCTTAAACTGGTAATCGACCGCAATGTCTCTAAACTAAACAATAGAGCCTAAATGCTCTTTTGTTGGATCTAAACGATCCCGTTAAGTTGATCTTAGTCTAAAATTAGACTAACGTATCCTTAAAAAACGTTTAAGTTGATCTTAGTCTCAAATAAGACTAACGTATCCTTAAACCCAACCCCCAAACCCAAATCTAAGAAAATACGGATTTGGACTAATCCACGTCCTACGGGCGACAAAATAAATTAGTCTCCGTATACAATCCACGGGGAACCAAAATCAAAACAGACACCCACGACACGAAGTGACCATCTGGAGAAAGAGAAAGTGGTTACCGCGATGCGGTAGCGTAATTAACTGCAGGGGCTTGCGTCTGCAGGGAAGAGCGTCCCCATAATCAAAAACCCCTCAACGAGAAGGAATCTGACGAAATCCGCTACATCGGCCGCATCCATTTAAACCTCCGATACACGGTGCCATAAATCAACTTGGCATCTTCGGAGAGGTGTACGGATAGCACCAATTAGCATCTGCCCTCGAAATTCAGGCTCGGACGTCCCAACGTCCTGGTCGCGTCTTCCGGCAGGGAACAAGGTCTTTAAACTCATGGACTATGATGTCCTTAACCTTGACTGTGAGGTCTTTAAACTCACGGACTATAATGTCCTTAACCTTGGACCGAGATGTCCTTAAACTAACATTGGACCACCATGTCCTTAAACTGGTAATCGACCGTAATGTCCCTAAACTAAACAATAGAGCTCAAATACTCTTTTGTCGGATCTAAACGATCCCGTTAAGTTGATCTTAGTCTGAAATTAGACTAACGTATCCTTAACAAATGTTTAAGTTGATCTTAGTCTCAAATGAGACTAACGTATCCTTAAACCCAACCCCCAATCCCAAATCTAAAAAAAATACGGATTTAGACCAATCCACGCCCTGCGGGCGACGACATAAATTAGTCTCCGTATACAATCCACGGGCAACCACAAACAAAACAAACACCCACGACACGAAGTGACCATCTAGAGAAGGAGAAAGTTGTTACCGCGATACGGTAGCGTAATTAACTGCAGGGGCTTGCGCCTGCAGGGAAGAGCGTCCCCACAATCAAAAACCCCTCACAATGAGGGGGAATCTGATGAAGTCTGCTACATCGGCCGCATCCGTTTAAACCTTCGATACACGGTGCCATAAATCAACTTGGCATCTTCGGAGAGGTGGACGGATAGCACCAATTAGCATCTGCCCTCGGAATTCAAACCGAGACGTCCCAACGTCCTGGTCGCGTCTTCCGGCGGGGAACAATCCTAACCCAAAATTTTCTTTCAAGGTTATAGATTCTCCAAACAACACTAGCACCAATTTCAACAACACACCACCACCTCTACCGCTTACGCCTACCGTCGCTGCTCCGATCAACGAGCAGACGATATTGCTTGAGGCGATCCGCAGCCTCCTGGAAGGAGAGCAGCAGCAGACTGCTATTCTGATGAACCATCCAGAAGCGGAACCGCCCGGAGTGAAACAATCCCGGGCATTGCACCCAAAACAATTTTTAGGAAAAGAGAGCCCTCTGAAAGCTGAAGAATGGGTTCAAAGTATTGAGGATGATCTGGCAGCGGCACAAGTGCCAGAGATTGCTTGGGTTCGAGTTGCAAAACTGTAACTCACTGACAATAACCGAATATGGTGGAAGGCGGAAGAAAGCCGTCTTGAACAACCGATCGAATGGAGGACTTTTCGCGACATGTTCGACGCGAAGTACTTCCCTGAAACTGGCCGATTTGACACGGAACAGCAATTCATCCATCTACAATAGGGTTCGATGTGGACTAAATCTGTGGATTGTTGGATATTTATGCCCTAGAGGCCATTATTGTATATGTATACATATGGATGCTTGGACATATATATGTACAGGACAGTCTTGCTTGATATGATAGTGTGCTATTTGGTTTGACTTTATCTTAACATATGTATGTTTTACTTGCTATTACATATCTTTTATACATGTTGATAAAGCTCATAGGATCAATGCTAGACTACCTACGTTGTGATGGCGATCATACTTGTGGGAGCTGGGTAGTCGGTACGCACATCCTTAAATGGTCCCTAGTCGTGGGAGTATCGAGACTGGGCATCGATATTCCAGAGTAGACCAGTGTATACGTTTCTAGACCCTGATGAAGAGCGATGGTTTGGTCCTTCAACCATTAGTCTTTAAACCTAAGATCATATACAGGTGCTCACTGGGGGTGAGTACACCGGACGGACTCGCCGAGAACTTCCAGATGGTACTATACCTATCGTCAGGTGGAAGTTCTTAGGTGACATGAGTACAGGTTAGTCTTTAGACCTGAGATCGGCATTTGTCTCGTGTGAGTTCCCACTATGCTTTGATCACTACTCTACCACGGCTCTACTGAGTCGTGCAAACATGTTTTGGTTGGGTACAGTCCCGAGCCACATGGAGGCGGTGAGCGATTGTCGGGGATTCGTCTCTCCCGGTATAGGGAGTCGATATCACACTATGCTCGATTGGTCAGGACCATAAGACCTTGGCCAAGGCGGTTGGGATTTACTGATAGGCTGATCAGTAGCTTCCCAGATTGGTCTTGAGCCACATCAGCACGACTTATCAGGTTATCAGGGTCTGACATTTACCACCCCTAGACCCGGTATGCGATACTCTCAGACGAAGAGACCGGACTGTACGGAGATTGTCACAGATAGGCTCAGTAGGGATCCGGATGAGTTTGCTCATTGGCCTTCCTTTTCGACAGGTACCCGGTAGCCGTTACGTACAGCTAATGCCGCTGACGTGCTAATGGTTATGGATTTATCCAATAACTCACTGCCGGCGTACTTTTGAGTCTTTAGAGTCCCATACAGAGGGTTTCCCTGGTTCAAGTGAAATGATGTAGTAGCCGTATTGGATACGTGCAGGGTCTCGATCAATTGATGTACTTTGTACTCGGACTTTCGATCGGACAGTTGGTAATACTGGCCGGCTCGGGTATGAGCCGGATTATTAAATCAGGTATTGATTTAATAGTTTACATATATGTATTTCGATATGTATATTCTAGTATTACGTTCTTCGTGTTATTCTATCTCTTTGGGCGTTCGGATTTTTATCCGAATGCAGATATGTATATACAGCAGACTGTAATCCGTATTTATTACAGATTACCTTCTAGAAGGTAGCCACCTCATTATATCTTCTTCATTTATTTGATAAATGGAAATGATGTGTAAAGGGTGAGGTATGGGAGGAATGGCAATGACCATGCTTCAAATGAATTTTTAATTCATTTGGAGTTACTATTGAAGCATGGTTGTTGATTGTTTATTCAAGAAATTCATACACAAAACCTTGGTGTGTATTTTCTCTTTCTTGAGGCTTCATTTTTTTTTGATGAGCTCCCATTTCTCTTCATCTCCTCCCTCCTCTTGAGTTTTCCCCACCTTCATCTTCTTCCTCTTCACTACCATTCTCATGAGTTGAGAAACAAGTGAAGAGGCTAGAAAGAGATAGAAAACACTTAGATCATCACACTACATCCTAAACTACTTGGTTTAGCAACCCAAGTTCTCTAATTGCTCCACTTAACATATTGTGAGGAGCTAAAGCCATGGATCATATCTCCCGGGTGGATCATCTACGTCAAAGGAAGGCCGGAGAACAAACTCGATCCCGGAGGACCGATGGAGCCGGAAAAGGAGATCAAGCATGTTTAAGGTGGCCACTAGGAGCACATGACGAGGAAAGAAGACCGAAGGAATTGGATCGTTTGGTGAGGTTTCTTTCATAGTAGATAGCACCACTTTAGTTTTGCTAGTTAGGTTTATGGTCAAGATCCGGTTTAGGTTTATTCTAGTGCCAAGTTTCGTATCGTTAGAAAATTTTTGTTCCGCATTTGGCCACGGAAGTTGGCCGGGGCACTAGAGTAACCCTTCATGAGTATGATGCTGAGTTTACCATACTCAGCAGGTAAGATATATCTCAATGTTCAATTTTATATCACATACTACACAGCTAACAGAAGACTATAACAGGTTTGCGGCCCATCTCATACCGACTGCTGAGATCAGGGGTAGAAGGTTTCAGCAAGGGTTGGACCAGGAAATTCAAGCTGCCTTAGCTACAGAGGATTTCCCAACCCATGATTTGGCTTTGAAGGCTGTCCAGAGATACGATGCAGTAGTGAAAAGGAAGGGCAGACCTCAATCTGCCGGAGTGAAGCGTTCTGCCACTCAGATGGCAGGAGGAGACTCTTCAAGGCCAACTGTTGAACCAGGGAGACCGGAAGTAACAAATAATCAACCAAGTCCAGATTTTTGCTTCTATTGCAAGAGAGATGGACACTTATGGAAGGACTGTAGGCGCGCAAAAGGCATGTGCTTAGTTTGTGGCGCATCCAATCACGGAATTGGAACATGTCCGTATAGACGCAACCCAGTTTCAACTCACAACACTTACCCGTAACGGACAGCTATCCAGGCTCTTGCACTTTGTCTTGCACTCCCAGTTCCACCTCCACGTGGACCTCCTGCACAGCCTAATCGCCAATTCCATCAGGCACTGAGGAACATATCTCGATGGCAGAGAAACATGCCCCAAGGATAGAGGAATGTGCCTCAAGCTAGGAGGAATGTACCCCTGCGTCAGGCTTTCACATTAGCAGCCATAAAAGCCGAGACTATAGACCAAGGTAACCCTGGTAATTCCCTCACCTCGTTTTCAATCTTACCAAAACTTTCGCATTCTTTCGTTCTTCCAAATATTTTTCATGCACTATCAATAGTTCTATCACTAAATTGCTTTGAATCTGTTACACTTTTCTTCTACAAATTTCGAGAACGAAATTTTTATAAGAAGGGTGGAATGTAACAACCCTAAACTTTCTGTACAAATTTTTTTCAAAATACAGAAGGAATACCTAAGCCTGAGCACAAGTTATAAATTTGATTTGCTTTTGAGCAGCAAGAAACAACTTGTGGCTCACTGGTAAAGCCTTGCACTACTGTGACGTAGCCTCTGTGATCGAATCCCCCCAGCCACATTATATTTTTATTAATTTTTCTTTTAAACTTTTAGAAGCCCAAGGGTTTACACGTGCACTACACGTAAAATGAAGAGACATATAATAAACAAATACGTGCACCGAGGCATATGAGACGACAGGGACACGTGGTTGTTCGTCGCCGAAAGACGCGACTGGGACGTTGGGACGTCCGGCCTGAATTTTTGGGGGCAGATGCTATTTGGTTTTAACCGTCCACCTCTCCGAAGATGCCAAGTTGATTTATAGTACCGTGTATCGGAGGTTTAGATGGATGCGGCCATTATAGAAGACTTCGTCAGATTCCCCCTCGTTTACGAGGGGTTTTTTTATTGTGGGGACGCTCTTCCCTGCAGGTGCAAGCCCCTGCAGTTAATTACGCTACCGCATAGCAGTAACCACTTTCTCCTTCTCCAGATGGTCACTTCATGTCGTGTGTGTTTGTTTTATTTTTGGTTGCCCGTGGATTGTATACAGAGACATATAGCATACCTGTATACCTACATGCTTACACATATGCCTTGACATGCTTACATGCCAGTTACCATTAGTGATAGGTATATTTCACACGTAATGACATAGCTACATGTATACCTTGCATACATACTTCACTTATAACCAGAGGGTATATTACATCATTATTGATAGGTAGATACACATATCTTGCTATACCAACATGGTTACGCATACCTGACTATAGCTACATGTTCACCTTTATTTGATGTTGTATGGACTTGGAGAAATTAGGAACCGCATGATATATATATTAACTTGTTGCAGTTAAATAGCGGTTTTTCCTTTATATGCTTATATTACCGTTTCATGTTGCATATATTACATTCATGAACTTCAGATGATGTTCTCTGATATTTTTACTCCTAAATATATATAACAGTGGAATGGGACGCTGTTATATATGCCTATATACATATATTAGTGGAATGGGACGCTAATATATGTGTATTGATTCATGCATTTATACTTATTCATTACTTGATGTTTTCTGGATTTGAGGACCGTGGTGGTTTCATAAAATTATGCAAGTATTCTTATTCTTTACTTGATATTTGTATGCATCCACTCAGAGATTTGTTTTAATACCGATACGGGATCGAGAGTGTCGATGTTGGACACTTAAGATTCGAAGGACGTATAATACCGATACGGGATCGAGAGTGTCGATGTTGTGCATTTAAGATTCGAAGGACGTATAATACCGATACGGGATCGAGAGTGTCAGTGTTTGGCACTTAAGATTCGAAGGACGTATAATACCGATACGGGATCGAGAGTGTCGGTGTTTGGCACTTAAGATTCGAAAGACGTATAAATCTGTTTTGGATCATAAGTGTCGATGTTGGGCACTTAGGATTCGCTGAGGCTAACAGGATATATGAGAGTTACTTGATATTGGACACTTAGGATATACGAGATTGACTTGATATTGTACATTCAACATATATGAGATTTACTTGATATTGTACATTCAGGATTTATGAGACTTACATGATATGAGAGCCAATTTGGGGGCTGATTTGAGGAAATTGGGATTTGGATTGTCTTGATGGACTTTGGGTCCTACCACGATGTCAGGATTCCGTGGGAATGACATGTTTTACCTCATACCCCGCATTTATTTTATATGCATTGCTTCATGTATTAGTTGTACCTGCTAGAGTTCATTTCATGACTGTTGCATATATACATTGTCATATCATTGCTTCATGTATTAGTAGTACCTGATAGAGTACCTTGCATGACTGTTGCTTACATATTGTCATAGTATTGGTTCATGTATTAGTTGTACCTGCTAGTGTACCTTTCATGACTATTGCATACATATGACCTTTTATTGCTATTAGCTTGCCTATGTTAGATTCGCGCTGTACGTGAATACTTGCGATTATCTGCATATGTTATTTACTATTCATAAGTTGGCAACTCATCCCCGTTGTGCCACAGTGTTTTGCAGGTCGTTCCTCACAGTAGTCAGAGGCAGGGCTATTATCATTTATCATAGTATCTTTTGCTGTGGATACCGCTTCGGCTCACAGTGTGCAGTTTTGCTTTAGCTGGGTTTTGTGGTTATCCGTTTATGTTTATTGTATATTCGTTGTATCATGTACTCTCCATCTACCATTATCTTGTATGACTTAGGGACTTGATGTGAGAACGATATTGTATATTATTTTGTGACTTGGAGGTCTTTTATGCAGTTTTACTTATATCGTTTTTTATTTCTTCGCTACGACATCGTATATCTGTTGTGGTGATTGTTTTCCGCCGTTGGGCGTGGATTTGCTCCCGTTGGGATGCTTTACTTATATTTATGTTGTACCTATTTTTTTTGGATTTAGTTTTTATAAAGGAGGTGCTTCCAAAATTTTAAAGGAAATAAAATTGGGACTTTAAAGAATTTGGGTTGAGATTTCAAAAGTTTTAACAATGTTCTTATTTCTTACTACTTTTGATAGTTTAGATTGCTGGGTTTTCGGCTTACTTAAACTTCGTTACGCCTGTAGACGTTTCGTACTTTAAGGGCCGTCACGTGCCAATTTCGGGTCGTGACAGGGAAGCGGGACGTGACAGTAGCGAATGATCGATACGCGTGAATCGAAACTAATGAAAAGAACTAAATGTAGCAACTACACAAAAAACAATAAATAATAAAGGAAAACACACCAGGCAAAGAACACAAGATATTACCAGGTTCGTTGCGCACTTGCCTGCAAACCGACGACGAAATGCTTTCATTATTCAACAAAGAATTACAAGAGATAATTTCTGCCGTCTCGATCTCACCCAAATACAAAACAATCTCTCTCTATGCAAATCTCTCTCTTGCAAATCTCTCTCACGGCCAATTAATTCCCGTACCCAATTAAAAAGATTTTTAATTGATTGCAGCGGCCTTTAATCTCCTGAGGTCTCTGTTGATTCGTAGATAAAGTCAATCAACATAGGGCTTTTCATTTAAATAATATATATAGAGGTGTGAGGCTAAGAGATAAGCATGATTTTAATAATAGAGATTGGTTTAAAATATATATAAGTTTGAGAATTGATTTAATTAGATTAATTAAATCTTCTCCAAACATATTCCTACTCAAAACCTCATAACCGTCTCTTCTACACCCCTAACCGCATATAACGCGTTCCGCACGTGCTGCACTTACACGCACCATGCACGTGTCTCCAAGTGTTGGGCTTTTAGACTCTTGATCTCGGACTCCGAATTTATAATCAATTTCAACAAAGTGTACATGGCGTTTAAAGAGTGTCCAATTATTGTCGGTGGCGAATGCGTGTCCTCTGTCATGAATTGTAGACACATTTGCCTATTTAGTTGGAGACCTGCATGGACACACGTAAATACCATACAAATAGTCCTTAAACAAATAGTACACCACTCTATAAAGGATTGCTCCTTGCACATATATTTAGTGATTTATTCACAAGTACTATCATGTTCTTATCATTATGATTTAGAAATAAATACTACCTATTTCTAAACCATTGGATTAGACTTGGTATATGTGCTAGCAATTATGATATCACGTATACCAAAAGCAAATCCAATGGTTAAGAAATGTGTAGGATTTGTTTTCAAATTCTACCGACAGAAGCATAGTCGTATTTTTCATTCACACCAAAATATATTTGTTGTTTCCATTATTTTATTTAGTTGGAGGTCGCTCCTATCGAGTATAAGATAAGAGAAAACCGGTTGAGATGGTTTGGACGTACACAACGGAGCATAATAAATACCCCATTTAAAAGAAGTGACAAAATTGCAGTTAATGACGCAACTATGGGTAGAGATAAACTTGGACGAACATGGGTAAAGGCAATTAGGTATGATATATATGTTATTTGTCAATTAAATCGAGGATACGATCCTTAACAAAGCAATGAAGGGTTGTTGTTACTGCTTTCTTGCGGTGTCGCTTCCTTGTGGTGCTCGATTCAGCATCAGATGTGATCCGACATGAATGTCAAAATTGTCAATGTCCAACAAGAGGGGCCAGTGGCTTCCCAAAATGGCAGTTATATGTTTCTTAAATTAATCTTGATAGCTTCAAATATATTTAAGGGGATATGGACAGATGCTGGAAAAGATGGTAGATGGGGTCTATATAAGACTCAGAAAAAAGAGCATTACCGATGAGTGGGAGATGTGTATAAAGATGGAGCAACGGGTAGGGGAGATCAAGACGGAGAAGTTCGAGAGACTTTTAAAGCTAATAATTTTGCATGCATATCTGTAATTTGATTTTTGAAGTTGAATGCTTTTCATTAATTCAATTGATAGCGTACTAAATTAGTTTCAGACATACTCTACTACCTATTACTTGCGAACTATGAAATCATCAAAACATTCATACTCCAAAATTTTGGTGGTTTTTAATGAAAATCACACTTGCTATATATTTCCTTTGTCGCAGATTTATGCCAGGATCGGGTGCAACTCAGCAAAATTTGGGCATTTGTATGCAGCTGCACCCAGAACATCCTCCAATCCTTGGCTTTTCTTTAGTGGTTTAAATTACTATTACAAGACTATAACCTTTAATTTATGAGATGTGGCAGAACAATACGGCGGGTGTTACTTCATTGCTTGGAGGAAATGCCTACAACCCTGGGTCCAGTATTGCTCGCCATTTAGGTAAAGCTTAGTTGTGTTCAGTTCTGTTTGCGTTCAACCTATTTTCCCTTCATCAATCGATTCTCATCCTTGCAGTATTGAAGACGGATCTCAGTTTGATCCTGGCATGTAATGTACCTAAAGACAGCCCAATGCTAGAGGTAACCATTGTTTTATCTTCAATACAAACTTTAAAATGCATGTGCTATGTTTTGGGTGCAATTAAATATATATTTAGATCTTCAACATATTATATAATTTATATCATAAACATATCATCAAGAGGATCTCTCCAAGTGGTAGTATTGTGTATAGCATATTAAAAGGTTGGAGGATCAAATCCAACTATCTATATAAATAATCTTGAATACTATATAAACGAGAAGAAATTTTATTATGCAATTTGTATGTGATGCAGTCCAGGATATGGAGCATTGCAAAATGTTATTGTAACCATTACTTTTGTTGTCTTCCCTTATGGAATGTTGTAAAATGTGGAGTGCCCCCTCGGGCCAAAATTCGCGTGTCTCTCCTTCAACATTTAAACGACTTATTTCATCCGGTCAAAAAAATTGAAAATGGAAATGACAACTTATAGCTTGTGAGAAACCAGAATCTATTGCGGTGTTTGATTCAAACCAGGAAATCATTGTCTTGAAAAGGAGCTAGAGTCCTGACTCCATCCTTATCATTTGTCTATCGAAATATAAATTTTAGATATATTGTTGTCGTCTAATCCTTAGCCAATCCAAATGGATAAAGGAACATGAGTCAACTAAAGGAAAGCTGGACTAATATCTTTATTTGAAGCTCAACAATGACTATTATATCTATGCTTATCGCTTCCAGCATTGGATCTTCCATTTGGTCACAAAATTTTGAAGGGTAGATTTTGAAAAAATACCATGAAATTTCAACGTCTTTAGGTCAACAACGTGAACTTATAAAATTAGATACGAATACCATTAGCTTTCAAAAATATTCAATATGACAAGTATGTCATTTTCGGCTAGACCCTTCCTGTTATTTTCACCATTAAAAGCATAGGTATGAAACTGAAAAAAATGTGGAAACATGTGGTATTTATTTGCAGTTGGCAATAGGGCTTTCCCTGCATTTATAACATCAAAGTTATCTGAACTTAAATGAGTGTAGTGTATTTTGGCGAAATTTACCCTTTTTTTAATAATATTTACTTTTTCTTTTGCTGCTTTTTTGCACATGAAATCTTTCATAATCCAACGTGGACGAGTTTTCCTTGTTTCCAGAGAGGAAACTGTTGGAGAGATTGAGAATTCTTGGATACATCAAACCCAAAACTTGAAGCCGTGTCTAGGACAGAAGTGTAACAGGACCTTGATTACGTGCTGCAAGTTCTAATGTTATATATATGCAGCAACTACAAGTATGGAATCATATACAAGTGATATCATTTTTAGCGGTATTATTAGCGAAATTTGGTGTGTGCTGATCTTAACCTCGTATTCATCAAGAGAAGTACATGTTGAAATGAAGGACTGCTCATGTGAGCTCTATGCTTAATCTATATCTATCAACCTTACTTAACGATCGATTCCTGTTTTAATCCAACTCTCGTATCTACTCCAGTATTTTGCGTGAGTGATGCACACACATATGTTAGACATCATGGAAAATGTTAAGAAGATGTTAAAGATTTTAGCTCAATAATAGACTTTGATTAACATAATTTCAGTAAAGTTTCTTTTTATTAAAAAAAAATGCTAGAAGAAGTTCACTTGATTTAAGACTTTTTATGTTGGTTTTTAATTATGAGGATCTATGTTGCCATGTGGCATGCTGGAAATCAAATTGATGTTTCAACTTTGAAACCCACTTTCTAGTTGAGTTAGTAGAGACATGGATGGAAGAGTTGGATTATGATTTGTTGTTTCTGATTAATATGATAATTGTAAGTTTGGCTAAATTGCTTCATATTTGATTCTCTTACACGCCCTGCTTTTACCGAGTGCGATAGTTCGATTACTGCTATGAATCTTCAAGTGTTCTAGAGGCCCCCTTAGCCCGCAAAAACAAAAAAGATATAGTGAGAAAGTCAAAAGGAGGAGGATTTTTTGCCCGGAATTACCCGTAAGGTCTGCCCCAATAGCAGACGATAACCGTAGGTATCTAAAACTTGTACTTTGTCCTTCTCAACTTTAATTTATTCTTAAAATGTACTTCATTTAAACTTAAATAAAATAACAAAAAGATATGTTTTTAATTAAATATTTAAATGAATGGTATTTTAAGAATAAATGAATGTTGAGAGGAGGCAAAGTGCATGTTTTAGAAAATTAGAAGTATTTCCTACAATTTAGTCTAATTACTTTTATATAATAAAATCAAGACATCCAGTAACAGCCTCAACATTAGTTTCTCTACTTCTCTACATATGTGGTGAGTAATTGATCCAATAAGACACTCTAAGATCATTTTTCAAACCCGCTCCCATTTCGAGTCAAGAAATAGATAACTTTCGGGAAGGGAGGATTAAGGAAATCCTATTGATAGCAGCTTTCTCCATACCTCCGGCAACCCTGTTCTCTACAAATGGAGTGGGTAGTTGAGCAGGCAATTTGTTTACAAACAATGAGTGGGTTTCAATTCCTTCAATTTCTTGGCGATTCATATGTATGAAAGAAGATATTGTTTTCGCTGACTTGTTTTATTATCGTTCGTTGCCTTCATTTGCCACAACCATTGTTCATTGTGCCGCATTATAAATATATTTAGTAAGAAAATAATTACAAAAGATAATAACAGAAGATAACAACTGATTTAATTTGAATAATTGATGTATACAATAGTATGATTTATTTTTGTTCATATCTTCTGTTATTTAACTCCTTAATTAATAAAACCTTGAAAAGTTGGTAGTTAGATTTAAGTAATTTTAGTAATGCAGAAATTTAAATTCCACTCAATTTTTAGTTTTATCCAATATTTCATCATTTCATTTTCTATGTAACACATAAATGATAGTTAATCATATATAGCTTGAGCATTCAGATTAGATATGTTAACAAATGACATTGATAAAAAAACTTAGCCAATATATATTTTTTCTATTATGACTTACGAGAAATATACTAGCACATATTGTAAAGAGGTCACACTAAATTGAACATGAAATCATATCAAGCAAATGAATGAACATAAGATAAACATGAATTAACCATTTATTGTTATTTTCAATGTTTTACCCAAATAGAGCCATTTGTTTTGGTTCAAGATTATCAGAGATTTGATGCATGATTGATTTGAGATTTTCCCAAAAACCCAAACAAAGTACGGAGAAAGTATCTCAAATGAGGTTATGCTTCGATTCTTACCATAACAGAAGGTGCTCATAATTTTGAAGAAAAATTTATAAATTTTGTTTTCTTATTCTTACCATTCGATTTACCTATAAAGGTCCATTCAAATTAAAAACTCAAAAAAATGTGATATGGTAACAAAAAAATATGTGTACCCCACACACACGCACCCACATATATCACATGTAAGATACTTGAATTGCCGTTTCGAAAAACAATAGAAAAAAAATTTAGCCCAGATTGAACTCGTGCACAGCAAAACGTAAAAACATGTTCGACTGACTGTAATCAGAGGACTCATAGATCCCCTTGTTTTACATGTTACACATCATCGGTATGGACCCCACTCCCACATGGACACCCTTGTTTCATCCATTTTTTTAATGCTACAGGGCCTGCAGACGATAAAAATGGACAAATACAAGGTTGGGGTCAACCATAGCCTCATACCCATTCCTAGGATTGGATCCTGACTCAACTTGAGTAAAGAGGTTTTCCTCTTCCGTTTTAATACTTTTAGAGCACGGTCGACCATAGGCTCATATGACCTAGTCACATAATTCGTGAATTATTCGGTGAATTCGTGAATAGTTCGCGAATTATATCATTGCCGATTAAATCTGCGAATTATTCGCCGTCACCGAACTTGGTGAATAATTCGCGAATTATTCGCGAATAATTCCCGAATTATTCAAAAAAACGAATTATTCAAAAAACAACAAAAAATTCACGAAATCAAAATCTAGCGTCTCATATATTAATTTTTTGCTCGAAATCCTTCCCGAACATTTCCCGAACACTTACCGAATCTTTCCCGAATACCTGCAGATTTTTTCCGAATAGTTCACCGAATCCGAATTTTCGACCTCGCCGAATTATTGCCGAATCCCGAATTTGTTACTGCATATGACTCGATCCATAACCGTTTCCAATTCTCTTGTAGAGAAACCTAGTAGGGGGCCCACGCTTGTCTAATTTTCAAACTCACACGAAATCCCTGTTCTCTGTTCCATTCCCAATACCTGATCCACTGAATCCCAACAGACACTCAACCCCACTTCACAAATTCCCACACGTCTCTCTGTGCCCAACTCTTGGAAACCCCTTTGCTGTATTCTCAACACCAAACACCATCCAGACCACTCACCTGTATCCACGTCACCCTTTCATGCAACCAAACAGCCGACTCAAATGAAACGCTGCATGAGCTGACGTGGACACCCCCTCGTCGTTATCTGCAAACCTGATGAGTGATGGTTCTTCTATATCCTTCACAAAATTTACTCATCATAAATTATAGAGTTACAAACTCAATTGAAAAAAAAAATCAGAAAATTTGCATGCTCTTGTTTTGATTCGTGCTTGGTTGTGCCAATGGCGATGGTGATTTTGCTGGGGAGATCGAAATTGGGTCAGAGTTTGGGGAAAAGAGTAATGGGTTCTTTGGAAAATCTCAAAAAGGTGCAATCTTTGAACCAAAATTTGATAACAGAGGCAGGAGATTGTGGCAATGGTGAATACCCATGTGGGTATTTGAGGAATTTGATGGGGATTTTGTCTGCTAAGAGATTTGTTTCTGTTAGAGCTGGAGAGAGCGTTTCAGATCAGTTTGATGAGCCCAATAATACTACTCAGGTCATTTTTGTGCCTTATTTTTAGTAAAAAGGATTTTTTTAATGTTAATTATATGGCAGCATTGTTACAACTTTGGTAATAGAATGCTTAATTGAATTTCCTGCTAATATTTGAGTTGTTAAGTTCTTTGTTGAGTAATCTTTGCATGCATGTATGATTTTCTGAAGAATAGTAGAGGTTTGGAATTTATTTACAGACATGTAGATTGCAGATTTCTTTGATAGGACATGCTGTGAAGAATCCATAATAAAAGAAGAATTTATCTTGATCCTATGCCTGGAATCCCCCCCTTTTGCATCTCCCAATTCTTGAAATTTTTCTTCATTGATTGATTCCTTGATTGCCTAATCATTGTTGTTACACACGCGGAAACCTTATGGATCTTATAGATCCCTTTTAACGAATAACATATAGAACAAAATTCTCAATCAAATAGCAACATAAGAAATTCGAGGAAAATGGGAGGAGTCTTTATTAGAACTTTCGAGGAAAATGGGAGAAACCTTACAGAAGATTACAATAACCCTCTCTTCATAGATCTCCAACGAGATCTCCTTTTTCTTGTTGGGGTGGGAAGAAGTCGATCTACGGAACAATGCTCGTGGCAAACAAAATCACGCAACAACAACAACTACACAATTAACAACGGAAGACAAATTAATAACGACGCGAGAATAAATAAATAAGAATCAAATAAGAGACGGGGATTTGTTAACGATGTTCACCCACCATATGGCTGGTCACCGGCAGAGCGGAATCTTCAATGTCTACTATAATATTGAATCAAGTACACCATGAGTAAACCCTAGGAGATTTCTCTCATATCTCTAGATCTAAGCCGTCACCCTCTCAATACAATAGTCTCTCTTTTATATTTAATTTTGGCAGTACAAACATTATATGAGATATCCCTATTTATAAGCAAACCCTAATCCTACCCAAAATAGAGATAAATCATAATTTGGTAAAATAAGATTCGCATTAGTTATTACAACGAAAGATGTCTGCCCCCACTTGAATAGATGTCTGCCTCAACTATGCATCTCTTCAGCGTCTTGTGCAGATGTCTCGCCTTTTGCCACTAGACGTCCGCCGATAGTCCGGACCGGGCTTCAAAATTACTCAGAAATCTAAACCACACTTGGTCAGACGTCTGGCTATACTCTATACTTGGGCTTAGTTCTTCTGCAGACGTCTTCTTTGCTGGCCTTCAGACGTCTGTTGTTGCTCTGTATTTCTAACATAATCTCGTGTGCACGTCCAGACGTTTGCCTTCTTCTGCAGACGTCTTCCTTCTCTGCAGACGTCCTCCCTGAAGTATTCTCCATAATTATTAACAATTTCCCACTTGGAAATACTTCAATCTTGATTCCCAACGCTAGTAAACTCGCATGACTCCGCTCTACTCTCTCATCATCAGATTTTCATGGAGATATTCACCAACCTGCAACAAAGCTCCGGTTGGTCTCCGTCTACGACTTTGGTGACCTTATCTGTCGGATTTTTTTCTCCAGTGATCTTTTCCAGGGTCAACTAGGGTTGTGCGCGGGTTGGGTTGGGCGGGTTTTGGACCAACAAGAAACCGAACCCGTTAGGACTGGCGGATTTTTCATCCATATTAAACCCGCCCGCTATAATAGGTACATAAACCCGAACCAGCACCCAACGGGTTCGGATGAGTTTCGGGCTCGAGTTCGGGTTTCCTAATTTGGGCGGGTTACCACGGTTTGGGATATGTTTCGCATATTAAACATATCATTTATTAATATAAAATATGAAAGAAAAA
Organism: Agapanthus africanus; assembly: GCA_030015575.1. NCBI lineage: Eukaryota > Viridiplantae > Streptophyta > Magnoliopsida > Asparagales > Amaryllidaceae > Agapanthus > Agapanthus africanus. The sequence goes on along the minus strand of CM057339.1, from coordinate 802,649,201 downwards.
CAAATCTTATTAAGACTCAATTGCAATTTAAACACATCTGAAACATCATACAATATTCAAAGTTGCAAGATGAAACAAATATTATTAATCAAAATTATTGTGGCAGTACAAAACAAGAAAGAGAATTGAAAGAACTAATAAGCAATAGAAAAATAAAATGAGAAAATAAGAAATAAAAATCAGGGTACATGAATTTATATAGGTTTAGGCTTTTAATCTTTTCATAACAATAAATATTTCTATGGCTCGTATTTCTAGTAAGTAGACCCCGGGTGTAGTGACAAATAAGCAAGGGTTTCATAGGATCCGTCTAGCTTCCTGGAACATAGATTCCCTTACGGGTAGACTAATAGAATTAGTAGAGGTGATGATTAGGAGGAGAGTTGGTATTATGTGTTTGCAAGAAACTAGTGGGTATGTGAAAAGAGTATAGTCATAGAGCCTTGCGGTTATAAGTTTTTTTATACAGGTAGAGATAAAAATCGTAATGGGGTAGGCATAATCATAGATAGACGGTTGCTTGAGGATGTAGTTGAGATTATGAGAAAAGGTGATAGAATTTTACTGGTTAAGCTTATTCTAGGTGGAGAGATCCTTAATGTTATTAGTGCTTATGCACCACAGATAGGTCTTGATGACACTAGTAAGCGTCTATTCTGGAAGGATTTAGACGGGATGGTGCAAAGTATACCTAATGAAGAAAAGTTATTTATTGATGGTGATCTTAATGGACATGTAGGTACTAGTCGTAGTGGGTTTAATACTATCCATGGAGGTTTTGGTTTTGGACAAAGGAATGAAGTAGGTGCCTCGATTCTAGATTTTGCCTTATCTTATGACTTGATCTTTGCAAACACCTGGTTTAAGAAAAGAGAGTCTCATTTTATCACTTTTAGGAGCGGATCAAGTATTAGTCAAATAGACTTTTTTCTGACGAGAAGAATAGATAGAGCTTGTTTTATCGACTGTAAGGTAGTGCCAGGTGAGAGTGTAACCACTCAACATAGACTTTTAGTTCTAAATTTTCGATTTAGAAGAGGACCTAGGAAGATTAGACGTAAGGTAGAGCTTAGAATTAAATGGTGGCGATTGAAACAAGGTAACCAAAAGGGTTTTATAGATCGTGTAGTCCAAGAAGCGAATTGACAGTCGGAAGATAAACATGGAACAAAATGGTTAGTTGTATCAAGAAGGTAGCTAAAGATCTACTTGGTGAGTCGAGAAGGGGTGCTCCACCATTTAAGGACACATTATGGTGGAATGAAGAAATAAATGCTTCTATTAAAATTAAAAGAGATTCTTATAAAGATTTGAAGAAAAGTAGAGATGTCGAGAGATTTGAGAAGTATAAAATGGCTAAAAATGAAGTTAAGAAAGCTGTTCGGGAAGCTAAATCTAAGGTCTATAAGGAGGTGTACGAGAAATTAGATACTAAAGAGGTTGAACATGATATATACCGGATTACTCGGATGCGGGAAAGGAAGAATAGAGACTTATGTGCGGTGAAGTGTGTCAAAAATGAAAATCAGAAGGTTTTAGTTCGAGATGAGAATATCAAGGAAAGATGGAGAGATTATTTTTACAAATTGTTCAATGAGAGCTTTACTAAGAATTTAGATGGACTTGTCATTCAATCTCAGGATATAAACCATGATTTCATGCGTAAAATAAGACTACCTGAGATTAAAGAAGTTTTGAACAGAATGGGTTTAAGAAAAGCGGTTGGTCCTGATGGGATTCCTATCGAGATTTGGAGATGCTTAGAAGAAATAGGCGTTAAATGGCTGACAGATCTGTTTAATAAGATTTGGCAGACAAAAAAGATGCCAAATGAATGAAGGAAAAGTATCCTTGTACATATCTACAAGAACAAAGGTGACATTCAAAGTTGCTCAAACTACCGTGGAATAAAACGTATGTATCACACCATGAAATTTTGGGAGAGAGTGATTGAACACAGGCTAAGCAAGGATATTAAGATAACAGAGAACCAGTTTGGGTTCATGCCTGGACGATCGACGACAGAGGCTATTCATTTGCTTCGTCAACTTGTCGAGCGTTTTCGAGAGAGGGGAAGAGATTTGCATATGATATTTATTGATTTAGAAAAAGCGTACGACAGGGTACCTAGAGAGGTATTATGGGGGGACAATGATGAAGAAGGGGGTCCCCGTCAAGTATATTGGCATAATCAAGGATATGTACGATGGAGTAGTGGCAAATGTCAGAACTTGCGACGGCTTAACGAGTGATTTTCCGATTACAATTGGTTTACATCAAGGATCTGTATTAAGTCCATTCCTGTTTACCATCGTGATAGATGAGCTTACTAGAACCATCCAAGATGAGGTACCTTGGTGTATGCTATTCGCTGATAATATTGTTCTAGTAAATGAGACGAAAGCAGGGGTTAATACCAAATTGGAATTATGGAGGCAAACATTGGAATCTTAGGGATTCAGATTGAGCAGGTCCAAGACAGCATATATGCATTGCAAATTTAGTAACCAAAGAAGTCAAAACCATATTGGTATAACATTGGAAGGGCAAGAGATATCACCGAGCGACCAGTTTAGATATCTAGGTTCCATCATCCAAAAGAATGGGGAGATCGATAGTGATGTTAATCAAAGGATCCAAGCTGGTTGGTTGAAATGGAGGAGTGCAACAGGGATTTTGTGTGATCGCAACTTTCCGTTAAAATTGAAAGGGAAGTTTTATCGGAGCACTATTCGGCCTGCCTTGGTACAGAATGCTGGGCTCCTAAGAAGCATCATAGACAGAAGATGCACGTAGCGGAGATGCGCATGCTTCATTGGATGTGCGGTAACACTAGAAAAGATAAGGTGCGAAATGAGGATATTCGTGTAAAAGTTGGTGTAGCACCTGTGGAGGAGAAGATGCGGGAAAACCGGCTAAGATGTTTTGGTCATGTGCGACGCAGACCTATGGAAGCACCGGTTTGACGAATAGATACTCTCGATTTGGGTAATGGCAAAAGGGCAAAAGGGAGACCGAAGAAAACATGGATGGAGGTGATACGAAACGATATGGTTGCCAAAGGACTCAATGAAAGTATATTGTTCGATAGGAGTGAGTGGAGGCGGAGGATTCATGTGCTGGACCCGGCGTGATTCTCATGTTGGTTCATGTAGCCTACCCTATATGCTTGGGATAAAAGGCTCAGTTGTTGTATTTCTAGTAAGCGGGCAGGTTCGGGTTGATTGTAGACGGGTCGGGTTGCAGGCACATATGGACTCGAGCTCGGGCGGGTTTTATAAGATCTAAAAACCCACCATATTCTAATGCGGACGGTTCAAATTTTGTACCCATCAAATGCGGACAGGTTTCAAATGGCTTTTGTACCCGTCAAATGCAGGCGAGTTCGGACGGGTAACGGGTTCAAACCGACCCGGTGCACAACCCTAGTGTCAACTCGCCATCTTCTATCGCCATACGAATAAAATGGTACCACACCTTGATGTGTTTCGTCCGAGAGTGATATGTCGCATTCTTCGCCAAATGTATCACACTTTGGCTATCGCTCCATAAGGTATTGAAGTCATGTTTCTTTCCCAATTCTTCAAGTAGCCCTACAATCATATCATCTCCTTACTGGATTCCGTGATCGCTATGTATTCAGCCTCCTTCGTTGACAATGCCACCACCATTTGCAATTGAGAAACCCAATACACCGTTCTTCCCCCAACCGTGAATACGTATCCCGTTGTGCTTTTCCCGTTATCTCGATCACCCCAGTAGTCCACATCAACATAGCCTTACACCTTTAGAGAGTCACCCCCGAAACATAAGCAATAACTTCACGTACCCTTTAGATACCTCAAAATCCACTTCACCGCATTCCAATGTTCCTTTCTCGGGTTTTGCATATACCTGCTCACAACTCTCATTGCATGTGCAATTTCAGGTCTCGTACTTACCATCACATACATCAAACTTCCCACCGCAGATGCGTAAGGCACAATTCCTTACTGAGTTGTCACGCACAATTCCTTACCATCTCATCTTTCTGCTCTTGAGTTGTTGGGCACAATTCCTTACTGAGTTTGAAGTGCTTCGTTAAAGGCGTACTCACCGTTTTTGACTTGTCCATATTGAACCACTTCAAAACTTTCTCGATGTAGTCCTTTTGTGATAACCACAGTTTTCGCTGCTTCCTATCTCTCACGATCTTCATACCCAGAATTTGCTTGGCTGCTTTCAAATCCTTCATGGAGAATTTTTCAGGCATCATCTTCTTTAGACTTTGAATTTTCTTAAAATTCGGACCCGCTACCAACATGCCATCCATATAAAGTGATAGAATGATGTAGTCTCCATTCTCAAAAGTCTAAATATAGACGCAGCAATCTGACTCACCGAATAAATCATGTCTCCAACATAAACTGATCGAACTTGAGATACCACCGTTTAGGAGCTTCCTTGAGGCTGTACAAGTTTTTTCGCAGTTTACACACCATAATTTCTCTTCCTTTCACCTAGTATCCCAGTGGCTACATCATATAGATCTTCTCGTCCAAGTCTCCATGAAAGAATGCGGTCTTCATTCTAGCTGCTCTAAGTTGAAATCCTCCACCGCCATGATATTGAGAATCACCCGAATAGATGTCATCTTCACTGTAAGGGAAAATATCGCTTGATGGTCAATTCCTTGTTTTTGCGCATTTCTCTTGACTACCAAACGAGCCTTGTACTGCTTCACACCATCAGCCTCATCTTTAATCCTGTACACCCATCTATTCAACAATGTTTTCCGACCCTTGGATAGTTTCACTAAACCCCATGTATGGTTCTTCTTCAAAGAATCCATCTTCTCGTTCATAACTTGCTCCCACTGCTTTCTAGCATCGTCGCTTGTTACTTCTTCAAGGGATTCGGGCTCTCCCGAATCTGTGTACAAAACAAAGTCGGTAACAAGTCTTTCAGGTAGCTTCCTCTCTTGTGTAGATTCCTCATAATTGGTACATCTGGTTGCTGAACATGGTTACCAACCTGTTTTTGAACTTGATCCTGTACTGCAATGCTCGTCTCTTCCAAATTCTGATCTCCGCTTGTAAGTACCTAATTGCTCTCTTGAGTTTCATCTAACTCGACGAACTCCGATACTGCACCATCCTTAGCTTACTTCTCTTTTTTGTACTAGTGTTGCTCATCAAAGAGTACGTTTTGGCTTCGTATTATCTTCTTGCTTGTGTAATCTCACAGACGATATCCGAACACATCTCCACCATACCCGATGAAGGCGCACTTCCTACTTGGAGTCAAGCTTACTCCTTTCTGCTTTATCAATCAAAGAATACACAATACAATCATATACTCTTAGGTGCGAGTAATTAACCGGTTTTCCTGACTAATTTTCTTCTGAAATGCCTCCAACAAGTGCACTCGCCGGATTTCTGTTGATTAGATACACAACATCATCGACCGCTGCTGCCCATAGGAATTTTGGCACATCCGCATCTAAGGTCATGCTCAGCACCCGCTCTAGAACCGTCATGTTTATCTTTTCAGCGATATCATTTTGTTGTGGCGTCCCGGTACCATTTTCAACCAACGAATACCCTTTTGTAAGCAAAATGCCTCAAATTCTCCTGTTTGCAATATTTCCTTCCATTATCGGACTTAAGGCATTCGACCTTCGTCCCCGTTTGATTCCCAACCTGTGCAATTCAGTGTTTAAAGATACCAACCACATCCGACTTCTTCATCGCATACACCCGTGTTTTCTATCTTGCATCGTCGATGAATGTTACGACGTACCAATTTCGTGCATAAGACTCCATCAAGGCCGGACCCCATACATCTATATGCACCCGCTTCTTAGTCTTTTTAGCCACACCTCCAATATGAATTTGAGCGCTTGCTTTCCATAAACGCGGCTCTCATAAAACTCTACATCCATGTTTTTCAACTCTGAAAGAATCCCCTATCCAGAAGAATTGCATGTTTTTCTCGCTGAGGTGCCCCAATCGTTTGTGGCACAACGAAGTCTCTGAATCTGTATTCGAACCCGTCGCTAATGCAACTGAACCTCCACTGTTCTGAGTGAATGGGTAAAATGAACCACTCAACTTGCCCTTTGCGACCACCAACGCTCCTTTGGAAATATTCCACTAAGAATTCTCAAAGACCGTAATATAACCTTTGTTCAGCTGATTTGTAGAAATTAAGTTTTTCTTCAGTTCTGGAATATGTCTCGCGTTCTTCAGCTTTAATTGACCTATTCCTGACGGTTGTAGTATGATTGTCTCTTTTCCAACGATGTTACACGGCCGACCGTTTCCTACCATCACATGTTCAAAATACTCTTGAACATACTCGCTAAAGTGACGTCGGCCAGAAGTGCAGTGGAAGGATGCCCCCGAATTTAGGAACCAAGTATCCGGATTTGTGCTATCGTTCGTTGATAGACAAAGCCCATGTTTCCCTTGTTCATGTGTAGATACTACATTGGCTTTCTTTTCATCTGCCTTCTCGTCTGAGCCTTTCTTTAAGAGTCTACAGTTGATTTTCCTGTGACCCTTATTTCTACAGTTCCAACCGCCGCCTTGGATCATCCTTTTCGATTTTCCTAGGTTTTTTAACTTGTACATCTTCCTCTTTCCCCTTTCCATCGTTCTGGCGCGGTTCTCCACTAAAAGTGCATAAGTTCCTGAACTCTCACTCGCAGCCTTCTCGTCTTATCGTTTATGCAACTCACCGCATCATTAAACGTGAGTCTTTGAGATCGAGTTGCTTACTGCCATTACGAGATTTTCCCAACTCTCCAGCAACCAAGAGAGAAATAGCATGGCTCGAATCTCATTTTCAAACACAATTGAAATAGATTCTAGTTGGCTCGTCACGCTGTTGAACTCATTCAAGTGTTTTGTCACCGAACCACTTTCTGCCATCTTCATATTGAAAAGCTTCATCAAGTATATTTTATTTGATGTTGAAAGCTTCTCATACAATTTCGCTAGCGTCGTCATTAGCACAATGGTTGTTTTCTCTTTTGAGAAAGGCCACATGCGGAGTCATTGACAATCTGATCGTCGCCAGGACTTTTCTATCCAAAGGGTTTCACGCCTCATCGGTCATCTTCTCAGGCTTTTCTTCTAGCAACGGAAGATATGGGTCCTTTTGATATATGTAGTCCTCCATTTGCATGCGCCACCAACCATAATTGCAACCATTGAATTTTTCGATTCTTATTTTATCCGCCGCCGTCTTTTCGTCTTTATCACAGCAAAGCGCAACTTCTCTCTTGATCTGAACCAACGCCTTCAAAACGGCGATCTAAGAAAGTGAGGAAGAGAACACAAGTGTCATTACCCACCGTTAACCTAGAGCGTAGAATCGAAGAACCATAAGTTCCTTAACCACGCTCTGATACCAATTGGTATTAAGCGTTAAACCCTAGACTCTAATACCAGTTGTAGGGGTGGGAAGAAGTTGATCCACGGAACAATACCCGTGACAAACCAAATTATGCAATAACAAACACGCAATTAACAATGAAAGACAAATTAATAATGATGCGAAAATAAATTAATAAGAATTAAACAAGAGATGAGAGATTTAGTAATGAGCTTCATCCACTGTATGGCTAGTCCCCGGTAGAGCGGAAACTGCAATGTCTACTATAATATTGAATCAAGTACACTATGAGCAAACCTTAGGGGATTTTCTCAAATCTTTCTAGATCTAAACCGCCACATTCTCAATACAATAGTCTCTCTTTTCTATTTAGTTTTGGCAGTATAAATATTATATGAGAGGTCCTTATTTATAGCCAAACCCTAATCCTACCCAAAACAGAGAAAAATCACAATTTGGTAAAATACGATTCGCAACAGTTATCACGACGACATACGTCTGACCCACACTTAGGAAGACGTGTACCTCAACTCTGTATCTCATCAGTGCCTTGTGCTGACGTCGGGTCTTTTGCCACCAGACGTCTGCCGATAATCTGGACAGGGCTTCAAGCTTACCTAGATGTCTGAACTACACTTGGTCAGACGTCTGGCCATACTCTATATTTGGGCTTAGTTCTTCTACAGACGTCTTTCTTGCTGGCCTTCAGACGTCTACTATTGCTCTATCTCTGACATGATCTCGTATGCACGTCCAGATGTCTGCCTTCTTCTGCAGACGTTTTCCCTGAAGTATTCTCCACAATTATTAACACTTCCCTCTCAAAGTGATCCTTTATGGAGCCGTCGTTTCACATCCTTTAAACCTTATGATCAGAGTTGCACTTTAAACTTTAACCCTTGTTTCTTATTTATACTAAACATACAAATTTTTAATACAACAGGATTCCAATATTTACGAAACTGCCATCCAGAACCGAACACGCACAGTAAGCCTGCCGACATACGTCTGCCCCTTATGGGTTAGACGTCTAACCATAATCTGCACGTCTGGCCAGAGAGTCGCCAAACGTCTGAAGTTCAACGCTTAGATGTCTGCGTCTCCTCTGAAAAAATATCAGAGCACATCCAGACGTTTCACCCTTACCGGTCATACATCTGCCCCTCCTCTAGAATTCTGGAACTTTAATGACAGATTTCTGAAGCACAAATGTTCAGACGTCTGCTCTTTCATTGGATCTTTAATCTCGTAGATATACACGACACCTTCACAACAATCTCCACTTTGGCTTGTATATCCTTATAGCTACCTTGAAAATTAGTTACCCTTGTCTTGTATCATTTAGTGTTGCCTTAGTTCTCGTTGTTTCCCCTCTGGCACAGCTCCAAAACATGAAACTGCGAACTGTCATAATTTTTGCTCAGAACCACGAAACTGATTCCGTCGCAATTTTTCTTTCACCAGAACTGCGAAATTGGTGCAACCCTGCTACAGAGGTTGCACACCTTCCTTAAATTTGAGTACCTGAATAGAAACCAAGACTATCTTGAACTTCTCCATAGGAATTACCCTCGTTAGCATATCCACTGAATTCATCTTAGTATTAATTTTGATCAAATCGATCTTTTCGGCCCACTCGCTAATCTTGTGATACCGCACGTCGATGTGCTTAGTTTGACTGTGGTATACCTGATTCTTCGCCAAGTGAATAGCGCTTTGACTGTCACAAAACAAAAAAACCGACCCCTTATCGAATCCGTACTTGCCAACTAAATTTTTTAGGCTTCCTTCGATGCTTCCACTGCTGCCATGTATTTTGCCTCCGTCGTTGATAGCATCACAGTATCCTGTAGTGTCGATTTTCAACTGATTGAAAATTCTGCAACTGTATATACGTAACTTGTAGTAGGTATTCTCTTGTCCAAGTCACCAGTGCAATCAACATCTACATATCCCCGTAACCGGCTCAATTTATCTTCTGACTTGTAAAAGAGTAAACCGGGATCTTTACTTCCTTTTAGATACCCAAGTATCCACTTTACAGCTTCCCAATTGAACTTGCCTGGATTTGACATTTACCGGCTAACCAGACTTAACGTATAGGATATGTCTGGACGTGTGTATACCATAGCGTATATTAGTGATCTCACCGCGCTCACATATAGTACTCGATATATCTTTTTCTTCTCCTCCACTGATTTTGAACATTTCTTGGAAGATGGCTTGAAATGACCGACGAGAAGGTACTCATTTGTCTTGAGTCCTTCATGTTAAATCTCTTCAACACTTTCTCAATATACTTTTTTTAGGATAGCCAAAACTTTCCAGCCTTCCCGTCTCGAAAAATCTCCATTCCAAGAATCTTCTTTGCTTCACCTAAATTCTCCATATCAAATTCCACACTCAACGAAGTTTTGAGCGCCTTTATTTCCGCCATGCTCTTAGCAGCAATCAACATGTCATCGACATATAGGAGTAGATATATCGACGAGCTATCCTCAAGCCGCTTTGAGTACACGCAGCTGTCATACTCATGTCGAGAGTAGTTGGCCCTTTTCATAAAAGAATCGAAGCGCTTATACTACTGCCTGAGAGACCATTTCAACCCATATAAAGATCGCTTGAGTTCACATATGTGATTCTCCCTGCTGGGCTCTACAAATCCTTTAGGTTGCCTCATGAAGATCGTCTCTTCCAACTCACCATGCAGAAAAGCCGTTTTCACATCCATTTGCTCTAACTCTAAATTCTGAAGTGCTACCTTTGCCAACAAAACTCAAATAGATGTATGCTTGACTACATACGAGAATCTCGTTTTCCTCGTCCTTTTGAGTATAACCCTTTACAACTAATCTTGTCTTGTATTGCTCATTTTCGTTTTTCCTGAATACCCACTTACATCCAATAGCTTTTTTTCCTTTCGGTAGCTCAATCAGCTTCCACGTTTTGTTATTTCGAAGTGACTTCATCTCCTTTGTCATCACAACAATCCATCGATCCCTGTCTTCTAGCTCAATGGCCTCCTGATAAGAACTGGAATCAACGCTTTCGGTGATTAAAGCAAATGCAACCATAACTTAGAAACCGTACCTGACCATTGCCTTGTGTATACGTGCCGATCTCTTTAACGCCATTGTCTGTGGGTCCTGCTGGGGTTGGTTCTCTCCGTCAGTCTCCATATTCTACCTGTCCACCTCTGTGTCAAAAGGCTGAAATTGTGCTTCAGTGTCCGTATCAGAAAACTCCACCTCCACCGGATCATTGTCACATAATGCACCACTTGCCTCCATATTGTCTTCAGCCACATATTTCAACATGGATTCCTCATCGAAAATCACATCTCGGCTAGGGAACGCCCTTCTGTTTTTTAAATCCCATAATTTGTATCCTTTGACTCAAAATTTGAATTCTAAGAAAACACACATTTTTTACTTTGATTCAAGCTTGGTCCTATCCTTCTGATTCACGTGTGAGTAAGCATGGCACCTAAATGCTCGTAATAAATCATAATTGCCTGTCTCTCCTCTCCATACTTATTCTGAGATCTGGAGATCTATAGCTGTGGATGGAGACTTAACCATATATCACGTATGAATCATCGTCTCATCCTAGACGTTTTTCGTAAGACCGGATTGCAACCGCATACTTCTAGCTCTCTCTATTAGTGTCATGCTCATGCGCTCCGTTATCCCATTTTGCTTGGGACGTCCTGGAACCGTCCGTTACCTCTGTATACCCTGTGTTATAATAATCTGTAAACTCCTTCGAAGTGTATTCACCTCCATTATTTGTCCGCAAAAACTTCACCGATCGTCCATTTTGCTTTTCCACTGCCGCTTTGCATTCCTTAAATCGGGCAAACACATCTGACTTGTGTTTGAGGAAATAGATCCATACCTTCCGTGAGAAGTCATCAATGAAAGTGACATAGTACATGGCACCTCCCTTTGATGCAACTGGTGATGGCCTCATATGTTTGACTGTATATAGTCGAGAAGTTCTTCGGTCTTATGCACGGCTTGCATGAAACCGACCTTATGTTGCTTCCCCATGGTGCAATATTTGCATAAATTTAACTTGTACGTGGTAATACCTTTAAGCAACTCCTTTATGTGCAGTTCGCGAAGACCCCTCTCACTCATGTGGCCAAGACGCATATGCCACAACTTTGCGGTATCCTCCACATGTTTCTCTGTAGTTACGCTGCACCACAAGCCACCGCGTTGTCGTCCATACGATACAAGTTCTTCAGTCGTTGTCCGTTCATGACCACTAGGGCACCCTTGACAACCTTTAGCACTCTATCTTGACCAACGAACTTGCATCCCACCGCATTCAATGTTTCTAGAGAAATCAGATTTTTCATTAATTCCGGAATGTGTCGCACGTTCACTAGTGTTCGCATCACCCCATCAAACATGCACACTTTGATGTTCCCTATTCCAATGGCCTTACACGCCGTATTGTTCCCAATGAGAAGACTGCTACCATTGAAATCCTTATAGGTGTCGAACAACTCCTTTTTGGACACATATGATAAGAACATCCGGAAACAAGAATCCCAGCATCAGAATTTTTCTTCTCCGTATGGGCTGCAAGTACATCACACGGATCTTTTTCTTCTGCTTCTATCGCAACACTGGTTTGACCCAAACTACTTGTACTGGCATCTTTATCCTTTTCCAACCACTGTTTGTACTTTTGAAATTGTTTCTTCAGGTGCTCTGGTTGTTTGCAAAAAAAAAAAAAAACATGAACTGCCATTTTACCCGGATGATTTGGATTTCCCCCTTTTGCTTTTGCCTCCGTCTCTAGTCTTTGACCTTTCCCTTTCATTAGCAAACAACCCTGATAATTCCTCTGATGGATTTGATTTCTTCATGATCTCATTGTTGAGAAGCGTCGCTGTAACTTTCTCCATCTTGAGAGTCTCCTTTCCATAAAGAATTATTGTCACCAAGTGTTCATAAGAATTTGGAAACAAAGATAGGAGTAAAAGCGCTTGGTCCTTCTCCTCTAACTCTACTTCACGGCATAAAAGATCACTAACCATCTTATTGAAGTTATTTAAGTGATCGTGAATTTGAGTGCCTTCCTTCATGCGTAAACCGTAGAGTTGCTTGTTTAGGTAAAGCTTGTTAGACGAAGGCTTTGTCATATACAAGCTCTCTAGTTTCAACTATAAACTTGCCGTAGAAGTTTCTAACATGACATTATACATCATGTTTTCCGCCGGACAAAGCTCTATCGTGCACTGTGCCTTCTGATCCATGTCTTCCTATGTATCATCTGTCATGTCGGTAAGTTTATTACCGCCAAGTACTTTAAACAACCTTTTACGAGAAGTGTCTTAACCCTTCTCTGCCAATTCCGAAGAAAAAAATCTTTCTTTCGGATCCTTATGAACTAGATCTTCAGAATCTCAATCTAAGAAGATGAGGAGCGGACACAAGCGTCGTCATCCACCGTAAACTTAAATCGCAAAACCAAAGAACAAGGCTCTGATACCAGTTGTTACAAACGTGGAAACTTTATGGATCTTATAGATCCCTTTTAACAAATAATAAATAGAACAAAATTCCCAATCAAATAACAACACAAAAAATTTAGGGAAAAGGGGAGAAGTCTTTATTAGAACTTTAGAGAAAAAAGAAAAAACTTACAGAAAATTACAATAACTCTCTCCTTATAGATCTCCAACGAGATCTCCTTCCCTCTCAATATTCTCCTTAATGACGTCTTGAACCCCTATGGAGCCGTCGTTTCGCCTCCCTTAAACCTTATGATCAAGATTGCATACTTTAAACTTTAACCCTAGTTTCCTATTTATACTAAACATACAAATCTTTAATATAATAGGATCTCAGTATTTACGAAACTGCCATCCAGAACCGAACACTTGCAAAAAGCCCGTCGACAGACATCTGACCCATAAGGGCGGGGCAAATGTCTGACCATAATCTGCACGCCTGGCCAGAGAGTCACTGGACGACTAATCTCAGATGTCTGCCTCTCATCTGTGTAACTCTGGAACTTTAATAACAGACGTTTGAAACACAAATGCTTAGACGCCTGACCCTTCTCTAGATCTGTAGTCTCATAGATATACATGACACCTTCACAACAATTATCAGGATATAACTCCACATATATAGTTAGAATATTTGTTATATGTCGTTGATACAAGAATGTATGACTTCAGTCCCTCTTGTATTTATAGAATTATAGTATTTTTTTTGATTGGATATAGAATAATAGTATTAACACCCTTTGATGTTTATTCTCAGAACTTTTATTAAAAAAGTTTTGTGTGTGTGTGTGTGTGTGTTTGGGGAAGATGTTTTGGAGCATGATTTAGGAGGTATCAATTTTTGAGAGTAGGCTCCATTACTAAATATCCAGTTGATCATTTTGGATATTGATTACGGATGTAATGTACATTGATATAAGAAGCTGGAATTTTTTTATAAAAAAGGATAAGTGTACATATCTGAAATATGAACTAGAATTCTGAAGTGTTGAGTAGTCTTCTCCTTATAATCATAGATTCTATAAATTTATCCTTCGGTATTACTCTGATTTGTCCACAAACTCATATATATATATTTAATTATTCCAATATAAATAATTTTCTTCTAGAGTTGGAACATAATTCTAAATAGCAAATATTTTCCTCTTCTCTTAGATTTCTCCATAGTTTATGAGAATTTGGAGGATGTGAATTGGTCGTCTAGGTTATGACAAGCCCTCGCTTGTCATAATTTTCTGAATAAGGAATTTTCCACTTATTTGAAGAGGGTTGATATTAGGTCGACAGTCGTTGTAAAACTCGGTTGGAACTTTACAGGAGTTTTGCTTCATAGCCGACCCTATTTGGATACGAGAAGGCTTAGATAATGATGATGGCACTATATATATATATATATATATATATATATATATATATTTAAGGACTGATTAGCTTGCTTGCCTTCTTCTCAGCCTTTTTTTGCCAAAAAGAAGAAAAAGAAAAAGAAAAAGAAAAAAAATATATCTCAACTTTGCTTGTAGAGATGTACTCTGATTTGTTATTCAGTTAAGATTGTGATTTAGCAGGTTCTGGATTTTCCTGGAGGAAAAGTTGCATTCGCTTCTGAAATGAGGTTCTTGTCCGAATCTTCAGCAGAGCGAGTCAACTGCTACCGTGTTCTTGATGATGATGGAGAAACTATTTCTGGCAGTTGTTTTCGAGAGGTATATTCATTCTTATATTTAGAATGGTGAAAAACCCAAGTACCTTTCTTTGAAATTTCCATTACAAAGGGTTGCATGCATATAACACACATAAATTATACCTCGTATGGCACTTGTCACACCCGTCAACTGGTACATTAGCATCACCCTTGGAATTAGTCTATATATTTAGAAGAAAAATTTGACCTGATCGTTGACTAACTTTGGTATTGGTTGACGGAGGATAAGTGGTCTTAATCTGACTTAAAAGGGAGAAACATGAACTAAATGTTGATCAACGCTAGGGGTGTTATGTGGTACTACACCAGTTGGAACTTGAGAGTTAAAATTCAAGATGAGGTTTACATGACGGGTGTTATATGCAAATAACTCTATACGAAATGCTTAAGAAATACCATCAATTAGAGGAACCTGCAACTTGAGCATTATGGTTTATGATACTTATTTCATTAATAAAATACCTATATCTTTAACAGGTCACCAAGGAAATTGCAGTAAAAATGTATAGCGACATGGTTACTCTCCAAATTATGGATACGATCTTTTATGAAGCTCAGAGGCAAGGAAGAATTTCTTTCTATCTTACCTCCATTGGAGAAGAAGCCATCAACATCGCGTCGGCTGCTGCATTGACTAGTGATGATATCGTTTTCCCACAGGTTAGAAAAATCTAACGAAACATATTCATCTTCTTTTGGTCTTTCATTCAGAAAGTTCTACAAAGGAAAATATTGCATTTAATTTTAGTATAGGGAACCCGGTGTTCTATTATGGCGCGGTTTTACTCTCCAAGAATTTGCAAACCAATGCTTTGGCAACAAATCGGATTATGGAAAAGGCCGACAAATGCCAATTCATTATGGATGTAATAGGCTCAATTACTTCACAGTATCATCGCCAATAGCGTGAGCATTAGTTTATCTCTTCGCATGTATTTATATTTTAAAGTCAGGTAAATTATTAGATTTTACTCTTCTAAGTATAAGATGATACTCAGTACACAGCTTCCTCAAGCTGTTGGAGCTGCTTACTCACTCAAGATGGATAAGAAAGATGCATGCACTATTACTTACTTCGGCGACGGTGGTACAAGTGAGGTAACACCATGTAAAATTTGGCTAAACTGCAGGAATCCTCCTCTTTGCCCGAATAGTACAATGCCGCCTCTGTTTTAATACCTGCACTCTGCCTTTGATCATTAAGTTTTTCGTTTTCTACCAGTTTTTTCGTTCCCAATATACTAACCAGTAAAACCGTCAATTATGAATTGTTAATAACACAATCAATCTATCTATCTATCTATCTATCTATCTATATAACATATATAAAGCAATATGAGAGAATATTCCTTTGAATATTCTCTTATCTAGTTTGGACTTTAGTGGAAAATTTGTTATATAGCCACAATTTAATTCTTACTACATTTGGTGATATGAAATTTTGTATTTGTATCATACTCAATATTTATCGCTCTTTTATCCCATACAACTAGGGTTATACGGTGGAAAATTTATGATCGGCCCCCATCTTTAAAATATTTCGATTTTTCTCTCATTAAGGCTTTACTGGCAAAATATTGAAATATTCCACGATTTTTGTGTGCTATAACTTGCAAAATATTGAAAAGTTGAAATAAGTTTTTTTTTTTGAGAATTAAAAATTTTGCCATTTTCATTTGGTAGTACTAAAAAATATATAGAAAAACCGAAGAAATTAGAAAATTTTGACAATTTTGCTATTTTCATGTGCTACAACATGAAAATATCACAATTTTGGAGGAAACAAAACATTTGAGATTTTTTGAAAAATTCACAATTTTCATGTGCTATATACCATGCATAATATTGAAAAGGGGGAAATCTTTGCAATTTTCTTGTATTATATAGTAGAGGCGGACCTAGGAATCTGGATCAGAGGGGGCACTCAAAATTTCCAAGTGTATAATATCAAAAGTCATTTTAATTGACAATATATAATTTAATTCTATATTGATTTAATAATATAATAAACGAATATTGTTGCTATAACATATTTGGAACACTTTATATCATAAACTATGACATACAAATCACGCTTTTGGAGAAACCGAGATAAACTAATTGTGGTGCACATACATGCACCATATGTGTGAGTATTCAAAGTCATTGTATGAAGAAATTGCAAAATGCAAATGTATGTGAGAAATATGGAGTAGCAATATTGTTGTGAACGTTTGAAACCATAAATTTTTTTTCTTGAAAAAGAAAGAAGAGAGCAAGTTAAATCGTTAGATTTGGTTATAATAGTAGTGATGATTTATAAAATAAGATTTTATTTAAAATATTTTTTAAAAAATATTTTATTATCTTTTCATTTTTCAATAGAGACCTAGCTTTTTTGCTAGGAAATATCACATACAACCAACTGAGCATTCGCTACATCATGTTATTTTTATGAGTACAATGTACATAATATATCCGTATATATAGATTTCGAATTAATAGATTGATAGGGGTTTCTTTTTCCGCAAAATCTCAATGGGGGCATTGGCCCTCGCTGGCCTCAATGTGGGTCCGCCCCTGCTATATAGAATGTAAAATATAGAAAAGCGGAAGAAAACGGAAAATATTAAGACTTTTGAAAATTTCGTGCTTTTCATGTGCTAGTAAACAATTTTTTGAAAAACCAAAGAGAACCGAGAACTCTTAAGATTTTTGAAGATTTTGCGATTTTTGTATGCTGCGCGCAAATATTACAAATTTGAAGAAAACAAAAAAAATCGTGATTTTTGTGTTGCGACGGGTTTCCAATCACCCAAAATCTCGGATATTCGGACCAGATTTTTTTTTTGTTAAGTTCTTATTAGCAATCAACGATCTTTTCTTCTTTTTATTTTACATGGCTTTTTGTTTCCTTGATATCCAAAACTTGTTCTCAAAAGTATGGGCAAGTGAAATAGTGGTAAATTAAAGAAACGTAAAATTTTGTGATTTTTCGTTTGTTATAACAAGCAAAATATTGAAAACCGAAGAAAACAAAATTTTTGGAAATAATTTTCATCCTTTATATAACAAGTAAAATAATAAAAAAATGAAGAAAACATGAAATTTTGAGTTTTTTCTAAAATTGTACACGATTTTTGTATGCTATATATAGTATAAAAAAATTGTAAAACTGAAAAAACAAAAATATTTTTAGAGACTTTTGAAAATTTAGCGATTTCGTGTTATATAAAAAGCAAAATATTGAAAAACGAGAGAAAACATAAAAATTTGATATATTTAAAAAGTTTGCGATTTTTGTGTGCAAGCAAAATATTGAAAACCGAATAAAACGAAAAATATTGATATTTTGAATATTTCAAAAAATAGCATACAAAATATTATAATTTGAAGGAAACGAAAAATTTTAGGATTTTTGAAGATATCGGGATTTCATGTGCTATATAGCAGACAAAATATCGGAAAACCGAACACAATTTTGGGATTTTTGGAGATATCATGATTTTCGTGTGCTATATAGCATGCAAAATATTGAAAAATCAAAGAAAAATAAAAACCTGAGATTTTGAACTTTTCACTTTTTAGTGTGCTAACAAAATATTGAAGAACGGAAGAAAACAAAAGGTTTGAAAATTTTGAAAGTTTACACAATTTTCATGTGATAGTATGCAAAATATTGTAAATTTGATGAAAACAATGAATTTGGGGATTTTTGTAAATTTCACGATTGTATTGTGCATATCAAGCAAATTATTAAAAAACCGAAAAAACAAAAAAAATTGAGATTTTTGGAAATTTCATGATTTTCATGTGCGGATGCATAATATTGAAAAAAGGAAGAAAATAGAGATTTTTGAGATTTTATGATTTTCGTGTACAATATTAATGGAAAATATTGAAAACCCGAATAAAGCGGAAAATACTTTATTTTTGAAGATTTCATGATCTTTTTGTGCTATAGTAAGCAAAATATTGAATAAACGAAGAAAACAAAAATTTTAAGATTTTTATGATTTCGTCATATTCGTATGCTATAGTATACGAAATGTTGAAAATTTGAAGAAAACAAAAAAAAATATGATTTTTGTATATTTCGTGATTCTCATGTGCTATAGCAAACAAAATATTAAAATGCCGAGAAAAAAAATGAAATTTTGAGATATTTAAAAATTTCGTGATTTTCATATGCCTAGAAAAGTATTGGAAAGCTGAAGAAAAATGCCGAAGTATTTGCAAATTAATCTTTCATATATTTTACATATGAAGTTCATGTATATGAGATATTACAACTGACAAGTCATAACATTTATATTTAAATTAATATGACTTCTTTACTCTGGACTTCGTAACCGTGCATTGCGCGGGGCCCTTGTTAGTGGTAGAAAAAGCGATAGTACCGAAGGTATTTCAGACATTAAACTTTGATAGAAACAGAGAAAAGAAATTGATTAGAGTTGAGAGAGGCGAAGTGCAATCTTTTAAAACAGAAGGTGGTATCATGCTATAAAGGAAAAATATAGTTTCCTCAAAGTTCTTTCCACTTGTTCTTTTCCCACTGTAAAATCTAAATAACTTGTTGAAGGGAGATTTTCATGCTGCCATGAATTTTGCTGCGGTGATGGAGGTTCCAGTTATTTTCTTTTGTCGAAACAATGGTTGGGCCATCAGCACCCCGACTGCGGAGCAATTTAGATGTAACTACAAATTATCTTACTTCATTTCAGTATGCGATTATTACTTTATATAGAAAAGGAGATCTAATAATAATTAATAAATATTGAATTTTGACTAGGTGATGGTGCGGTTATTCGAGGCCAGGCCTATGGAATTCGCAGTATCCGCGTTGATGGGAACGATGCACTTGCTGTTTATAGTGCAGTTCATGCAGCGAGAGAAATGGCCATAAGAGAATGTAGGCCTATCTTAGTTGAGGTGAAGAAATTTCTCATATGATCCATTAGCTACTACGCGATTTTATATTCTTTTGGGGTTAATTATGTTGAATAAAATGGATGACAATTACAAAGCTTTATTCTCTACACTACTCTCTTACAACGTCACCACCACACGCACAAATATTACAATGCCACAACACTAACAAAAGAAAATAGCCTTAAAGGCTGTATTCCTCTCTCTTCTCTCACGCTCTCTTATTTTTCTATTTGCTTGCTCTTTTCTTTTTGCAGTGTGTTACAATGAATGGATTAGCTCCATTTTATAGGCTTAATAAAGTAGGTGGAATAGTGTAGATTGCGAGGGAAAACGTGCCATGAGGTAGCAGCCTATGTGGAGGGTAGGTGTAGTTGGTTGGCAGATGGAAAATGATTTTCCAACTTGGGTGCTGACTTTAATACTCCCCTAGCACCAACTTCTCTAGACGAACGTCCGAAGTTCTTTCTGAATCCTATAAACTTCGATAAGCTCGGTCCTTTAGTAAAAATGTTCGCCACTTGATCTTCCGTTCGTATGGGTGGCATTGCAATCTCTTCTCGCAGAACCTTCTTTATGAGAAAATGATGATGTACCTCTACATGTTTTGTTCATGCATGAACCACGGGATTTTTTGCGAGTCCGATTGCTGATTGGTTGTCACGGCAAAGGTTCACTGCATAGTCCACTGGCTAGTGTAGATCTTCCATTAGCTGTATGAGCTACGTACTTTCTTGAGCTGCCATGGCCACCGATCTGTATTCCGCCTCTGTTGACAATGACACAGTCGGCTGCCTTTTACTGCACCATGAGATAGCTACAGAGCTAAGACTGAACACATATCTGGTTGTTGATTTTCGAGCATCATGATTTTCGGCGTAATCAACATGACAATAACCAAGTAGTTTGCACTCCTTATCTTTCTTGTATATAAGACCATAGTTAATGGTTCCGTTTACATACTTTAGAATTCGTCGAACTGCTTCCAGATGAGGCTTCTTTGGTTTCTCTATATAGCGACTCACGACTTCAACCGCGAATGAAATGTTTGGTTCCTAATTGTTAAATAAACCAAGCTTCCAAGTGGTTGTCAATACATGGTCTCATCTTCAAGGTCTTTCCCATCTTCTGCACATATCTTGACATTCGTCTCCATTTGTGTAGATACCGGCTTGCAATTTTTCATACCATACTTGAGCAGTAGGTTCTCACGTACTTTTGCTGGCATAGAAACATTCCTTCTTTCCTTTAATCAACTTCGAGTTTGAGAAAATGCTTTATTTGTCCAAGCTCTTTAATCTGAAAGTGAACTGAGATATTTTCTATCGTTCTTTTGATTTCAACGTCATCATCTCTAGTACCGCGGTTAGCTTGCCTTCTTATTACTTGACAAACAAGCTGAAATCTGCAAGAATAACTTAGTATCCACTTATACAAGGAACTCAGCTATCTTTCCATATCATACTCTTGGTGGTTACTTTAATCCATATAGAGCTTATTTTTAATTTGTATACATACACGTGCCTTTCTTTACTTTCGAATCCTCCAGGCTGCTCCATGAATATCTCTCAATCGAGCTCGCTGTGTAAGAATGCATTCTTCACATCCATCTACCGAAGTTTCCATCATTTACTTGCCGCAAGAGCTATAAGAACCCGTACAGTTGTAATCTTAGCGACTGGAATAAACGTTTCATCGTAATCTAGTAGAAAACCCTCGAGCCACCAATCGCGCTTGTACCTCTCGATCGACCCATCTGGTCAAGCCTTAAGTTTGTAAACCAATTTGCATGAAATAGGTTTAAGATTTTCGGGCTTCAACTCCAGCTCCCAAGTCAGGTTCTGCTGCTGCAAGGCCAAAATTTCTTCTTCTATTGTTTTTTTCTAGTTGCCACTTTGAAGAGCTTCTTCAAATGTAGATGGCTCCTTCTCTTTAACCTATTCCGCAATAGCTGCATTAGCGTATCTTGGATTTGGTTTCTTTTTCTTGCTGTTGAGATGTGATACTAAAATAGTCCCACATTGGAAAACTATGAGACAAACCTCAAAAGGGTTTGTGTCTTATTGTTAGAACCCACTTATATCAAAAGCCCGTATACATTCATAGATAAAATATATAATCACCTCCCTCGTTCTTGAATATATATATTATAAAATCTAACACTTGCGGACCTTCGAAGAAGCATATTTTCAACAGTATCTTCTAGTTGACTTAGACGATCTTCTTATGACGTCTCGTAGTGAACACCGGTGTGCCAAGAGCTTTTCTCCTTCGATGAACTCGAAGAGCTTGATTCTGCATCTTCCAGTTGTGGTTCTTCATTTTGTTTTGGCTTCCTCATTTTCTATACAGTTTTATTTCCAGATCATTCGAATCTGGGAGAACAACTTTTGTGATGACCGCCATGAAAACATTTCATCGAACATTACATTTCTTAAAGTATGACATCTTTCAATAGTAGGATAACATCTCCATCCTTTTCTTTCGTTATCGTACCTAATACAAACACACCAAATTGCTTTATCAAACTTGTTGCGCATGTGATCTGGTACAGAGACAGCACATGCAACCAAAAACTCGAAAATGGCTTACAGTTGGCTTGATATTCCACAACTTCTGGAATGGCGAGACGAACGCCAGCTTTAGCCGTGGGAGTCAGTTGATGACGTGTGCTGCAGTCCTCATGCATTCAGCCTAAAAACGTCCTGAAACATTCTTAGCATGCAACATGCTTTTGCATGTCTCCTAAATATTGATTCCTTCTTTCAGCAAATACCGTTCTCTTGTGGAGTGTTGGGAAAAGTTAGTTATCGATGGATCTTATGTTGATGCAGATAGTCACAGAACTCCTTGGAGATATATTCTCCTTCGTTGTCACTGCGCAGGCATCAGATATTTTTGCCAACTTATCTTTTTTTTGAAACTTTTTAAACTTAGAAAGGACTTCTAACTTCTCTTTAATAAAATAAGCCCACACATTTCTTGAGAAATCATCGATAAATGTTACCATATAACGCATCCTACCAATAGATTCTTGCTTTATGGGCCTAAACACATCGGAGTGAATGTGCTCCAATAGTTCTTTAGCTTTGGAATTGGATTCTTGGTACGACAGTTGATGGGCTTTACCATACTGACATCCCGAACATATTATATCCTCTCGAATATCTAACTGTGGAAGTCCTTTTAACATTGATCACTCCATCATAGCCTTAACCTTGTGATAGCTCACATGACCAAGTCTTGCATGATACATATTCGTCGTTTCGTTCTTATGAGTCTTCTCTACATATTTCGACTCAGCCAACATTAATAAATAGATTCTAGCACCCTCCCCTTAATGATTGGCTTGTCTACAGGCTTTAAGTTGTTATACACTTTTATATCTTACCAGTGTTTGTAAGCTGTGATGCAGACATAAGTTTTTCACCCCCGGAACATGATAAATATTTTGTAATTGTACTTGCTGAGAGTTGAAGCGAGGAACGATCATCGTCTTGCCGATATGTGATTGGTAATTTTGAATTATTTGCCATCACGACCACCCGTCTTCCTTTGTACTGTGACATGTTTACAAGCTTTCCTATGTCACTAGTCATATGGTTGGAACATCCGGAGTCAACGATCCAATCTTCACTATAGTTGACTTCTCGATTAGCCAAAGCTGTAAGTGCTGATTCTTTTTTGATGATAGTTGAACTGAGAGCCACCAAATAGACCTCTTATGGTTGTACAAGCTTTCTCCTCGACAGCAAATGATGTATGGAAATCCCACTCATCTTCACTATCTTCGTTGATGCAGTGGGATGTTGCTGTGTTGCCCTCGACTTGCTTCATCTTCTGTTTGGAACGACGATCTCGGACAAAATGCCCCTTTTTGCCGCAGTTGAAACACTATTACTTTACCAATTAGTCGACCGATCTCCTTGGTTTTTGTTTTACCATGGTCTGTTGGTGTTTGAACTCTTATCTGGCCATTTTTGTATATCATCTCTTTCGAGTTGCATATTTATTTGATTTCTTGATTGGTTTCTATTGAAATGAGCTTCATCTTCATTTTTATTTGAAACACTAGCCATTTGTTTGGCTAACGTTTCTTAAGTGGCTAGCAATTTCTCCAACTCTAGAAGAGTTAGCTGAGTTGGCCAATCTCGAAAGGCCACGACAAACCGGCTACATTCTGGTCCGGGATCATGGATAATAATCCTTCTCTTTCTAGACTCAGTGATTTTAGAGTCAGACCCCAATTGAGCAATGTCTCAACAAAGAGTTTTTACCTTCATAAAATATGGAATGGTCATTTCTTTTTGGGAAATTCCCATCAACTGATTTTCAAGAAATTGGAGTCTTGCATCGTTTGTTTTTTAAAATAGCGTCGTGAAACATCCCATGCCGCTTTTGGTGTGTCGACATCTCAAATATTTTCAAGATCCTTCTCAATTGCTGTCTTCAATACATACATCACCTTGTCAGATCTTATCTTCCATTTTCTCAGCGCATCATCTCCATTGGATGTCGTGGTCTCGCCACCTCCGACGACTTCCCAGAGGTCTTGTCCTTATAAATAGGACTCAATGCAAGTCTTTCAGTAGTTGTTGTGCCCGTACAGTTTCTTGATCGCAGCGGCTGCATTCACCAAATCCGTCATTTTGACGTGATGTGCTTTCTTGAATTTTTTCTTGCAAGTTTGGTCCCTAAAGCCAACTTCACAGTTCCGAATAGTGCAAGTGCTTAGGCTTGACAAACAACACCAAAACCGCCGAAATCACCGCTCGGTTCCGAAGCAGTCCCTGACCGCCTCGCTTTGATACCACTTGTTGAATAAAATGGATGACAATTACAAAGCTTTATTCTCGTATACACTACTCTCTTACAACAACACCACCACATGCACAAATATTACAATGCTACAACACTTACAAAAGAAAATGGCCTTAAAGGCTTTATTCCTCTCTCTACTCTTTCTCTCTCTCTCATTTTTCTATTTGCTTGCTCTTTTCTTTTTGCAGTGTGTTACAATGAATGGATTAGCTCCATTTTCTAGGCTTAATAAAGTAGGTGGAATAGTGTAGATTGTGAGGGAAAATGTGACATGAGGTAGCAGCCCATGTGGAGGAGGGTAAGTGAAGTAGTCGTAGGCTCATGGAAAATGATTTTCCAACTTGGGTGCTGACTTTAAATTATACTAAGATACCAGGAAATTTGAAAATCTATGGAGATGAATATACTATGAATTTGATTATTTATAGAAAAAAGTTGATACCATGAGTATTATTTCAATTTATAATAGCTTAGTGGTCGTTTTACTTTAGCTACAAGAAATTTCTTATAGCAAAAATAACTGAATACAAGCCCTTATGAACCATGTCTATTTCATGACGGATTCAAATATTTTTTCTATTTAAGAATTTTGTAGTGAGAAAAACAATCGTTGAAGTTATGGATTTAAAAAAAATTTCAGGTAATAAAATAAATAAATGTGTTGGAATTAAAATATATTCTCTCAACCTGCATCATAACTTCAGAATTTTGGTACAGTGGAAAGGACATTTCACATGGTATCAGAGCAATCCAGATTCAATTCCCACCGGACGCGTATTAAATGCAGTTTTATTTAAATTAAAGATACCGTTGTGCAAAAGCCCGGGATTCGGCCTAAAGAGCCTTCGACCTGCGGGAGCGTGTTAGAATATAAAATATATTCTCTCAACCCTTATCATAACTTCGGAGTTTTGGTGCAGTGGAAGGGACATTTCGCAAAATGAAAGAATACAATTATGTTTCTGGTATTTCCATGTTATGTAAGGTTAATGATATTGTAGTATAATTATCTTATCTTATCCATTACCCAATTACCTCATTTTTTTGTATGTCTGTATTTTGCTCATTGTGGATGTGCCTTAGGCACTGACATATCGAGTAGGGCATCATTCGACATCGGACGATTCAACAAAGTATCGACCAGTCGATGAGATTGAACATTGGAGAACAGCGAGAGATCCTGTTTCAAGATATAGAAGATGGGTAGAACGAAGTGGGTGGTGGAGTGATGCTGCAGAATCTGAATTAAAGAGCAAAATCAGGAAAGAGGTATCGTACCATAATTTTGTTATAAAATTTAGTGTGGTTTTTCTCTTATCACAACCTGAAATCGCATATGTAATTTTTTTAGAAGAAAACATAATTTTTCAAATTGTGACCTAAATCTCTCTCTTAGTTTTTTAAACCCCTTCAACTGATTTAAATCTCTCTTAGTTTTTAAACCCCTTATACTGATTAGGTTATGTATTTAGCATTTAGGGTATTTTTCTCTAAATACCTTTACCTATCATATTTTTCACTTAATTCCCTTAAAGTTTTGTTATTACTGTAAACTAGGTTATTCTACAGTTTTAGGGGAGTTCTTTCCTCAAAATATCATTAAATGTAGCACTTTAGTAGAGCTTACTGCTATAAAAAAGGCTATATTTTAGTGAAAATATAGTCACAGGTATTTCACCTTCTGCTTGTATTATATCCGATATGGACTAATTAGATGATAATATGTGCCAATAAAGCATAATGCTCAACTAATAGATTTAAGGATGTAAAATGAAAATAATAAAATTACACCTGTTTTCTTTTTGGAGCAACTAATATAGTCAAGGGTTATATTCCAAAATTATTTTTTTTCTTCCTTTTTTTAATAATAAGGGAGAACTTATGGAGAAATATTAAAAAGAAAATATTAAGTTTCTAACCTTTGGATATATGGCTCATAAATGAACACATCTTAAAGCACACTAACCCAAAAGGCAAAATTATTTGCAGCTTTTGCAGGCTATACAGGTTGCAGAGAGAGTGGAGAAACCCCCACTGAACGAATTGTTCACCGATGTTTACGATACCGTGCCTTCTAACTTACGCGAGCAAGAGAAATCGTTGCGAGATACAATCAAGAATCATCCTGGTGACTACCCACCCGATGTGCCGCTTTAACCAATAGGCTTAGATGTACGTTGTGTGGTGAAAATCTCATCCTGGTTCATTGTTATGCCTATGTATTCCAACTCTCTATCGGGTTATTGATAATAAAAGCAGTGTCACTTGGTAAAGTGTAAATATGATGCCATTCAATTAAGTTATGAAATAAAAACTGCAACTTTTACAACAAATGATTGCTTTTTTGTGGGTGTTGGATGCTACAAGCTTACACTTACCTTTTTCTAAGTATCCTGTAAATAGTCTTTGAGCCATGATGATAAATATTTGACTTCTGTAGTAATAAATCTACCTTGCATGTTGCATAAAAATGTAATTATGGCTTAATGCAGCGCATTTCACATGGAAATCAAAATATATAATCCACATGTTATTTCATTCAACTAGCAAGAGAGAATGAAAATCAATGAATCTAGTACCTTTTCCATCTCCTCAGACAATTAACTCGGACAATCCTTCGAAATTTTGGAGTACATGTTGTATCAAACCAAAAAGGAAACAAAACCCATGGGAAAAATGATATTTGATTATCTTAGCTTTCAATATATAGTTAGCGAAGTCAAACAAACATCCCCTTGCTGCTGCAAGAAGGAACACAGATTATATATTGATCAAAGAAATTTGATACATAATTGCAGCAGATGAACAATCTGCCATAGATAAACTGCTTATGTCCATGCTCGCAGTTAAAAACACCAAAGTTAATTGTACGGTAGAAAGCTGAAAAAATAAAAGTGACTATAATTTACACACAATTCCAATATACCAGCAAATGAAAAATTTAAAATATAAAAATAAATAAACAGATCACAGTATTTTAGATTTTTCGCTTGCTTTGGAGTTCAGGCTCATCATCATCCTCAGCGGCAGAAAAACTTTTGCCAATGCACTACACAAAAGAATTAAGAGATTCATCAGCATCCAGAGACTCTATTGATCAGAAAATTATGTCCCCAAAAATCACTGTGATTATATTCAAATATGTGTTGAACTAGTGAAATCAATATTGATTTGTCATGAACAAAAGGATGTAATGGTTCATGCAATAAATAACATAACCCAGAGAAAGAACTCGATGCAGTGAATTATTAAACATCAAAACTTAATAAAACATGGAACATGCAGCTTTAGGACGCGTTTTTTCGCGTTTTTTAAAATTTAAAGTGGGAGAATTTAGTCGCTTTGGAAAATGACTGTAATTTATACAGCCAAATTTCAATGAGCCATTGCTAATAAATTATATGCTGAATTATATATGCGTCAATATTTATCCAGTTGCCTAAGTTAATACCTACTTCAGAATGCTATCGAAATAATTAGCTGCTATCACACTTTTCTTAATATTGTTATGTGATTAGTGGAATAATGGGAGGCCCGGCCATTTCTAATATATTAACTAGTGAGCTACAAAGACTTCGAGGCCCGCCATTTCTAAGACAACATCTGTTACAACACATCCTTACTCCAAATAATTAAAACTAAAATAAACCCTCAAATAGAGAATAATAAGTTTGGAAATGGAGCATAACTCCTTCATGGCTAGTCAAATACCCAACTGTACAAGGGTCTCGAGGTAAAATTTTTGCCTTTTAATGTGTGGGTGACACGAGGAGACTCCAATTGAAAAGAAATTCCAAGTCAATTATATGCTTCATAAATAAAATAATTGACAGGCTACCAATCCTAAAGAATTTTCAATACCTACACTGTACTGAATCAAACTGAATTCAAGGGTCTTCAGGCCACAACAGTCCTGTTTCCTTATTTTTTCCAAGTGCATTCAATAACCCCAAAGACTTAAAAAGAAGCAAAGTTAAGCGGTAGTTATCGCCTTCATCAGTTTCCAGTCTTTAAAAGACTCAAACTAAACTCTTCTCCTTCTTCATAATAGCTTTTAAAATAATTTACCACAAAAGAGATTCAGAGAAGACAGAAGATATCAACCTAAATGAATAGGCATGCATGTACCTTCTTTTTCTTTCACTTCTTCATCATTTTTGTTCATGGAGATGATATGAAAACCATTTTCGCTCTCTCAAAAACTCTACCTCCTTCATATAATGATGATGTTTGGAACACAACCGACAAAAACCCATGCCTTTGGAAAGGAGTCACTTGTAGCGTTTCAAGCTCTCATCAAATTATCACCAACCTCTCCCTCTCAAACCTTGGCCTTGCTACTTCAAGTTCTAATACTTCATCTTCTGTTGCCTATTTCAAGAAAATTTGTGAACTTGAATCTCTTCAATCTCTTGATCTTTCCTTCAACTCTTTTTCCTTTATACCCACAGCACCCTTCTTTTCTAGCTGTAGTGGGCTTTCCCAGTTGAAATCCCTCAACTTGAGCTTCAACGATTTGAATGTTTCTCTTGACGAATTTTCGAGCTTTCCGAATTTAGAAGTTCTTGATTTGTCTTCTAATTTCTTGGCGCAAACTGAAAAGCTTGAACCTGAGTTTTAATCTGACTCAAGACACAGTTCCTTGGTTTGTGGGTCTTGGGGAATTGGTCCAATCATCTAATTGGTTCCAAGGAAATATGCCCAATGGGATTTCTCAGCTAAAAGATCTGAAATTTCTGGACCTCAGCATAAATAAGTAATCTGGGTCAATTCCTGATGAAATTGGGGGGCTTTTTTATTTGAAGGTCTTCCTTCTTTCTTCCAATAATCTATCTGGGCAAATTCCTAGTAATTTGTCAGTAATAAAATCCTTGAAACGGTTTGCTGCCAATCAAAACAATTTCAGTGGAAAAATTCCTGACGGAATTACTAAAAATCTAAAGGTTTTGGACATCAGCTTCAATCAAATTAGTGGGCAAATCCCAAATGATATCCTGTCTTCTCCAAATTTAGAGTTTGTTGATTTGAGCACCAATCAACTTGAAGGAGCTATCCCTGGAAATCTTTCTCAAAACCTCCATCGACTTCAACTTGGGGAAAATAAACTTGCTGGAAAAGTTCCAAACATTTTTCAGCATCCGCCGAGATTGAGATATCTAGAGTTGGAAAACAATGAATTGGAAGGACAAATCCCACCACAAATGGAAAATTGCAAGAAGTTATCGCTTCTAAATCTTGTGAGCAATCAGTTGCAAGGTGAGTTGCCAAAGGAGTTGGGCAATCTTCATTATCTAGTAGTTATGAATCTTCAAGAGAACAATCTAATTGGAGAAATTCCTAGTGAATTAACAATGCTTGAGAATTTGATCACCTAAATCTCAGCCATAATTCTCTTAATGGGACGATACCTTCCACAATTTCCAACTTGTGGAGGCTCCAAACTCTAAATTTAGAACAGACTTCACGGAACAGTACCCAATACAATCAATGAGTTGAGCTATTTGATCAAACTCCAATTAGGAAACAATACGCTTAGTGGATCGATACCATCACCTCTGGATTATTTGAAGCAACTAGAGATGCTTGATCTCTCAAATAACAACTTCCCAGGCGATGTTCCACATGATTTAGCTCAAATGAGCTTGACGGTGCTTCTACTCTCAAATAGCAATCTTTCTGGAACTTTACCGAGGTTTTCTTGCCATGTCACTGTTGTTTCTACAGGAAATAGCGCCCTTGTCAACACTTCATATGCGCCATATACCAGCTGTGTCAGGGTTGTCTCTACTGGGAATAACGGCCTTGTTAATACTTCATCAGGGCCTGCTAGTGATACCACTTTGCCTAGAACATATAATTCGACAACTATTGGAACCTTTGATCTGCTGATAATGCTGTCAACTTTCGTGAGTGGTTTTGTTTGTTCAATTTCAATTTGTGTTGTAGGGATAGTGGTCCAAAATTCGAACTGAAGAAGTTTCTAGTTGGTTACATATAGTTATAATATTACCGGTTCAATGCAGCAAACAGTAGATAAACTATGGAGCTGTTGGTAGGCAAAATTATTGCAAACATGTACAAATTCTCAATGTTGTTTGTTCATCCAATAGTTCTGGATCCCTTCAAGGCCTTGTGGATTCAAGAAATCACCTTTTCAGAATAAGATTTGGTGGTTTGTTCTGATGGTTCGATAATGGTTTGTGTGAGAAAAAGTTGTGCTCGTGAAATTAACCATGAGCATATACCACATGCTAGTGAAACTTTGGTATGATGTTGACATGCACTTGGCACGTACAAAGCCCCAATGGGTCATCGTGCCTTTACTTGACATGCATGATGCAGTGTGATGCTCTGTATTCTTACTAGATGTCGGACTTTGGTAAACGCAATATGAATATAAGAACCAATATTCTATATAAGCCACTTTATTCTCTTGATATTTGATGTGGGACTAACTTTATATATATATATATATATATATATATATATAGAGAGAGAGAGAGAGAGAGAGAGAGTAATGAAGAAAAGAGGTCATAAGAGGCTTTTTCGTTAGGTGGCGTCAAAAATCTATATCCTCCACGATTTTTTTCAATGATTTGCACCCATCATTATTTTCTTTATCATATAAGATGTGGATACACCAAATTTAATGTGATTCCACCACTTTTTCACCGTTGAATTAGCAATGTAAAAAGTTCTATTGTCGGTAAACCGTTAATTTTGCACCTACTAAATCAACAATGAAAAAGTGGTGGAATCACATGAAATTTGGTGTATCCACATCTTAGATGATAAAGACGATGATGGGTGCCGATCATCGAAAAAAATCGTGGGGCGTATTTTTTTTATGGCAAAGGAGGAAATTCTTCATATAGCACCTTTACCATATATATATATATATATATATATATATATATATATATATATATTGTTGCAAGTAAAAAAAAATGTTGGGGCCTTAAAGATAGCCCCACATTGGAAACAACAAAAGAAACATACGAGTATAAAATATAAAATGGGTCACACCTCAAGAAGGCTTGAGTCTTATTGTTGGAACCCACTTATCATTAAAAGCCCATGTGTAAAATCCCATCACTCCTCCAACTCTTCTCTAAATTTAAACTCTACTCTATTTTAAAAATAATTTTGACATGGAGGAAAGGTGCCATGGGAGGGATTTCCTCCTATGGCATCAAAAAAAATACACCCTCCGCGATTTTATCCGACGATCGGCGGCCATCATCTTCATTATTATCATATAAGATGTTGATACACCAAATTTCACATGATTCTACCACTTTTTCATCGTTGAATTAGCATTGTAAGAAGTTCCATTGTCGGTAAACCGTTAATTTTGCACCCACGAAATCAACGGTGAAAAAGCGATAGAATCGCATGAAATTTGGTGAATCGACATCTTAGTTGATAAGGATGAAGATGATAGATGCCGATCGTCTGAAAAAATGGAGGGTGTATTTTTTCAACGCCATAGGAGGAAATTCCCTCCTATGGCATCTTCCTACATTATATATATATATATATATATATATATATATATCGTATCAAATGGTATAACATTCCATTCAAAATGCCCAAAAAGAACTGTAAAAGCGGATTTATATTTATCAAATTCTGTAATCTGAATTTGCGAATATCCAGAGTACACACACATACGTACGTATGCCTGTACCAAATGGCAAATATTAAAAAGCAGAAGAAAAAGTTAATATAAGATATTAAAGAGCAGAAGAAAGCTTACTATCAAAATAGTAGTTTTTATTTATCAGCTTGAAAATATTATACCAAGATGAATCAGAAACAAAATATAATGGAGAAGAGAACTTTATTTAGCGGGTGCCTTCTCTTGAGGTCCTTTCCTTTTTATAGAGTGTGAGGACCTTCTCCTGCCTTCTTTTTCGGATCCCCTGACAGTTTTCACATCAACCTTTGATAAAAGTTCTTTTTAAAAAGCTATTGCTTTACTTATAGCCTTTAATAAAGGCTACAAGATTCCTTTGACTTTTGCTAAGAAATGTGGACAATAGGTTCCACCTTAGTCGTGTGCTGGAGAACTGCAGTCGAACGATTAATGGGATATTATAACCGTCTTAAAATTTATTTTTCTAGTCTTGTCTT